>CAWUFW010003015.1:1200000-1800000 GCA_963921515.1 Calotriton arnoldi
GCTTGAGGCCATCCGAAACTAATATCGGCGGCTGGTGGCTCTGGCGGAGGAGGAGGAGGAGGCAGCAGCAGCTGCAACCTCCTCCAATGCCCCGGGCCCCAGCCAGGCCCCTCAAGTGGTACAGCGCCGCGGTCTGGCAGCCACCGCCGTACTACATCCAGCACTGCTGCCCCCCCTGTGGATGCAATTGCCGAGCTTTTAAGCGCTGCGTGCTCCTCCGAATGGCGCGCCTAGAGGAGCAGGTAAAGGAGGTCCTTAAGAGACAGCGAGCCCGCCGATAGACTGAGATCACGTTGGATTGCCCCTTTTTTATTCTTTTTTTGGTGGGTGGGCATTGGGCTACGTTGGGGAAAAGTTGGGGTTTATATTTATTATTTATTAAACCAGGATCCCGAAGGAAAACCACGTTGGGTCAAACACGGGCACAGACTCCTTTGAAGTTGCAAACATAAAGATGTTTATTCACATGAACATGCCAAGATGACGCGTTTCGACCGCAAGCCTGCGGTCTTGATCACATAACGCGCTGCCATGAGCGCCACAATATATATAGGTGATAGTAACTTTACTATTTCCATACATGATTGACAGATTGTAAGTGGTTATTGCGACGTGCTGTAAAAGAACTGAGTTATCAGCCGATGACAAGCAAACAGCTGTGAGATAAACAACAATAGACATAGACAATAGACTTGTGGTAACAGCTTAGATGGTTCTGACATAAATCCAACTATATAGATCCGCTATACAATCATGTCACTGTAGTGGAAGACATGACAGAAACCCAGGGTGCCTAAAAGTGGAAGAGGGAATCCTACTGGCACGAGAGAGAAAGGAGAACAAAGATGCGTGCAGTCAAAAATGCAAAACTTAAACGCTGGGATTGCCTGGGCATAGAAGAGGCCCGTGAAAAGAGAGACTGGGACGCATCTGCAAAGGCCGAATGGGAGACAAGTGTCCACGCGGGGAGCAGGCATGACATTCCTAGGCCCTCCAATGACTGAATGGAGCAGGTAATTAAGCAGGGATTGCTGACAAAATAAAAGGCGGAATCGGAGTAATGTCTGCTGAGTGCGCTATGTCGAAATGAGTTGAAACAAATATAAAAACAGCTGGCTATAGCGAAATCTGCACAGATTAGGTCGCAAACATAAGGTGTGTCCTGAAAGTTACTACCGTGTATATACAAGGAAAAAAGGTGGGAAAGTGGGCCGAGAGGATAGTGAGAACGCTGAAGTGCTAAATGTGCATAGATCAAATAAGTGTAGCTCATGTGTGGGACAGGGAATCTGGTTACATTACAGCTCCTGGGAGCTCAGTTAAAACACACATGAGGAGTGAGTGCAAGAGTGACATAAAAGCACGGAACCAGTGAGACAACCAAACAGGTTCATAGGTATAGTGTAAAATAGAAAACATCAATCATAATACATATGGCACAGCCTGAGCAATGGAAGTCAAATACAGAAATGCACACTAAGATACAGAAGGGAAAAGACACAAGTGGGGTGCCCCAACAGCGCATTTATAAGAAATTGTGTAGGTCCTCACTCATGTTAAGCCCAGCAGGGATCTTAGTATTAAGCTCCAGAATGTACCTCGATTCTAACTGCCAAAGTAGTTTTTCTCTATTACCACCCCGTCTAGGTGGCGGTACGCAGTCCACCACAAAGTATTTGAAGTGGTCTAAGTTGTTGTCGTGGACTTCTTTAAAGTGTCACGCAACTGGGTACGTGGGGTCACTATTGACTATCGCCCTAAGATGTTGAAGCATGCGGAGATGTACCTGCAGCTTGGTGCTTCCCACGTACCTGAGACCACACTTGCATTCCCGGACGTAAACTGCGTATTCAGTTCTACAAGTCAATCTATGCTTGATGGTTATTGGCGCAGTGGAAAATTGTGCCATGACCTGACTCACATTCATGCCAAATTTGCACACCCTGCAGCTGCTGTACTTAAAGAACCCCTTGATATTAGATAACCAGTTAGTTTGCATGGTGATCTCAGGACTGCTTTTAACAAGTGCGTCATGCATAGAGTAAGCTCTCCTGTATGTGATATCTGGGCGTGGAGCTACCATTGGTCCCAGGGTGAGATCAGACTTGATGATCCCCCAGTGTCTGTTAATGATTGCCCTTATCGCGCGCTCCTCAGTGTTGTGTGTCATGATCAGGCGGGTACTGACAGTGCCCTTGGTGGATGTATCGGCCTGTGCGTCAGTGCTATCTGGGGTGGTAACGGGCCTACCTTGCAACAGTGTATCCCTAGGAATTGAGTTGGCCTTAGTGGTGGCAGAGCTGATAACACTGTCGGTGTACCCACAGGCTTTAAATCTGCTGTGTGCCTCACTCTGACAAGCGGCCAGGTCAGTACTAGAACTGCAGATCCTGCGCAGGCGCAGCATTTCGCCGTAAGGAATGCTGGCTATGAGGTGCCTGGGGTGGAAACTGGAAGCGTGTAGAGTGGAGTTACCCGCAGTGGATTTCCTATGAAGAGTGGAGTTCAATATATCATTCGCTACATATAGCTTCACATCAAGAAAATCAACAGAATTGCAACTCATGTTGGCACTGAACTCCAGATTCAAATCGTTGCAATTGATTTCAGCAATGAATGCTTGGGCACTTTCCATGGTGCCTCTCCAAATCACAAAGACATCGTCTATGTAGCGGAGCCAACACAGGATGTTGTTAGACCAAATGTTAGCTTGCTTTGCCATGAGGACCCGCTTCTCCCACCAGCCCACATGCAAAATTGCGTAGCTTGGGGAGAAGCAGGCCCCCATGGCAACGCCCCTAAGCTGTTGGTACACCTTGTTGTCAAACATGAAGAAATTATGTTGCAGACACCATTCAATGAGAAACATAATCAGTTCATTGTGCTTGTAGCACGTAATGGGTCTTTTGGCCAGAAAGTGTTGACATGCAGCTAGACCATCATGGTGACAGATGCTGGTGTATAAAGATGTGATATCAAGTGACAGCAGGATACAGTCATTAGACCAGGGAACATCTTTAATTTTAAGGAGGAACTCACTAGTGTCTCTCAGAAATGTGGGTAGACCCATGACAAGTTCTTGGAGGAAGTAGTCCACATATTTTGAAATGTTCTCACACAGGCTTTTTCGTGCCGAGATGATGGGGCGCCCTGGTACTGGGGATGTGCCTTTGTGGACTTTAGGTAGAAAGTAAAGCAGAGGCAGGACTGGGAATTCATTATTGAGAAACATGAACTCATCTTTACTGAGGATGCCCTGCGTCCGTAATTGTTTAAACTTTTCTTAAGTTCTTTGCCACTGGCTGTCACTTCCTTCATGTTGTCTAGCCTGTAGCAAGTGTTGTCATCTAGGTGTTTATGGGCTTCCTGCATGTACAAGTCTTTGGGCCATAGAACTGCGTTGCCACCCTTGTCCGATTTGTTTATAATGATGTCGTTCCTGCTCTGCAGTTTCTTGATCAGCTCAGTGTATTATTTGTGCTTGAAATTGTATCTGCGTTTGGCACATTGTTTACGGAGGTGCAGGTTTTTGAGATCCTCTATGATTACTTCATTGTAGATGTCGATAGCATCTCTGGGCATAGCGGGAGTGAACGTCGAGGGTGGTTTGAACGGACTCGCTGTGTTGGGTAACATGTCGATGCCCTTATTGTGCAGCAGTTGTTGGGTTGCGATATTGGCCTGTGAGGATTCCAATTCCGCTAGTGTACGGATTGTGGGGATGTCGGACACCGCAAGGTTGCTGTTGTTGGGCCTCATCACCATTGCATGAGAAGGGGCGGGAATGCTGGTATGTTTCTGTTTGAAAAATGTAATGAGTTTCAACTTGCGGATAAAGTTAAAGATGTCAATCCTGATAGTTGCGTAGTTGAAACTACTCTCAGGGCAGTAGGTCAGGCCCAGGGAGAGGAGTTGAGTCTCCGCGGTCGTGAGTTTCAGATTGGAAAGGTTGATGACAGTTTTGGAATCGGCTTTCATTTGCGCCTCCAATTGCCTCTTCTTCTGTTGCCTCCTTTTTGATTTGTAGCGCTTTCTGCGCTCCTGTCTCCTGCAGTTGCGCCTTGTTTTCTTCGGCAGACGGGGGCGCAAGGTCTGTCGCCTGTCCAGGACTAAAAAATCAAGCTCTTCTGCTAAGCTGAAATTACTGAGCTGCGGATCGCCTCTAATGCTTGTGCCTCTTCCATCTTCAGAGTCGGTGCCGCTTTCAAGCGCTGAACTTAAGTCAGATGTAGAGGCTGACTCTGCTCCGTCTTTAGCCATGGATGAATCTGTTGTCGGTATCCCTGTTCTTGTTGATTTGTTGAGCCTTTGCCTTTTGACAGAGTCATATTTTTTGGCGAAAGTAAAAATCTGTCCGCACTCATAATCCGCTTTGTCTCGTGCGAATTTGAATACCTTACAAGTCTTTATAGTTTCCTCATGTTTTTTCAACCTTGTCATAATTTCCTCGCGGCCCTTAGCGATCTACTCCTTTGCTTCTGAGCTGTCTAGTTCTTTATTTATTTTGTCAATTTCCTTGAGTGTTTCCACACGGTCGATCTCCGCATATTTGATGAGGATTACCACCAAACGCATTGAAGCATCGAGGTTGCTTTCCGCCCACTCCTTAAGCATTTGTGGGTTAGGATTGTCGAAGCTTGGTGCTAGCATAATCCTGAGTCCTCATGGGACGCGGCCAGCATCACAATATTTCTGTAACGACTTGCTTTCCCACCACTTAGTCACTTCAGTGCGCATAAGTTTTTCAAGTTGCTTTAATTTGGCTTTGATATTGTCCTGATAAGGAGCCCTCGCAGAGGTGGCAGCTCTCTGTTGGTTGTCAAGATCCAGTATATTGTCAAACAACGCTTCAGCTGCTGCTTCTCTTTCCCGCAGCGCTTCGATTGACATGTTAAATAGATGTAAGTGTTGGCGTGGCTGCCGATAATGAAACGTAAAGTACAGCTACTCACAGCAGTCACGCTTAGAACCTCTTCTGAACTGCCAGACAATTTTTTAATTCAACGGACATTGTTTGGACTATCTTTTTGGACATTGGTTGGGGTTAAGGAGAGGGGTGGGTCAGGTGTTTTGGGATTTTGTACAATAGTTTATTTTGTTAGGGGATTAAATTATATTTATACTTAAACTTTACATACAATGTAAATGTTTTGTGGGGGGGTTACTCTTTTACGTCACACGGTTTCCTTCCTTTGCTGCTGCAGGGCCGCAGCCAGTTTTTGATTTAAATAATCTGCCAATTTTGTAACACACAACACAAACAGATAGATGCGGTACCCTCACTGAGTGACTTGTCCTACTAATACTGTCAGTCTCTCCTCCTAGTCTATGCAGTCTGCAACTAGACTCAAGGGTGTGGGTGTGTGAATTAAAGAATCAATTAATTTCCAATATTAATTATGCCTCCCCCAAACTTCTCTTACCTGTGATTGATGTTTAAACTTAGGCACAGCAATGGCTGCATGGTGATGATGGTTTGGTTTCCCAAGATGCCATGGTTGTGGTGGTAGTAGTAGACACTGGCAGTAGCATTTGCAAAAAAAGAAAATGAGACAGTCAGTCGCCTGAGAGAGACTCTGGAAGGAGTAGTAGAACGAAGTACAGTTCAGTAACAGTACACAAGAAGACTGCCAAACAATAAACCATAATAATGCTGATTAGCAATGCTAAAGTAAAATAAAACATAATGGTGGCGGGAATAGCCTAGTACAGCAAGTTACAAACTGTAGTTGTGTCGAGTCACTCGACACAAGCGTAACCTTTAGTGCTGTAAAAGGAGGATGATGAATCCAATCGTTGACGGCAATTAATGATGGATTATGTTCCTTTGGAAAAAAATTGACTTGCAAATATACTGAGCATGGGTGGGCAAGCAGAAGAAGATCCTCGCCCTGCCTTCAAATTGAATTAGTGTTGCTCTCACCACATCCGCCCCAGCAAGTGTGTGATCAATTATTGGTGTAAATTTAATTTAGTCACACCTCAATATAAATCACACAGCCCGGGGAAGAGGGGTAGGGTTTGATGAATGGTTGGGAAGGGGTATTTGAGGGAAAGGTTTGACAAAGACAAACACTACACATGGACAACAACAACACACAATCTTGGCAGACGACCATCATATTCATAAATCTGTTAAGGGAGAAAAAGGAAATGCATGCATGAGGATGACTTGATGGTTAATGATAAGTAGTACTTACTAACTAGACTAGTAGACAGTACAGGGCAGCAGTATATTATTAATTATTATTATGCAATTTGCCTTGCCTGTCAGAGAGACCCAAATTACATACATTTTATGTTCTGTTGTACCGGGCTTCCTTTTAAAGCTAGCAAAGAAAATTAAAGAATAGCTGTAGTGATCAATTATAAGCAAAGAGCAACAATAAGTTCAATAACAACAACACACAGTCGTAATGATTGAAGAGAAAAAATGAATCAAATTATTTAAAAGATGACGATACTAAAGTTACTGTATGTTATCCTGGTCAAATTGGGGAGTTGCATCTCGGCATTCCTCTTGGTCCTCCTGTCCATGGACGCTGCGTCCGTCAATCTTGGGTGCCACTGCCTGCCTGGCAGATGCGGATTCGTAGGTGAGTGTGAGTTATTTTTCTCTGTTTAGCACAGGGTAAAGGCCGTCCTGTAAGTGTAGATGGAAAAACAAAAGGGATATTGAAAAATCAAGGAGAAAAAAAAGCATAAATTACGGAGGAGTGCAAACACTTTCAGAGGCGGCATGGCTAAATCATTTCTACTCTGTTGTCTGTTTCCAGCATTAACCTACAGCAGCAACGGGACAGAGCAGGCCCACGGTGCCCACCCAACCTCCACTTAGCTTAGATTTTGACTGAGCCAGACAGAGCACACATATACAGCAACATAGCATTTTCCAAAGTAAGTAACTAAATCAATGCACAGCTGTCAGTCATACCACTACTACACTCGTGAGTCGTGACTCGACTCCACTACCACACAGACATGTAGGTCTACTGTGGTTGTTGTTGACTTGTTTACCTTTTATGCCACTTATGAAAAACGCCCTGAGTTATTCCATCAATCATCTCCGATCCTACTGACTGACTGCGAAGATACTATGTCACTGTGGTCATCATCATCATGGTGTTGTCCAACTCAGTCTGCAGTGTACCGAGTGAGTCCAGATTCCATATTCAAAAAAGCAATGGATCGGCCTGCAGTAGTAGTACAATTTTGTTATTAAACAACAAGAAGGGAAACATTGACTTGAGTCACTTTTAGTGTGTAGATTAAATACTAGTACACTTTGACTTCACTTCATGCACAACAAACAACAACAACACAAACACCAATCACTCAGAGTCAGCACGTCCAATGCATGCCATCATCATTACCTGTTCCTTCTCATCTTAAGTTAAGGGGCAGTCTCTCTCGGCTCGGAAAGGAGGATAGCTATAGTCATCATGTTCCACTTCTTTTGGAGGGACTCGACGAGGCAACATTTCTTGTACTATTCTCCATCCAATCATCTGGCTTGAGGGAAATGGATTTAGGGCGAGTCAGGAGGATGGAGCAGGACTCGGAGGAGTGGACTTAAATGCACACAGCTGCAACTCCAATATGGCAATAAAAAGAGAAGACGGTGGTGATGGATTTGTTGTAATTCGAACCGAAAAAACAGAGACACACACAAATAATAAAAGTAAATAGGGAAGAAAGAAAGTAACAAGTTCAAAGCCTAGTTGGAGGGAAGTATAGCTCATCCTCAAACTCTGGTGGTTCAGCCAGAAGTAGGTAATCATCTAACACACTACTTCCGTCACCTAAGTCGCTGTCCTCATCTTCCTGCTGTGATTCACATATTTGGTAATTCGGTGGTATAAAGTGCTGATTCATTTTGATCATGGTTAACCTCTCCACGTTTTTGGGCGAGAGACTGGTCCTTTTCACTGTTACAATGGCACCAGCAGCACTGAAAACACGCTCAGAAGAGACACTTGCGACAGGGCAAGCCAGAGAGTTTATCGCCAGCCTGCTGAGCACTGGCTAGTGGCGCATTTTCCCATACCAGTACACCAATGGGTTTTGATCAATGTAGACCTCTGTTGGGTCATCCAGATAGGCCTGGACCATCCGCTCAATGCTCAGGGGTGCTCCACTTTGCTGAGCCTCTTTTGCCTTTGCATCAGCACTGGACCTAACAAGCCCTTGCTGTAGATACCAATCCTGTGCCGATTTTACTGGGGCTGATGATCCGGTTCTTGCTGTTGTTGATAGTGTTGATGACTGCTGTGAGCCAAACGCACTGCCCTCAGGCTCTGAAGTTGAACTTGACGCCCGATGCCCTGCTGCAGTACTTGTTGTGGGTTGGAGTAGCGGGCCTTTCCCTTTAATTACCAGCCGTTCCTTTTCCAAGTCACTGGCTGCCTCAGCTATCCAAGTTTTGTACTGGACAACATCCACTTCTGGAAAAGGAATTAATGTCTTAGTGTTCAGTGCTGTTTTGTACCGTGGATCCAGAATTGTGGCACAAATGTAACGTTTGTCTGACACAATGCTAGTTTGCACCCTTGTATTTTCAGCTAAGCGAAAGGCTAAGCTCTGCAGCAACTCATATGCTTCTTGTTTTTCCTCCACACCTAAGTACGAATCAGACACCTCATTCAGCTGTTGCTCTAGCATGTGCAACAATGGGATAGCTTGGCCCATAGTACAGTCCTCCTTGCTGACTTCACGTGTGAAGAGCTCGAAAGGAAGTAGCATCTCTGTCAGGCATTTAACTAGGCCCCATTGGGCCATCTGAACGTTCATGCCTTTCACAGTAGCATCCCCTAGTCTTTGCATTACATAGTCATTGATTGGTCTGTACTGATCAAACAGACGATCAAGCATGTAATAAGTTGAGTTCCAACGTGTTGGCACCTCCTGGATGAGTGCTTTGACTGGCATTCTATGCTCACGTTGAATGATCCTCAGCTGCTTCTGGGCTTTAAAAGAATGGCTGAAATGTGTGCATATTCTTCTGCAGGTGGTCAGTAAGTTGCTGACTCGGTCTTCTTTTTTCAGAAAGTCTTGAACAATGATGTTAATGCAGTGCGCCAAACACAGGACCCTGAAATAGCCACCAGTGCGCATGGCCTTAACTATATTACTGCCATTGTCCGTGGCAACAAAACCAATGTTAAGTCCTCTTGGGTGCAGCCATTCAAAGACCTTGCTGTTAAACTCTTCCAAAATGTTTGCAGCAGTATGAGATTTCTCCATGGCGAACATGGCTACAGTTGCATGTTTCTGAGTGGCATTAAAAATCTCAGCAGTGTCAACACCTGCAGATATCTTTTCTCTAACCCCCTCAAAAGAGATCCAGTGTGCAGTGATGCACATGTAATCAGTGGCTTGGCAACTGGTCCACATGTCTGCTGTCAGGTGGATATTGTGAACAGCACTCTGCTCCAAAGCTTGTCCAAGCAATTACAGCACGTCTTGATGTAGTGCTGGAACAGCAACTCTGGCGAAATAGGACCGGCTGGGAACCTTCCATTTTGGGCAGATGGCTGTCACAAATTCCAGAAAACCCACCCCTTCCACAAAAGAAAAAGGGAGAAGGTCCAGCGCTAACATTTTCGCCAGCTTCGCATTGTACAAACGTGCCGTTGGATGGTTGCGTTCGTACTGCCCCTCCGACTTAAAGATGCTGACAGGCTGGATTTTGGTAGGCTGGATTTTTTTCCTTTCTGGTGCCGCTGATGCAGGTGACTTCTTGAACCCAGTTAGGCTCAACAACGCACTTTTTTTCATTGCGGTACTCTGTTGCCTTGGTGTCTCAGCCTGACTCTTACTACGGTGCCACTGAGATCTTGCTGAGGCTGATGAGGATGTGGGCGGTACCACTGCACTGCTGGGATCAGGGCTACTTTGTGTACTAGAGAAAATATCTCCCTCTTGTTCACCTTCCACCGCGATCATATCTTCTTCTACTTCTTCATCACCACCAACAGCAATGGGTGCAGTTTTACTTTTTTGGCCGCTAAGGTGCGCCTCCCACTGGATCATGTGGTGTTTTTTCAGATGGGTTGTTTGGCCTCCTGTACCATTTTTTGTACCAAGCTTACCCCGACTAACACTTTGTCAACAAATTGAGCATATAGCAACGTTCTCCTCCTTACTGCTAACCGAAAAGAAGTCCCAAACTGGGGAGGTGAACTTTCTTGTGCTGCTGGAGGTGAAACTTGCAATGCCGGATGAACTGGAGGGTATGCCTGGAATTTGACTCTGTGCAGTACCACTACCTACTGAGGTGGTGGTTGTGCTGGATGTAGGTCCCTGCCGGGCCTTTGCAAATGCAAATATGGAAGCTGGATGAAGCTCGATTTCGTGAACTGCCCCTACTTCGGGAGGAACAACTACTATTGTGGGCGGTGGTTGCGGCTGTTGTTGCGGCTGTTGTTGCGGCTGTTGTTGCCCACTTATCTGCTGAGTTTCCACATGCGTTGATTGGGTACTACTTTGCGATAACGATAAGTCAATTTCAACATCACTGCTCGTTGGCGTTTGCACAATTAGACTGGCTACATCTGCGACACTCATGGGCTTGGGCCTAGGTTGGTGGGGTGGGCCCACTGATGCGGAGGTGCTGCTCCCAGCTTGCTCCCCGGACACGCTGCTGCAGTCTTAATTTTTTTTCCCCAAAAAAACAACATGGGCGGCACACCAGTCTTGGTAAGTGCCACTTCTTCCTTCTTCTGTTCCTTCTTCTCACTGGCAACTTTCTTGGTACTGGAGGACCTGGTACCTTTCTTTGGGGCCATCTTCGTCAGATGTCAGCAGCAGGACGCAGTTGCACGAGTTGCAGAGATGTCTGTGGTCACACAGCACGTGATGTGACATCGTGCGCAGCAGGACTTCTGTCAGGCAGTACAACGGGTGATGATGATGACACCTCCTCCTCAGTCTTTTGTGCACCTAAAAGCAAAGAAGCCAGAAGAACATCAGTGAAATGTTGCATTTGTTGTTGTGGTTCAATTACTACTAGTACAAACAAACAAATATAATATATAACTTAGTGTGTGGTGGTCACACTTGTTAGGGTTATTTATAACTTATATTATTACATTTTATTAACTCAGTTATTACAAAAAACAAAACAACAGTGTAGCCATTTGTGAGACTTTGACAACAAGGGCTTTCATGGTATACTGTGTACACTCAGGAAGGATAGGAAAGAAGAAGAACAAAAACAAAAATACAAATGTAATGGAAGTGGAACCTGTTTGGCATTAATTTGCGCATCACGTCATTCAGGGAGCTGCAGCTGGCAAGGGGGATGGAAGCAGTAAGCCAAGAGGAACAAAGGAAAGACATGCAGGCCTATATGGCAAAAGCAGCACACTACTAAACTACCACCACAAAATAGCCACATGGTCACTCACAGTCACAACAAGCAGGAGGCCTGGAAAACAATGAACTCAAGCAGGCCTATAATGGCCAGGCAAAGGAGGCATGCTAAACAACACAGCTTTAATGCAAAAATGCAAAAACGAAAATCCACAGGGTTAAACAAGGTTTGCAAGTTACACAACAACAACCACACCACACACACACATCCAACAAAGGCATTTATTTAACACACACCAAAAAAGTGAAATACCCCCCAAAAAGCACATTTTGCAATTCAATCCAATGCCATCCATGCCCTAAATGATGTTTAAATTCAACAGACACCACAGGACAGTTGTTTCATGCACCCATGAGTAGCTCTGGGCCTACTGGCTGAAAGATCTATATTGGCAGACTAGGCCACAAGCTTGCAGGCCTATGGCAAAAGCACACTGGCTGGCTCCACAAAATGGCCGCCAGCCACATGGCCCGGCCACCCACAACAGCAAGAAAGGGAAGACAGACAATGCAGGCCTATGGCAAAAGCACACTGCCTGGCTTCACAAAATGGCCGCCAGCCACATGGCCAGGCCACAACAACAAAAAGCATAGGCCAAGAGGAACAAATGTAAGACATGCAGGCCTATATGGCAAAAGCAGCACACTACTAAACTACCACCACAAAATGGCCACCAGCCACATGGTCACTCACAGTCACAACAAGCAGGAGGCCTGGAAAACAATGAACTCAAGCAGGCCTATAATGGACAGGCAAAGGAGGCATGCTAAACAACACAGCTTTAATGCAAAAATGCAAAAACGAAAATCCACAGGGCTAAACAAGGTTTGCAAGTTACACAACAACCACACCACACACATCCAACAAAGGCATTTATTTAACACACACCAAAAAAGTGAAATACCCCAAAAAAACACATTTTGCAATTCAATCCAATGCCATCCATGCCCTAAATGATGTTTAAATTCAACAGACACCACAGAGACAGTTGTTTCATGCACCCATGAGTAGCTCTGGGCCTACTGGCTACCCACTATAAATTTTAAAAAACTGATGAAAAGTACAAAAAATTGTAGTTGCAACTTGCAATGCCCCAATCAAACAAACAACACCAATTCTCCAACTTACTTGTAAAATCTCAAATCCAAAAGTCCTCAAATCCAATGATATATGATGCAGCAGACACAAAGAGTGATCCTTACAGCTCCAAATCCAAATGAAAAGTGAACAGGATATGGACAAAGCACTGGGAGGAGCCTGCTGGACAGGAACAGGAAGTTGGAGACTCTGGGGCACTTCCTTCCCCTTAAACAAATAAATAAAAAAAGAAAAAGTACTCCTTGTACAAAAAAGTACAGCCAAATGTCAATCTGAGGAGTTTTTTTCATCCAAATCATCATTTTCGAGAAGGTTTTATGCTGCTCGAGAGATATTCTTCTCAAGATAGCAATTTCTGCATGTTCGGCATCGCGAGCTTCACCGAACTTCCGCCGGATGTCCGATGGCGCGTCCGAATGACGTGTTCGCAATCGCACACTCTCGCGGGATCGTGCGGCCGGCTACCAAAATCTCGTGGCGCACGCGAACGGATAGGAAATCTTGTCGGCAAATGCAGGGATCCCGGTAAGTCGCTACCGCGCGCGCGAAAACGCATTTTGAAAGCGCAGAGTTGCCGAAAATCCGCAAACTTCGCGAGCGGAGCGGATTTTAACACCCAGGGTTAGAAATCATCTGGTATTCCTCATTTCCTTTCAAGTCTATTATGGGACCAGTCCTTTGAAAGGAGAATATGCAAACCCTAATATCCCATACTATGCAAAAGAGATGTGATCCAAGCCATTAATGTTTTTATGCACTTAGTGATGCTCAGGCATATTCCAAAGCTTCATCCTTATTTTCTAATAGTAACAATAGTATGATGGATTCCTACTGACAGATTTCACCCTATGGCAGGCACATCTATCACACTCCCTATGGGCAAAAATCAGTAGGTTAGAGGACTTTTCTAGGTATAGCCGTGCCAGCTCTCTTACACCATGCAATATCCAGCATACCATCCATATAAGGCACTCCGGCAATGCCCAGTTCCACTCAACAGGGCATACTACAAACAACAGTGGCACGGATTTACAAAAAGTCACATTAGAAAACGTTGGGCTGCGTTGCACAACTTGTTTCAAAATGGGCAGCACCATATTTACTATCATGTGGCTCACTCCAACGCTTTTCCCATCAAAAAATGCTGCAAGAATGACACAAGCTTTCTGATTTTCCTCAATATCAGACATAGCAAGCCAGGAATCTGCTACCAGACAGTAGGGTACACAGTATGGCTGTTTGAAATTCACGTAATTTGATTTTGTGTACTTACGTGAAATCACAGAAAAATTCGGCAAAATTATGCGCAGCTAAGCAATATGCAAATATGTCATTTAGTACTAATACTTTAGCATGAAATATGTCCTTGCATCAATTTTTAATGCAATGATGCATTTTGTGGTAATTAAATAGTATGAAAAACACAAGTGGCTCAAACAATACACACACACATTGTGGCCATTTGCGTTATTCCAGTGCATCATAGTACAATTTTACGCAAACTACGTGTAATTTACATGGTGTGGCACAATGGCAGAATTTCGCATAACTAGTGTAATGCAAAATTCCCAAATTCACAAACATTCTGCTGGTGTCATTTAATGTTTGCCCAGGCCTAGTACACGGCAAGAGATAGGGGTTGGCCAGTGGTGTAGCAGAAAAAGAAAGGTAAACTTCATGCAGGAGGAAAATGAAATTTTAAATTCCGAGGGGACCAAATAAAATTAGTATCTGTTTGTGATGTCTAAATTACCATTGTCCAAGACGGACAGCTGTAGTAGATAAGATAAATTCAGTGGTACCAAAACTGGTGGCGAATGTGAGAGGAGGTGGCCTGATTACAAGCGCAGGACCTAAAAAAACACTAGGAAGGAATGTGAAGGCTGCAATGCAAACCGGTGGTGCCCAAGACATCCATGAGGACTTGATGCCATTGGAGGATCAGGGAGTAGTGCTCATATAGCCTGAGATGTTTATTGGCATTGTGGCCACTGATACTGCCAATCTTAGCTACTCTAAAAGTATGTGTGCGTTTAAAAAAAATGCTTACATTATTATAGATATATATATATATAGACATGAAACCCCACAGTGAATTTATTTGAATATTTCCTTGATTACATTTCAACTCCTGCTGCCATACTCTTGTATGTTAAGTTCAAGCATGGCACATTACCACTTAACTCTTTTTGCTTAAAATGAAATCTAAGGCAGACTTGAATATTATTTGTCCAGTGTGTGTCCAGGCATGTGAAACCTTACAACACTATCTTTTTTTTGCCCGGGGAAGAGGTAGATTCTTCCGATTTGTCGACAGCTTGGGGCCAGAAAATGCTTAGTGGCACTCAGGGTGTTATGTGCTGAGAGCAAAGAACCAATAGTTTGAGCTGTTGCCAAATATCTACACTGGAGCTGGGGTATTAGAGCTAAAACTATGGAGTAATCTGTTTTATGATAAGCTGTCATTCTTTTTTTCTTTCTTGAATCAGGATAGCTCTCCAGCTCAGCTGATACTAAGCGCTTGCACTTTAACCTTAGGCTCTTCTCCTTTTTGCTTGTCAATATCTCCTATGCACTTTAAGTCCAATAGCACTAAGCCAAGTCTGTATCTAGAGTAATCACTATATTTGTCTACCTATGTAAGTTCTAGCCCCAGTGCACATGATCGCTCTCTACTTGTTGATCTGTGGTTTTCCTTTAACATTTTTTATAGACCCAGAGAATTTGTTTGTGACTCACTGTGAACGGCAGTAACATTGTGCTTTAGTTCTACTCCTATGCCAGCACCTGTCTCTCTAAGGCCTCGTGAGATTCGTACATATACTTTATATAGCTTTTAATTTGATGGCTTTTGACATTTGATTTTGTGCACAAAGTTGTGTGGAATTTGATGAAAATCTCGATGCAATGTTTTTTCTCTTTTTTACTTGCGTGTATACATCTTAACTTGTGCTATTATGTTTATGTGGTCTATATATTGTCTTGTGTACGTTTATGGACTTTGCATAAACGAATGAATTATTTTTTGACTAACTGACACGTTTACATTATTATATACCTATTTTTTTATAAAATCAAATACTAATGTACATTGTTTATTTCACCAAATAAAAAAACGTTTCTATTTTTGGAGAAAATAAAATCATCATAGTGAGCTACCTATATTTTGCTTTTAAATTAGTTATGCACACATTATAAACTTTTTGAAAAGGCACCAACAATTAAATTACACAAATATTTGTCCACAGAATAATTGTTAATTATTTCTAACACAGTGAAAAAATGTCTACATTTTCTCACAGTATTTTATAAGAAAGTCATTAGGAATATTGTATGGAATATTTTCAAATTAAATGGAAGGAGACCTGGGAATGGTATCCCACCACTTATGCAACTGGTCCCTGTGGACAAATAGTGAAAAATATAACATGACAGTACTTTATGTTAGTGTTGCGTTCTGAAGAGTTTATATGCAGGGGGGAGGAGCCAGCTCCCATCATGGCCGCTCGGAGTCGAAGCTCCGTTGCGAACCCTCTCTCCAGCCTCCAGAACGGCATTTCCACCTCATTGTTTTCCACCCTCTACGAAGTTTCCGCAACCGGAATGTAGGCGGCTCACTCGAAGACCAATCTTGCCCTTCTCCGATCGATCTTTGCAGAAATATCTGCCGTGATGTCCCTCCCATTGAATAAGCTAAGATGGCGCCAGGGGAACTATGAACAAGCCCCTGGTGCCGAATGAAGTGCACCGTGATGCCACCGACCTCCGTTCCAACCAGCAATCAACGCCCCCGCCCTCGGCCCTCACCTCGAAGTGCCTGCTGACCCCACTGGGGTGATTCCGCCGCTTTGTGCTATCTTGCGTACTCGCTCTGCTGATAAGGTACGGTTGCGGCTGGAGAGGGAGGGGCACTCGAGCTTGACCTGCAGTGTTCCCCGAGATCCACACCGAATGCGCTTCAGAGGCGGTGAGTGGGGGAGCGGAAAAACAGCCACATGCGATCCCAATGTGGGTTCAGAGGACCTGCTGGCGCCTAAATTAATCCCCTATAAAACTTGGCAAATACTTTTAAATCGGAACTCGCCGAGCCTGACCCCAAAATGGCGCCCGCCAAGGTATCTCCACCGGAGAGGGAAGATGTCCCATTAGACGAGGGGGTCCCGATGTTCTATCCGGATAAATGGCATAGCTGTTTAAACGAACCACAGAACTAGAGACAAGCCCAGCTGCAGAGTCACGGGGATGAACAGACTCAACTTGCCTGACTGTAAGATGGCAGCCAAGCTACATACCCTTTCCTATCCTGCCATCCTCGTCATCTCCACTCTCCCGTTTCTGGACTCAAGACATTCGGTCACTTCATGATCTTCATTCTAACCCGGAGGAGCCCGAGCCTCATGGCCGATTCCCGGTGGAGCTGCACCAACAGCTATAGGGGAGATTGGCTCCGGCTCACCGTTATGGCCGTCACCTACCCAGCCGGACGTCGGACATATGTCTCATCTTTTTCTCCGCTGCTGTCTCCTCCCTGTGGACTTCCAGCTCTCTTGGTCTTTTTGGGTCTTGTTTTCTGTGTTCGCTAGTAACTTCTGTATTGACTATGTAATCATTCTGAAATTTATGTGAATCTTTGTAACTTGCAACGCGTCGTTTCCTTGTGTAAAGCGCTCTGATACCTCCGGGTCTAGCCAGCCCTATATAAAACTCATCAAATAAATAAAAATAAAATATGCACAGTATAATTATATATAGGTAGTAAATTCTAGATAAACACCTAGGCACACATTTAATAATGGTTTGTTGTTTATTAGATTCCTGAAAACTTTGTCAACCTGGCAAAAAGTGTTGGTGACACATTTAATTTGGTAAAAGGATTCAGAACGAAAGGCAAAGCAACAATATACCTTTACTTTGTGTTACTTTGTATGATGGTGCTCTTCTATGGTTTAAACATGGCTGTTCACTTGCATCCAGCCATACCTTTTAATACAATGTACTATGCTATTTAAATAGCGCAGAGTGATTAAGTTTAACATGGTATGCCTTCTTCAGCCATGTGTAACAAGGCCAATTATGAATTGGTCAAACAATCTGTGAAACCTAGCATTGCACACCTCATTCTTTATTTAGTATACATTTTATAGGCAACATTTTAACTGTGAATCTTTCCTTTCAGACACAAAACTATGCGGTGATAAACTCACACACTCTTGGAGTAATGTGATAATCTGTCACTCCTGGTGCATGTCAGCCAAAAGTCAAAGTGGATTGTGACTGTGAAAACATGACAAACGTCCTATTGGATAACTTGGATATTTTATCTTTTGTTTATAGATATCTTTGTATTGTGCAGCATAATTCATACACATTTTCTGTTAAGTGGCTTTTTGCGGTTTGTTGTGGTAAATTAACATTTTTAAAGAACATTTCACTTCTTCTCTGTCTTTACAATTTGAAGGTTACCCGCACAGTTGTAAATGTTCATGCTTCTCTAATTATGTTAATACTTACAAACGTTGACAATTTTGTGATTTGTTGAACTATTAATTATATTTGGTGTGAATTTTTCAAAGTATGAAAAGTAAAAAGCACACAGCCTTGGCTGTCAGCATTTGGGCATGTCAACCAAATGCTCAACAGTGCTGGAGAGAGTCAAAAAGGATTCTAACAATTTCTTAAATATTTATACATATACCCGTAATCTGTCACTTCACTATAAAGGCTTACATGTGCACATATTTGTTTGCTGCACCACTTGGCTACAACAGTAAAAAAAAAAGGAAGCAAGTTATGATAAGGAATAATATAGCATTTACTTTAGCTTATCTAATTTTAAAAATATTTTAACTTGAGATAAATCCAATCAGTGGCTAGAGGCATCAGGCGCATGGTGTCAATATATGAAAGAGTTACACATTCTACAGGAACATCACGGGTCACAGCACCAACACTGTGCATGTGTCACTGGAACCAAGCCACACCTGGCAAATTAGTCCATCACAAGGGTGAAACCGGTCCTGGGTTGCTTGTGTTCCAGTTCAGGGAGGACCTTGCCTGGCAGTTCGGGCTGAACTGCTCCCATTGAAGCAGGGTCAAGACTGATTTGCATATAGTTGGGCATAAACTGAGGTGGCATGGTGTGCAAAATAATGATGGATTTCAATGCAATCCCGAGTAATTACCAGTGGCTGAGATTAATTCAAGTGTTCCATTCATCACTTTTTCTATACTTTAGTATGTCGCCCTAAGTGGGACTGGTACCCAGACGTGAGTCCCGTGCACACTGTCACTGGAACCAAGCCATACCAAGCTGGTGAACCCATAACAAGGGCAAAACCGGTCCTGTGTTGCTTGTGTTCCGGTTCAGGGAAGGCCTGGCTTATGTGTGCGGGCTGGACTGTTCCCATTGGAGCAGGTTCAAGATTGATTTGCATATAGCTGTGTTAGACCTGTCACCCTTAGGGTAGTCTTCCCCAAACTTTCTGCCTGCTTCCCTCCACATTTTGCTGTGTCTTTATCACTGCTGACCAGAGCTAAAGAGCATGTGCTTCTCCCCTAAACATGGTGTGCACCTGAATGGCATATTTAGTTTACCTTTAAGTCCAGTGTAAAGTGGTATACCGAATACCACGGGTCTGTTATCTAAATGCCGACAGTGGGGCTTCAGCACTGGTTGTTCGACCCACACAAGTAGCCTTTCAAACCTGTGTCACGCCTGCCATTGCAGTGCTTCTGTGTGCAGCTTACTGCCACCTCAACTTGGCATTTAGAACCATTTGCCAAGCCTTAAACAGCCCTCTAATTACACAGAGGTCACCCCTCAGGTAGGACCTAAGTGACCCTAATGGGAGGGTGCTGTGTAAGTTAAAGGCAGGAAATGTACCTTTAAGTTTTACATGTCCTGGAAGTGACAAACAGCTATATTCGTTTTTCACTGCTGTGAGGCCTACTCCTCTCTTAGGATAGCATTGAGGATTCCTTAAAACACTTTTTAAGATGTAATTCCTGATCAGAAAGGAGTAGCTCCATATCTTTAGAATGGTGGAGATAAATGCTCTTTAGTGGTAAAGTTGGATTTGACATTACCAGAAAGTGGATATTTCTCTGCTCTTAACTTTACTCTGTGTGCCTGCAGCCTGTCTCCAATACATGTCTGGATGACAGCTACACTTTCCTTTAGATAGCCACAAACACAGGAAGGGCTGGGTGTGACAGAGGACTCATCAGCATTCATCTGCATTCTGTTAGCCTTCCTTGGCAGGAAGGGGAAAAGGTGGCTCACACTTGCATCTGAATAGGCTGTGTCCTGTCCTCACTTAAAGGGATGATTACCCCCACAGATAGCCTAGCAGACAGGACTGGGTTGAAAGAGATCCGTCTGCACTTCAGAGAACTCCTTTGAAGTCACCACCTACATCAAAGGCACTTTTGGGTAAGAGTACCAGGGCGCTGCTCTACCAAATCAGTACAGTACTAGACCTGGGAAGACCTCTACTGGAGTAACGACTGCTGTGCCTTAAGGATTGTCAATTTGCTGTGATTTACTATTCTGAGGAACTGCTTCTCTGCTTTGCTGAGATGCCCTGCTGCCTGCTGATCTCTGTCCTGCTGAGGACAAGGACTGTACCCACCTCACTTGAAGCCAGAGTGACTCCAAGGGCTTGCTGGCTTGCCTCCTGTTTTCTGAAGTCTCAGGGACACAAAAGGCATCCTGCAATCCTGCTGGTGCTGCTGGACTCTGCCATTTGTGAGTCCTACCCATGTCTGAGGTGCCCTCTGCAGTCCTGGGCCTCAGAAGCAGGTTCTGCAGCTGATTCCTGCAAATAACAACAAATTGCCTTGACTCTGTGACAATTTCACCCATAACGCCCTTTGACACTGTTAGAACCGGGGTCGCCGATTCCGACACGGTAGCTTGGCGCGAGGCAGGAAGGCACCCGAAGGCAATGTGTTAAGCACTTGTGCAGCACACACTCACACTGACCCAGTAATGCGCACACAATAAGGGAGACACCACACCAGGCTTTTGTATAAAAACAAGATCCTTTATCTAATTTGAATCAGCAGTAGGTGAGGCAGATAATCTTAGGCAACATTTCAATTCATTTAGCTTCTCAAAAGCAGTGCGTAAATTCATTCAAGCACATTATAACAGTAAAACGTTACGCCATTAAAAGGCAGTAGCAATCCTCATTGAAAAGTAGGTAACACTGTAGGTCGTAGATTGCAGGTCCAAACATAGACTTCAAATGCATTTAGCGACATTCCATTAGCAAGAATTTAGATGCACATAACACTGTAGATGAGGAGGAACCTGTATCAACCTAGGCGCAACCACATTCAGTACAGTGGGTGTCGCAAAGCAGGTAGGCCTACAACATAAGAACACTTTAACTCTTGGCAGGTGAACACAGAGGCTCAATTCATGTAGGTACATTCAATTCATTAAGGGCCTTACTGTAGATTAATCACATAACATTGGATACATTCCCCTCATTAGGCCACTTAGTGCGAGTACTTCCCCTCTCTTAGACACACAGCAGGGGCATTAACCTAGGCAGGTGTTGAAATACATTCCCAGACACTCCCACAGTGCATCTGGGACCCACCCGTGTAACTAGGCTCCATAGGGCAGGTAATGACAGGCGGCAATCAGGCCACATTCAGCTTTACTCCCTGGCCCGGCCTCCTGCACCAAAACATAGAGGGAGCAATCATGGCAGGCAGTCCACTGGGGCATCGACCACTCCCGCGTATGCCTATTGCCGAGAGTTTGGAAAGGTGAGTCGCCGCGGGAGCTGGTCTCCGCAATGTTGAGAAGTTCCCCCAGGCCTCCCTGACTCACCACACGATCTTGCCGGGACTCGCAGGCACCACTGGCGCCCGACGCCTCCTCCCCGGTCAGCCCACTCTTCTCTTCGCGTATGGGGCTTCGGCCGGGGAGGCGGATCGGCGCGCAGGAGGCGATGACGACGTGGACAGGTTCTCTTCGAGGGGAGAGGGCGGCAAGACGCTCCTGGACCCACTCGGAGCCCCGCAGATGCAGCCGGAGACGGCCCCGGGCCTCCGTAGGCCTCGCGGGCCGGGAGCCAATTGCAGCGCGGCTCAAGGGGGGCATGGCCGATGACGCGGCCGGTGCCCCCGTTACCAGGTAACGCCTTCGTCACGCGGCAGGCCTAGCGCGGCCTGGGTCCAGGCGCAGCTTCAATTTCACGCGGCGCCCGGGCTGCGGTGGTGATCCTGGCCCCCGCTTCTTCTCCAACGACCCCGAGGTCGCGGCGGTGAGTTCTGGGCACAGCGCTTTCGCACTCCAAAGCGCTGGGGCTGCGGCGGTGATTACGGGGACAGCGCTTGCACACTTCAAAGCACAGGGGCGGCGACGGTGATGTCGGGAGACGGCAGGAGCGCGCTGCACAGCGCTCGGTGGCACAATTAGTCTCTATGGGTCAGCGCCTCGTGGGCAGCAGATTCTGGGTGGTGCAGCCCTAGAGGAGTACAGCGCTTGTAGCGGGACCCAGAGGGTGAAGGTTCAGCGCTTAGAAGCACATCGCTTATAACCGGTCACAGAGAGTTGGCACCCAGCGCTTGACAGGGAATAGCGCTTTACCTGGTGATCCCCAGCCGCATGTGCAGGTTGCAGGGTTGCAGTTGCAGTTCCTTGGTTGTCTCAGCAGTTTCTGGATTGTTGCATCGAGTTGATTGTGGTTACAGTTACTTGGGGGGAAAGGGGGGGTTGAGTTGGTGGGCACAAGAGCAGATGGGTGCCTTGCAGGCACACTGGAGGTGGTTCCCTGGGTCCCCTCACGCTGGGTAAGGTCAGTAGGTGGAAGGTGTTCCTCAGCTATCTTAGCTTAGCAGCGCCTAAGCCCAGTCAGTACCAGTAGTGTAGGTCTCCCCCCTAGGCCCAACAGCCTGTACTCCGGCAGAGGTTCCCCCAGGTCCAGTGGTGCCCCAACTGACTAGCTAGGTTTCCCTCCAAACCTCTTATACCCCTAGGTCAGGTGGCCCTCCTGAAAGGCAGCAAAACATAACTCCTCCCTGAGCTGGAAGGTTCTAGAAGCTTCCCTCATGTCTGACTATGAGGCCCAGAGGCGGGGACGGCATGGATACTGTATCATTATGTCCCAGCCTGATCCTGACTACTAGTATGTGCGTGCGCAATGGCCACTCCGCAGTAGCAGGGGCCTGTGGCAGCCATCTTATTAGGAGAGAGCACCTGCACCTCAGCACTGTTTGGCAGTGGTAAGGCGCCCAGAGACCTAGGTCAAACAAAAAGGTGGTGGCAAAAATGAGGCGCAAAGAGAAAAAAACGGGGTAAGACCACCCTAGGGCTGACAGGTCTAACACGCGTCCCCCAGCCGAAAGTGGGGAGAGCTTCCCAACCTCTAGGGAGTTCTCATCGCTAAGGCGGAAAACCGGGAGAGACCGTCAGCGTTGACGTGGTCTACTCCGGGTCGATGTTCCACCCGAAAGTCCATCCCCTGGAGGGAAATGGACCACCTCAACAATTTGGGGTTTTCGCCTCTCATCTGCATGAGCCAGCGAAGGGGTCGGTGGTCGGTTTGAATAAGGAAGTGAGAGCCAAAGAGGTATGGCCTCAGCTTCTTCAAAGCCCAAACCACTGCGAAGGCTTCTCGCTCTATCGTACTCCACCGCTGTTCCCGGGGGAGTAGCCTTCGAGAAATAAAGGCCACTGGCTGGTCTTGGCCGTTATCATTCAGTTGGGAGAGCACAGCTCCAATGCCATGCTCATAGGCGTCTGTCTGCACAATGAATTCTCTTCCAAAGTCTGGAGTCCTAAGCACTGGAGCGGTGCACATCGCGTGCTTCAGAGTGTCAAACGCTTCTTGACAGGCAGCCGTCCAGATGACTTTACGTGGCTGCTTCTTGGAGGTCAACTCAGTCAGGGGGGCTACGATGGTCCCATAGCCCTTGACAAACCGGCGGTAGTAACCCGTGAGGCCAAGGAAAGCCCGGACCTCCGTTTGGGTTTTGGGGGCTCCCAGGCCAAGATGGTCTCAATTTTGGCCTGGAGGGGTTGCACCTACCCCCGCCCACCAGGTGTCCCAGGTAGACGACAGATCCCTGCCCAATCTGGCACTTGCTGGCCTTAATGGTTAGGCCAGCCCGCTGTAGAGCCTGCAGCACCTCCTGGAGATGCTCCAGATGGTCCTCCCAGCTGCTGCTGAAGACAGCTATGTCATCCAGGTAGGCAGCAGAGAAGTCCTCTAGGCCAGACAGTACCTGGTTAATCAACCGCTGGAAAGTGGCCAGAGCATTTTTCAGCCCGAAGGGCATCACCCGAAATTGAAAGTGGCCCTCGGGGGTGGAGAACGCAGTCTTCTCCTTTGCTCCGTCCGCCATGGCAATCTGCCAATATCCTGACGTCAGGTCAATTGTGTTTAAGTACCGAGCTGCTCCCAGCCGGTCAATGAGCTCATCCGCCCTAGGGATCGGGTGAGCATCAGTCTTGGTCACGGAATTCAGACCACGGTAGTCCACACAGAACCGAAGTTCTGGTGTGGTGCCCGGTGGGGCCGCTTTCGGCACCAACACCACCGGACTAGCCCAAGGGCTGCTGGAAGGCTCAATCACTCCCAGCTCCAACATTTTGGTCACCTCACTCTGGATGCTGGTTCTGACTTTGTCGGACAGCCGGTAAGACTTGGTTTTTACTGGCGGGCTGTCCCCTGTGTCCACATCATGGGTACACAGGTGCGTGATCCCAGGCGTGAGGGAGAACAACGAGGAGTACCGCTCCAATACCTGGCGGCAGTCCCTCCGTTGCTCAAGGGTCAAGGATGGGGAGAGGACCACTCCCTCCACCGATCCATCGTTCTCTTTGGCCGCCAGAAGTTCCGGAAGAGGCTCGCTCTCCTCCTCTTCACTCCCATCCGTCACCATCAGGAGAGTAAGTTCTGACCGCTCCTGGTGTGGCTTAAGGCGGTTGATGTGGAACACCCTGTGGGGTTGTCGGGGGGTCTTGAGGTCTACTACATAAGTGGTCTGGCCTCTTCTCTCCAAAATTTCATACGGTCCAGTCCACCGGTCATGGAGGGCGCTAAGCTCTCCGGGCTCCATGACCCACACCTTCTGTCCAGCATCCAATTCCACCGTCCGAGCATTCCGGTCATACCATTCCTTCATGATGGCTTGACTAGCCTCCAGACTGTCTGAGGCTTCCTTCCACAGCTTGGCTATCTGGCTGCGGAATGCCAGCATGTAGCTGACCACATCACGGGGGAGCTTCTTAGAAGACTTCTCCCACCCCTCCTTCACGAGACTGAGGGGCCCTCTAACGGGGTGTCCATAGAGCAGCTCAAAGGGGCTGAAACCGACCCCCTTCTGTGGCACCTCTCGGTAGGAGAAGAGCAGACAGGGTAAGAGGACGTCCCACTTCCTTCTCAAGTCCTCTGGTAGGCTCCGGATCATCCCCTTCAGGGTCTTATTGAAGCGCTCCACGAGCCTGTTAGTCTGGGGGTGGTAAGGAGTGGAGAACCTGTAGGTCACTCCGCACTCCTTCCACATGGCCTGCATGTAGGCCGACATGAAATTTGTGCCCCTATCTGACACCATGACCTTGGGGAATCCCACTCGGGTAAAAATCCCCATCAAGGCCCGCGCCACCACAGGTGCAGTGATGGTCCTCAGAGGAATGGCCTCCGGGTACCGGGTGGCGTGGTCCACCAACACCAAGATGAACCTATGTCCCGAAGAAGTCGGCGGGTCCATTGGCCCGACAATGTCAATTCCTACCCGCTCAAAAGGGGTACCGACCACCGGGAGCGGTTCCAGAGGGACCTTCAACTTAGTCCCTGTCTTGCCACTCGCCTGACAAGTCACACAGGTCTTACAAAAGGTGTCAGAGTTAACTCTCATCCTGGGCCAATAAAAATGTGGGACCAATCGAGCAAATGTCTTATCCTGGCCCAGGTGTCCTGCCAGTGGTATCTCATGTGCCAATTCCAGCAGGAAGGCTCGGTAGCATTGGGGGACCACTAAGGCCCTTGATGACCCATGCACCGGAGCCTTAGGCTCACTGTAGAGGAGACCATCGTCCCAGTAGACATGGTAGTTACCGGTCTCTTTACCAGTTGCTTGGGTTTCGGCCTGTTGCCGCATGCCTTCAAGCGTTGGGCACTCTCTCTGCGCCCCACAGAATTCCTCCCGGGTAGGCTCTCCTTCCACCTGCCACTCTGCAGGGGTCGGCAAGTCCCCCACGGGAACGACATCCACCTCAGCAGACTCCGGGGTCACCTCCGCGGGCTCCCCATCCATCTCGCAGGGTGCATCCTCAGGGATGTCCTCTTGTCCAGCAGTGGGCTGGGCCATTGTTTCAGGCTCAAACCCGGGTTGAGTTCCTTGCCGGGCAGCCATGGACCGCGTGACCACGCAGGTCCACCCTGGTAATCCCAGCATCTCAGCGTGGGCGTTGAACTCCACCTCCTTCCAGGCAGTATGTTCCAAGTCGTTTCCGAGCAGACAATCAACTGGCATGGCAGGGCTCACCGCAACTCTCAACAGGCCTGAGACTCCTCCCCACTCAAAGGGAACTTGGGCCACGGGGTAATGACCCAGGCTATTATCAGCCATGACAACCGGGTGGAATACTTCAGGAATCACCTGCTCTGGGGACACCAGCTGACGTCTTACCATCGTCATGCTGGCACCCGTGTCCCTCAGAGCCTCCACCTCCTCCCCGTTCACCAGGACCCTCTGCCGGTACTTGGCAGTGTTCGAGGGTACCTGAACCCGTGGGATCATCTCTCTATCCCCCAGGGAAACTAAGGTCAAGCCTGTCCACTCACCTACCCTACCTAGGGACAACTCCTCCCCAAGCGCTACACTGGCCACCCCGGGGCTCTTACCTCCTGTGGGGGCTGGGGTCCTCTTGCGACACTGGGGATCCCCCTTGTAGTGTCCAACCTCCCCGCACTTGTAGCACCGGACAGTTCTGGGCTGCTGACTCTTGTCAGGGTAAGTGGGTTTCTGGAATCCAGATTGGGGTGAGGAACCTACCCCTCTCCCATGCGGTCTATTTTGGGGGCCTTTAAAGAACTCCTTCTTTTTATCTCCCCCCTCTCTCTTCTGGGGAAAACCCTGTACACCCTTCGGGGGGTCTCCCCCGGATCCCTTGTGGGACACCCGAGTGCTAACCCAGGTATCCGCCTCCTCCACAAGTTCCCGAGGATCGGTCAGCTTGCGGTCCACCAGGTGTTGGCGCAGCTCTGGAAAACTCTTATCAAGAAGGTGCTCTCTTAAAAATAGATTGTACAGCCCTTCGTAATCACTCACTTCACTGCCCCGCACCCAACCCTCCAATGCCTTACGGGCATAATCAAAAAAATCCACCCAGTTCTGTGTGGGAAGCTTGTGGCTGTTGCGGAACTTCTGGCGATACTTCTCTGGAGTGAGGCCAAACTTTTTAAGCAGTGCCTCCTTCATGACAGGGTAATTTGTCTGATCACCTTTGTCTAACGTCAAGAGTGTGTCCCTTGCCAGCGGAGGTATGTACCTATACAGGCCTCCCCCCCAGTACTTCTCAGGCACCCCATGGGCTACCAAAGACACCTCATACGCCGCCAACCACTTATCAATGTCATCCCCTACACTGAAACTGGCCATCACCTCCTTAGGTAGGTAAAACTTAGGCTCTCGTGGAGCCTCAGCGGGTACGCTGCCACCATTCAAGTTGCCCTGCGCCCCTATCTGCAATGCTCGGAGCTCTAGTTCTTTCAGGCTAAGCTCATGCAGAAGCTTCCTCTCTTCCATGGCTAGCCTTGACTCTTCTCGCTCCTTGTCCATTTTAGCAAGCTCTAGCCTCAATTGCCTCTCCTCCCTCCTGTCCTCGTACTCCTCCACAGACACACTGCTCGCTGACACACTACTGCCTGCCCTGGAATGTCTCCCTGGCAACACATTCTCACTGATGTCTATGTGCAGTAGGTCTAGCTCTCCTGGAGCATCCAGCTCCCCTGTTCCTCGACCACTCTCCCTCCCGGGTGGGCCAATACCCATGCCCTCAAGACTTTCTGAAGCTCCTCTCTCTGGCGCCTCGCTTGACGGGCACCCCCATCCCCGACAGAACTCCCTCAGCTGCGCCACCGTATACATTTCAAGGTTGGCCAGCTCGAACTCCATCCTGACAGGTGGGGCCCCAGACAACTTAAGGGAAAAACTACTAGGACGTAGGCAACAGGTTAACACAGGAGCCTGTACAGTCAGGCAGTGAAGGGCAAATTGTTAGGCTTGCATATAAATAGGTGTCCAATAGCGGCGCACACTGAATCCCTGTAGGGTGCTGCACAAGCACAAGTCCTTA
Source organism: Calotriton arnoldi (assembly GCA_963921515.1). NCBI lineage: Eukaryota > Metazoa > Chordata > Amphibia > Caudata > Salamandridae > Calotriton > Calotriton arnoldi. The sequence goes on from CAWUFW010003015.1 coordinate 1,227,795, forward strand.
TCCCACCGCTGAGCACCAATGTTAGAACCGGGGTCGCCGATTCCGACACGGTAGCTTGGCGCGAGGCAGGAAGGCACCCGAAGGCAATGTGTTAAGCACTTGTGCAGCACACACTCACACTGACCCAGTAATGCGCACACAATAAGGGAGACACCACACCAGGCTTTTGTATAAAAACAAGATCCTTTATCTAATTTGAATCAGCAGTAGGTGAGGCAGATAATCTTAGGCAAAATTTCAATTCATTTAGCTTCTCAAAACCAGTGCGTAAATTCATTCAAGCACATTATAACAGTAAAACGTTACGCCATTAAAAGGCAGTAGCAATCCTCATTGAAAAATAGGTAACACTGTAGGTCGTAGATTGCAGGTCCAAACATAGACTTCAAATGCATTTAGCGACATTCCATTAGCAAGAATTTAGATGCACATAACACTGTAGATGAGGAGGAACCTGTATCAACCTAGGCGCAACCACATTCAGTACAGTGGGTGTCGCAAAGCAGGTAGGCCTACAACATAAGAACACTTTAACTCTTGGCAGGTGAACACAGAGGCTCAATTCATGTAGGTACATTCAATTCATTAAGGGCCTTACTGTAGATTAATCACATAACATTGGATACATTCCCTCATTAGGCCACTTAGTGCGAGTACTTCCCCTCTCTTAGACACACAGCAGGGGCATTAACCTAGGCAGGTGTTGAAATACATTCCCAGACACTGCCACAGTGCATCTGGGACCCACCCGTGTAACTAGGCTCCATAGGGCAGGTAATGACAGGCGGCAATCAGGCCACATTCAGCTTTACTCCCTGGCCCGGCCTCCTGCACCAAAACATAGAGGGAGCAATCATGGCAGGCAGTCCACTGGGGCATCGACCACTCCCGCGTATGCCTATTGCCGAGAGTTTGGAAAGGTGAGTCGCCGCGGGAGCTGGTCTCCGCAATGTCGAGAAGTTCCCCCAGGCCTCCCTGACTCACCACACGATCTTGCCGGGACTCGCAGGCACCACTGGCGCCCGACGCCTCCTCCCCGGTCAGCCCGCTCTTCTCTTCGCGTATGGGGCATCGGCCGGGGGAGGCGGATCGGCGCGCAGGAGGCGATGACGACGTGGACAGGTTCTCTTCGAGGGGAGAGGGCGGAAAGACGCTCCTGGACCCACTCGGAGCCCCGCAGATGCAGCCGGAGACGGCCCCGGGCCTCCGTAGGCCTCGCGGGCCGGAAGCCAATCGCAGCGCGGCTCAAGGGGGGCGTGGCCGATGACGCGGCCGGCGCCCCCGTTACCAGGTAACGCCTTCTTCACGTGGCAGGCCTAGCGCGGCCTGGGTCCAGCCGCGGCTTCAATTTCACGCGGCGCCCGGGCTGCGGCGGTGATCTTGGCCCCCGCTTCTTCTCCAACGACCCCGAGGTCGCGGCGGTGAGTTCTGGGCACAGCGCTTTCGCACTCCAAAGCGCCGGGGCTGCGGCGGTGATTACGGGGACAGCGCTTGCACACTTCAAAGCGCAGGGGCGGCGACGGTGATGTCGGGAGACGGCAGGAGCGCGCTGCACAGCGCTCGGTGGCACAATTAGTCTCTATTGGTCAGCGCCTCGTGGGCAGCAGATTCTGGGTGGTGCAGCCCTAGAGGAGTACAGCGCTTGTAGCGGGACCCAGAGGGTGAAGGTTCAGCGCTTAGAAGCACATCGCTTATAACCGGTCACAGAGAGTTGGCACCCAGTGCTTGACAGGGAATAGCGCTTTACCTGGTGATCCCCAGCCGCATGTGCAGGTTGCAGGGTTGCAGTTGCAGTTCCTTGGTTGTCTCAGCAGTTTCTGGATTGTTGCATCAAGTTGATTGTGGTTACAGTTACTTGGGGGGAAAGGGGGGATTGAGTTGGTGGGCACAAGAGCAGATGGGTGCCTTGCAGGCACACTGGAGGTGGTTCCCTGGGTCCCCTCACGCTGGGCAAGGTCAGTAGGTGGAAGGTGTTCCTCAGCTATCTTAGCACAGCAGCGCCTAAGCCCAGTCAGTACCAGTAGTGTAGGTCTCCCCCCTAGGCCCAACAGCCTGTACTCCGGCAGAGGTTCCCCCAGGTCCAGTGGTGCCCCAACTGACTAGCTAGGTTTCCCTCCAAACCTCTTATACCCCTAGGTCAGGTGACCCTCCTGAAAGGCGGCAAAACATAACTCCTCCCTGAGCTGGAAGGTTCTAGAAGCTTCCCTCATGTCTGACTATGAGGCCCAGAGGCGGGGACGGCATGGATACTGTATCATTATGTCCCAGCCTGATCCTGACTACTAGTATGTGCGTGCGCAATGGCCACTCCGCAGTAGCAGGGGCCTGTGGCAGCCATCTTATTAGGAGAGAGCACCTGCACCTCAGCACTGTTTGGCAGTGGTAAGGCGCCCAGAGACCTAGGTCCAACAAAAGGTGGTGGCAAAAATGAGGCGCAAAGAGAAAAAAAACGGGGTAAGACCACCCTAGGGCTGTGAGGTCTAATACGCGTCCCCCCCAGCCGAAAGTGGGGAGAGCTTCCCAACCTCTAGGGAGTTCTTCATCTAAGGTATTTCTTCAGAGCGACCTGTCTGGGTCTTGTAAACATCAGTCTCTCCATCGCAGTCGGCCTGAACTTTGATGTTGCACTAGTCCCTCCCGACCTCAAGTAACCTATTGACCACTAGTGACTTCTAAGCAATGTTTTCACATTTGACTTTAAAAAAATCTATATTTAGACTTCTACTGTTTGGAGTTTTGTCATTTGGTCTTGTTTTCCACCGAAAAGTATTCTCTTTTATTTCTAAACCTGTGAGGAGTCTTTTTGTGGTGTTTTCATTGTGTTACTGTAATTTGAGTGTTGCGCAAATGCTTTACACATTGCCTCTTAAGTTAAGCCTAACGGCTTTGTGCCAAACTACCTGAGGGTGAGCACAGGTTAATTTAGGGTGTGTTTCTGACTTACCCTGAGTAGGTTGGTGGTCCCTTCTTGGACAGGGTTCAAACATCTGTCAACTAGAAACTCCATTTCTAATAAGCTGCATCCAAATTGAGGTATGTGTGCAAAATAATGATGGATTGGGAAGCGGCACTGAGTAATTACCAGTGGCTGAGATTAATTCAAGCATTCCATCCATCACTTTTTGTATACTTTAGTATGCCTCTCTAAGTGGGACAGGTATACCCAGATGTGGTCCTGTCACGATCCCATACCGTAGTGGTAGTTCCCAGAAACAGACCATGAAATACAGTAGAGTTACAGGAAATGTATGCATGAAGCATGTGTGAAAAAACACTAATTCTGGGGAGGGACTTCATGTCCCAGAATCCTCAGAGGCAATGTAAATGCACTTCAGCTGTAACACTCCTCACCTGATGAACACTGGTGCTTAAATACCTCCCCTTTTTGCTCCCCTGTACTTGACAATCTTCCTTTGACTGCAAGACTGTTTGGCTCCTGGCTTTGTGCTTCCGTGACACCTGCAGCATTTCTGTGTGGGCGTGTTTGCTGATTGCTTCCGGATTACAGCTGCGATGGAGTTCCCTGTGCTGGGTGCTGGATTCTGCATGGCAGGGATTCTGCCGGTATACTTCTCTGCTGGCCGCAGTTTACACCGCGTTGGCATTAAGCCCCTCCACTCGGAGGGAACTCTCCAGGGTGGTGTTATTTGGTGGCTTCCGTTGTTCTTCAAACATTCCTGTCATGCGCATGGACCTTTTTTCCCATTGCCAGCCAGCCTTTAGGAATGGTGATCTTACCTCTATTAAACCCGAAGAAGCAGTGTGGTAAGTGACACACCCTCTTCCTCCTGGGGTACCCCTTGTTTATTTTCTGTGACTGCAGTTTCATTTTATTTGGCTTAAGGAAAGATTCCTTTTTGTGACTTTTATTGTATTTTCAAGACTTCCTCCATTACGCTTATAAAACGGAGTGCTAACGTCTGAACTTTGTACTATAGGGCTGACGTGCTCACATTGGATTATCCTCCTATTAGGCATTTAGTTATATATTATTTTTTCTTATGGTGCTACATCTTGAGAGAGGTTTTCTCAGGATTATTGAATGTTCCTTTATTTTTTCTGCCTGGTGTCTGATGTATAAGGCAGGAGGAATGCTTCCAACTCTTATCAACTAACTGTGATAACCTTGATGTACTCTCCCTTTATATGCAGGTTGTACTCACCCTGGTCGGCCTTCGCTGATAACCATATTCTCAGGTGCAAATTCAGCTAGAGGGTCATCCTGTGTTTTTGCAGTTGTTCTTTATTATTTTATCCACTCCCTCTTTCGCCTGTGTGTTTGCCTTGTAAGGGCAGTTCTTACGTGTCCTTTGGGGAAAATATGAAGGGGAGTGGTCGGATTATCATCTCTTCATCACCCCCGCCGTCCGGAAGCCTCAGTTTAGTGTTTATGCTTTGACTGATCTAACAGTTCTGTGCACACTGTGTCACTGGAACCAAGCTATATCTGACTGATGAGCCCATAACAAGTGTGAAACCGGCCCTGGGTTGCTTGTGTTCCAGTCCCTTTGAGGATCTGGCTTGGCAGTTCGAGCTGGACTGTTCCCATTGGAGCAGGGCGGAGACTGATTTGCATATAGCTAGGTCTAAATTGAGGCGGCATGGTGTGCAAAATAATGATGTATTGGGATGCGACCCGGATAATTACCAGTGGCTGAGATTAATTCAAGCATTCCATCCATCACTTTTTTGTTTACTACAGCATCAACGCAACCACCACCACCACCCCACCATCATTATCTGTTCCAACAGCAGCTCTAGCACCACCCCAAAAAATATACAGAGCCATTAGGAGGACCTACAGATGATTTATACATTTACACTGTTCTAGGCTGATTTCCAATATTAAACGCTACAATATCAGCATCATCAGACAATTAAGAAAGATATCCACTGTCTTTTTGGGCTGTCAGGAAGCATTATACACCATGGCACAGAATCAGCAGGAACAGATTTCTATTTTGAGCTTTCATTGTAGTTAACATTTTGGATCATGACTTGGATTTAAATTACATATTTTGTATTTATAATTAAATACTTATGTTTAGAAGTATATTAGTGTAAATTAGTTTTAAATTGTATATTTTATAATGATTATTTAATCAGATGTGTGTATTAGAGAGAGGGAGTTAATTTTTTACTATATATTTGTAGAAATATGTATTAATAAATGTTTAGGTTAATATTCCATGTTTAGATTAGTTATTTCATCTGTTATATTTAAGAATAGTGTAGCTTTTTTCTAATGAGTTAGGTTTCCAGATATAGATGTGTTTTAATAAATTTTAGTGTCATTTGAGTAAAGTTAGATTAGTTTATTTGATAGGCTTTTAGGTTATTATTAAGATGGATAAGTTAAAATAAAGTATAGAGGGGCATATTTATCATTGAGTTGCATCACCCTTGCTCCAAGCAAGAGGGCACAAGGGAGACTCAAATACTAAGTCAGATTTATCAAGCCACGCAAGGCCACCTTGGGTGGCCCTGCATCTCTTCATAGTCTAAAGTAACGCTTTGCAGCACAAATGTAAATTGCTTTAAGTCGCTCATTATTAAGATTACATTTTTCATACTGAACATATTTATTTGTGACATAAGATGACAACATACCATTATTTTACTCAACAGATAGTAGTTACCTCATTTAACACACATGCATTTGACCAAAATGCTAAATTAAATTAGACAAAGCCAGTGTGAACTACAGTTCAGCAAGCTATACATATGACATTGGACACACCATTGAAGTATTTAAAATTTAGAATTTAGTTTAATATAATAGACATTACACATATGCTGATAAAAAAAGTTCTTTATATTATGTATTGAATAACAGAATTAAGGCCCAGATTTATCAAGCTTTCATGCAACACAATGCAGCAAGACAACTTGCTGCGCTGTGTGAAAAAGGAGCAGGCAGGAATGCACCATATTTACCAATGTATGGCACACTCCTGCTCTCTGCCTGCACTGGCATACAACCTGCTGCTTAGCCCCAATGCAGGCACCCTTGCGCCATGATGAATGAGACTTTTTCCTCTTTCTATGTGTGCTGCAGAATTCAGAAAGAGGAAACAACAAGGATATACTCCTTGTTGCGCCTACCTTGGGAAGGCGTAGCATTTTGATGCATTCCCAGGTTTAACAATGTTTCTAAATCTGGGAATGCTCCAAAATCCATGGGTGGATATGTGGGGACACCCATGCTCCACCCTTGGAACATCAGTAACTAACGCAAGGCAGTGACTTGCGCTACCTTGCTTTACTCCAAATTTACCAAGCAACACAGGGCCACGCAAGGTGTCCTTTTGTTGTTTGGTAAATCTGACTTAGAGATTCCCATTGTCATTGTGCACCCTGTGTGGCGCAAAGACAATCCAACCCCTTGATAAATCTGACCTTAAATGTTTATTCAGCAAACAAAGTACATATATAAAAGAAGCCACAGAAACAAAGTGACTTTATGTGTATTTAAAAAGATTTGTAAATATTTTATTTCTTCACACACGTCCCTCATGAAAATCTGTTTCATTTTTATTTGATTTGAAAATCCATAATGTGCTATCAATGACAGTTCATGTTTTTTAAGTGCCCAATTACGTTTGATTCGACCTTCATTGTGAGGGTTCTGCATTTGTGTTGTTTGAGCATAATCTTGATCACTCACAAAGTAATAAATATGATGTTTTATATAGAAATATATTAACTGATTTAATTCAAATTGGAATTAAACTAAGTTCTGTGTACTCTTTTCTGAAATTCCCAAAATTACCGGCCAAACAAAAGTACAGTCCACCCACCCTATTGAATGCTTGACCCTGAAAAAACAAGAGTAAACCATATACCAGTGAGGAGCTGGGGAATTCAATTATATTGAAAAACTATGTTTCCCCTGGAGCTTATTTGGAGAACAATTATACAATTTGTGCAATGAAATCACTGGCTGCATTTAATGCTTATATACATAATGAAGCCAAACAATTATTCAAGTCAAAGCTAATTTAATATGTTATGTCATAAAGTTCATTGTAGTACTTACATAGGTGTTAATTAGTTTTCACAAAGAATGTGCTCAGAGCCTCCAATGAAGAGAAAAAACAACAAGGTAAAAAGAGTGAACATTAAGTGAACATAATATATACATATGGCACATATTTGCCAAGGATTTGCGTCACCCTTGAGCCACACCGGGGGTTTTTAGGGTGAAGTAAAACCTAAGTGAGATTTTTCAAACCACACAATGTCACCTTACGTGGCTCTGCACTGCAGCACAAATCACTGCCTTACGTTACCCTGCCCAGGGAGGCATTCCATGGGTGGAGAGTGGGCGTTCCAACGTATCCACCGAGCGTGGGTGTTCCCACGTATCCACCCATGGATTCTGGCACATTCCCAGATTCATCATTAGTAGTAGACCTGGGAATGTGTCAAAATTCTACACCTCTCCAGGTGAGGCGTAACAAGGAGAAATATCTTTCTTTGCCTCACTTTTCCTCTTTCTATGTGTGCTGCGTTTTGCACAAACTTCTCCCTTTCTGCACAAAAATAATCCTGCCTACAGCCCAGGCACCCTTGCATTGGCGCTAGGCAGCCAAAAGTGCGCCAGAGCTAGGAAAGGAAAAAAATGTGCCATATAATGTTAAATACGGCACATTCCTGCTCTTTCATGCATTGCAGCAAGGTGGCTTGCTGCGTTGTGTTGAATAACAGTTTGAGATATCTGGGCCTGTGTGTTTTAAAGACGCACACAACTTTCATTCTATTTAGTTCATCAAGCTTTAACCAGCCCGCAATTGGATTACATCCTTGTCATCACTAATTGTGTGTCCTGTTAATTTGTCAATGGTGCTTCAACATCTTTTCAAGTTTTGCGGTCTCATCAGGATAGGACACTTGAAGGGACACTTTCGAATGCACACAGCCACTATCATGAATCTGTTTTGCGAGTGGTGACCTGCATAGATAGTGATGTGACACCAAGGTGAATGAAATTTAAAAATTGAGTTCTTACTTCCTGTTCACGCTAAACCTGGGAGTAGGGTTTGGTGCATTTTATAGTGATGTCAAATCCGGATGTGATTGTGGTGTGGCTAGCAGGGGCATGAGTTTTATCTTGGCCACAGACTTATATTATCATCTTTCAACCTGGATGGGCTGACACATCGATCTTCAAAAGAGCAATTGGCACAGGGTTATCTATGAATTATATTGTAACAAGGTCTGATCAGTATTAGCAAGTTCCTCACATCTGGTGAGGTATGTGAACAAAAAATGGGAGCAGTGCAACCATCACTGCGCCATAGGAAATGAATCCTAAAATGTATGGTTAACCCAAAAACTTTCTAAAAAAACAGCACACATTGGCTGCATAAACATCAACCATAATCAGACATACATACATAAACAAATATCCATAATGACACACAAAATTATGCTAATAAATTTGGGTATGTGAGAGTCATTCTGTTTGTTTAGTTTTATCAAATTATACAAAAGCATAATTTATTTTTATTGAAAATTGAAAGATTTGTCAGGCAGCCATCAAAACCAATATCAGCCATCATGAAGAGTTTATTTAGCATTATGTGAGAAAGTTCCTCTTTTTACATACTCACATCTACTTTTATATACTGATACTGCTTGTTTTTGAACACCGCACATTGTGGCCCTGCAATCCAGTCAGCAGCGTATGTTGTCTAACTCCTAACACAAGGTAAAATTGGTTAACACCTAAATGAGATATATATCTTCCCAGTAAGGCCATAGTGTGTGGTACAGTGAATACACCAATGGCATGGAAAAGTTAAAAGGCACCTGTCGAATGCAACACATGTTGTTCCACTAGGCTAATAACTGAAATATGGCTTCAGGCCTACCTGTGTAGCCTGATTCCTGCTGCTTTTAAACCTACAAGCGAACCTGTCAAAATGCCACTTTTTGATAGGAAAGAACCCTTCTTTTAAATATAAACTAAGTCACCCCTAAGTGGGCCTCATAGCTCACAGGGCAAGGTTCCAAGTGTTTAAAAGTGGCACATGCAAGAATTTGATGTTGGCGTGTACCCACTGTGACTCGTACCCAAAAGCTTTTTTCACTGGAAAGGGCTGTAGCTGTCTTAAGAGAAAAACTAGAGTTCAGAATAAAATCATAACCTCGCTCTCTGTGTGGGTCAAGCTACTAGAATAATTCAAACACTGTTGTTAATGTTTATTAAATATCCAATTCAATTGTGTTAGAACTGGGGGTCTCTAGTTGGCAGAGGTAGGTACCTTTGACCAAATAGGGACCCTTGCTTCTACATCAGGGCAAAGGAGTTACACTACTAAAATAACCCCTGCTCACCCCCTTGGTAGCTTGGCACGAGCAGACAGGCTTATCTCAGAGGCAGTGTGTTAAGCATTTGTGAACACATACAGCAATACAGTGAAAACTACAGATGGACACCACACAGGTTTTATAAAAATAAGTATTCTTTATATAGACTTATCACAAGACCACAAACGACAAAAATCCACAATACTGTACTCAAAATTGACTTAAAGATGGTAGAAGTAACTTAGTTCAAGTTGATGGTAAGTGCGACAAAGTTCTCACAAAAGTGCCTGGATGCGTAACGCAAAACAAACAAAGGGTTCGCAGGGATGGAGATGCGTCGGTTCCTTGCTTCGGGGCAGACGATGCGTCGCGCCTCAATGCTTGCGCAGAGTAGGGGATGCGTCTTGATCCTTACCGGAGAGGAGGTGATGCGTAGATTCTCGTACTGCGTTCTGGTTGCGATACGGCAAGATGGCGCTTCGATGCGATGCGACAATCCGGTGCAATGCAATAAGATGGCCCCCTTGATGCGACGACGTGAAGACGATGCGTGCACGCCCGGCGGCCGTGCGGTGACTCTGTAACTTTGGAGCCGCGACAGGCCCTGCGAAACGCTTCTCCGGTTATGCGACGGCGACCCTTGCGGTGGCGACACACTTCTCCGGTGATGCGTCGGGTAACAGCTTTGACGAAGGCTCGCTTCTCTGGTGATGCGGCGGCGGCGACACGCTTCTCCTGCGATGCGACGGCAACAGCTGCGACTGCGTCACGCTTCTTCTCATTGAGTTGCGCTACCAGCTCCCAGCGACATGCAGGCTTCTGCAGACAGAATTCCCAGCAAGGAAATTCAGAGGGGAGCTGGTGGCGAAGTCTTTTGTCCCTGAGACTTCAGCAGGAGGCAAGCACAAGTTCAAGCCCTTGGAGTAATATTCTGCAAGATGATGAAAGTTCTTTAAAAGTTCCTTCTCCTCTCCTTGGCACTGAAGACACCATTGTAGGCCAACCCAGCAACACAGCACACTGGCAGGGGGGGCAGTCCAACTCCTACAGCTTCCTTTGGTTCTTCTCCTTGGCAGAAGTTCGTCTTGTTGTTCCAGAAGTGATCTAAAGTTCTGGGGTCAGGGCCCCAATATTTATACTGCAAAATCCTTTGTCCTCTGAAGGCAGAGGGGCCTTTACCTAGTCAAAATCAGTTCTGTGCAGTCCTGGAGCACTTTGTTTACAGGACTCCTTCTTTCCTTTGACAGTGTGGGCCAGGGACATCAGACGCACCACAGGAGGTGGAGCCAGCATTGTGGAAGGCAGGCACAGCCCTATTCAGACCCAGGTGCAACTCCTCCTACTACTCTACATGCAGATAGGTCTATTCAGCCCTGTTCTGACTCACCCTACCTCCTGGAATCCCCCAGCCCCTGTCACTCACAAAACCAGACACACAATACACAACCTAGCAGAGGCAGGCTTGGACAGTTAGGCAGGAAAATACCTACTTTCTAAAGTGGTATTTTCAAACACAGAATGTTAAAACCAACTATACTAAAATATGTATTTTATCATTCTGAGTTCAGGCATACTAAACTCGAATTTCTACCATGCTCCCTGGGTCAGTTAGGATTATAAGATGTTATAATCAAACTGCCCATTCTGGCCTATGGGGAACAGGTAGCCTTGCAATAGTGAAAAACGAAAATGGCTGTAATTCACTATTAGGACATGCCACACACACCAGGGCATGTCCTTCCTTATACTTACAATGCACCCTGCCCTTGGGCCTACCTTAGGGGTGTCTGATATGAAGATAAGGGAAGGTTTAGGGACTGGCAAGTGGGTGCACTTGCCAAGTCGACATCGCAGTCACAGACTGCTCACAGGCTCTGCAATGGCAGGCCTGAGACACACTTTACAAGCTGCTTCTGTGGGTGGCACAACCAGTGCTGCAAGCCCACCAGCAGCATTTGATTTACAAGCCCTGGGCCCACATGGGACACTGTACTAGGGTCTGACAAGTACATCAAATAATCCAATCATGGAGTCACTAATCCATTACATCACTTTACAATAGGGAGAGCATATGCACTTTAGCACTGATCAGCAGTGGTAAAGTGCCCAGAGTCATAAAACCAACAAAAACAGGTCAGAGAAAATACAGGAGGAAGGCAAAAAGTTCAGGGATGACCCTGCAAAAAGGGCCAAGTCCAACACAACCCCCTTCCAGCCAAAACGCAGGGTAGACCAATCACTACCTTGATGGGATTCCCTGCTTTGGGCGATAGAACATGGACCCTGGCCCACAACAGCAGGGGCATACTCCAGTTCTACGCCAATCTGAGCCTATTTGGGTCCCTCTGTCCATACTCTCAGGGCCCACCAATCTAACCCCTGGGGAACCCTTCTCCTCACCTGTGGACACCATCTGTGCAGCACCTAACCTTATCTTGCTCACAGGTGTGTCCCAACAGACAGACAGCAAGCCACAGTGGCCACTGACAGTGGTCAGTGATGAGACCCAGGCCTTATGCCTCTCAGGGCTCTCAAACCTCTGTGGCGTCAGAGAGCGGTGGCCAGTAGCCCCAGGTGCTTGGCACCCTTTGTCCACTCTCCCTCCTGTCAGGTCAGGTATGACATCCTGACACTGACCCACCAGCCCCGGGCCTGAACCTGGCGGCTGGACAGGAGACTGGGGTGGGCTTTCCCACACCCGGTCCTCCTCCTCCTCGTTGGGGCTCTGTACCCTCCCACCTGGAGTGGTACCCCCTTCCAGAATTGCCAGGGCACCTGTGGCAAGTGTCCTGCACAATTTGCCCACCAGTTCAGGGGTTCTATCCTGCAACTGGGCGTCCAGGTCAGGGGGGACACTCCGAACCTGGCCCTCCAACCTAGGGTCTAGACCCTCCAGTTGAACCGGGGTCAGAGGCGAGGGCTCCCTCCCTCTGCACCCCCTTCCAGAGTACTGCACCCTCCCGTCAGGAGCGGTACCCCCAGAAGACAAACCGGTCAGGACACTGTTTACAGTTGTCCCACCCTCCAGGTCAGACAACACCTGAACCTGGCTTCCCAACCCAGGGACCAACCCCTGCGGTTGAACACTTGCCCGGTGCACCAGGACTTCATTGGGAGCACATATGCCCCCCCCGAGGGTGACACACAACTCATGTGTCGTGTGACAGTCTGCCTGGCGCAGATCTTCTGACCCCTGTCCATCTGACAGCACGTGAAGATCCCCCAGGACAGAAGTGGTGTCACCATGGTCATTCACTGGTGACTCAGCCCTTCTGGCTGGCCCCTGACCCACTGGTTCTTCCACTGGGGACTCTTTCCCCCTCTCACCCATCAATCTGGACTTCTGCACCCTCCACTTAGGAGTGGCACTGCCAGACACCAGAACTGATGGAGGCCTGCTTACAGACACTCCCAGTTCACCTGACCCTAGGGGATCCCCCTCAATGGGCGGGCCATCAGGACAGACTAGGCTCCCCACCTGGTGTTCCCCTTAAAGAACCATCCAGGCCCTGAGACTGCGTTTCGGGCACCTGGGGACACGCAGCCCCACACTCACTCCGTCTCCTCTAAGACAGGACGTGAGCCCCTACACCCCTCCCACTACACCGGGACCTAGCTGGGCTACTCTAAACCATTTCCACCACTCTGGGTTGGAAGATACCTGAGCCACTCCCCTTAGGGTCATTCCCCAATGCCTCTTCAGACCCTCTGGAATCCACCAAAAGGTCTGCCTCCCTGGTGAGCTCCCTGGGGTCAAAGAACTCACTCTCCAACAGGTGTTGGCATAGCTCTGGAAAACAGGGACTTATAATATGCTCTCCCACAATTGGATCACACAGCCCCCTACAAGGGTTAACCAAACTATCCTTCACCACACGTACTCCACACCACACTCCTGAGATTGGCAAGACAGTATCTGACTGTCTCTGTCACTCAACCCACACTCTTCTGGGCGGTCTCCACATTCACACACCAGGACTTCAACCATGGGGGAACCTCCCTCCCTGCTCCTCTCAGCTAGAGTCAGTGGAGTGTCCCTCCCAACACTAGGACCATGAACCCCTGCGCCAGTGCCCCAATCTACTTCCGGGACACTGCGCACCACTGGAGCTACCACAGATCCTTGAACCTCCTGGTGTATGTTAACCCCTCCAAGTCAGGCGCCACATCTCTGGGTGTGTGTACTATGCCCTCAGCACTAGAGAACTCAATATTGCTGCCACCATCTGAGCTGGATTCCACCTCCAACTCAGCAAAGGTCACTTCCTGAGCTACACAATTTTCTTGTTGCTGGGCTGAGACCCTCATGGCCTCAAGCCTCTCGAGCTCCAAATCAAGCTCTCTCATTCTCAGCTTATGTTCCAATCTCATTCTCTCTCTCTCTCCAAGGACAACTTGTTATTCTCTATTTCCCTCTGACCCTCCATCTTAAGCTTAGCCATCTCCAGCTTGTGTGCCCTATTTCTCTCCCTGTCTTCCAACTCTCTGGGGGACAGGTCTTTGGAAGAGATGCTACTGCCAGGTGGGGACGGTACCCCTCCCCTGGCTGGAAACTCTGGCCTATCCAGTTGCCCATTTGCATCCCCAGCTGGCTCCACCACCAACTCAGAGGCATTTCTTGCTTCTACCCAGGCCCTCAGCGCCTTTTGGTAGTCATCCTTTTTAGAAATGCCTGGTGTAGCAACTTTAAATTTCTTGCAGAGATGCTTGAGCTGTTTCAAAGTGTAGGTTTCCAATCTCTCCTCCTCAAAATCTAGATCCATAGATGCAACAGATGCTGGTCTACTCATGGCAGTAAGAATTGGCAGTTCTCAGGAAAAATAACAGTCCAAGGAAAACAAATTCTACCAACAAAAGTATGTGGTTGCGTTTGGTCTGCACTCACTAGTAGTGTACACCAATTACTGTATATGAGTCGCAAATGCAGGTCCAAATCCTCACCGCTGACCACCAATGTTAGAACTGGGGGTCTTTAATTGGCAGAGGTAGGTACCTTTGACCAAATAGGGACCCTTGCTTCTACGTCAGGGCAAAGGAGTTACACTACTAAAATAACCCCTGCTCACCCCCTTGGTAGCTTGGCACGAGCAGACAAGCTTATCTCAGAGGCAGTGTGTTAAGCATTTGTGAACACATACAGCAATACAGTGAAAACTACAGATGGACACCACACAGGTTTTATAAAAATAAGTATTCTTTATATAGACTTATCACAAGACCACAAATGACAAAAATCCACAATACTGTACTCAAAATTGACTAAAAGATGGTAGAAGTAACTTAGTTCAAGTTGATGGTAAGTGCGACAAAGTTCTCACAAAAGTACCTGGATGCGTAACGCAAAACAAACAAAAGGTTCGCAGGGATGGAGATGCGTCGGTTCCTTGCTTCGGGGGAGACGATGCATTGCGCCTCAATGCTTGCGCAGAGTAGGGGATGCGTCTTGATCCTTACCGGAGAGGAGGTGATGCGTAGATTCTCGTACTGCGTTCCGGTTGCGATGCGGCAAGACAGCGCTTCGATGCGACAATCCGGTGCGATGCAATAAGATGGCGCCCTTGATGCGACGACGTGAAGACGATGCGTGCACGCCCGGTGGCCGTGCGCCGACTCTGTAACTTTGGAGCCGCGACAGGCCCTGCGACACGCTTCTCCGGTGATGCGACGGCGACCCTTGCGGTGGCGACACGCTTCTCCGGTGATGCGTCGGGTAACAGCTTTGACGAAGGCTCGCTTCTCTGGTGATGCGGCGGCGACCTCTGCGGCGGCGACACGCTTCTCCTGCGACGCGACGGCAACAGCTGCGACTGCGACACGCTTCTTCTCGTTGAGTCGCGCTTCCAGCTCCCAGCGACACGCAGGCTTCTGCAGACAGAATTCCCAGCAAGGATATTCAGATGGGAGCTGGTGGTGAAGTCTTTTGTCCCTGAGACTTCAGCAGGAGGCAAGCACAAGTTCAAGCCCTTGGAGTAATATTCTGCAAGATGATGAAAGTTCTTTAAAAGTTCCTTCTCCTCTCCTTGGCACTGAAGACACCACTGTAGGCCAACCCAGCACACTGGCAGGGGGGGCAGTCCAACTCCTACAGCTTCCTTTGGTTCTTCTCCTTGGCAGAGGTTCGTCTTGTTGTTCCAGAAGTGATCTAAAGTTCTGGGGTCAGGGCCCCAATATTTATACTGCAAAATCCTTTGTCCTCTGAAGGCAGAGGGGCCTAGTCAAAACCAGTTCTGTGCAGTCCTGGAGCACTTTGTTTACAGGACTCCTTCTTTCCTTTGACAGTGTGGGCCAGGGACATCAGACGCACCACAGGAGGTGGAGCCAGCATTGTGGAAGGCAGGCACAGCCCTATTCAGACCCAGGTGCAACTCCTCCCACTACTCTACATGCAGATAGGTCTATTCAGCCCTGTGCTGACTCACCCTACCTCCTGGAATCCCCCAGCCCCTGTCACTCACAAAACCAGACACACAATACACAACTTGGCAGAGGCAGGCATTGGACAGTTACGCAAGAAAATACCTACTTTCTAAAAGTGGTATTTTCAAACACAGAATGTTAAAACCAACTTTACTAAAAGATGTATTTTATCATTCTTAGTTCAGGCATACTAAACTCGAATTTCTACCATGCTCCCTGGGTTAGTTAGGATTATAAGATGTTATAATCAAACTGCCCATTCTGGCCTATGGGGAACAGGTAGCCTTGCAATAGTGAAAAACGAAAATGGCTGTAATTCACTATTAGGACATGCCACACACCAGGGCATGTCCTACCTTATACTTACAATGCACCCTGCCCTTGGGCCTACCTTAGGGGTGTCTGATATGAAGATAAGGGAAGGTTTAGAGACTGGCACGTGGGTGCACTTGCCAAGTCGACATGGCAGTCACAGACTGCACACAGGCTCTGCAATGGCAGGCCTGAGACACACTTTACAAGCTGCTTCTGTGGGTGGCACAACCAGTGCTGCAAGCCCACCAGCAGCATTTGATTTACAAGCCCTGGGCCCACATGGGGCACTGTACTAGGGTCTGACAAGTAAATCAAATAATCCAATCATGGAGTCACTAATCCATTACATCACCTCACAATAGGGAGAGCATATGCACTTTAGCACTGATCAGCAGTGGTAAAGTGCCCAGAGTCATAAAACCAACAAAAACAGGTCAGAGAAAATACAGGAGGAAGGCAAAAAGTTCAGGGATGACCCTGCAAAAAGGGCCAAGTCCAACACATGGTCAAGTTAGATTTTTAATATATATTTAGGAATAGTGACTTTAAAAAAGTTATCACTTCACCAGTCTGAGCCTCCAGTAGGCTAATTAGCAGGTGACCCTGCTAGTACCACCCCTTAATGAGGTATTAAAACTGCTCCTAGTGCAAGAACAATGGCTTGGGCCTTTTCACAGGAAGACCTGTGTGAGGTAAGTGACGGATATCAGCTCAGAAAGAACAGACCAATAGGGTACTAGAACTGCATTAACTTGAAAGGGACCAGAGTGAACCATGCCTATTCATAGTTAAGTTTAAAGGGAGACCTGGTGAAGAGAAGCCTTTTTGGTGTGTAAGCCCTAGGTATCCAGTTTGGCACCAAACTAGTATAAGTAGGAGTTGGTCCCAGAACCATTTTTGTGTATCTGAGCAAATGGGGATTGTATATTTCCCTAAAAACAACAGTGATTGGCACATAAGCTTCCTTCAGGGCCTGGAAAATTCTTCCCTGCTGAACGTGCCTCAGAATAGTGTAGTGTGGGATAGTTTACATTAAGGTAAACAGGATGTGCTACAAAAGTGGGAAGAGTTGCCCCAGCAAAGTTTTTTCTCATTGGTTAGGGTATGCCTAGTAGTCATCCCAGTGGATATGAAAACCTACAGAGTTGGCACCACACCCACAGCTCCTCAGAACACTTTTTGGACCTCTGGAGGAGCAGAAAAGGACTGGACCTACTGTTTGAGATCTGTGTGGAGACCTGAGGGGCTGGGTATGCTCTCACCTTTACCCAGGACTAAGAACTAGACTTCAAAGGTAAGTTGGCTGACCTTGGTGGCTACAGGGGAACAACAAGCTGCAAAATGCCTTTTTCTTGATGTGGTCAGCTGAACAGTAGCAACTGGAACTGGGCTCAACCTTGCTGGCAGCCTCCGTTGCAGTGATTACTGGCCCCTAAGTGCTGTCACTAAGGTCCTGGCAACCTTTGAAGTGCCTAGGATGAAATGCTCCAGAAACTCTGAAAAGTTGTGACTTTCATGTTTTGGACTTCTAAGACCTCTGAAGCATCAGTGGGACCTCGTTACAACGGTTTCCGTTTTCCATGTGACTTCGTCAGTTACAGCTTCAGGCTTACCCCACGGGAGGATTTTGAGCTCCTTAAGAAGACTTAATTCAAAGGGAGAAATTTTGACTGGGCAAAGGTACTGAAAGTATATGCCTGACACAAGAACTTTGTTGGCCGAGAAACCTGAATTTCTACACATCTGAGCCATTGCTACCAAATACTACAGCTTTAGCAGGACCTAGTCCAGCGTCTATCTGGTTTCAAGAGGACTTCACAAGATACAGACTTCTATTTCAGAGACTAAGCCAGAAGAAAAAATCTTTGACCTGCTTGGTTTGTCTAACCTGTGCTCCATTGTAGTTGGCCGAAAACCATGCCTAGATCAGAGTCAACCACAAACAGTGACTACTGAGTGGCGTTTTACTTTTTCTTGGCTCTTTTTGCCTTAAATCTTTAAAAAATCTTATCTCTGGTTCTTCTTACTGGATTTTTTTTTTTTTGGTGTCATTTCATTTATAAAATTTTTCTATATGTTCCTAAATTACTTGTGGGATTTTTTTATTGATTTTGGATTTTTGTTTTTAACTGTTTTGTTAGTGCTAAATACTTTACCCGTTTTCCTAAGTTAGGCATGTCTGCTCTTTGCCATAGCTTCAAGGGGGTTGAGTCCTGATTTAAATTATTGAATGTGTGTATTACTTTAGCACATTCGTGGTCTTCTTGTCTTATTCCTTGTGGTGGACTCCCATCCACCTCAATTAACAATTCACTTTCTTATACATGAAATGAAGCACATTGATGGCATTTCCACACAAGGGACAGAGATGCCTACAGGGTACATCAGAGATCTCACAATGTGATGGAGAGTAGTAGTTCATGATTGAAGATCTAATGTCCAAGCAACAGATAAGGAATACAAATGTACATATCAAAAATAAAAGAAAAAGTTCAGCAATTTATAGATCATTTAAATAGGTTACTAAATATCTCACAGGAACTTTAAAAAAAGTATTATCTATTTATTTTAGAAAATAGAAGCATTTATTTACAGGACATTAATGGCAAATGCATTTTTTAGATTGAGTCAATATTACCTAATTTAAATAGATGCTTTACCTACTAATAGAGAGTGTCCATATACTCGCGTCTTGAAGTGATGATAAATTGTATAATGCTTAAAGATGTAGGAGTCATGGGCACTTTGAGTATATTTTGCCACAATGTTTATCAAACAGTACTGATAATCAGCAATGGCTAGTACCTTGACAGGGTAATTGTGCTTCTTATTCTGATACATGCGCATTGTTGCTGCAGGTAATACTGAGTAGTTGTGAGTGCTGTATGTAGCTCCCAGAACATGTGGGCACTGTACAATATGATACAATCCTTGCTTGGTCTGAATTTGCTCTGAAACAGTATTAGGAAAATGAAGATTGAGGGGTAATTTTGATGATGGCATCAAGTACATTTGGTAAAAAACAAAAAGTGTGCTCTTGGGAATGCCAGCCATCATGGCACGAGTGCTTCAGAATGATCCATGTCCAAGCAAAGGGAGTACCGACCATAATTTCCATAATTTTAATTGTGATGGTGCTGTATATGAACACCAGTATTGGATTGCAAAGTTTGTCCAGCAAAGTCAAGATGGCCGCTTTATTCAGTCTGTAAAGTTCAATCATATCCTACTCCCTTTGGTCAATCAGTATCAGCCTCTGTCAAAATATCCTCTCCTTTCAATATCTTTGAACATTTCACTGTCACAAATTGCTGTGTTGTAAAATGGCAATTTCTATGACTTCAAATAAACGTATTGTGAACAGTTGCAAGAAACAAATGATAGCAGTGGTATGAAAGATATTCCCCACCTCCCTTAAAACAGGGCATGTAAAATCAAATCAAGATCAGGTGTGCTCAATAGGCAATGAACACTATGCTACCATAATAGTGAACAATGTATATGGGAAAAAAATCCCATATCAAAATTATATAAATACAAACTCAGTTGAAGATCTGCTTCCAAAAGCAGGCCCAATTTATTGGTGAACATTCAATGATCCAGCATTCGCTTGTATTCCCAACATTAAAAGAAAGCTGATACGTGTATTGTCTTAGACTACTTTTTCAAGGCTGAAAGTGGTTGTATTACATATGGGGATATAAATAATCAAGACTCAATGACCCAATACTGTACACATAACCTCTAAGATGCGGAATCAAGTTCGCTGTCTGTTCTCAGTTACAATAATGTCGTAGCCATGATAAGCCCATTTGTAGTATGTGAAAGCAGCGGGTCGCGTGCGTCCTGATAGTGACACTCACGATCGGGACACATGCAGACCTTCAGTGGACTTTGTAGTGCTCTGGGTCTATTTATATGGTGTAATTCTGATATATATATAATGTGGCAATTGCAGCACTTTTTTCGCCTGCTAGGATCATGCATAATGTTTTCATGCAATTTGACCTTTGTGCTACACTGCATGATCTGTGTGAAATTAGTAAATCTCATTGTGTTGGTTTTATCATGGATTTGTGTGGGAACAACTATCTTGATGTAATGCATTGCAACACAGACCTTGCACCATGCAAGGTCTGAAAAGCAACATGAATTGACCACTGCGCTACTTTGTAAATCTCACAGGATTGTGCTATTGGGCACTGTCTTACACATCACAACTACAACACAAGAGCTTATTAAATCTAGGCCAGGGTAGCTAACAACAAGCTAATTTCCATGTGGTAGGGCTGGCGACAGAAGCCATCTAATTCACCCTTATGTATACCTCTGAACTGAGATCCACAAAGGATATGTTCATGTGCTGTTATGTCTGTTCTGTACAGAAATGTTGATAGTGATTCATTTTCATTTGTACTAAAAGGATGGATTTTCTGTTTCTCATGACTTCTAGACTAAGAATATATACTCAAAATCCATCTTGAGATAACTGGACTTCAAGCAAAGCTACATAATCACAATGGTTGTTGATAGTAACTGCTGCCACCAGGAAAGATGCAGCAGAAAATTGCTAAATTAGTAATTAGGTTGTATAAGGGCTGGTGGAGGAGTCAACTATTAGTGAGATCTGTCTACCTGGGACACTTTTAAAGGTGAGGAAACAGGTTTAGAGAAGGTGAGTGGCAATGGCTGCTATTTCCAAAGAAAACACACGTCCCTATAGAATAAAAGAAGTGCATTGGCACAGCAAGCTCCTGTTCCCCTGTGCAGAGATATCCACTATGGCTTCACACAGGGAATTTGAACACTTACCAATGTCATATGACGTCCCCAGAAGTAGGTTCTTAAATCTGTGCATGGTGCAGTTTTTCAGGAATACTTCTGGGAATGTAAGTGATTAGGAAAAAATGGAAAAGTATGCTCAGGTGGAGGCTTTAATCATTGCCTTACTTTTATGTTAACACAAGGAGATGATGGACAGAGCGCTGACATTTTTCAGACACTCAACACAGATCTGGGTTGAATCCATCATTGTTCTTTAGCTCACTTCGCCACCCTAGTTCAGTCCCAGCCATTTGCAAATCAGTCTTGACCCTGTTCCTCATGGGAACAATCCAGCCCGGACTGCCAAGCCAGGTCTTCCCTGGACCGGAAACAAGCATTCTGGGACCAGTTTCGGGGTAACACCTCTCATCAGCCAGGCTAGGTTGAATCCAGTGGCAAAGTGAGCAAAGGACCCACATCTGGGCATACCCTGCCATCTTAGGGCGAACAAAGCAAACACAAGTAGATGATGGAAGGAGTGCTGAAACGTTTCAAGGTCAAGACCGATTTGCATATGGCTGGTTCCAAACTGGGGTGGCATAGTAAGCAAAAGAACAATGGATTAAACCCAGATCTGTGACTGGAGGTGAGTGGTTGACAAGTTTCCGCACTCCGTCCATCATCTTGTTGTGTGTACTTTTATGTCATTCATGAATGGGGACCAGAATGTGGTCATTGTAAAAATCTGCCTGGTGTCATAAGACAAAGTAAGGCCAGCCCCACAGTAACAGGGCTGCAATACACAAGGAACGTACATCTTTTAAGCATAACACAGTGAAATGAGGTTTGAACAGCAGGAATCATGCCAGAGCAGAAGAGATATTAAAGTGGTAAAAAAATGAAATAATGGGAGAAATACCACCAGCAGATGTAATTTCTGTCACAGGATGAAGTGGTGTTGCAGTACAGATCAAAGCGCTCATTTTGCATTTTGATACAGATTTCTTAATATGGTCTCTTGTGATACCAATTTCAAGTGATCTAGAGATTGCAATACATATAGGTATATGGCGGTGTAATGCCTTGTAAAGGACATTGATTGCTAAATTTTTTCTACTCTGGTTCCATCAGCAGTTGCATTTGTGTCTTCCATTGTTCTTTGATTTCTTTCCTTACTCCTCTTTTATTTCCCCATAAACTGCTAGTGGTTGGTACTGACTATTTTCCTGCATCCTTGTTGCAAATGACTATTCTTCTTATGGAATGGTTTGCCATTACATGGATGTGTGTTAACAACGTCATATCCCTAACTTCCATGTGTGCAGAGTGGGCAATTTGCAGAAAGAGTTAACTTGAGAACCCTCAGCAGTTGCACCATGGTAGTGGAAAATTTGTACAGGGAAATTTGAACAACAAACATCCTTAATTTATATGATCAGGGCTAACGTGCATATGCTCTCTGTATAAATTGTGACAATGATTGGTTCTCCATGATTGGCATATTTGATTTACTGGTAAGTCCCTAGTAAAGTGCACAGTGTGTGCTTGGGACTGTAAATCAAATGCTACTAGTGGGCTTGCAGCACTGGTTGTGCCCCTCACATGAGTAACCCTGTAAATGTGTCTCAGACCTACCACTGTAGTGTTTGCATGTGCAGTTGTAAACTGCTGTGTTGTCCTGGCAAGTGCACCCACTTGCCAGGCCCAAACCTTCCCTTTCCTTACATGTAAGGCACCTCTAAGGAAGGCCCAAGGTACCCCCATGGGCAGGGTGCAGTGTATGTGAAAGGCAGGACATGTACTGGTGTGTGTGACATGTCCTGATAGTGAAATACTGTGTATTTTGTTTTTCACTATTGGCAGGTTATCTGTCCCATAGGCTTATCATTGGGGTTGCATTGTAACATTTTTACATGTGTAACTTTCCATAGGGACAAGATAAGAAAATTGAGTTTAGACTCTCTGAACTCAGAATTCATTAACGCACCTTTTGGTAAATGCGTTTTTTAAAACCTATGTTTAAAAATGCCACTTTTAGAACACCGAGGAGCTGTGAATTAACATTAATTTAATTAGAGGGAAATGAAATGAAAAGTATTTCCCCCTGTTTGTAGTAATTGTTCCCAGTGTTTAGCATTCCTTTGAGGCAGACTGAGTGGTAGCCTCAAGGTTTTGCTTTGTTTAGAAATATGATATGGTGCATTGTAATGTTAGCCATTTGTTTCATGTAGTGATGTCACATGTTTTAATGTTTGTTGTTTATGAATATTGTTGAATCTTTGAATGTTTTTGTAAATTGTTCATGTCTTTGGAATGAACAAGTGTTATTCTTTTCATATATTTGAATTACTGTGAAAAAAGCATAAAATACTAATGAATGATAAGGGTAAATAAATAACCAGATCAAACTAAAATAGTTGTTGTTTGACCTTTGCTATAAAGAGACAGCACAGAAGTTAAGCAGGTGTCAGGTTCCCCCCCATTTTTTATGAGTTATATGGCCCTACCTGACCCTGGTTCTTTGGGCTTAACCCCACTTGTTGGTTGACTTTTAGAAAGTGGGCATTTTCTTACTTTACCATTCTGTGTGCCTCTGGCTGCTTGTGTATTCAGTCTCTGCTGGTTGAGTGACAGGAGCTGAGATGTGCATTCACTCTGGACAGTCACTGAGGGGGGTTGAAGTGTGCCCTGACTTGCCTGGGTGACTCAGCGCAGGGCTGAATAGACCTGGTCTGCATTTAGAGTGGTGGGAGGAGTTTTGCTTACACCTGAATAGGCTGTGTCTCCTTTTGCACAATGCTGTCTCCGCCCCCTGTGGTCATGCTGCACCAGCGAGGACAGGACTGATTTGGACTGGGTTCAGAGACCCTTACACAAAGAGAACAATTACATTTTGGGGTATAAGTATTACACCTAAAACCCCAGGACTTTAGATTGCTTCAAGGAACAAGAGGACCCTGCCAAGAAGAAGAGCGGAAGGACTGTGTGAGGAGCGCTGCCTTTTCTGAGTGAGGGGTAGGTTGGCCTGCAGTTGCTGCTTCTGTCTGTGGTGGAGGAAATGGACTGACTCTTTTTGCCCTGCAGTGGTATCCTGCTTGAGAAGAATCTCCAAGGGCTTGTGTGTGCTGGTCTCCTGTTACAAGCCTCAGGGATACAAAAGACTTCAAGACAGATCCTTAATGGATCCTAAACTAACCTGCCTGCCCCTGAGGTGTGTGGGGGTGGGTTGGGCTGCAGTTGCTGCTCCTGCAGGGGGAAGGACTGGGCTGCTCTTTCCCTTTTCTAAAGTGAAAGCACTTGAGGAGTGCTTTTTGCTGCAAGTCCAGCATGTGGGGAGCGTTTTACTCCGGCTGGATTCCCCGTTGGTGCACTGTGCTGGAAGACAGTGTAAGCCCTCTGGGCAAAGGAAACAAGCGTGTGTGGAGTGCTATCGTTGACAAGTTACCTCTTTAGCACATAGGGAGAGTGGCTTTATCTTCCCCCAGTCACGTGGATCTAAGCGCTTTTGCTTCCAAACTCGGAGGGACTCTGCCACGCAGAGTAACTGCGTGAAGCCGGTGGGGGGAGCTTCCTCTGCGTGAAGGAGCGGTTCTCTTTTTATGGGACTCAGCGTGTGCTGCACAACACCTGCCACGTGGTAAAGAGAGGGGAGAGCTGAGGCACAAGGAGCGCTCTCTCTCTCCCGGGCGGCTTGTCTCACACTGCTCTCTGGCCGGGGGTCTGTGTACATCGCCCCAGGCTGTAGTGGTTGCAGCAGTAGACAGAAAGGAATCCCAGCCAGGGGTTCCCTTCCTCCCTCGCAGCGCGAACATCACAGTGGGCAGGGCCAGCCACCCAGAAGAGAGATGACGGAGAACCTGGCCGGGAGCCTCTGCAACTGTTGGGCTGCATGTGAGAGGCTGCCGACACCGCCAGCGGGAGCACCCCGAGGGAGACTGAAGGAATACGGTGAGAGGCCATGCAAAGAGCTGAGTTGGAGCAGCTCCATTTGCCAGGTATAGCAGTGTGGTAGTGGGCAGCTGCCTTGACAAACCAGGTGATTCTGGCCATAAGCTGGGGACCCTGTGAGGTCGCTCTGCCAAGGGAGGTGGTCCCCCCTCTCCCTTCCTGACACATACCTACCTTGGAGGCATTGCCTTGTTCCCTTGAGCATCAAGGGGAAAACCTCTACGGAGGTCCCCACTTTATGGGCTGGAGTAATTAAGGGCCCCGTAGGCAATCAAAGTATTTGGCCATGTTGCCTAAGGTATTTGGCCTATTTGTTTTTCCCAGCAATGAAATAGTGGTGTAATGCATTAGGTTTTTACGAAGCGCTTATGATTTATGTGAGCCCTAAATCTGCATATTATGTACAGTGCTTTGGTGCACTAACGGTGATGCTTAGTACCTTATGGCAAGTTGGTTACTGGGTTATGTGCTTATGGTCTGATCTAATTTACGTACCATACAAAGTGAGTGTGTTTTAAGGTGTTTTTACCTCTAATGGCAAAATGATGTAAGATCTCTATGTTATGACCATTGTCTTAAGGCAAAGTGCTCTATGGTCTATGTGATTATGACAATTGCCCGATTGGCAAGGTGATGTATGTGATTTGTGGTCTAAATGTCTGATATGCGTATTTGTTGACACATGCCTAGTGGCACAGTGATTTTATGTGATTGTGGTCTATGTGTTTTATATATAATACTTTTACTTTTTATTTTGATATACCATTGTGTGGAGTCTCTTTTTGTGGTGTGCCTAGTGTGTCACTGGTGTGTGTGTGTTGCGCAAATGCTTTACACATTGCCTCTGGGATAAGCCGGGCTGCTCTGCCAAGCTACCAAGGGGGTGAGCAGGGGTTATATAACATAACATGTGTATTTGTAAAGCGCACGTTCACCCATAGGTCTCTTGGCGCTGAATAATAGATGTTTATTGTTACCCAACTCAATGGTACTCATTTTGTCGACCTCAGATGGATGAAAGGCTGAGTGGACCCGCCCGGATTCGAACCTGTGACCATGAGGTCAAACACAGGCCCCTGCAGTGGATGCATTAGTCCACGTAGCCACCAGACCTTGCATATCTAGGGTGTGTAACTCCCTTATTCTGACTAGAGTGGTGGGTCCTGCCTGGCTTAGGTGCATACGCTAGCCAACCAGAAACCCCATTTCTAACAGCATGTATGTGTGTTTCTGCTGTACTGTATGTGTGTTTGTGTGAGTGTGTGACTCTGGCATGACAACCCCACATATGGAGACCACAGTTGCAATAGCTATTTTTTGCAGATTTTGTGTATACTGTCATGATGGGGCACATCTCTCGTATTACCAACACCTTGTTATAACCGTGGTCATTTTAGACATTCTGCATGCACTCTTAGTAACATGGGATCATTACTCTCATACTGTTTATAATATATGATATATTGTGAGCTTATTTTGTATAAAGGATCAGAACCTTCGTATAATGATGAGCTATCATGATACATAATCCGTATCCCTTGCAGTATGGAGCCAGTCCAAGGCATAATTATAAATTTAGTATAATGGTGTCTATATTAGGTATATATTAGACATTCTTGACATAATTGAGGCCTTTCTTATAATCATGTGGAAATGACTGGTATATTGTGATCATTCCTGTCATGTGATGTAACTCAGAATCTGGCATTGTGTGGTAGTACTTTGTAGGAGAAATATGAAGCTCATGTTTGGGGACTCACAGGTCAATTCACAAAGGTAACTTACAATTGGGAGTAATTTACATGTGTAATTTACTCTTACAATTTTTAGTAACCTTACTATTTTGGTCTATTCCCAAATCCGAGTGAAAAGTTACAAAGAAGTGTGGACTTACATGTCTCCACCCCCTTCGTTTAGGGCGTGGAGTCAGAATTTATGAAATTTATGACCATATAGTTACTACATGTAACTTACAATCATATTTTACATCTGGCAAGACCTCTGCTCTTGGGGTGGAGACTCCACCTGTGGGTCCGAGACTTTTCATGGTAGTGAATAGGAGACTTCTGTACACGGGGAAGAACATACGAACATGGCGAGGAGACCTTTGCATGGCAGTGAATAGAAAACCTTCGTATAGTAGTAAATAGGAAAATGATATACACCTGAATTAAGTCAGACAGACTTGACATGTAATTCCTTACGACCATATTTATACAGCCCACAACATAGTAAATGTTGTTCCCTTCTCAACTTTCAGGTCCTGCAGCCACCAGTCTGTCTTTCTGCCTGAAGGATGCTGCCTGTTATGAAGAGGAAAAGAAATGTCACTGAGGAGGAAGGAGCCCTTGCAGTAAACTGAGGGGTTTAAATAGCAATTATATGAACTGTCTCCATTCTCCTTCAGTGAAACACAGAAGGCAGCCTGCTGGCAGGAGGTCAGAGTCTGCATTGGGGGAGGAGGTCTACACTGTGGTCTGCACCATGGAGGACAATTCAAAATTGCAAGATGAAAGGAAGCGGGTGAAGGAGAAGTCTTCCAGGATTCAGCTAGCTGAATTTTATTCCTGGAGGTCCAACTGGAGCCCGTTTCCATCTCACCACTCTTGAGAAGTACGTCCTCTCCACACTGCACCCCCACCTGCTATATGGGCTGTTGCCTCAGGACAATACTAATGTGATGCTAGATAAGATCATTACATCCCCCACCACCAAACTTCACATAACTGGCAAGTACCCCAGATCCATGCATAACTAGGGAAGACAGTCACATTTTTTTCAAAGAATTCTGGAACTTTTAGTCTTGGTTTAATACTGGCCTAAATAAGACAATACGTCGCATTCAGAATTGTCAGAAAAAACTGGGACCCATGGACTTTGGAAACATGGCAGCTATGACTCTCTGTATCTCTCTAAAACCAAATACATATACATGCATATCTGTCCTTCACTCATACCTGCAGTGCTAGTCAGACATCACATATATACCCTCATAAACACCCTGAAACACATGCCCTAACAAATCATACATGTTGTGTTAATGTTTATTTTACCATTCTTTCAAACAGGCTCTAATTTGAGTAGGTTGGTTACACCAGCTGCAGGGTAGGTCATAGCAACTGCATAGGCAGGTGTCCCCCTGTGCTAATAAGCTAAATAACACACTACAGAAATGTCAATATGTGCTTTACCATGTCTTTTCATTGTACTCAAATCTAGCCTTGTCATGTATACTGGTACACTATTATATGCTACTATTTTTTCTTTTTTCTTTTTATAGCCCTGTGTTGTTGTCCTATCCACCACCCGCCACAACACTGACATCTGCACTTAGCAGTGCTACAACACCTGGACTGGCACCACCTAGCAGACGGATGGTACACACTGGTAAGTTAAATCTCTGCTCTTTTGCCTAAGGATCTAACCTCTTTATTTACTACTGACAGAGTAGCTGTGGATTTTGACCCACATCCCTCTTGGCACCATGGTCAATATGTCAGCCTATTTTTTCAGATATTATCATTGTCACAATAAATGGGCCTGAAAATTGGCAATATAAGGGTAGCACTATAAGATATGTTAGGTCTTGATTTAACTTGCAGGATAGCTTGGAAAACTTGTCCCTCACCAAATGGGTAGTGGAAAAATGTGCCTAGCATCTTCTTGTTTGATTTACAATGACTTACTCCCCTATGCATGTCTCAATCTCCTGTCATCTACTGCGTTTCAACAGCCCCTAGTATCAATCTTGAAAACATCCACAACTTTGACATCAGTGGACACACTGGCAGCAGCAATTTGGCCCTCTGCTACCTGTCTGCCAAGTTAATCCGGAAATGTATGTTCTCAACTTCTACATCCCATAATTAGTCCTTTCACTAACCAATTTTTCTTTATTTTGTAAGGATATTAAATGTTAAAGGATTCATTTCATGGTGGTGTAGAATGCTGACTCCCCTAAAGGACTCCCTCAGATAAATCTCAGGAAGGTCCTTCCCTTGCATAATGTTGCAAACATTTAACAAGTATTAGCAAAGATGCACCAAAAAACATCTTCAAACTTTTAGGGAAGAGAGTGCAAGGCACCATGCCTTGGCCATGGAGATAACAGAGGAAATAGGCAAAAAAGGCCAATGTCTTCCTCGATGAAGCACTTCCTTACAGGAGGGACACAACACCTGCCAACTTCACACTTCTGCAACCTCAACATGCACCAGCAGCAATACCTGCACCACCTCCATCTGCACCATCTTCGCCACCTCAACCTCCATTACCAGAAGCACATTCTCACCATCAGCATTGCGTAAGTGGATTAGTAGGAGAAGCTCCTGAAATAACTGACATTTATCACATATTTTAATTTTGTCAATGACTTTCACTGTTACCATTTTGTCATAATAAAAAATAGATTTTTTGGATCACAAACCTGTGGCAAACTTTCATCAGAGTTGAATGGTTCATTGTGGTGAATGGTTTTGTATGTTCTATTCTTGATTTTCCTTCAAAGCGTATCACATTTAAACATTGCATTCTGAAAGCCTCTTCTAACTAACTAAACATTTCCTTTGTCTTGCATATGATGCATTCTACAGTTTCATTTGTAAACGCAAGAAAGAGATTGTTGTTTGAGTTGAAAAATATGTTTATGTATATTTTTCTAAAAACTTCACTAACAAAACTATATAACAGTTCTGAAAATCTGTCCTAGGGAAGGGGCAAAAATGAATAAAAATTAAGTATTTTTTTTTAGAGGGAAATGCTAACTTGGAAGGGGTGGGCAAATGATGAAAACATGTCAGGAAACATCAAAGGAACCACTCTATATAAAAAGGGGTAAAACTAAGTCCATGGTCCAAAAAAGTCCTAAATCAAAAATCCACTTTCCCAAACTCACATATATTCAGTCATTAAAGCCAGAGGGATTTGATGTTTCCTGTTCCTGGCTTGGGGTGGAAACTTCCTGGCTTGTCCTGGCTTTCTTCTTTTACCACAACACCATTTCCCTTCTCCTACAAGGCAGTCAAATGGTTCGCAGTGGCAACCAGGCACACCACTGGAACTAGAACAGACAGGGTAGCAGAGGAAACAGGGATTACAGACGAACTGGGAGATGTGTCAACAGGAGGTGTGGTGGGGTGAGGAGGCAAGCCCAACATTATACTTGATATCAAGGAAGTCATGATGCCGCATAATGTTGGAAGATGCTCAGTGACCGTTTCTCTGTGTATCTGGAACTCACCAACTAAAGGGCATATTCACAAGGGGATTGCGCCACTGGAACATCACTTTTCATGACATTCAGGTGGCACAATGTGATGCACCATATTTACAAAGTGGCATTAAGACACTTTGCGTGGCCTAATGCCGCTTTGTACATATGGTACCCTTTCACCCAGTTTTCTTCATGAAAGGGGTGAGCAATGGATGTTGCAGTGGGCTTGCCACTACAACGCCCTTTGCTTTTTTTATGCTGCCCCAGATTTACAAGGATCTGTACATCTGAGGCAGCGCCAAAATGTAATGCCATGCAAAAGCAGGCGTTAGATTGGCGCAACGAGGAGAAATACTTTTATTTCTCCTCATTTTTGCTTTTTCTACATGTGCTGCGTTCTCCAGCACACATAGAACGAGCAAAACGCCTTTAATGATTGTTTATGTGCAGGAAGGTGTCAGTTCCTGCACATAAACAATCATTAAATATTGGTGATTTGCTACAGCACACATAGAAGCAGCAAATCGCCATTAATGATTGTTTATGTGCAGGAAGGTATAACTTCCTGCACATAAACAATCAATCCTTGCAAATCAGGCAGCCTTGCACTATGGCGCTAGGGTGTCTGTGTTGGTGCTAGGCAGCTATTTTTAGCGCCAGCACAAGGGAAAACACAGGGGTGCACTGTATTGTTGTAAATACGGTGCATCCCTGCGCTTTTTAAATGACGCAGCGTGGTTCTGCAAAAATTGCCACAGCGCTCCGCCATTTCCTTTTAGATATGCCCCTAAGACCCAGATATCCAGAGAGAACACTCTTGGAACCTCTCCGATTGGCCTCAGCGTTTCCTTTAGAGCAGTCAAGCACACATACTGAGTGGGAAGGGAGTGTGCTGCAAAAGAGAGGTGTGGGTATTGGGGAAAAAGTGTCTCTGGAATCTAGTTGTTCTTGGCAGGAACTGTGTGAAGGAGATGATTCCTGGGCAGGAGTACAGCTGGAGGCTCCAACGGAATGGGGGCATCAGGAGTTACAGAGGTGCTTATCAAGGTGCATGATCAAGGTGATCTTCTACTACTCTTACTAAGTTTGAGTGATGTGGTTCATGAGGCGAGGGTTACACCATGGTATTTAATCATAGGGTGGATGGGGAGGTTCTGTCTCATCTTTCAACCTCAGCTGTGTGGGCTATGCTATGGGTTACCCCCTAGAATGCACCATGGATGAGGTGAGTTGGGCATTGTGAAAACTATAGAAAACTGCAGGTGTAGCATTAGTAATTATGATTTTAGAGTGTTGTTGGACGTCAGTGTAGGAGGCAGGCCATGTCTCAATATTAGCTATATGGTTGTGTGCAAGTGTACTCTAAAAGTGGCATTTGCGACTCTTCTCTTCATGTCTGGGCCATTTCATTGCTGCACTAGATTATTAAGCAGCTTCTGTCATTAAGATTTTGTTTAACTACATCTTTGTTCTGAGTCAAATCTGTTCTCTTCCCAACAAGTTTCTCCGCTGACTGTCCCTTTGACCCTGTGTGTTTGTGACATCCAGAACCACTGAAAAGCTCACAATACAGGAATTATGTGAAAGGGATGATTGATATGTTCTAGGAGAAGGAAGACATTGCTTACAGGGATTCCAAGGTAAAGTCTCTGCAAATAACTTAATCAATACAATGTGACCACAGTGGGCTCATCATCTGAGCCAGGATGAAGCATCATAGCAAGGGAAGGTGTTAAACACCCTAACCAGCAAGTCAACACCATTTAATCCCTAGACCTCTCCATACTCATACAGGGAACAACGTGAACCCTTGAAAGTCATAGGTCATGTCACATTGGCATTTCCAAGGTGCCCTATATGGGCACAGTCTCAGCATTCCGACAAACTTTGCATAACCCTGTGCTAGTTCTTCACACAACTAAAGGTATACATCATATCCTAATCTCTAAGGCATACTTCACAAAGTGGAGTTACACATGCAGTACATATGCAGCACACAACCCAGGAGAGATGAACTCAAACTTCAGCACTGTGTGGAAAGATATTGCTTAGCGGTGGAGGGGAGTAGCCTTTGTAAGAACTTAACTTCCCCTTCCCTCCCTAACTCCACACAGCCCCTCCTTCCACTCCAACCCCACAACAAAGCTGCAGCATACATTATCACCTGCTACACTGTGACTGTGTTAGCTGCTGGAGATTGATCCTTTCCCTTAGCAGTCTTAAGAACACCAAAGAAAGTGAGAAAGATTTCTCTGTGGGAACTGGAAGGAAGGAATGGCATGGGGTTCACCTGTTACTCGTTATTCAGTTTTTATGTAAGTTGAATTAAAAGTACATGTTGTGTGCATTTGCTGATTTTTGATTTTTTATGACATGTGTGGGTTGGAACATTAATGCAGAGGAACAGGGGCTGTTGTTGTCAGATTAAGGGAGGGACCCAAAAGCTTAGGAAAGGTGTGATTGACTTCTACTGCTATGAGTCATCAATTCCAGGCAGACTTCATTAAGTATGTCAGAAATGTGAAATAGGTTTCAGCCACACTGGATCTTATATGTTTCCCTATTCCCCTCAGTGGTTTCAGTAGGTCAGTGGTAAACACCAGGTAAAGGAGCTCTCCTTACTCCTGTCCATGGTGCATGCAACATGCTTTAGGCGGGTGTAGAGGAGTGTTTTCCTCAACATTCTCCACTGTATGCATTCTTCCTGCATTGGGCGGGATTGAGATGCATTTTCTCTACTATTGTTCTCAAAATTACCCACTTCTGCAGGACTCCGTTTTGAAGCAGAAGCCCTATGCATTTAGTGTCTGTTGTGAAAGATGTTAGAGTTAAAAGAAAAGATAAATTGAAGTAGGCTAACCTATGCTAACCCTTGCTGATAAGCTGTATAACCACTTGGTACACAGTCTTGCAGGGATATGAAGGAATGAGAAAGATTTATCCAGAAGGACAGGCCTGGACTTAGTGAGAAAGGTAGGAGAGAAACATAATCAGAGCCTGACAATGTGGTGTATCCATTTACCATCTCTTGGCCTGGAACTTTCCACACTGAGACCAGTCCATGGACTGGTGTTTAACTATATTGTCACC
The DNA here is from genome assembly GCA_963921515.1 of Calotriton arnoldi. Taxonomy (NCBI): domain Eukaryota; kingdom Metazoa; phylum Chordata; class Amphibia; order Caudata; family Salamandridae; genus Calotriton; species Calotriton arnoldi. The sequence continues at coordinate 1,260,856 of CAWUFW010003015.1, forward strand.
TCTGAACGCCGTATGCAAATGATGGTCGATGAGGCACCATTCATGAACAAGACAGAAAAGAATAGCAAGCCTTAGGACAATGCCCTGATCTTTCTGCCACACACAGTACTCAAGAACTGACACTGGACGGGCTGCGACCTGACTGGACCAACATGAACTACCTACTCTGAATACTAATATCCATAGAAGTTAGGAGCAGATACAGAAACATGACCCCATTTGTTATTGTGACTAACTATTTCTGGTATATGGTATTGTGTGCATTTCTGTTATTTTTGTGAATATTATTTGTGACTATTTGTTCTGCGAATTCTCCCTTAAAATACATGGTTTCATATTGTATATTATTATGATGGTAGAGTTTTGAGAATGCATCAGAATGTTTATAGGGCCTACTGTAGTTAATACAGTCTTTTCTTTCTTTCGGTTGCAGGGCCATCAGACGAGGCAACTTTGTAGGAGTGAACTGATTGCTCCTTGCTTCCATATGCAAACAGCCAGGCCCAGATGCACTAATGCTTTGTGCAGGGTTTGAGTTAATTTTGTAAAGCAAAGCAGGTGCAAAGTGTTATGCTGGGATTTACTATCCAGTGTAAAAAAAGGATTCAGACTGGATAGTTTCCCAACCAATGCTGCTTCGAATTGCTTTTCGTCAAGGGGGCATTCCATGGGTGGTACATGGGTGCCCCCATGCAACCACTCATGGGTTTTTAACACAAATTCCCATCTAAAAACATTCATAGACATGCACCAAAATCATACACCTCCTCACGGCATGCGTAAGAAGGATAAATGTTTTAATTTCTACTTGTTTTAACTTCCTTGCATGTTTGCTGTCTATTACAGCACACATAAAAAAAAACAGGAAAAGTATTAAAAGATAATTTTTGTGCTGGAAGAGTCTCTTTCCTGTCCAAAACCCGTTTCTTACAGAACGCACACACCCCTGCTCTATGGCACACTTATGTGTGCATTGGCTCATGGCAGCTTAAAGTGCACCAGAGGAGAGAGAGAGAAAACCAAGGTCATATCTAAGTAGACCTGATGCTGTTCTGCTCTCTCCCTTTCATGCAATTCAGTGCAGCAACTTTAGTTACTGTACTGCATTGCATGAATTTTTCATAAAAGTACTTGCCGTATCCGACCCGTGCTCCATCGTGGTTGGCCGCAAATCATGCCTAGGTCCCAGCCTACCATGACTACCATTGTCACTTTGCATATTTTGGTGCTATTTTCACTTAAATCTTTAAAAGATCATATTTCCAGCTCCCTGTATCAGAGTTTTGTAGTTTTGTGTATTACATTTTACTCTGTTTGCAGTGGGATTTTTGTTGTGTTGTAATTTTGACTTTTTAACTGTTTACGTGCTTCTAAATGCTTTATAAATTTTCTCTAAATTAAACCTGTCTGCTCTGTGCCACAACTACCTTGGGTTGAGTTCAGGTTTATATTCCTGAAACCTTTCTCTGGACCTAGCAAGATATTGACTGTGTGATTGTGGTGAACATCATTCCATCCCAAATAATAAACCACTTTCTCACAGAAATCATGCACGAAAAGCACATCAATAGAAGAAGTACCATATTAACAGTGCCACATTTCAAGCCTTAGCTCAATAATTTAGACTAGAACTGCTGCTGGATATTACAAATCCAACTGCCATTCCATCTATTTTGAAGGCAAGGGTAGTGTTGCATTTCTGTGCTACAGGCTACTTCCAATACGCTGTTAGCAGTTTTAGTGGGATGCTGCAGGCAACTTTTTCTGCTGACCTCAGCCAAGTTTTGGATGTTATTTTGAGACATGTGAATCACTACATCCAATTTCCTACAGATAATGCTAAACTGAACAATATTAAGGCTGAAGGCTATGGTGTGGGAGGCATACCATATGGCATTGATGCTCACATATCATTAATGCCACCTCATGATTGAGAGCAAGTGTATCGCAATTGTAAGTATTTCCACTTCACCGATTTGCAGGTGGTTTGCATAGCAAATCTGTAAATTATTAGTGAGTGTGTGTGTGTGTGCAACATTTTCTGGCTCAACCCATGGTGGTGCTAGTGCTAATGCTGTCCAACAGCTGCATACCACAACAGATGGCAGGCCTTACAGCAATGAGAACCTGGCTTGTTGGTAAGTGTTAAAATGTGTTTGGTATTAATATTATTAGCTCAGATGTTGGCATTCAGACAAACTTACAATTATGTTTCTTTTTTTATTTTTGTGGGAACTTGGTTGATCCTGGCTCCACATGGCGTCTAATACCACTACGAAACTCAACAACACCAAGAAATTCCGCTTTAAGGAGATCCAGGTGTGTACCAGTGAGCCCGTTGAGCTGACCTTCGGGCTCCTGAAGGCCCAGTTCTGGTGCCTAGATAAACCTGGAATGGTCCTACTTTTCTCTCCTTGGATGCTCTGCCTAATAGTTGAGTTGTGCTGTATGCTGCATGCATAATATTGCCCTACGGAGGAACATCCCCTTCATCCATGATGATTACTACCAATAGGAACCACGAGTTATGTTCTAATGATGTGTCAGCAAGGTGACAGTGATGAAGATGAAGCCAGTGACTCAGATGTGAACTCCTAAAAAACATCTTTGCCTAATGGTAAGGGCATTTAAGTACAATTACAATATCTAACTATAATATATACAAATCATCTAGCAATATTTACTACCAATGCAGTTTTTTAGGTTATGTTGCAAACATTTGTGCTACATAAAAGGCAGAAAAATTAAAGCTCTATAGTCATGAAGAAAAATAAGTTATAATTGAAATGTATCACTTTTTGGCAAAAAATTTTAACTTTTCTCCTAAGTCCCTTTCGGCATTTGGATTTTTAATTAAAAAAAATATTTTTAACTTCCATACTTTGCCCAGGAGCAATATGATTGGTGTATCCGACAACGGCTTTATCACTGTAGGCCTCAAATTGTGTCCAGGTCGCGATCTGCTGATTCCAAACAGTAAAATTGGCTTTTTGGTGCTGTGTTTAGCTTTAAAGTTAAAAATGAATATATTCTGTTCCATGTATTGCCTTTTATAGTTTTTATGCCGTTTTGCTTATTCAATTTTAAACTATTTTTTAGAATTGGATTGTGGTTTTTACTGTGTTGTGTTTTTTACTTCTTTACTGATCTGTTACTTCTAAATGCTTCACACATAATCTCAATATAATGCCTGTCTGTTCTGTGCCATAGCAACCAGGAGTTGAGATCACATTTAAATTATTAAAACCTTAGACTGAAACAGGTTACTGACTTCAGTACTTGTACTGACCTACCAATCACCAGCATTAAGTATTCACTTTCATACAGTGAACAATAAATGTAGTGACAGACATCATGGTTGAAAATAGTATTACAGAGTTGCCATTAGTGAAGAGATTTGAGTTAGAGAACAGGGGTGCCAGAGTTAACAGAGGGTGAATTGGTTAGGTTTACAGACATATAATTTGGACATACCCGTTACCAGTCTCCACTTCACTTTGAATTTCTGCAATACCTTCAGTGCAGAGAATGAATAACACCTTCTCCTCCCAGTACTTGAGGTCGAGGAGCCTGAGTAAACCACCTTCAGTTGCCAGAGCATCTCAATGTGCCCTGGAATTGTGGGAATGTACTCTGCCCTGCAGATCATACCAGCACTTGCAGGTATCCTTCTGTGAGTTCCTGTTTATAGAGACAGCAGTCATCTTATTGACTATTCTGACCCACCTTTGCCTTCTCTTGCTCATGGTTGTTGTCTGTACCAGAGCTCCAAACAACTATGGCTCAACCCTCACTATCTCATCCTCCATTTTCTGAAAATCCAGGAGCTCTTCAACTAGACATTTTGCCAACTAACAAAATTTAAAGTAATTAAGTGGGTCTGCTGCTACTGCTGGTGTGAGCTGAGGGTGGTTAATGGTTTGTGTGTTTAGAGTAGTAACTTTTGTAGTCTGAGGTGCAGCTGTGATTGATAAGTTGATAGAGAGCAGCAGTGTATGTTGGCGTATGCACCTCCCAATATGACGGATGTGTCTGCCATCTGAAAATACGTCCAACCTTTCTGAACTCTGTTGTGATGTTCCTCTGTCCCACTCTAATGGTGAACAACTCTAAATATGACAGATGCCATATTAATGTTGATGGAGTTGTATCCGTCTACAGTGGACTGGGAAACCAATAACGGAGTACCGAAGTTTGGCTGATATATCCTACACCATCATGACAGATGGCAGTCCAAGCTCTATATCAGGCCCTTGGTCTTTACCATCCTCTCTAGATCTGCATATGCCTTTTACCTAATCTTTCCTCACTGTTTAAAATATAAATATAAGTACAAGGCAGCATGTAAACACCCTGTTGAATGTATCTTCATGAACATAAATAGAAAAGTCTTGAGTCCCCATCCTTTTCTCAATGTTGAAGCCGCAAGTAAACTTCCTAATGATAGCGCTGTTATTTTTACCAAGAAGCTCATACCTTGAAACATTCCACATCCAGCTTTCCTAGTTTACTTTAACAATCTAAATTCACAGCCTTCTCTTTAATGGCAGGCATCATTTTACATATTTAAAAAAGAACCCATAGCTTTTCGAATTTTCCCATTTGATTGTTCACCATGGTGATACTTCTCTCATAGTTCCCAGTGTGAAACATATCCTGCAACCACATCTTGTCTGGGAATGCTACTTGTCCCCCAATACACCAGTATCCCCATTTTGGCTACTGCCAATGCTGTTATGAACCATCTTTGGATTTTAAGTGTAATATCTGGCAGATCAAAAGTGTTAATCAGTAAATTCATCTTAACCTCTAGGTCCATGGATATCATAATGACTTCCCTCAAGTGCTCCCATATAAACCAGGAATGTTTCCCCGGTATCCTACATTCCCATAGTATGTGAACAATGTCACAGCTGGATTGTTCACATTGCCAGCAAATTGATGTAAGGCTCAGCCGTGCTCCACATAACTGGGCCAGTGTCCAAAGCCAACATTGTAATACCTTAAAGTACACTAACTTCAACCTGTATTTTTGCAGCCCCTTGTTATAACTTGATAACAAATCATTCCAGTACTCATCTTCCAAACCACACCCAGACACTTCTCCCACCAGGACTTCAGCTCCTTATTAGTTTCTCTTAAAAACAGTGGTCAAGGAGGAGCTTGTATAAACCCAAAACAATATCCTTACATGATTCCTGATATAATCTTCATATGTTTCCTATTTAGATGCTCCTCAAAGTATTTCATTTTTTTTTTTAATGTATGTGTTTTTATGATAAATACACCATAGTCATAATCATTTAATAATTGTTTCATTGGAGTTTGATCATTCAGCTTGCTTGAATATATTGTTTATTATTTGTTTCAGTGTCAGTGGTGATACATGGCTTGTATCTGCTGCTGCTGTTCTGAGGGGGTTGAGTCAGTAGATAATGTGTCAAGAAAATCAAGCCATTTCTCCAGGGAATCCTGATCGTCAAATTCTGTAGTTGTCCCATCCAGGGTGATTTACATTGTCATTGGGTCAAGTATTCCATAGCCTATGTCCCATTTCTTTAGGGTTGGTTGCATCCTTAATAACTTCATCCATTTCACATTAGTTTCTACCTTGTGAGGTATATATCTTATGCTCCATAAGTAAATGGGCTTTTCTTCTTGCAGCCTGTATTATCTGGCAAACTTTTTGATGTCTCAGAAGGCATGATATTATTTGTCCTGTTCTTTTTTTTAAAGAACTGTCCTTCATTTATGTGCCTTTTGGAATTTCAAAGGCAGATTAAAGCTTATTTCCATAGGTTTGGTGAGAAAAAGGGCGAGAATGTCACCATGTCATTATGTTACTTTATTTGTGGGACTCCACAGTTTCTGATATTGTTTTGTCTGTTTCTTTCCTCTGTGTGTGTTAATTTCCTGTAAATATTCCAATGGTCTTCTTTCCAGTCCACCAAGTCATTTATTTGCTGTTCAAACAGGGCTAACCTTATTACAGTCACTGATATTGAAAGAAGTTATGTCTATCCTTATCAACAAGACCCCACTCAAAGTTTTTCTAGCAGTCTTCCACACCACTGCGGAAAATCTAATTCCTTTCCTTTCCCCGTTATTGCCCAGATTGTATTTTTTTATATTGCTGTTGCTGAAGATTCTTCAGAGACCTTGCAGTGCTTTCTCGGTGCTGCCTTTGTAAAAAGAAGTTGACGTATAGGTTTTGAATTGGACATGGATGCCAGTGAGACATGCGTTTCCAACACAGCGTCTGTTGTAGTGTGTATCAATAATAACACTGTGTTCAGGTAGATACTATCATTACTCAGCAGAGCAGGTCTGAGTGGGCTAGCTATATTAAAAACCTACCAGAGAAGTTATAGATAATTTGATAATTCAGTGCTCATACAGATTATATTGAGTATGAATCCATATTTCCGCTCAGTGGTGCACATATAATTGAAATGGGTTTTGTTAACAAGCAGAACTAGTATTCAGAAAGAAGGCTACACCATTCTACAACACAAAACAGTACGGGATTAGTATCATTGCTGTTCTCTGTCTATCTTTGTCTTCTGACCTTATTAAGGTATTGCCTCATGTTCTAGTACCAGTCCTCTTTCTATGCCTGTCAGTTTGGTTGGTACTGTTGAGGTTTTAATCCCCTTCAGAGTCTCTAGATTTTTGTCTTATGCTTTGAATTCACAGATCTCTCTCCCAACACCTTCTCATTCTGGTCTGTTTCCACTTTGACATTGCTAACTAAGACAAAGACTGCACTTTGCTTCCTTGCAGGGTCTGCCAGGGTGTACTGGTGAGCATTTCTATTTTCCGCTCTGCTCCATCCATGCTGTGAGGGGGCCATTGTTGCATACATTCAGGAGCCTGCATGTCTTCATATCAAGTGGGCCAGAGACCACACCTATCCCCCCTTCTGCATCTTCATACACACCTCAAGGGCATTCTCCTATGTTCCGATAGCACCGCACATTTGTTTTGCACACAATTATGTTCTTTCTGCTGTACTCAGTATATCGCTATAATGGGTGGCTGCTTTCTTAACCATAAGACTACACCATTATTTCTCATAGCACAATATTTCTGGACGATGGAACATGCACTCCCTGGCCTCTCCTATAACTCTCACGTGCTTAAAGGAGTCTATAATTGTGTTTTTTTTCTTCCAGGCCACCCACAGTGTAAATGTGCAGTCCAGTCACAGCTTATCAGCTGGTTCCTCGACATGGGGTGGAGTCTAAGGCAGATCACAGACCACCAAACATTTCTACTGCTGGGACCAGAGAGATAAATAGACAAAGATGGACACTCCATCTGACTTGTCTCAGAGACCTTTGAAAGAAGATCATTCTAAAGAATAAAACAAGATCAAAACTACAAAAATCCAATCAGTAGAACCGAACATATGAATTTTTACAAATATTAGGGTAAAATAGTGCCAAAAAGCACAAGGTGCCAACCGCAGCTATCTGGTCGTGTGAGACCAGGAGAAAGTCACAAGTTCAGACTGACCGCGATCGAGCAAGGGTCTGATACAGGGACCAGGTTGGTCCCAATGAAAATGTACTTTCTCAGTCCAGTACCAAGAGTCCTGTTTGCGGTGGAGAAGGCCGCAAGGAGCAGGGGAGCATTGCAGATGGTCGTCGATGCAGCACGAATAGCAGGCCAGGCATCACACGTGATCAAGTGTAAGTGGGGCTATACTCAGCTCCTTCCTACCTTCCTGCTCATGATGGCCCATCCAGGCACACCTAAGCACCCTATTGTGTATGGCTGTCTAGAAGGAATGCACACAGCTCGACTGTCAGCTACATCATGTAATGTGTCCCAGGTACAGGCTACAACTATGGCAGGAAAATGCAAACTTCCTAAAAGTGGCATTTCAGAATTGTAATTTACAATCCGACTTCACGATAAATTAGGATTTGAAATTGCCAATCCAGAGACACCAAACATGAAGAGGTGACCTATTCCTATTTGGAAATTACACATAAAATATAATAAGGTAATCCCAGTGTTTTCCTATGGGAGAGGTAGCCATGCAGTAGTGAAAAGCAAATGTAAGAGTTTTTCACTACCAGGGCATGTAAAACTTAAATGTAGATGCACTACTTTTTAAATACATTGCACCCTGCTCTCTGGGTTGTCCAGGTCCTACCCTAGGGGTGACTTATATGTATAAAAAAGGAAAGTTTGGGCCTGGTAAAAGGTTTACCTTGCCAGGTCGAAATGGCAGTTTAAAACTGCACACGAACAGGCTGCAATGGCAGGCCTGAGACTTATTTAAAGGGCTACTTAAGTGGGTGGCACAATCGGTGCTGCAGGCCCTCTGGTAACATTTAATTTACAGACCCTGGGCACATGTAGTGCCACTTTACTAGGGGCTTTCAATTAAATTAAATATGCTAATTGGGGGGTAAGCCAATATTACCATGTTTTAAGGAGGGAGCACATGCATTTTAGCTGTGGTTAGCAGTGGTGAAGTACACAGAGTCCCAATGCCAGCAAAAACAAAGTTAGAAAAAACAAGCCGTCTGAAGGCAAAAAGTTATGGGGAAGCCGCACCAAGGATGCCATGTCTAACACTCACCAAAAGAAAAAACATTTTTATTTTGCATTAATAATAATACTGGATTCTCTGCTAATTAGAAAGGAACAGTATATGATGTAGATAATTTATGGAAGTTTGGTGAGCTTCTTATCCCAAGGAATATTTCATTTTCCACATTGGTTCATTTGTTTAATGAGTAGATGGTCTCTCATTTCCCCTTTCCCATTATTCGGATTAAGGTTTTTAAACATTTCCTGGTTATCTTTGAAATATCTGGGACACTTACACATAAAACTCACTTCTTCTATGTGTTATTTTATTTTGTTGGGCTAACACCTATGAGAAGGAGCTCAACAATGAGGAAGGAAACGAGGGAAGGGGGCTTTTAAAAGTTCTTAAGATGGTAGCAACAAACTTGCTGTATGTCTTCCAGTTATGTAGCAAGGGTGCTATGGGCCCTAATACAACCAAAGAAAATGGGCCACCTTCCCCTGTTAGGTCATGAAATACGCCCTAAAATGGTGTGAAGGCCCCTCGCAACTTTGGGCACCAGGTGCCACCTCTCCCGCTACTGTACTATCATTAGCTACATTCCTGAATTCTTCACTAGCTGGTGGTGAAGTTTGTTAGTGTTCAGGAGCCCTTTGCCTATGTGTGGTCCTTGCAGGATTTCACATTAAACGGTATGAGCTGAAGTGCACAGGTTGTGGCTAAGGCGTCCTGTTTTTTTTACTTTTTCCATGCAGGAGTTTCTCAAGACCTCTTTCAGAAAATCGTATTGGTATGCAGAGGCATGGACGTTAATCCACAAAAATGTCAGAGGTAGCAGAAGTGAGATCATGTGGCCTTTGAGGAAAACGGCTGCATTAAAAAACAAGCATTGGCATAGCCAATAGGTCTCGCTTTTGGGACCTTATAAGTATTTAGTTATGCAGCACAATATCCTTGGTGCAACAACATCACCTGTTGCATGGCTAAACACTTAAAAGGGCCCAAAGGCGAGACCTATTGGCTATGCCAATGCTTGTTTCCAGTTTGTATTGGCTTTGCATTGCTATTTTGATATACCGGGGACTCTCATCTCGAAGACGGGGAATGATTCAAGCATGTGAATCTATGAAAGATTCCAATACTGGAGAACTAAAGTTACAGGTAAGTAACTTATTTTCTTTCTGGCTATCTGGAGGGGTACTGAATTCCCCTTGGTTTGGCTCCGCTGTACGGGTCTGTGGGGGTTGAATTTGTTTTCCTCATTACAATTTTGCCAGAATAGGGTGGGGTATTTACCATACATGATAAATACTCTTACCCCAGGGTGACTTGACTTGATTGTTAGATATTCTTTATTGAATGATTAATTAAAATCATTACAATACAGCTAAAAAGAGGGTTCTTCGGAGGTCAATACGTCTTGTGTTTTAGTAAGACCATACCCCAGGGTGAGGTATTTACCACATGCAGTAAATACATCCTGTTCCCAGTTCTCAATAGGAAAATTAGGCATAATATGCAGAATCAGTTTTTAACGCACCAAATTCTGCAGTTTGCTTTTTTTCCCAGGCCTTTTCCCTTAATAGATTTCAGCAGGTTTAACCTGATGGTATTTATTGGGAAAACTGTGAGGGTGTGAAAATTATCATACAACCTGTAATTCCGATCCCTGTAAAAACTCCTGTTTGCATAAGGATCAGAATTCAGCCCTTAAGTCGTAATGAGGGCCTAAGTGTGATTCACTCGCTAACTGAATGCCCCAGTGCAGCTACCTGTGTTTACGTGCCCTGCAGAGAAGGGTGGTTCACCGCACTTCTGTAAGCCTCTCAAACTTCCTATCACTTGTGAGCAGTCTGTATACATTTCTCCTGTTACGAAGAGTACTTACATTTCAGTCTAAACGTGTCACTCTGTGGAAGGTTCTGGCGCCCTTGCATAGGCCCACGACGGACCCTCATTGTAAGCGGCCTGGTCATGGGGAGATGGTGAGTGGGCCTGATAAAATCCTACTCCGTTGGGTTGGAAATATCAGCTGCTATAAATATCACCCAATTACTAGTTTTTGGGAAATAACGTGCAGATTTTTGGGCTTACCGCACATGTTCCAGTGAAAACTGGGCATTTTCTCCCCCATAAATGTTGGTAGATTGGACCTGCCGATATTTATCACAAAACCCATAATTGCGATGTGTGCCTTAGCTTGAGTTACTGTAAACATCGCAACTAACTGGGTCACTGGTAATGAGGGTCAACGACGATATGAATAAATTTTTTTTAATGTTCCATATGAAAGATTCATTGCATTGCCTGTGAAATAGGGTCATCGGCTAAACAGGGCGTGCAGTGCAGGCTGTTTGAAACTGATGTGATGTTCCTGTCCTGCAGGTTATCTCCTTGGAGGGCACGTGCTGCGTTTGTTCCACGGCCATGACGAATGCTTGACTGTCCCTTCCACGGACCCGTCCAATTCGTTACACAGGTGAGTGAGTATCTCCTGCTCGCACTTAGCTGTACATGCGTCACTGCCTGGGGTGGGCTTTCGTGTGCTTCTCATACATCCAAACCAGGCGTCTCAGTTCTCACAGCTTTAAAGGATTCTAGAACTCTCTATGGGATGTTGAAAGATGCCCAGAGTGCCTCGGAGGCAGGGGCATGGGCATAGTGGACAGTGGCCTTGTTTATTTGACTGTGGTGAGTGAGATTAGGGGGAATAGGCTAATAACCTTCCCCACCGCTATTAAATACCCTGCCTACTGGGCGGGGAATTGACAGTGGTTAACTTCTGAGCAGAGGGCAGTAAGTAACGCTTAATTAATGCCGTACGAGGTAAGAACTGCACTGATGAGTCGGGCTGCTCAGTAAGGGATGCATTGCCCGCCGTGTATTCCAGAGCCATACTAGCGCCCAAGAACCCAAGCAGAGCGAGAGGCGTGCCGCCCTTCGGCAATCCGCACATCCACCCAGCTTGAGCGTCAGGAGATTTCGATCAAAATGAATCAGTGACATTGGAATTAGACTCTGAATGGCTGCGCATCCCTGTAAAGTATAACAAGAGAGGAGCGGCGGCGAGCGTGACAGCCTGCTGAGCTGACCAGACGCTCGTGTGTTATGGCCTTTTGCCTGCGATTACCCGCACGGCCGGCATGTGTTTCCAATTATCGCGCCCGCATCTGGGCACGATAATTGGAAACAGATGTCTGCCGTGCGGGTAACCGCAGGGAAAAGGCCATGACGCACGAGCGTCTGGTCAGCTTTCAGAAGCCCCTAACTTAAAGTCTCGCAGAGCAGCGCTTGTGCGCTACTCGAGGCTCGACCTAAAAACTGCTTTATTAGAAAAGCAGTCACAGACATGGTGGTCTGCTGACCCCAGCAGGCCACCAGCCATGTGAGTGCTGGACATTCCTAATGGGGTCGCAAATTGCTGAATATTAATGAGGCAGGCAATTTGCGACCCCTTTAGGAATTGCTAACTGTGTCTGAGACACTGTTGTAAATTGCATTTTGCGAGTCGCAAATTGCGAGTCGCAAAGCGACGCAATTTGCGACTCGCAAAATGTAAGGGTCGTACATCTGGCCCCAAGTCCTTTGTCAATGCTACAAGGCACTGCTAAGGGAGAAAGAGGCATAGGGAAGGGGGTAAGACAATGCTTGCCAGCATCATGTGATTAATTGAACTATACCTCAACATACTGTTGCAAGATACATCAGGACCATGAATGACCAGACCACCAGGTGAAAAACGCTTTTGCAGCTGGAGGTGCAGGAGAAAACTTGTAAAAGAGCTGGGGGTGCAGATAATATGAGCAGCAGCTCTGGAGCACAAATCCCCTAAAACTGGGTTACGCCCAATTTCCTGGGACATATAATGATAAAATGGGTCCTTCATCGCACATTAGCACTTTGTGGGGACTTCAGGGCCCAGCAGGACTCGCGGCAGGAGCCGCCTACACGTTCCTTTCGTGCCAGGAGGCGTATAAAGCTGCTCCTGCGGCGCGGGACGCGCGCATGCGTGCCTGGGCGAAACCCGGGCCAAGGGCGGGCCCATCTGCACCTGTCAGTGCCAGGAGTAGGCAGGGCAGGGCCACCCCTCTTGGTTGTCTGCTAGAGTGCCCCTAGAAACATCTTTGCGATTGGTGCTCACTGGTTGCAAGTGAGGAATTGGAGGAGGTGCACTCCAAACAGCCAAGCAAAGCGGTCATCTGGCAAAGCAAACAGCAGGTTGCAGGTACTCTCCTTTGCGAGCTGCTCGCCCTCATAAGTTGGGAATTTATGTTACTGGTCTAATGTCGGGGTGAAGAATTTGGACCTGAATAAGGCTATAGTAGATCCATACTGGTCATATATCTTTGTGGTAAATAAGATATTGTGGCGGATATAAAAGTGGATTAGTGCATAAAAGCAACTATTTTTGTGCTCTGTGCCTTGACTTGGCCTAAAATATTCTATTGACTTTACTTGCTGCTAATTGGACAAGCAGGAAGCCTGAACTAATCCATAGGGTCAGATAGTATCATCATCATATTATTTTAAATTTAACTTAAAGTTTTTTTTTACCATTGTGGTAGATTTTATTCGAATTGCTCTTGGTTGTAAAACTGCCCAGTACATATATTATCTATTGTGATTGTAATAGTGGTTATTAAAAAAAATAAACCAGCATGGGGAAAAGGAAATTACCAACGGACCAAGGAAAGTCCAGTTCCCCTGATCGGCCACAGACACATACACAAACCTCATTATTTAAGTTTATAACATGTGCCATGGGTGCAATAGAAAAACAGATTACTAATGTTGAGGAGGCACTCTCAGTCTGTGGAGAACAAAACTTGACTCCCACAGCTATAGCACAAAGCTTAGTCAGCGGAACGGTAAAACCGACTGATAAAGAAGCAAATGGATGTATTCAGAATATATCTGAAACCATTAACTCCTCTAAATCAGATTCGCCACTCCCAGCTAAACGGATTAAAAAGCTACGCATGTGTACAACAACTAACACACAAAATAAAGAGATTACTAGTAGCAAAAGAGCTAAACCTCAATGTAAAACTGCGAAAAAAGTAACAATGGATATTACTGATCAGTCTAAGCAGAGCGGTGGTCTAAATAATGGTAAACTGTGTGCAGCTGTTAAATCCCTTGAATTATTTGTGATAAACAGCGTAGAAAGTATTAACACACGATTAACTGAAATTGAAGCCAAATGCGCGACCTGCTTGGATAAACTGAATTCCCGATTAACAAATGAGTCCACGAGGAATGTGATGGCCAACAGTAATGCAAATGTAACTAATCTTGAGAGGCAATTAAACAGCGCACGCACATACATCCCACAATGCTCTACATCGCAGGACCAAACAACCAAACAAGCATATTAGGGAAAACAGTGACATCCCCGGCTAGACGGTTGCCTCCACACGATTACTTAACTCTCGCAGACGATTCGACTCTGCAGCCAACTGAGTTTCTAGTCCTCCCACCTGCTGCCACCCCATATGTAATAGTCCTATCAAATGTCCCGCCTTCAAATCATAAGACCACTGAATCCTGGACCTTTCTCAAAAACAAGTCCTTAAACTGGCTGGGGGTAAGATCAGGATAAACTGAACACCTATAAGCAGATTTAAAGATGGCTAGACGAATCAAATGGGTGGGCAGATCACAGAAATCATTACCAGGAGATTGCATAGTCCTGTCTTTTAAAACACTGAAACTTGTGGAGACAGTGTTAAATAGAACTAGGCCATTCCATATTACACCAGACTCGATTTCTGCACTCCCTTTGGGTTACTTCTATCAACCAGGCCTACTAGGGCCCATCCATCAGCCGACACCACGAAGTACCCAAATGCCTCCTTTTCATCAGCCTTATAATGTTCCAACTTCTAACAGATTTCAGGGCCTTGAAAATTTAGAGGACATATATTGACCACCAGTGATGGGTCATGAGGGAATGGAGCGGAGTCAGCTGGGGACAAATGTACCTAATCAATTGGGAGGGAGGCGGCAGGGGGTTCCATCCCACTCGCCCAATGAACGTATTGGACTAATGTTCTGGAATGTGGCAGGGCTCAAGAATAAAATCAATAATCAAGAATGGCTAGACTTTGTTTCAAGTTATAATTTTATATGTCTGCAGGAGACCTGGTTGACAGAACCCGTACATAAGAATGGTTTTAGAATTTTTTTTGCCCCTGCTATTCCAGTGAGTTACGGTAGACCTAAAGGGGTTATGCATTTTCGCCTCCAACTATTTACCATCCGTTAAACCAATTGCAGGGCTAACAAACTCTTACTATCAAGCGATTATATGCGAAGGGTCAGGTTCGGCCAGGTTGGCTAAGGGTGAATTTGTACAACAATTCCCAAAATGGTGAAATGGTGTCCCATCTGAATAAACTGGACATTACTAACAAAAAAAAGCTATTGATTATGTGGCGTGGTGATTTTAATATTCAACTGTGGAGTTCTTCGGTTGAGAAAATATGCGGTATGAACAATTTGGATGGCTCAAGCAAAACGCATTTTCCACATAATAGCTGTGGAGAGAAGTTGAACAAACTGATTTTTACGTTAGACTTATCTTTTTCTACCGAAATGTCAGTACCATATGCACCTTTTAAAGGCACTTTTAATGGGTGTAGTAACCCCAGTACTATTGATTATGTTTTAAGCTCGAATAATCTGTGTTCCAAAGTTTCTCATTTTAAAACCCACTCCATCCCATTAAGTGATCACTATCCTCAATCTGTTCAAATCACAAAGACTCTATTAATTAAAGATAATAATGTCCCTGTCAAGGTTTCATGCGCTGATTTAGAGCTAGCCACTAATAATGGCTTTTCATTGCATTGGCACAAGATCACCCCAGAGGGTTTCCTCAGAAAACTAATTCGAGATGCAGGGGAAGCCTTTGAGACATGCTTGGATGACAGTGCACATCCAACAGACATTATTAACTCCTTTAAAACTATTAGCCAGACTGTGAAAGAGAATCTGCAGTCGACGACAACAACAAATAAGATTAGAGATGGCTGGTTTGACACACATTGTACTTAGGCAAATAAAAAGCTCAAAGAGGCTCTACACAGAAACCCTAGGAATAGGAACGAGGTTAAGCAGTGTAGATTTGACTACAGACAGGCTTTGAAAAAGCAGAAAACAAGGCTAAGAGAAGAGGCCTGGGCTGCACTGTGTGAAGCTAGTAGGGCAAATGATAATAACACATTTTGGAGGATAGTAAACTCTGCCCCATTAAGTGCAGGTACTGGTCCTGGGATTGTGGTCGCAATACCTGAGGATGACTGCATCAAACACTTCTCTGCTATCTATGCCACACAGTCCTCCCCTAAACTTGCTCCCATCGATGGCAACACAGATTCTGAATGGCTGCCTATTATTGCCCCTTTTACCTTAGATGAAGTGATCGAGGCAATAACCGCTAGTAAGGGGGGCAAAACACCTGGCCCTGATGCCATTCCGGTGGACCTGTATAAAGCTAACATCCCGTTGTGGGGGCCCATTTTAACAATTGTTCTAAAAGCCTGCTGTACGTCAGCATTTCTCCCAACATGTGTGGAATCTATAATAGTACCCATTTATAAAAAATGGGATCGACACAACCCTGCCTGTTACAGGCCGATTTCGTTGCTTGACTCTCTGGTCAAAATAGTTGGCAGAATAGTCCTGAATAGGCTAAAGAGTGGGCTGACTGTAAGGGTGTGTTGACTGATTTACAATATGGGTTTCGCACCAGGGTGGGGACCATCGAACAGAGTCTTAACTTGTCCATCCTTATTGGGAAGTACACGAAGATCAAAGGTGGCAATTTGTACCTGGGTTTGTTGATCTTTCCTCCGCCTTCGATTGTGTTAACCACTCCAAGCTCTGGGCGATCATGGTTGAGATGGGTGTGGACCCCCAGATAATTTCTTTTTAAAGGGACTTATATTCAGGAGCCAAAGCTAGGATTAGATATGGAATTCACGGCAAAGGCACTCAGTCATTCAGCATAGGAAGAGGGGTGAGGCAGGGCTGTGTCCTAGCACCTTTTTTGTTCTCACTTTATATCAACAATGTGGGCACTGCCCTGACACTACAACCGAAAGATCTGGCCCAGGTGGGACACTGCCCTGTGCCCGCCCTACTCTATGCTGACGACGCCGTCCTGATGGCGCGCACCCCAATTTCAATGCGGCTGGTACTTAACGACTTTGTCAAATAAATGCAGGATCTTGACCTACATGTGAATCAGGCCAAGACTTTTATAATGAAGTTCGGGAGGAAATCAGGCAGCTCCCGAGCTATGAGAATCCAGGATACTACCATCGAACACACCAACACCTTCTCATATCTTGGTGTGTTATTTGACTAAGACCGCTCTTGGAATCAAGCTATTAAAACGAGGTCATTACTTTTTAGAAGTGCTTGTATGGCCCTACGTGAATTCGCTTCAAGATTGGGTACTAATTCTCCGAGGGAAATGCTCACTATTTATAAGGCAAAATGTGTCAGCAAAGCAGTATATGACGCAGGCATATGAGGCCAGGTAAACTGTGCGCCTATACAACTAGTGGAGAATTAATTTTTAAGATATTTACTCGCTACTCCCAAATCCGCACCAACCTTTGTCTGTCATGCACAGCTGGGACTATTGTTCCTTGCGGATCTAATTAGGACCCAACCGATCATGCTTTGGCATAAAGTATGGACATCTGAGTATACCGCTTTAAATCAACTTGTCATCAGGGATTGTTTAAATTCTACTTAATATGCACAAATCCCTTGGCTAAAGTATGTAGAGTGCTTTTGCCAGGACCTGGGACACCCCGAATATTTTAATAACCCTGAAAGCTTAGCTAAACTGAACCGGAAAGAACTAAAAGCGGATTGTTTAGCACACCTTGAGAACAACAGGATGTCTGTAGAAGTTTTAAAACATTCTGTTCAAAGAAATCAGTTAATCCTAACCAGCTACAATATGCAATTATATCTTAGTCAGGTCCCACACCAAAAGCACAGATACGTTTCAACCCGTAAACGTCTAGAGCACCGGGGGAAACATGGCGGCGGGCTGACGCCGGTCGTGCGAGCTCCCGGACCGAGAGAGGAGAGAATGGAGCTTTGCCGCTAAAAACAGCCTGATTTTGAAATAATCATGCATGCGGTTTAAATATATGAGCAGACAAGATATTAAAAAAAAAACACATTTATACGGATAGAGAAGGGCCATTAAAAACGGACTTACCTGAGTTGACGGCGCCTATGGGTTCAGATGTGGAATTGCAGAGGGGGATTTGGCAGCACGCAGCGCGTCTCCTGCGAAAGACTCGTGCGGCGTTAGCAGCAGCAGGCTTCCGGGTCGAGAGAGGCAGAGGAAGCACTGTACGCTGGTCATTGGAAAGGAGCGCATCTGAGAACAGCGCGGATAACAGCGTGGAAGATTTCGAAGGTGAAGCGGCGCAGTCCATGCGCCGAAACACGCAAGTTGAGGGGCAATTGGGCGTCGCGCCTGGAGGTAGGAGGAGAGAGAAGACCAGCGGATTGCAGGTACAGGGGTACACGCGGGGGGGCGAGGCTGATGGAAAAAGAGCCTTCATCACAAGCGTTACAGTTATTCCAAGAAACAAGAGAGGGGAGTGGAGATAGTGAAAACACGGGAGCAGGGGCAAATCTCCCTCTAATTAACCCCTCAACTGAGTCACTTATTACGGAGCAGGAAGTTGAAAGTACGGTTAAAAATTAATCTGAAAACCGAGTAAGGAGTCGGTATCAGCTTCGGTCACTCCCGGAGGGCAAAAGAGGTAAGGGAGGAGGCATTAGGGAGCAGGCAGCTAAAGAAGCTGTAGTGATTTCCCCTAAAAAGAAGGTGTCGAAGTCGGGAGGGAAACCAAGACGCTGCGGCCCAAAGGGGGTGTGTGTGCCTGTTAAACCCACACCCTCCTTAAGATCTTATTTTAAAATCATGGAACAGGTTGAAAGTTCGCAGGCAAAGGGGAACAAGTCACAAAAAGCCCCGCTTCCCTTGGAGAATCGATTTACTCCGCTGGCAGGACTTATACAGGGGGAAGAGGCACAAGTTGAAAATTCAAGTTTGGAGATAAACCCCAATTCTAGTCCTAATCTTTGTTCTAGCCCTGCCCCAACTTGCACTATGGAGCCATCTCAAGGAAGTAGTAAGCCGGGGGAGGTGGAGAATTCTAAGCAAAGCGATAGTAGTCTATGTGGTAATGGAGGTGAAAATTCTATGGAACGGATGTTTCTAAACTTGCGGCAGGATATTCTCACAAAATTCGAGATATCCGAGATGAATCAAAAAGGGATTCGCGACAAATGTGAGATACTTGAGGAGAAACTCGATGACCTTGCGCTGGGCACTGGAATCCTAGGTTAAAGGTTAAAGCTTTATCAGTAGCGGTGTCGAGTAACTCCAAGGATATTGAGCTATTAAAAAAACAGAACAGAATGCTGCAAGATGACTTAGAAAGGCTGGAAACTCAATCTCGACGTAGCAATCTGAGATTCCTCAAAATTCCGGAGGGGGCTGAGAAAGGAGATGTCAAGGCCTTTATATGTGGCCACCTGAGAGAGGAAGTTTTGAAGGATAGGCCAGAAATTGATTGGGAGAAAGAGATTCAGAGAGCACACAGAGATCCCTTTAAGCTGAACTCGGACCGGAAGACTCCCAGAAAGATTCTGATAAACTTTTTGACTTTCGCTGTGAAAGAGTTAGTGTTGGGACGGGCTCTGAAGGGGGGTTCCTTAAGCCACGATGGTTTTACTTATCAAATCAGGTCAGATCTTGGTAAGAGGACAGCTCAGAGGCAGTGGGAATTGGGCACTAGAATAAATGAGCTGCGAAGTAAGGGAGCTCAAGTCCAGTTGAAATTCCCAGCAATGCTAAAAATAATGTGGCGAAACAAAATGTATAATATTAGTAATCCTGAAGAAGTGGATACTTTTCTATCACAGATGGAATGATAAGATATAAGTTTATGTTAAAAGGGTATGAGTCCCCTAAAGAACACTTAAATTGGTTAGTAGCATGCCTATGGAAAAATGTTATAGATAGGCTGTTTTCCCTTCTTAATCTACTTTAGGTTTCTCTTCTCTGGGTAGGGAGATCGCAAAGGGCGGATTGTATCGCCCAAGGTCTAGAGAGGGGCTTTCCCGGGGGGGGGGGGATTGGGGGCACTGGGTGTGGGGAGCAGTGGGAGAAAAATTAAAAAAAATAGTCCTCATTAAATTATCTCTTGAAGGGTTAGAGAATAGATCGAAAATGACCATGAGTTGGAATCGAGATTTATTGGGTAACAATTGGTATCATAGACTCCGAGAATGGATAAGTTAAAAGTAGTTAATTTCCTAACATGGAATGTTAATGGGTTGAGATCCAGGAGGAAAGTGTCTCGGGTTATGGAAGTTCTTAAGAATAGCGTAGCCCAAATTATATTACTACAAGAGACGCATCTAGAAAGAACCGAATGTAGGCAATGTTTTGATAAGTTTAGATGGGTCCAGGAGGTAGTAAGCTCTGACCAGAGAGGGAGTACTAGAGGAGTTGCCATCATTGGCAAGAGTAATTACGGAATAAGATTAAAAATCAGTTAATCCTAACCAGCTACGATATGCAATTATATCTTAGTCAGGTCCCACACCAAAAGCACAGATACGTTTTAACCCGTTTTAGGATGGACACCTTCCATCGCATGGTTAAATTTCCTGAATTAAATGATTGGTCTCCTACTCTATCGAACTGCCCTTGCGATAATGCCTCAACACAGTCGACAATGCATGTCGTACTTTTCAGCAAATTTTACAATAAATGGAGGTAGCGTTTCATACTAAGTTATTTAAAGCACTTAGATTTCTATCAATGCCGCCCGGCTTACATATTCCTGCAGTCTCTATCGGCAATTGATATTTGTGCAAAAATGTCATTTTTCTTGTGGAGCGTCTTCTATGCCAGGAAGACTGTTTTATCAATTTTATGATATGTTAGTTACTGATGATTTACATGTACTTTAACAAATAGGTAACGGATCGGGTCAGCACAACAGGATTGTTCGCGGCTCCAGCTTTAAGGCTCTTACTCTCCAGTACGCTGCTCTACGATCATATACTTAGAACTTTTAATGAATATAGGGCAACACTACCTCAAGAAGATTTTAAGTAGGTATGGAAAGGATTATTTTTATTCTATGTACGAAGGGTGATTTACATGTATTTGGTAATCTGCTTTATACATATGAGTTGATGTGATATGCAACAAGTTCGATAGCGTCCTATCTTTTACATTTATGTTGTATATTTGCAATGTGCTTTTATGGTCTAATATTTTTGATTGAATAAAGATGATGATGATAAAATGGGTCTATAGCAATGAATTACCTACTTATTCTTCTTATTTAAAAAAGGTACTTAAGACTACCAGAGAAATGGGACAGGCATGCAGAGCAAAAAAACACTCTTGACAAAGTGGATGCATCCTTTGCTGCACAAGAAATAGCCTGCCAATAACCAAGCTAAGTTGCATCAGCAAGATTGCAGCAGACGCAGAGTTGGGGGGTGAGGGGGTAATCCAAGGAGGCACCCACCTTAAGTAGTATCAAACATGGAATATTACTAGAGGAGGTGATGCCTGAGTAACCTGGGCCATTCTGCATGGGAACACCCAAAATGGCTCACCTTGGTGATGCTCTTTTTCTTATTTTGTCTTCCTGGTCCAGCAGCCAAAGGAAATGAATACGTCGAACATCCAGACCTGGCCATGGTAAAACCTTAGATTATCTGAACACTGTGATGAAAGCGGTTTATTATATGATGTGGTGGTGAGACCACATTGTGCAAAAAACTGACTACCTGTACTGGGTCCAGTCAGTTTGTTTGAAAAATCTTGGCTCAACTCTGGATAGCGGTGGCTCTGAGCAGTCAGGCGTTATCAAGGGAACATGTGTAAAGCATTAGGAAAAAATAAAACAATTGGATAAGTAAGGAACAAGACTCAATAAAAATATGACACAAATTTATAAAAAGAGGTTACATTTTTATCTTTAAATAGCCACCTCAATGACAAAAATACACCTGAGAGTTCTGGAGATATGAATTTTCAAATGAACAATAAATTACTGCTTTTTCTCTCAGCACAAAAAATCCATGTAATTGACTGTGCTCGGAGTCAACTTAGCAATTTTTAAAAAAAGGTTTATTATGTTGTAAACTACTCCTCTGGTCATATTTGGGCAACCAACTCTTTCAGTGCGCAAGTCACAGGGGCCGAGGAAGCTTATTTGAACATTTACCTCTCAGTCAAAGCAGTCTCCTGTCTAGTTCCAGACTCTTAAGATGAACAGCATTAAACTTTAATAGAGTGGTCATGATGCAAGGGACACAGGATGCTGAGGATGATGAGGATGTCTCTCCGGGTGACAGGAATCATCCTGGGACTACTTCTTGTTCCACGAACATGGTGGGACGACTTTAGCCACAGGCTTGATGTCCCCCAAAGTCCGTTTGAAGTCAAGCCAAAAACCAGTTGCCTCTGGCCTTCTGGTCTCCAGTTACAGCAAAGCCAGCGTCTCCCTTTAACTGTCAATAACTTCCCTGCTGGACTACCAAACTGCAAACTTATGACAACAACTGGGTCCAGCAGACTCAGGTGCAACTTTTGAGGGCGGGGACTCGGTCTCTCAGGCTGCACTTTGGTGGTCAGCGGTAGTTAGGCATTGATGGCTACCAACTCACCAAGGCAGGCTTCTTCAGCTTTTGTGTCCCTGTACCTGTAAGAGGAGGTCGGCCAATTATCTCCTGGACTCACATCTTCTGAAGTTTGTGTGCCATAGGTGTTACATTTGTTCCCAGTTTGCTCCCTCGAAGGATGCAGTGGCTATTAGCAAATGTACTACCAGGTCCTCTCCCACCTAGTGATGACTTCCAGTAAAGTGTGGCATCTAGCTGTCCCAGAATGCATTAATCTGCCCACTCCCAACATGGCAGAACTCTTGTCTTGGTGTGTGGAGCTTAGTAGCCCATCCCTGAGGTGTGGCTATCTGGGGGCTAAACGCCCATGGAAAAAACGGTTTGGCAACAGCTTCTCTCTCTCTATATCTAAAGAGCAGCCCCTCTTGTGTATGTTTACCATTTATCCTTCAAAGACGTCTTCCCCTATGAAATTTGTCTTTTTAGGCTTTCACTCTGTTTGGCCTTCCTGCCAGGTAGAGGTCATGCCTCTTCCAATGGCAGGCCCTTTGTGTTTCTTACTGAGAGTCGTTCACACCTCCCCCTAGGAGGGCAGAAGGCTGTTTCATGGCAAGTAACAATAAATGGTCACAGGAAAACTTTGGGCAACAAAGTGGCTACTTACTAAATTTGCCACTTGTGCAACAGCTACAATAAAATCAACTTGGGCATCTAACCGGGTTTTATGCAGCAATTCTTTTGATACTTTAGAGTATCATATTTAGTAGTCCTATTCAGAAGTTAGCACTGCTGAGTTGTCAGCATGTAACTCTGTACTCACCAATGGGGCTACTAGACATTCCAACATTTTAATATAATGCACCCTGTCTGTAGGGCTAAGTAGGCCTGCCTTAGGGGTAACCTGATAAAAAAGGAAGGTTTGTGCTATGTCATTAATTTAATTGGGAAAGTCGAGTTAGCAGTTGAAAACTGCTCTGCCAGCCAGCAATGGTGGCCTGGGAGTTACAATTTGCTTTGTCACTCTCGTGCTGATACAATAAGTGCTGCAGTCCACTAGAGACACTTTAACTTACAGGCCCTGCATATCACTGGCACCATATTCTAGTGACTTGTGGGTGAACTAATCAGACACATACCTTCTAAGGGTCCGACTAATGACACTGAGGTCTGGTTAGCCAGCCTCAGTGCACTTTGAGAGTTAAAAAACCAGCACCATCAGTCTAAAAACTTGGTGGTGATCATGCAAAAAAAGACATTTTCTTACAAACACCATGGCACCAAAAGTGAGAGACTGAACAAAAACATCAAAAGTGATTGAAAGAACATAGCCTTAACAATTGTATTTATTTATGTATTTACTGTATCTGTAGAGTGCTCCATTATCCCTAAGGGACATCCCGGCACTGAACCAAAATTACAGAGCTCCATACACTGACGGTCACGAGGGAGGAAATAGCCAAGTCTTCAGTCTCCTCTGAAAAGTAAAGAGGTCATAAATAAGGCGAAGATCCAGAATCAAGGAATTACAGTGGTAGGCTCCTAGGTGGTTGAAGGAGTAGCCACTCATTTTAGCTTTTTTGATTTGCTTAGCACACACCAGAGCTTGATTCGAGGATCGAAGGGCTCGTGCTGGCTTGTAAAAAGCGACTCGGTCACACAGATTGGCTGGACAGGTGTCATGGAGGGACTTATTTACAAGGCCCTTGCGCTGCCGGTACGACACTTTTTCCCATATTAAAAGTGACACACCGGCAGCACAAGGGGCTTGGAAACAAGCCCCAGAGTGTCTTATATACATAAAATAATGACTTGATTTCGGCTCTCTGCCAATGCAGGGAATTCAAGTAGGCTAAGGCCAAACTCCTTCAGGTGCTGTTAAAAATCAGTCTAGATGCCACATTTTGAATAGATTGAAGGTGAGTAAATAGAAAGGCAGTTATTCCTAGGTACAGCCCATTGACTTAATTCAGCCTACTCATGATCAATGCTTGAGTGACATTCCTCCGCCGCTCTAACTTTTCCCACAAACTACATTTACCTGACCTGCACAGGCGGTGAATCATCAATTTAAAATCCTAGATTCTTAACTACCCTCTTTGGCTGAGGGACGGGACCTAAGATTGAAGGCCACCAAGAGGCCAACAAGCGAACATACACACATAAAAATCAATTAATTCTTCAGAAACATAGTTAGGCCCTATAACTCTCTACCCATGAGGGCTACCACAAGAGGTTACCTTGCTAAAACTACCAAATAACAGATTGGTACTAACCGCATGCAACATCTGAATAGACCTGACCACAACAAACTGATCGAAGTGATGTTCAGTGAAATGTCCTTGGGTACCCGATTGCCCTAGAAAGCAAGCAGAAAGGTGACATGGACCAAGCTTGAATTCTCAACTCATGGGCCGAATGGCCAACAAGGACCTCATGATCACCTGCACTGCTAAGCTATGTAACCTAAGGAGCTGCCTGACTCTGCAGAGCCAGGTATTAACATCAGCAGCAAGAAGTAGGGCCCTCCAACCAAACAGAATACAAGGAAGTACGACACACCAAATGATGGAAAATAGTAAGCCAGCCCTGCCAGCCCATGGAACTGTAACCTGCATGATATACCTCTTTAAGCTACAAGCATTTATAGTGCTGATCCATTTCAACATAATCTCCTCAATGTGTTCCCAACCACTCAAGCTCACAGAGGAAGTAAACAAACTCAGTTAGCAATGCACAATGCAACTGGTGCAAACAAATTGCAAGTCCGCCATTGATTGCCCTCATGATCTCTAAGTAGAAACAACAAAGGTGTGGACATGAGCCAAATAAGTATTGCGAACATCATCCATCAAATGCATTGAACTAGAAAGTAAGACCTACTGCCTTTAAGAATAAGTCTACCCTGAGTGCACAACCTGCTACAAGCAGGAGCTTCCATCTAATATGGAACTTTAATAACAACCATAATCCCTGAGATTGAAACTGGAACGCTGTAGCAAAACCCTGGAATAAATCAGAATCAGGGAAAACTGCTGGTTGTTAGCTTACTACTTATAGCAAGTGAGATAACTGGTTCTCACTGAGAACACTTCTGATGTGGAAACTGAAAATCCCTGGAGCAGACCAGGGCTAGAATGTTCCATTATAAGCCATGAAGGAGTTGATGTCACATACCTGGAGAAGCTAGAAAGGGGTGGCTGACCACCAGTCTATAAAAAAAGCCACAATATGCTGATTGGCCTCACAGGTGCAACATTGGTACAAGACCAGCTGGTTTACTCCATCATATAGGAAAAAGCATGGTATCACCATGTTGGAGTTGGCCCTTTGTGCAGGGTCACCCCCAGACCTTTTGCCTTTTTCCCTCCACTCTTTGCTGAATTCGTTTTTTTGGCCTTAAGACTCTGTGCACTTGTCACCACTAACAGGTGCTAAAGTGCTATACCCAATTGGCATAGTTAATTTACTTATAAGTCCCTAGTAATGTGGCACTACATGTGTCCAGGGCCTGTAAATTTAATACTACTAGTGGTACTGCAGGCTTGATTGTGCCACTTACCTAAGGAGCAAGTTACTTACCTTCGGTAATGCTTTTTCTGGTGGATACAGTATCTGCCTGTGGATTCCTCACCTTTTGAATTACCCTTGCACCAGCATTCCATGGAAACTTTTTCATACCTCTCCCACGAGGACGTCACAATAGCATGGCTCCGCTCGCGACTCCATATGAATGACATCAACGGAGCCATAAGAAGACCTCGTTGGCGTGCCGACATCAGTTCCACCCAATTTTTTCCATGCCTTCGAGGCGAACGGGTGGACCGACCACATATTGCAAGTATACACAGTATACTATATAATCACAAATATACACAGTTTATAAGTGGAAGAAGAAGAAAAAACAGGAAAAGCTAAAGCCAAGACATTTCCTAACAACAAACATCATAGCAAGGCAAATGACATAGAAACACAAGAATGTCAAGCACAAAAACCTTTTTGGTATACGTAGGTAGACAACGGGGAGGAGGGTGGGTCAGTGAGGAATCCACAGGCAGATACTGTATCCACCAGAAAAAGCATTACAGAAGGTAAGTAACTTGTTCTTCTGATGGATAGATCTGCCTGTGGATTCCTCACCTTTTGAATTGAATCCCCAAGCAGTCCCTCTCCTGATGGAGGGTGTCCACCTACTCATACCAAAAAGTCCTGCAGCACAGAATGTGCAAAATGGCCGTCCCTGCTGACTTCTGAATCCAAGCAATATTGCTTCGCAAAAGTGTGGAGGGAGGCCCATGTTGCCGCCTTACAGATGTCTACCACAGGGACACCTCTAGCCAAAGCTGAAGTTGAAGACTTTGCTCTAGTCGAATGAGCTCTGATACCTTCAGGCGGCCCCTTCTTGGCCAAGACGTAGCATATCTTGATGCACAAGATGATCCACCTGGAAATCGTTCTCTTGTGGACAGCTTTGCCCTTCATTCGTCCAACGTAACCAACGAAAAGCTGGTCGTCCAGCTTCAGTCCTTGGTTCTGTCCAAGTAGAAGCTGACTGCCCTTCTAGGGTCCAGGCGATGAAGTGTCTCCTCCTCCTTGGAGGGGTGAAGGGGAGGATAGAAAGTGGGTAAAGTGATGGACTGCCCTAGATGAAAAGGCGTAACCACCTTAGGCAGGAAAACAGCTCTAGTCCTAAGAACCATCTTGTCTGCATGGATTGTTATAAAAGGAGGCTTACAACTAAGAGCCTGAAGCTCACTGACCCTCCTGGCAGAGGTAATAGCAATTAGAAAAACAGTCTTGAATTTGAGAAGCCTCAAAGGACAACTATGAAGAGGCTCAAAAGGAGACCCCATCAAGAAAGTAAGAACCAAATTTAAATCCCACTGAAGCATAATAAAGGGAGTTGGAGGGAATCTATTTGTGAGGCCCTTTATTAACCTCATAACTATGGGAGACTTAAACAATGAAGGCTGGTCTGGCAAACAAAGGAAGGCTGATAAACCCAACAAGTAACCCTTAACAGTCGCCACAGCACAACCTTGCTGGGCCAAGGAAAGTGAAAAGCTAAGTATATCAGATAAATGGGCCTTCAAGGGATCAATCGACCTCTCTCCACACCACTTCACAAATCTGGCCCGTCTACAGGAATAAACAGATTTGGTGGAGTGTCTTCTGGCCGATAAAATAACATCCACCACATCCGGTGGGAGAGAGAAAGAACTCAGGTTGCCCCATTCAATCTCCAAGCATGAAGGTGCAGGCTCTGGAGGTGGGGGTGTAGAACCTGCCCCTGCGACTGGGAGAGGAGGTCTGCCCTGAAAGGGAGACGGAGCGGAGGGTGCAATGATAGATGAAGAAGGTCTGTATACCACACCCTTCTTGACCAATCTGGGGCAATCAATATGACTTGGGCCCGGTCTTGGCAAATCTTCCTCAGAACCCGAGGAATCAAGGGTATGGGAGGAACGCGTAAAGAAGCTGTGAGCCCCAATCTAACTGAAACGCATCCCCCAACGCTCCCCGCTTCAGGTACTGGAGACTGCAGAACGATGGGCAATGCACGTTCTCGTGAGTGGCAAACATGTCCAACCGAGGAAACCCCCACATCTCGACAATGTGACGGACCACCTCTGCATGAAGATGCCACTCGTGATCGGCCGAGTATTGCCGACTTGGAGTGTCCGCACGCACATTCAGCACCCTGGCCAGATGATTTGCAACTACTCAAATCTGATGGTCCTGAGCCCAGGACCAGAGTCGCAGAGCCTCTCTGCAGAGACGATATGACCCTACTCCTCCATGTTTATTGATGTACCACATCACAGTAGTGTTGTCCGTTAGGACCAGAACTGACTGAAAGCAAAGGGAGGGAAGAAAGGCCTTGAGAGCCAAACGTATCACCCGCAATTCCAGAAGATTGATGTGAAGCAATTTCTCCTCTGGAGACCAAAGACCCTTGATCTCCAGATCCCCCAGATGAGGACCCCACCCGAGAGTGGAGGCATCCTTAATCACTGTGGTCACCGGAGAAGGAGGTTGAAACGGCTTCTCTTGAGACAGGTTGCCTGAAACACTCCACCATAACAGATCCGCTGCAGTGTCTCTGTAGATTCTGACCACCTCCCTGAGATCTCCGTTGTGTTGAAACCACTGCCTGCAGAGGCACCACTGGAGGGCCCTCATATGCCAGCGTGCATGGTTGACCAACAGTATGCAGGAAGCGAACAGACCAAGCAGGCGCAAGACCTTCAGGACTGGAACTTCGCTACTTTTTGAAACAACGGAATCATAGCCTGGATGTCTAGAATCCTCTGAGGAGGCGGGAAGGCATTATTCACAGTCGTGTCCAGTACTGCCCCTATGAACAGGTTGCACTGAGAGGGCACCAGGTGAGATTTGAGTACATTTATTGAACAACAGCCGAGTCGTTATTTGCAGATGATGCAGCACCAACTCTGGAGACTTCGCCTTTAGCAGCCAGTTGTCCAGATAGGGGAATACCGGAATCCCCGACCTTCTGAGATGAGCTGAAACCACCGCCATCACCTTCGTGAAGGCTCTCGGTGCGGATGTAAGTCCGAACGGAAGAACCACAAATTGGTAGTGTTGGGGTCCCACCGTAAAACAGAGATACTTCCGATGCGACTT
This sequence comes from Calotriton arnoldi, assembly GCA_963921515.1. Classification (NCBI taxonomy): domain Eukaryota; kingdom Metazoa; phylum Chordata; class Amphibia; order Caudata; family Salamandridae; genus Calotriton; species Calotriton arnoldi. The sequence continues at coordinate 1,289,747 of CAWUFW010003015.1, forward strand.
CAGGATGGGAATGTAGAAATACGCATCCTGCAAATCGATCGACACCATCCAGTCTTCCTGCTGCAGCTCCAGAAGAACCTGAGCTAGGGTCAACATCATGAACTTCTCCTGCTTGAGTTAAAAATTGAAGATTCTGAGGTCCAGAATCGGTCTCAACCGCCCATCCTTTTTTGTGGATCAGGAAATATCGGGAGTAACACCCCTGCCCCTTTCCTGTTCCAGAACCACCTCTATCGCACCTTTCTGAAGCAAGGCCAGGACGTCCTGCTGAAGAAACAGCAGATGGTCCTCCGAACACCAGCCTGGTGAGGAGGGTAAGGAGGGGGAAACTCCTGGAAAGGAAGGGGGTAACCATTTTCTACAAGATTCAGAACCCAAAGATCTGATGTAACAGATTTCTAATTTTGTAGAAAATGGGACACCCGGCCTCCTACAGAACCAACATGCTCCAAGATGGGGGATCTAGAGCTGCTTCCCTGTGGAACCAGTGGAGGGAACAGGAGAGGAGGAGGAGGAGGACTGTTGGCGGGGGCCCCCCGAAGACGGCCTCTTCCCTCCCCTCTGTACAACTTGTACAGGGGGTTCTGCTGCTGCTGTTGTTGCTGATGGACTCGAAAGGATGCCGCCTTTCCAAATCCACAAAACCTTCTGTAACCATAGCCCCTAGGCTGAGACTGAAGGCCTTAGGACCTCGCAGTAGCCCTGCAAACCTTGAAGCGTTGTAGAGCAGAATCTGCCTTTGTCCCAAACAGCCTGGATCCATCAAAAGGCAGATCAAGCAGAGTGGCCTGCACATCTGGAGAAAACCCCAAAGATCACAACCAGGCATGCCTCCTGGTAGCCACCAAGGAGTTCATCACCCTGGCAACCGAGTCCGCCGTATCCAGACCCGACTGAATCACTTGGAGGGCTGTAGCCTGCATATCAGCCAACACCTCTAAAAAGTGACCTCGTACATCATCAGGCAGTTTAGGAGCCACCTCTTTGGCTGAGTCCATCAAAGTGTGGATATATCTTCCCAGCAGGCATGTGGCGTTCGTAGATTTTAAGGCCATGCTTGCAGAGGAGAACACCTTTTTGGCTGATTGCTCAAGCTTTTTGGAGTCCCTATCCACTGGGGTGGTGGGGAAGGATCCTGCAGACTGTTTGGTTGAACATGAAGCTTGAACCACCAAGCTCTCTGGAGAAGGAGGTTAGAAAAGCTGGATCCCCCGGAGCAGGCTTATAGCATCTTGCCACTGCTCTCGAAACCACCGGAGCAGACAAAGGCTTTTGCCAGACCTCCAGAATTGGTTCCACTAATGCCTCATTGAATGGCAGTAAAGGTTCAACCACTGAATACGGAGAGTGCAAAACTTCAGTCAAAATATGAGACCTGACCTCAGCTGTGGGCAATTGCAAATCCAACAGGTCAGCAGCCTTCCTGATGACAGTATGGTAAGGAGCCACATCTTGAGAAGGCATTGCCTTCAGGGAAGAAAGCTCCCACTCCGGGGAAGTGTCCAGGCCACTGGCCAGCTGAAGACCTTCAAAGTCATCTACAGAGTCAAGGATTTCCCCTTCTTCAGGTTGATCCTGCTGTCCCTGGTACTCCTCTTCTTCCAGCAGCCTCTGGGCCTCCATTCTGGAGTGCAACTTCGGGATTGTTGTCGGCGGCTCCAGGTGCGGCACCAGTGACATCGGTGCTTGCGTCTAAGGAGAACCCTCAGAAGCAGTCAGCGGCACCGCTCAAAGCCGGGAAGGCGTCGGCCCAAAACCAGACGGCTCTCGAGACTGCGGTATCGGCGTTGAGAATCTCGGTGGTGGGAGATGCCATGATGGTGTCATCTGCATGAAGGGCATGAAAGGTGCCTGGGAATATTGCTGGAGGATACCCACATTGTATGCAAGCGGACCCACGGGGCCAGCCGGCGGACCGGATTGGTTAGCTGCTTTGGTAAATAAGCCAAACATTGCATTCAGAAAATGCAACGGATCTGCGCCTAGACCCAGAAAGGGTGGATAAGGATCCAGAACCGCCTGGTCTGGATCCAACCAAGAACGTGTGGTGGGCTGTGGCTTTGGCGCCGGGGACACCGGGGCCGGGGCAGGCGAAGCCAGAGGAGCAGGAGACAACTCCCTGGGCGCCGGCAAATCCCTCTGCACCAGAAAATGGACCAGAGTCGCCAGCGGAGAAGGTGAGAGCGAAGGCGAGATGTCATCTTTACCATGACGCCGCTGAACCGGGGAAGCCGTCCTCAAAGACTTGCCTTTCGAAGACCGATGCCAGGTCCCATGTCGACGCTTCTTTCTGTGCTTCTTCGACAATATTGAGGTGTGCGGGGTCATCAACTTGGACTTGAATATTTTGCAGCCTCTCTTCTCGCACTGTTGTGATGTCCTCGTCGACGTGGGAGAGCTATGAAAAGGTTTCAGTGGAATGCTGGCGCAGGGGTAATTCAAAAGGTGAGGAATCCACAGGAAGATGTATCCATCAGAATAGCCCTTTAAGACATGTCTCAGGCCTGCCATTGCAGCCTGTGTGCGCAGTTTTTAAAGTGCCAATGAAATCCTTTTGCCAGACCCAAACCTTCCTTTTTAATACATTTAAGTCACCGCTAAGTTAAGCCCTGGACAGCCCCAAGGACAGGGTGCAGTGTATTTAAAACATTGGACATGCACTTTTAAGTTTTACATGTCCTGGTAGTGAAAAACTCTTAAATTCATTTTCCACTACTGCATGGCCTACCTCTCCCATAGGATAACATTGGAATTAATTTATTACATTTTATAATAAGTGTAACTTCCAAATGGGAAAAGGTATCTGGTTCATGTTTGGTGTCTCTGGAATCCTAATTTAAAATCCTACCTTATGGAGCAGTTGGATTTTAAATTACAATTTTTAGAAAGTTGCCATTTCTTGCCTTAGCCATTTGGTGCTTGCAGCCTGTTCTGGGTCACATGGGTGGGTGTGGGCACCAGTTGGGCTTTTTGAATTCCTCCTAGACAGCCACACACAATGGGAGCTTAGCTGTGACTGGATGGGCCATCAGTGGTAGGATAGGCTGTGTCCTGCCTCCACACAAAGGGCTTTATACCCCTGTAGTTAGTCTGTAGCCAGGACCGGGAAGGAAAGGTATCTGTGCACTTCAAAGGCATGCCTCTAGACACTTCTCCCCACTTCAAAGGCACAACTGTGTATCAAAGAAGGACCTTGAACACCACCACATCAGGAGACTTCTGGACCTGTGGATACTCTTCCAGGAAGAAAGACTACTGTGGTACTGCAAGGACTACCACTCTGTTGGACCCCTGCTCTGAATCATTTGTTGCCCTGCTGTGCTGACATGCTACCTGATGCCCTCTTTCCTTGGGAAGAAGAGCTGGACCTGCAACGTCATCTTGAACCCAGGACTCTAGGGTACCTCAAAGGGCTAGTCTGCTGGCCTCCTTATCTGAGCCTCAGGGACATAAAAGGCCCCTCAACCAGCTCCTGGATCAAGCATCAGCAAGTTCCTGACCCCCAAGTGGAGCCTCTCAGGGCTTGAACCCTTGATGTGGCTCACAGGCTCTTGATATCAAGTTTATGTGCTCTGTGCAACTACGAAATTCAGCGCAATCCTATCTCTTTACACAGCAAGCTTCGATTGCCCATGGAGAACCGCCAACACAAAGCACCAACCCGCCCATCCGTGATGCCTGTCCTGCTCTTTGTGCCATGCCGACCCCCAATCACGACGTACTCCTTGTTCCCCGCAACCCTCTTCAACGTGAACGGGACTCTTGCCACAAAACCTGAGAAGGTAAAACTTCAGCTGGACCAATCTAAGTCTGTTCCAACCTGAAGTTGATCGCGGTCGGCTTGAACTTTTGACTTTGACCCAGTCCAGCACGATCAGATACCTGCGGTTGACGCTTTATGCTTTTAGGTGCTATTTTACCATTTATTCTTCAAAAATTCCTAACTCTGGTTCTACTGATTAGATTTGTGTCAGTTTGGACTTATTTAAATTTTGCGCTCTTTTGATAACTTGGTGTGGGATCCTTTTTCTTTGGTGTTTTCACCGTTTTACTGTTTGAAGTGTTGAACAAATGCTTTATACATTGCCACTAACTTAAGCCTAACTGATCTGTGCCAAGCTACAGGAGGGTGACACAGGTTATTTTAGGGTTGCTTCTGCCTTCCCTGACTAGGATTGTGGTTGCTACTTGACCAGGGCTCACACACCAGTCAACCAGTAACCCAATTTGTTACACACCATCAAACTACACTGGAGCCTAAATCAACTCTGCATAGGTGGCAACAAATACTTCAATAGAATGAACTCTGTTGGGCACAACATCTTCTTGTCTTAGTCCCCAGAGGAATAGTCTTTTGACAGCGGTCTCTGAACTTTCCAGTGTACACCTTTAGCCTGCAGCCAAGTAAATACATTCAATATAAAGAGTGTGTCCCATGCCTACAGTGCCACAGGACTGATGCAATGAATTATTGGCAAAACCCAATTAGGCTGAATCCTCTAAGTGGTGTGTGTTCCAGCTCAGTGAGGACCTGGCCTAGCAGTTTGGGTTGGATTGTTTCTATTGGAGAAGGACTATAGCTGATTAATGTGTAGCTGGTTCCTCTGTGAGATGGTGTGGTGGAAACAAATGATGGAGAGATGGCGTAGTGGAAACAAATGATGCACTGGGATGTGGCACAAGTAATTACTAGTGCTGAGATTAATTGAAGCATTCCAACTATCACTTTTTTGTTTTACTTAGTGTGACCTTCTAAGTACTCTACCTGTTCCTCATTTATGAGGCCTAATGGTGCTGAAACTTGTCAATAGTTTCTTGTATTTCTGTTCAGAGGAGTCCTGGCTTGGAAGCTTTGACTGAACTGTTTGTACTGGAGCACAATTATTACTAATTTGCACATAGCTGATTCCTGTTTGAGGTAGCATAGTCGGATGCAGCCCCAGCTAATTATCAATAGCTGAGAATAATTCAAGCACTTCAGCCATAATGTTTTTGTTTCACTGAGTGTGATGTATTAAGCATAATAGGTTTGCCCAGATGTAAGTGCTGTGCTCACTGTGCCACAGGATCCAAGCTATAACTCTCTGACAAGGCCCAACTAGGCTAAAACAAGTCTAAAGTTTCTTGTGTTCTTGTTCAGAGGGGCCTGGAATGTTAGTTTGGGCTGGACTGCTCCTATGGGAGCATGGATATGTCTGATTTCCATATGACTGGTTTCCATCTGCCGTCCATTGTGGTAAAAATAAAATGGATTTGAATGTGCTGCTGGGTAAGTATCAGTGGCTGAGATTAATTAAACCACCCTCCTATCACTTTTATTAACAGTGTGACATTCTTACTGTGACAGCTATGTTCAGTAGTGTGCCCAGTGCTCACTGTGTCACAAACTGAAGCTATACCTCACTAACGATGTCTATCTAGCCTGAAACTGGTCTCGTATTGATTGTGTTCCCATTCAGGGGAGACCTAGCAAGGTAGTTTGAGTAAATAATAACATGCAGAACTCACATATATGTCTGCTCCAAATTCTGCTTTTAATTTGGGAGTTGAGTATACGGATACGGCAAAATCTTTTATCCGCTGAACCACTGATCCACGTGTGAATGGCTTCTTGCTGTTTAAAGAGTCAGAACGTTCTTGTCAGCTGCTGCCAGGGTAACCGCACTCCTGCTCTAGTAGGCCACCAGTCTCGAGAACATGAGCCCGGTTACCCTGCTCTCCCCTCCCCCAAATTAAGAGCAGGATTTGGAGCAGACATGCATGTGTGTTCTGCGTCCCCAGTTTTTCGTGTTTAGTTTTGAGAATTCTAATTGTTAGCAACTAAAGGAAGACTGAAGACAAGATTGATTGTGTTTTAGTTGTCATTCTTGTGTTGAGACTCCTGATAATTTATTTTCTTTTCTTTTCTTTTTTGTCTACTTTTAAATACACTCCGGGGTATATTCACAAGAACGTGCGATATACATCGCCAAAATAGCTTACCGCAACTTCCCACATCGCAGCCCATCGCGTGAAAATAACGCTGTGTCAACGTGGCATTCCCAACACGGCGATACCGTGCAATAAATGCACGCGAACGTGGAAAATGTCCGCGAAACTACTAGCGCGACTGCGATAAAAATTCAAACCTTAATGCGAAAAAAGGTGCGATGGGTCCAATCGCGATGAGACAATCCGCGATAAGGCGCGCAAGGCCTGTAACACACACACGCCAGGCAGGAAAAATCACCACAAAAACAGATAAAAAAAACACCAAACAAAAAAACACCAACAGCGAAGCATGATGGAGTCAGGCGGAGCTCGCACAGGGGACGATTGGAACCCCACAAGCCCCCCGGAGCCCAGGCCAGGGCCCTCGGGGACAGGGAAGGACAAGAAGAAGAGGAAGCCGTGGTTCAGTCCGCAGGAGAATCAGATCCTGGTCAGGGAGGTGATAGGACACCATCAACAACTGTTCATCACCTCCACCGTGTCACTGGGCACAAGAAATGGAATATGGCAGTCCATCTTGGACAAGGTGAATGCTGTCGGAGTGCAGAGGAAGTCAATGGACGAGGTCAAGAGGCGATGGACTGATATCAAGCGCAAAACCAAAAGCAAACTCACCAACAACCTCAAAGCAGCAATGCAGACTGGAGGTGGGAGTCCTGCGCTGCAGGAGGAGCTGGACGAGATGGAGCAGATGGTGTTGACAGTCATCAGTGTGGATATGGTGGCAGGAGTTGGGGGCCCGGACACTGCTCTACAGGACCGGACATAACAGCAACAGGGTGAGTAGCGACCAGGGACTGGGGGGACGGGGGGAGATGGGCACAATGGCACACATGCACAAATAATCAGACCACACTGCAAACCCACAATGACTACGGATCATGTCCCTGATCCCCTTGCCATACTGCAGCACACATAGGAACACCAAGTACGTCACCCTCGACCATCTGCCCAGAATGGGCCCACCCCACACATCACACAGCTCACATACAACCCATGCACATGTGCTGAACCCAGCCAAGTTGCTGCTCCGTGAGCAACACTGACAACGTAAGTGACACTGCATGACGAATACCATGACTGCAGTCCAATTACCATGACATGGTGCACTCAATGAGACTGAGGTGGCTGAGTGTGGACCACATCCGTATAGGATCAGGTCACACTCTGACACATCCACCTGCACAATCAACCCCTGACGTCAACAACACAGCTGCAGACAAACCATGCCCCACAGTCCCCACTCCCACCAAGACACACATCCACCCAAGACTGGTAACGTCTCAACACTGCATGGACACAGAAGTCAAAGGCACACCGCCTGCAAGGGACAAGAGGCAGCAGACTCAGAGCTGCAGGTGCGACCCTCACTAAACTGCAGCACACACATATGACAGTCAGAGCACAGCAGCATAGACAACAGTGTGGGACAAACTGCAACACGTGAACAACAGGACAGAGGGCGGAACTTCTGCTGCTTGTGTGAAGTTACTGGCCAATTACATTTGGCATAGCAGGGGTATGTGAGATGAAACTGCACAAGTACAACCTCACATCCCTGATGGTGTTGAAATGTCAACTGTCCCGCATCCAACAGGCATCTCCACCTACACAGCCACAATGTACCTCGTCATGCAGTCTGTATGTGAACTTGTACAATGCCTGTACAAACATGTCAACACGATGTAATGCAGCATCTCCTCTTAACATTGCAGAGGGACCATCAATACCACCTGCAGAGCAGACCCAACAACTCTACACTGATGACGACCCCATCATCGACACCGAAGCCCTCAGAGAGCTCATCGGCCGCATCAGCTCCACACCTCCAGGATCAGGACAGCCCAGCTGCATCGAGGAGACCCCACACCCTGCACAGATCACACAGCAGGCAGCACCTGCCACACCGGCTGTCTCCCAAGACCCCCATGGAATCCACCTGGCCTTCCAAACCCGTGTGTTAGAGGCCCAGGAGAAGCTGGCTGATCAGGTGCGGGTGGGGTTTGACCTCCTGGCAGCCAAACTTGATGCCATCCATGGGTGTCTACATCCCTTCGGGGACCACTTACAGTCCCTGATGGACACCCACAGTCCGCTCCATGGCCTCCAACGAGCCCTGGCCGACATCGCTGGAGTCCTGACTCGGAGACAAGAACACCTGTCAAGTCAGAGTGGCTCCAGCGATCTCAGCAGTGACTTGGCACATATGCAGAGGCTCATGGAGGACATGGTGCGGATGGAGGCGGAAAGGTTCGCTGTCACTGCTGCACATCAGCAAAATGTAGCTGGGATATACCATGCCCTGCGGATCCTCATCATGGCATTGCTGCCACAAGGCCTGGCACAGATGGATGCTGCTGCCCCTACACCATCCTCATCTGCGCCCTCTGGTGTGTCACTGCCTCAGAGTGCAGCAGACATTTCTACTCCTGCACCTGATGTGTCACTGCCACACGGTGCGGCCGACAATCCACCTCCGGCCCCTGATGTGTCAGTGGCACACAGTGCTGCAGCCGGAACTGCAGCACCCACAAATGAGGCAGAGCACACATCAGAGGATGAGGATGTGGATGATCCAGACTTCTTGATCATGAGGCGGCAGTAGCATTCCTCCCACCCATTTGGCCTGTTTCATCTTGGTTCTGCCCTTGGCATCATGACCTTCCTCTGCCCCCGATGCACTCATTGACTTTCACCTTGGACCTCGACATGGACTGCCATATTCTGTTAGATGACCGATGACACAGCGATCACACTGCGGTTTGGACTCTTCCTCTTCCGATGTACTTGTCATGCCCTGAAGGACTCTGGCTGGCCCACCACGTGCCAATGATGTGAAGTGGGGTCTGCATGGCCCTGTACTGCTCCAGCTGCAACACTCCACTGGATGACAATAATCATTCACTAATGCACAGTTGTGTCATGTCTTCGATCATTCAAGTATGTGAGTGTGGATGTGTGTTGGGTCAGTAATTCCCCCTGACGTCCATGTTGCACACGTCGTGGGACATGAGTCACAGGGTGCTACATTGCCCATTGCGTTCTGTGCGGCGTAGTCACGACATGAGGGACACACGCATTTGTCACTTCCTTGTCCAGACAAGGACTGAACCAGCGCACACAGCCCCGGGATCATTCTTGCATGCCCGACGCAGGTCCGGCGTACGCCAGGCCAGACCACTGCGCTTACGCTCCTAGGGGGGACGACATAGCTACATGTCCCAGGATTCCCTGCTTGGGATCTGCTGGTCACTGTTCTAGTTGCCAGCATGCCACGGCCACTCCCTGAGGGCAGGTTTGCACACACACCACACCCATCCAGCAGATGCGTCACGGGCCATGTGACACCGCCAATAAAAGGGGCCTGCAACGTCACATTCCCCACTACCGGAGGTGACCTGACGACGTACGTGCAACGGGGCTCAATCATGGAGGGTCCATGACTTGTGGCGCACAGGGTTAGTCGCCCCCGACGTCCAGCGGCTGCCACGGGCCTACCACCACGTGGCGCTGGCTTGAGGTGCACAGGGTTAGTCGCACCTATGAAGCTGAGCGGGTGTGCAGCCTGCGATGATGACATGTGCACTGATATGGTCTCTGCCATTTCGAACTCAAGGCCCAGTATCAAGTGTGTGACCTGCTGGACCGCGGGGGGGTGCTGCATGTTGTGGGGACTGCCAAGGCTGTGGGCCCCGGCCTTGGACTTGGCACCGGCATGTGGTGTGCCCTGTTGGGGACACACCGGTGGCAGCAGGTGAGCAGTGGGGCCTGGGTGCGCAGGGGTGGACATTCACCGCTGGGCAGTGGGAGGGGCTGTGGTGCAGCAGCATGTGTGCGCAGGGGCGGACAGGCGATGATGCCGTGTGCAATGATTTGGACTCTGCAATTATCTGTTGTGTACTCGTTTCAGATAGGGGACCTGGTGGATTGCAATGTTGGCCGGAGCCTGTGTGCGACGCGGGCCTACCGCCACGTGGCGTTGCCTCAAGGTTCACAGAGTTAGTGGCACCTATGGAGCTGAGCGGGTGTGCAGCCTGCGATGATGACGTGTGCACTGTAATGGACTCTCCCATTCCGAACTCAAGGCCCAGATTCAGGTGTGTGACCTAGTGGGCCGCGTCCTCGGGATGTGGAGGCTGCCAAGGTCGCGTGTCCCGGGCTTGGAGCGTGCACCGGCATGTGGTTGGAGACACACCGGTGGCGGAAGGTGAGCAGTGGGGCCAGGGTGCGCATGCTCCCTCTCTCCCTTTCTTTCTCTCTCTCCCTTTCTTTCTCTCGCTCCCTTTCTTTCTCTCTCTCTCTTTCTGTCTCTCCCTTTCTTTCTCTCGCTCCCTTTATTTCTCTTGCTCCCTTTCTTTTTGTCTCTCCCTTTCTTTCTCTCTCTCCCTTTCTTTCTCTCTCTCTCTCCCTTTCTTTCTCTTGCTCCCTTTCTTTCTCTCTCTCTCTTTCTGTCTCTCCCTTTCTTTCTCTCGCTCCCTTTCTTTCCCTCGCTGCCTTTCTTTCTTTCTCTCTCTCTCTTTCCTTTGATGAGCGCATGACACGCCTTCTTATCTCGGTTTTTTCTTGCAGGCTGTGACTTCTAGATTGTCCGGAGTGGATCCGCATGGACTCTTCAGAATTGTTGTTTTGTGTTGTGTATTAATAAAGTTCTGTTGTGTGATTTCTAAGTTGTATGTTTGTTTCTCCTTATTCTCAACACATGTGGGTTTGTTGTTGTATTTGTGCGACATCAGACTCTTATTTTTCTCGTGATTTCGTAATTTGCTGTGGCACATCTTCGTCCGGGGTCGGTGGGCCAGCGGGGGGCCAGGAGTGTGGGGGGGTCTTGGGGATGGTGGCGCTTGGTGTTGTGGGCCTCAAGGGTCTCCGAGCTGCATGGGCAGTGGCTCCATGGCATCTGTTGTTCTTCAGGTGTGGCTGTGGGCTGGGCTCTCTTTTGTGGTGCAGGTAGTCGTCCTGCTTAGCACCAACAAAAGGCAGGTGTTAAATCCCTGCTGCTACCGCGGCTTATCGCCTGTTTTTGCCTCGCATCGCAGATCTGGCTGTCCGTAGAGAATCGCGCGGTGTTGTCTTTTTGTGTGTTTTTGCACGGACATGCCTATTCTGCATCTCATTAGCGTTAGTTGGCGGTGGCGATGTTTTTTGCGGCAGCTATCGCGGGTTATGTGGTGATGTAGGCAGTTAGCACCAGCTTGCGAAAGGGGCGGTAATTCTATCGCCACTTTTGCTGCGCTAAAGTGCCAATAACTCAGCGATAAGTCCTTGTGAATATGCCCCTCCGGGTACTATATATGAGGAGTGTGGGTTACTACAACATAATGAAGCAACTAAAATGTTTAATGTAAATCATACTCACATCCCGGTGATTGATTAATGTTTCATTGTGGTAAAAATAACTGTATGAGCTATCCCCATTATATACCATGTTAATGTTTAGTCAGTTTCATACCTCGGTTTAGTGGGGTTATTCGGGCACACCCCTATATGTATAGACATTGCAAGGTAGTTTGGGCTTGATTGTTCCCTTTGGAGCAGGACCATGGATGATTTGCGCATCACTGGTTCCAGTTTGAGGTGGCATTGTGGGCAAAAAAAGGAGGACTGAGATGCTGCCCTAAGTAATTACCAGAGGATCAGAATAATTCAAGCACTATACCTATCACTTATTTTTGTATTTCTCAGTGTGATGTGTATGCCAATATGTGGTTCTCATGCTTACTGTAACACAGGACTCAAGCTATAAATCAGTGATGACTCCTAAGCCCAAACTAGTCCACGGTTGTTTGTGTTCTGCTTTATATGGGACCTGGCTTGGGCTGAACTGTTTCTATAAGAGCAGGGCCATTGGTGATTTGCTCATGGCTGTTTCCTATCTACGTCTGATTTAATTTGGTAGGAAAATGTGTCATAAGTCATGGACTTAACCGTCATGAGAGCCAAGAGAATTTTCTCTTTTATCAGATAGGTCTGGAAATTGACCAATATCTTCATTGGGGATTTAGGACCGGGATTCATCTAAAAAGGATCTCTATTGATCCTCTGAATGTCAGTTTCCAAGTTAATATCTAGCCTGTCCTTCAAGAGGATCTCTCTTAGAATCTCAATGACAAAGCCCTATAAATAAGTGCTTTTCTCTTCTTAAGGCAAATTCACAATTCTCAAGGTATGTCTTCTTGCTTGGATCTCCAGCCTTTCCATATTGTCTCTCAATTTCTTATTCTGCAGTATCTAGTTTTCAATTTCTTGCATGTTCTTAGCAAAACCTAGATTTTTTCTTCCAAGAGTCTTGTACGGTCTGCAAGAACATCCCGCTTGGCATCTAATGCTGAGCAAGCTCCCTGAATCTGTTTTTGATTTTGCTCTGAGATCTCATATTCCAACCTGATCTCATCTTTCAGACCCAATAAAAGTTCCCTAACTAGACCATTTTCTTACCCTGATTATTAGCCAGTGCGTTCGAGGGATGCTCAATATGAGTAGAGAGATCCTGCGCCTCATCAGTTCCAGCATTCCCTAAACTGGGGTAAGTAGACGTTGTTATGCTAGACGAATGATGTTGCGATTCTTCCTGCTCTGGTAAAGACAATAGTGCTTCAAACCTATTTGCAGCAGGGATTTCAGGTGCTTTCCACACAGTTCATTTGTGCCCAAACTACTCAAGGGGTCATTACTATCTCCCCTATCTCCACCATGCGATATTTCCTTCTGTGAAAAACCACTATTTCTTTTTTCAATTATGTTAAAGGAGTTTAGGGAGGTGGAGGGACTCTTTGTAGTATTTGTAACAGAAGGATCTTCTTTCCAACCTTTTTCTTTTGCAGTGTGCTCTAAAGCAATTTCCTGTATGCCTTTGGCCTAAAAGATCCTTGGGTCCTGTAGCCTCCTCAAAACCCCTCTCAAATGAATTCAATGGTACTGGATGGACTCACAGTTTTGTAGATCTAAGCATATATCTATTTGTAGAGGCTATGCTAACATCTAACAAATCTGCAGACAAAATAGGAGAAGGATTCAGCTCACGTGCAGCGGGTCTGCCTGCATGAGTCTGAGGTTTTTTCAGCACATTGGCTCTCCCCGTAAGTTGAGGTTCAGAAGGCGCAGCAATACAAGCCTTGCTTTCCCCTTGCCTCAACACATATGGTGCAAGGTGAGAGAGGGATGGGTCTGTACTAGACTGCTTTTGCTGGTGAATTCAGGAGCTCCATCATCCATCTAATGCCACAAAAGCCTCAAGGTCTAACACACGCAGAGAGAGATTCACCTCGAGAGTTAACACTAGCATTGCTGACTCCGCCACTGGCTCTGTGATTTCAAACTCTAGCGACCACCGCCCTCCAGACTGCCTCCAAACTTCAAAATGTAAGCAGTTCGAAAAGCTCACCTCCTCCCACTGTCTATGCATCAATGAAGGCAGAGGCCGCACTGCAAAGCGGGAGGTGAGGGGAAGCATGAAAGACGATGCCCACGGTTCACGCAGAAGGGAACAAAAAAGGAAGGTAAGAACCAGATGGAGACAATTATAGTCAAAGAACTTCATGGATGAAATCGTCAAGGTATGCTGAGCACCAAACTCTCCAGTAAAGTTCTCCCCCCTCTCCCGAACTTCCGCGACCAGCGCTTACCTGCGCCATGTTCCTCCTTCAAGGATCCATCCTCAGTGGGAGTTATGTGGGAGGATGCAGGAGCTGAAAGGTCTGGGGGCTAATGTACAGCTTAGATTCCCTACATTGCTGAGAGTAATGTTGAGAAATGAGATGCACACCCTTAGAGAAGTGAAAGAGGTGGAGGAATTCATTTTTAAAATCAAGTCAGCATAGTGGGAGTGGAAAGAAGGAATAGTGGATAGGTGAGGCTGGAAAGTACGTTTAACTGTAGATATATTGCATAGACACATTGATATAGGGAGCTGGTGATTATTTAGTACCATAGTAGCCATATTAGGTGTAGCAATTTTGTTGACAATAATGGGATATATATGTCACTCCCTCCCCCATGAGCAGCTTTCTAAGATGAGAAGATGACACCAGATAACGGTGGGTGTGCTTAAGGGTGAACTCACAAGGGTGAGGAGCATTGGGAATTTTTTTTTAAAAATCCTCAATATGTTCAAGTGATTCCTAGAGTAGTAGAAATACTGTCTGGCTGTCAACCAGCAGTAATGGAAAGAACTTAGTGGCGAAGTGGAGGTACAGGGAGGCAGGAAAATTCCTTTAGAAAAGATGAGTAACCTAATTGAGATTATGACATGGAATGTTAACTGAGTGGCAAAAAAGCCGAGATGGATTATGGAATACTTAGGAGTATAAGAGCTCAATTGGTTTGCCCAAGGAATTACAGACCCAATTGCAATGACCCTTCTTTTTTAAACCTCCTAGAACGACACTTGATTAATAGTCCTTCTCCATGTCCTGTGAGTGGGGATTTTTTAATGTCATTCTAGAAAAAGAGATTGATAGAACCTCCAAATGTACATACACTGGCATGTCAAAAATGAGGAGGAAATTGAAGGATATGGTGGATGGCTTGGGTCAAGCTGATCTCTGGCGCACAAAGTTATAGAGTCAGAGAGTTTTCACCTATTATAGTAAAAAATATAGTCACCACTCTCGCATTGATTATTTTATTTTAAACAAATCAATTATTCAAATGGCCCAGACAATAACCCACCTCCCTGCAACAATGTCTAATTACTCTAAACCCAAAACTAAGTGGACGTTAAATAGAGCTCTTCTCCTAAATGAGTCAATTATTGAAGAGCGAACTAGGGAAACTAGGCATTTTTTAAATATAATATTGGAACAGCTGGCCAAGCAGTGGTCTTGGATGCAATACAAGGTAAATATAAGTGGGTGTATCTCCAAGATCTCATATAGAGTTGATTTAAAAATACAAGACAGTGTTAAAGAGCTTACCAGAGGAATTGCCTAGAAAGAAAGTGAATTACAGATTAATGCAATAGAGTCCTGGGCTAGTTCCATGCTGAAATTGACTTAAATCTACACAATGATCTCAAGAATTGTCTAGAAAAAAGGATACCAGATAAGTAGAAAACAAGTAAGATGCAGCACTTTGAGTATAATAAACTGAGTTAGGAGCCATATTGACTTACTAATATAGCAAGATACCGGTAAAGAGATTACCTCAACAGAGGAAATGAAGATTGAAATGGTGAACAACCTTAGAAGGGTATACATAAAGGACATGATTCCAGACCTTACTGATATAAAAAATTGGCTCCAAGATAAAAAGTTACCATGCCTTACGGAGGAGCAAATTACAGCTCTTCAGGCAGAAAGCACAGAGGAGAAGATCATATATTAGATTAAAAGCTTAAAGAACAGTAAGCCTGCGGGCCCAGATGGTATCCCATGGGTGCTTTATAAAAGATTAATTACTGAAGTGATACCAGTCTGGAAGACGCTATTTAATTCAATTTATTTGGAGAATGAAGGGTTTCCTCCTTCCCAGTATGAGGCCACAGTAGTAATGTTCCTGAAACCTAATAAAGATCCCAAAAGTCAGATTCTTACAGACCCATCTCATTACTAAACTGTGACTATGAAATCTTCCCAGGAATCATAGCAAAGAGATTAGCTATCTCTATTCATTCAGTC
The DNA here is from genome assembly GCA_963921515.1 of Calotriton arnoldi. Lineage (NCBI taxonomy): Eukaryota > Metazoa > Chordata > Amphibia > Caudata > Salamandridae > Calotriton > Calotriton arnoldi. The sequence continues at coordinate 1,305,352 of CAWUFW010003015.1, forward strand.
GTATATGTGGATCAGAAGGGCTTCAAACCAGGAAGACAACTCCATGAATTAACCAATCTATCTATAGGAGCTATAGATATGGCAGAAACTTTAATATATTTTTTATTTATTTATTTATTTATTTTAAAAGGTTTTATATAGCGCTGGCTGGACCCGAGGGTATCAGAGCGCTTTACATGGGTATTAATTGCTAATAAAGCAAAATATTACAATGAGGTAATATAAAAAAAAAAACAGTAGGAAGGCAGCATAAATATTACACAATCAAATTACAAAAGTTGCAATGGGCTACAGCAAATCCTGAGAGATTAGGCTAATGAGGGAGGGAAAGGATGGAAAAGAGGGAGGTCGGGTATTCGGAATGGGGAGAGGCTAGGGAGGGGGGTAGGTTAAAGACAATATCATACCGCTATACATGGATAATAAATAGTAATGTAACAGAATTACAATGAGGTAGTACTCAAACCCAACCGGACATTAAAAACAACTCCAGTTTTACAGGATCAAATTACATGTATTGCAATGGGCTACAACAAGTCCAGAGCGATTAGCCTAGCGTGGGAGGGAAAGGATGGAGGAGAAGGGGAAGGGTATGGGAATGGAACGAGGCTGAGGAGGGGGGAAGGATTAAGGCAATACCAATTGGGAAGAAGCAAGTCCTATGGGAAAGGCAAGTGGGAGGAGTTAGTGGGCGAAGGAAGATGAGGGAGGGGGAGGAGAACCGTAGGAGGTCAGGTGGGATGAGTGCTCAGGGAAGGGATTAAGGACCCCAGTATTTGTTGAGCAGGAGAAGTTTGAGGTCTTTTTTTAAGCTGATGTAAGAGGGGTTGCAATGAAGATCTTTAGGGAGGGAGTTCCAGATGTTAGGTGCGTTCCCGGAAAAGGAGCGAGATTGTGTGGTTTTCTTGTTTAACAGAGGAGGGACAAGAGCGAGGGTGTTGGATTTCCTCAATGATCTAGAGCAGCCAGCTTTGTGAAGTTTATCTGAGAGGTACTGCGGGGAGTGTTGATGCAGGGCTTTGTGCGTAATGAAAGCTGTCTTGTAGGAAGCTCTACCTTCAACGAGAAGTCAATTGAGGGCTTTAAGTGTAGGGGAGATGTGATCGAACCGTTTGAGGTCGGTAATGAGCCTAGCAGCCAGGTTCAGAACAGATTTGATTGGGGCTAGGTGGGCTTTAGGGGTTCCAGAGAGGATGGCGTTCCCATAGTCAATTTTCAACAAGACCAGCGATTGGACGACTAATTTAAAGTCGTCAGCAGGAATGAAGGGTTTTATTTTCTTGAGGTGATAGAGTGTGAAGAGAGCGCTTTTGGCCGAATTTTTTATGTGGGGGATAAGGGTAAGGTTCTGGTCAATGTTAAAACCGAGGGATTTAACTGAGTTAGATATAGTGAGAGAGCAGTTGAGTGCGGTACGGTCAGATATCCATGAAAGAATGGGGAGCGAGTTATTCTTAGGGGAGAAAAGAATGATTTCGGTCTTTTTTGGGTTGAGTTTGAGGTGGTTGTAGTGGAACCAGGATTGAATCTTAGTCAAGGCATCATTGAGGTGAAGAACATCCGAGCGGGATTGAATCTTATAGTAAAGTTGGGTGTCATCGGCGTATAGGTGGTAATTGATTCCCGTTTGTTTAAGGATAAGGGTGAGGGGTTCCATGAAGAGATTAAATAGAGAGGGGGAGAGGATAGAGCCCTGGGGGACCCCTAGGGAGACGGGCAAAGGTTTGGAAAGGCAGTCACGGATTTTAATTTGCTGGGTTCTGTGTTGGAAGAAGGAGGTGAACCATGTGAGGACTGCACCGTTGAGGCCAAAACGATCTTTCAGAGTGTTAAGTAGAGTAGAGTGGTTGACAGTGTCGAAAGCGTAGGAGAGATCAAGGAGAATGAGAAGGGAGGATTCACCTTTGTAGAGGGCGTGATGGATGTCATCAATTATGTTTAGCATTGCCGTTTCCGTACTACAGCCCTTTCTGAAGCCTGATTGGAAGGAGTCTAAAAGATTGAATGAGTCAATGTGTCTATCTAGTTGGAGCAGGGCGCATTTTTCAAGGGCTTTTGAGAGAAGAGGAAGGTTAGAGATAGGACGAAGGTTATTTAGGTCATTAGGGTCACAGCAGGATTTTTGAGGATGGGAGTGATTTGTCCCAATTGGAGGGAAGCAGGGACACAACCCGAGTTAAAGGAGAAGTTGATGATAGAGGTCCAATAGGGGGCAATGATATGTTTTAGATCTTGGACAAGGTTTGAAGGTAGAGGGTCTTTAGTGTGAGATGACGGTTTAAGTCTGGAAATGACTTTAAGGACATCAAGTTCAGTTACTGGTTGGAAGTCGTGCCAGGAAGCATTATTTTTTTGCTCAAGTATGATGGGGACGGGTTCAAGAATAGGGACGATAGGAGGGAGCGATGAGGAGTCATGAGGAAGCGTGGAGAGTGAAGGAGAGTTGGGGGGAATGACCGGGGAATGAAGTAGGTTAAGAGGGAGGGGAGTTAGGGCAAAGGATTGATCAATTTTGGAGATTTTTTCTGAGAAGTAGTTGGCAATTTCTTCGCATCTCTCAGTGGTGGCAATCACCTTGGGGGGTGCAGAGGATGTTTGGTTTTTAACAATGCTGAAGAGTTCCCTAGGTCTGTTTTTGGCCCGGTCGAGTTGTGAGCGGAAGAAGGAAGTCTTAGCATTGAGGATGTGTTTTTTATAGTTGGACCTAGCGGATCTGAGGATAGAGAGATTAAAGGGGGAAGGGTTTTGCCTCCAAATGCGTTCAGTCGATCTAAGTGCGTGCCTCTCATTGTTGAGATCTGGATTGAACCAGGATTTGGAGGAGGAGTTTTTCTGTTGTTTTAGTCTGGCTGGGGCAATTTGGTCAAGGACCTCAACGATGGATTTATTAAAGTGTTCGGTGAGGTCATTGGCATTTTTGGAGGGAGGAGAGAGTCGAAGTTGAGCTTTGACTTTGGTCTCAAGTTTGCCTGGGGGGATAAGATGAAGATTTCTGGTCAGTTTCATCTGTTTGATGGTTTTGGGTGGAGGGGGAAGTAAAGTGTTAGTGATCGAGAAAAGGATGAGGTGGTGGTCGGACCAGTCGATGGGAACGATGGAGGAAAGGGAGGCCAGTTCATTGCTAGTAATGATAGCGTCGAGAGTGGCTCCTTTGGAGTGAGTAGGAGAGTGGCATAGTTGTTTTAGGTCATTGATGTCAAGTAGATCAGTGAGGAGGTTAAGCATAGGATCGTCCTTTTTGTTCCAGTGAAGGTTAAAATCTCCAAGGAAGAGGTTTTTAGAGTAGGAAAGTGAGGATTGGGTAAGAAGGTCGGAAAATTCATCTAGAAAAGGAAGAGGGTGGCCGGGAGGATGATAGATATTGTGTAGTCGAATTGGAGGGAAGCCCTGCACTTTAAGTTCCGCTCCGAGGTATTCAAAAGTAGAATGATCAGAATTTAGCACAGGGGAGAGTTGGAGTTCGTTTTTATAGATTATTGCTAGACCGCCTCCAATTTTGACAGGTCTATCTTTTCTGAGGATGGAGTAGCCAGGGGGAGAGCATATCAAGAATGGAAGAAGAGTGATCTTTAAGCCAAGTTTCAGTAAGAAAAGCGATGTCAATGGATTCACTAAGGATGGTTTCCGAAATTTCAATCGCATGTTGGACAGCCGAGCGACAGTTAACCAGCATGCAAGTCAGGGGTATAGGGTTGGTTGTAGGCGGGGGCCAGGAGTGGATAGTGGTAAATTGTGGGGGAAGTCTTGGTGAAGCTGGGGAAGTTGGAATTCTGCTAGTCTCAAGGATCACGGGGATAGGTGCCTGTGGGATCGGAGGGTCAGTAGTCAAAGAGCAGGGGGGGAAAGGATTACAGAGGTCAGGTAGGTCAGAGGCGGGGAGGTGGTTCGAGGCGCGGAATGTACTAAGTGTATCGTTACAGAGGGGGTAGTATCCTGTTGTTGTTGGAGTGTAGTATTGTTTTGTTCAGTACACAGGGAAATAGAATGATTGGGGCGGTTAAGTGAGGAGAGGGAGTTAACATCCTTTCTGAGAGAGGAGAGTTCAAATGATAGGTTAGCGAGATGGAGTTCTATATTAAAAAGCGTCTGGGGAATCAGGGAGAAGGGGAAGGAGGCTGGGAGTTCGGGGGGACTTGGAGGAAGTTCTGCGTTAGTTAGGACGAGAAGTCTGGGGTGAGGGAGGGGTGGGAGCCCAGGTGGGGGGTGGAGAGGGAGTTCCGATTGATGGCCAAAGGGAGGGAGGTGAGGTGGGACAGGGCAGTCACTGGAGACTGAAGAGAGTCCAGAGAAGGAAAGGGTGCTCGGGGAGAGTGAGGAGGGTTGACATCCTGGTTAAGGAGGGGAAGGTCAATTAGGGGGAAGAAGTTGGAATAAGTGATTGAGTCTTAGGGAGGTCAAATTGAGGGGGTTGACATCCTGGTTAAGGAGGGGAAGGTCAATTAGGGGGAAGAAGTAGGAATAAGTGATTGAGTCGTGTGGAGGTTAAATTGAGGGGGCTGGGAGGAAGAAGAAGATAGAAGGGAGGAACTGATGTGAGTTGTTGGAGCCTCAAGAGGAGGAGAGAGAGTTTGGGTGGTTGAGTAGGCCGTTGGTGAGACAGTAGGAGTGAAAGTTGTTAAGGCAGGGGAGAGATTGAGAATCTGTGTTTGGGAGATTTCCATGGTGTTTTCAATGTCTGTATGGGGAGGGGTTAGAGTAGGTGAAAGAGGAGGTATAGGGTCAGACTGTGATTGGGAGGCTGAAGGGTCAGAGGAAGGTATCGAGAGTAGGTAGGATAAGGTGCTGAAATGGTGTTCAAAGATGGTAAGATGTTTTTCAGGAGGCTTGAATGAGGATGTTTCCAGATTTGAAAATGGAGATGTCTATTTCGCCAAGAAAAGTAGGGGAAGGGGTGGTAGATAGTTTCAAACCATATGGGATTTTGCATGACTTGATGATAGGGAGGTGGTGGAGGAAGGTGCTTTTCCATTTAGAGGGGCGCTTGGAGTAGAAGATGTAGTTGGTTTTTACAATCGAGGTAAGACTGCAATAGTTATCTACAAATAGCGTTTCTTGATGACAAATTAGTAGTTTGTGTTTAAAGTTTTTCTTAGCATTTTTGGAGAGGTTAGGGGGATAAAGGATGGTCCAAGAGTTTGGGCCGTGTCTATTGATAGGTGAATCCAATGTAGTAAGGGGGTGCGTGAGGGGGGGCATTGTAAATCCATAATAAACCTGTTAAAAAGCCAAAAAGATGGGGCGAGGTAACACAAAGATGCAGAGAGAATGGTAGATAAATAAACCACAAGTACGAACAGTTCCCTAGCGTACAAAGAGACGAAAGTGCAATGTGTTATAACGCATTTTGTCTTGCTGTGGGTAATGTCAAATGGTAAAAAATTAGGTGATCACGAAGAGGCAGGACAGTTAAACAATAAATGTAGAGCAATAAGGATAAAAAGTCGTTAAACAGCTCAGCTAATAATACAGGAGTATGCATCCAAAGTAAAAATTCAATACAATAAGATGTCGTGATGGGGTAGGGCAATTTAGGAGCACGTGGAGCTTTAGGATTAATGAACTACACACGTCAAGATATCAAGCCAAGGAGGCATTGGTAAGCGTAAGAAACCCGAATTCAAGTCCGGTGCTGGCTCCTGCCCAGGGGGCGGAAGGTATGCCAGGAGTCAGGACAGAGGTAGGAGGAACAAGCAGTCAAAGTCAGGCCCAACGTGATGTTCAGCAGGCAGAGCCAGCAATGGGCTCCTCCGTCTCCCGTCAGGGGGAAAGAGCATTCAGCGCGGAGGCCTTACGAAAGAAACACCTCATGGACAGTCAGGGATAGTTGTGTTGCAGAAACTTTTGTTCGGTTAGTGCAGCCATTAAGGGGTCAGGTAGTCCGGCCTGGGTAATGGATGGGGGGATGGATCAAGAAAAATATAAAATAAAATAAAATAAATAAAATAAAATAAAATATACCTTTAACAATAGATACTCTTGATGCTGCGAAGGCTTTGGATAGGATAAACTGGCTTTATCTACAGGAGGTGTTAAATACTTTTGGTTTTAATAACAATGTCATCAAAGTAATACAATCACTATATAAAGCACCTCAGGCAAAAAAACTGTCAATGGTGAACTAACGGCATCATTCTCTATATCACAAGAAACTAGGCAGGATTGTCCTTTTTCACCAATTCTGTTTGGCTTTATATAGATTCTCATGTCCAAACTAATAGACTAGATCAGGACATGGTCCTTTTCCAAGCTCCAGATCTACCGATCAAAATAGCTCTATATGCAGAAGATGTTATTGTTTATACATCATATCCAGAACTCTCTATTCCAAGATTATAGCAGAATATATTTGGGAGTTTGTCAGGGTATTTAATAACTAAGAAAAAGACAGAGATAATGTCCTGTGCAACCACAAAACATATACAAATTGTAAAAAACAAATCAGGTATTCGGGTATAGTAATAACACAAAACTTTGCTGACCTCCCTGATTAGAACTTAGGATGCTGAGAAGTTAAGGAAGTGGGGAAACCTCCTATTAAACATCTATGGAAGACTAAATCTGGTTAAGATGATGATCCTTCCAAAGCTGACTTTCTTTTTTAATAATATCCCATGAACATTCCAGGGGGAGCAAGTCAAGAAGATACAAGGAAGTGTTAGCAGCTGTATTTAATCAGCTAAGAGTATCAGGATATCTTGGAAGCAACTTAGGAAGAGCTTAAAAAAGGGGGATTTAGCTGTATCTGTTTTTTATAGGTATTATCATGCTTGTCAGTTCAAGAACATTTGAAAGCTAGTGAATCACTCAGTGAATCACTCAGATAGGGCTACGCTGCCGCAATCTGGACAGGAAAATTTCCTCTATATGTTTGGAGACCCGAATGTTTTTAAACAAGTACAGTTGAAGGGCTTCCTTGAAAGACTTAAGTTATGGTTCCTTATGAGAAAATATTTTGGAATCCATTATTATAACAACGTCTCCTGTTCTGGACTCGCCGGGGCCTCAAGAATGGGTTCATGATAGATTGAGCAGTCCACTCAGAAGTGCCAGCTTAATTACTTGGGGAGACTAGAGGGACATTAGGAACCACATGGATTGACAAACACTCTCAGTCCTAACCAATGGACCACTGGCAAAATTTAAATATCTCTAGCTACAAACATGGTGGTCATCACAGAAACTCTCAGAGATTAGATATCGGGGCCATGAAGACCTAGTGAAAGTTGGCACGTAGCTTAAGAAAGAGGTCAACAAATGGTATTGGGACATTGTTGAAGCGGAAGACAAGAAGCCAGCAGAATTATATAAAGTGTGGGGGAAAAAGACTTGCTGGAGCTGGCAAATAAAGTTATGACAAGTATCTGCAAGCTTACTTTATTCAACTGTCAAGCCTTCCTCTTTAAAAAGGAACCATTTTTTCACACTCCACAGGACTTATCGTTTCAGAGATAGGCAGAGTTCACTCAAGCTCCCCGGAAGTGTAAGAGGTGTAACCTCCCTGAGATAGACGATATCCATTTGTTTGTTGGTTGTTCTGAGCTGACATTTTCCTGGAGAGCAGTAAGTACTATCTTAAAATAAATAATTGGATTAGTAGTTAAGGTAAGCCATTCTTGAATCCTATTTGGTATCAACCCATCATTAGACAAAGTGATCACTAAGTACCAAAAGAGTTTGATTTTCTTTCTTCTCCTCCTAGCAAGGAGAGAAATATGAAAAGAATGAATCTCATCCATACCCCCTCATCTAGCAGACTGGATTAAGTCAGCGAATATTCTCTTCCAATTATGTCAGCCAAATATACTTGCAAGAAAAATACTTCAGAGAAAATATGAAACCAGTATGTAACCTGGCATAGTGAATATGAAGGTCAACAGGCACCAAACATGTCGACCCATAACACCACTTTAGCCCTATAGGACCATTGAATCCATTTAGGGGCCTATTCATTTTAATTAGGCTAGCGCTCCCAATAGAATAAACACATTAATTGGATTGCCCTAGACTTATTTTATCTTGCTCACTCACTGCACTACCCAGTCCACACACCCGCACTCACCCAACGGCTTCATCAAAAGATCTCCGCCAAAGAGCCCCGTTCGCGGGTACCCGTCAGGCATTGCAGCACCGGCCCGACGAGGAGCAGGCCCTATGATGAAGCATGACATCCTCTGGGGTGTGTGAGGGCACTTCTAGAAAAAGACCTCCCTTCCCCCTCCTTTCCTCTCCTTGCCTAGGAACTGCGCTCCCCTTTGTCACATATTATCCCCCTGGAGCTTGTGTGCAGGACCTGCTAAAACATAGCTCCTGGTTCCTCTTGTTTACGACACAGGGTGAGAACGACATATATTTGTAGATGAAACCATTTAAATTGATGGGCAAAATCTGCTCTCATAATTTAGAACCACTGTCAACTGAGGCACAGAGATGTCAGAGGGCATACCCACTCCATCAACCATGCCAGATTATTCTAATGCAGGCACTCAAAAGTGCTACATCTTTTTCCAGACCTTAAACAGACCTAAAGTCCAAAGACACTAGTCTTAAAGTTTTATTGAAAAACTATTACAGCTCTGGAGCCTGCCAATAAAATGGTTGACTACCCTGTAAAATGTGAGATTAGGGAGCCATCACATGTAAATATGCCAACATTCCTTACAGCTTACTCTAATGTGGAGTCAGTTAGTCAATCAATATATATTTATTGCCAAGACATACATCTTCTAGAGATATACGCATCACAATGTCTTTAAAAGAATAAAATACATTCAAATTCATTCATTTAATAGCAAAAAAGAGAGTATACACATAACAGTAACCTCTCAAGCGGTGACATTACCATTTCATTACTTTAAAAGAAGAATAAATATGCATACTCAAGGCAGCCCTACAGAGTAATAGAGCACCCTTTACACGCAAGATTCAACATATCATGACTTTTCAAGGTCCAAGTTTTTGTTTTGTAGTTTGGGCCTGGTAGTGGCAAAAAGAAACATGGCTCGATACTGGGGATCCGGAGAAAACCCGACCCTACATGAGTGGAAAAGGGACATGTACATGATGGCGTAAAAGGTTACACATGCCAGTAGGGGGTTGCTCCCAAATATTTTGAAAGGTCTGAGGGGGTTGACTATCCTACTATTCCATGGATATATTAGACGATGAGGGGGAACAAAACCGAATACCACCATAGTGGGTGGATGTGCCAGGGATTGAATTGGAATGCTGTAATAGAATCTGTGGGGCATATTAGCAAGAACGGCGTTAAAATTATCGCCGCTTTAGCAGCAGGAAACTGTTGGTAAAGCGGCGATAATGGGCTTGATAATATGCCCTTGAGAATACCAATAGAAGCCCATGTTCTGCTGTGATCCTGGGCTTCTATTGGAATTCTCAAGGGCATATTATCAAGCCCATTATCGCCGCTTTAGCTGCAGTTTCCTGCCGCTAAAGCGGCGATAATTTTAACGCCGTTCTTGCTAATATGCCCCTGTGTTTTTCTTGTACCTTGGAAGAACACCAGCTGACAATGGTCTGGGCTTGGGAGGGTGGGAGGGGGCTATTGTTTAATGGTCACATCAGTGCTCATATTTATTCTATGCTGGCGATGTTATTTTCATATGTAACTTGGCATTCGTATGTGATATTGCTGCATCATTTAGGATATAAAAATGTAAAATAAATTTTTTTTTTTATTCAACATATTAATAATTAAATCAGCTTAAAAAATTAAGAAACCCCACAAGAAGCAATATTTGTGCACTGATACCACAGATTGCCCTTAACATATAAGCCATATCAATATATATGGGCCTTTAAAATTTCAGTTTTTGTTTGACCTGAATGAATCGATCAATTACCACCACAAAATCAAACTGATTTTTGCAAATAAAGTGAGGAGTTCTTCACTACATGATCTAACTCCATGCCTCAAAAAGAGAGGGAATAAGGGGAAGGCAAGATGGCGGAGTCGGCCGAGTGAGCTGGTCATACTCTCTCCTCCTGACTGACTTTTTTCCCCCCCTTGCTTATGCGCAGTATATAGGCTATATCGAATTTTGGAGTAATATGAAGGGATACGACAAAGAGAAATAAGTGCGTCGACTCTCTGGGATGATTTGGCGTCTAAGACTCTGGTTTTGTGGCTTACCTCTGCCCGTAAGATTGGCCTGTGCTCACTTTTTACATCCGGCGGCAGTCGAAGCCCAGTTTTCCTGTGTAATTGCCGCGATGCCGCCTAAAACGTCCGCTAGAGGAGCAAACCCGCGGTCTCCCCGCTGGTGCCGGGAATGCAGTGAATTCCGGGAACGCTGTCCCGGACGACACTGCAGTGGATGATACACGCCGCTCTCTCTCGGGCAAGGGCGTAGCTGCTGGAAGGGGTCGCCAGACAGTGCCTGCACTATTCAAAGCGCAGGCTGTAAGAAGCAAGACACCAGGTGATCGCTTGACAGGCAACAATGATGAGGGCAACATTGTAGCAATGTCGGCTACAGCTGGGAAAGCCGCAGCGATTCCGGAGGGACTCACACAAGGGCTTGCTCGAGGTACTGACCTCTCTCATCAGGGTGGTGTTAACGGTTTGAGTCTCGTGTCAAAGGGAAAGGGAGGGGTTCAAACCAATGAGCTCAACAAACACAGACATAATCATGAAATTATTGAGGGTAATGCCGGATCGCCGAATATTATGGAGCATCTAGAAAATGGCCTTATGGGAGATGTAGTTCCCCAGGATAATAGTTTAGAAGAAGGCACAGCTAATCAGGCAGGTGTGAGCTATACTGCCGTGAGTGCTGACAATCTGCAAAAGGGAGCAGAGGAACCTCAGGGTGCTCTGAAAGACGATCTGCCAAAAGGAGCACAGGAACCTCAGGGTGCTCTGAAAGATGTAGACTCAGGGGAAAAATTCTATTCATTATCAGACCAGTCGAATTCCTCGGGGGATGAAAGTCCTGGTAAAGATTGGGCTGGAGAGGAGAGCGATACTGGCAGCTTGCGCTGGGAAGAGGAAGAACTTGAAGATAAGTCCTCTCATACTCCGGGAACGGTGCGCAAGCAAAGGGAACATGCGTCAGATAAAAATCTGTGGTCAGCCGGCTCTATGGTCTGGGACTATTCATTTTCCCCAAACCTGGAGGGGAGCAAGGACGTGACTGGTGTAACAGAAACGCCAAGGCCAAACCTAGGGACCCCTGAAGAAATCACACTATCTACTATTTATCAGTCAATAATGGCCCATCGTGAGGAGACTCGTCTGGAAAGTCTGCGCAACCAGGGTGCATGCCGAAAACTGCAAAACTCAATACGCAGGGTGGCAAAGACTTGCTCAGAGTTTGCAGCTAGGATCGGCGAAGCAGAGACAAGAATCTCCACATTAGAGGATGAATTGGCTAACCAGAGAACCATCACTGAGTCCCTGAAATCCTTGAAGGAGGATACCCTATGGAAGCTGACGGACCTCGAAAATCGCTCAAAGAGGAATAATCTACGGATTCTGGGGATACCAGAGGGCAAGGAGGGGGGGATGTCGCCAATTTGTGATTGAACTCTTTGAGGAGGCCTTCCCAGAATTACATTGGGACTGGAAAACGGAATTGCAAAGAGCTCATCGGGTTCCTTTCCAACAGAAAAAACGGGGCCAAGGCATGGAAAGACCACGGGCTATCCTCATCTGCTTGAATAATTTTTTGGCCCAAGAGGCATTGTATGATTTGGCTAGGCCAGACAGAAAAAGAAGGGGAAAGGGATGTGATTTCTTTGTAAGGCCAGACTTCTGCCCTGTAACAGTTGAGAAAAGATGGCAGCTTCGCCAATTAATCCCATTATTCCAAGCAAAAGGGGCACAGGTCTTTTTGCATAATCCCGCTAAACTGAAAGTAGTCTTTCAGGGCAGACACAATTTTTTCTATCTGAGATTTTAGCAAAAGAATATTTACAAATGATCTAAAATGCACCGGGGGATTAAAAGTTCTTAGTAATGTTGTGATGAATAGGGGGATCATTTCCAGTGGATGATGTAAAGCTTGATTCAGGATTTCCTCCTATTCCTCTTATCTCTCTTATTCTGCTATTTCTTTCTTTTATCTTTAATTTTTTTGGAGGATTCTTCTGATACCCTGTGCCCCTGTGCCCTTTTTTTTTTTTTTTTTTTCTTGGAATTTTTGATGATATCGTAGTGGGGGGGAGGTCGGTCTTGAGGAGGGGGGCAATGACACAGCTTTCCATCACCAGGGACTGTTGGTCCCTAAGCCTCATAAGATAGGTAGTAGGGGGAGGTAAGGGGTGGGGGAGACAGGGTGGAGGGGGAGAGAGGAGAGGGTGGGGGAAGGGGTGGTAGTGGGTCAAGGGTGGTTAGGAGGGCTGTACAGCTAGGGTTTGTCACTTATAGTCATGGCATTTTCTTTTGTCTCAATATGAGAGTACTTTTTGATAGGACTTGTGGAGTCTACTTGCATTGTCTGAACTATTTCTTTAGGCTGAGGGGAGAATCAATTGTCAATAAGAATGATGGGTGGAAAGGATAAAATTCGCATTTGCTCTTTGAACATATGCGGCTTGAATGATAGAAAGAAACGAGATGTATTGGCTAAAATTATAAGCCAAAATATCTAAGATTAAAGATCATCTCGGCCAGATTCAAGATTCTCCAATTAAAATCGTAGAGGTGTTCCAGAATTTTTATCAGCAATTATATACTGAAGAGACAGGTGCGGGTGAGGCAGCGGGTCCAAAGGCATTCCTTGAGTTCTTTGAAGATCTTGAAACAAGGAAGGTTACTCCTGAACAAAATAAGATTCTTGCTGCCCCAATCACATGGGAAGAGATAGAAAGTGCCGTAGTTTCTCTCTCAGCCGGTAAGGCGGTTGGCCCAGACAGCATCCCTTTAGAGTTCTTTAGGACATTTAGATCAGCACTTCGACAGGATATGGTTTCGCTATTTCAGCTGGCCCAAAAGGGGCAAATTCCTGAATCTTGGTGGAAGAACACAATAGTAGTCTTCAAGAAGAAAAATAAGCCTGAACTTAGTCCATCGTCGTATAGGCATATCTCGCTTATTAACGCAGATAGTAAGGTCTATTCTAAAATAATAGCTTCTAGACTAGCTAAAATCATTACCCCTCTGGTGTCTATTTGCCAGCATGGGTTCATCCCCGGGAGAGATACAACTGATCACGTAAGATGCGTGATTGCACTTCTTGACTGGGCTAAAGCTACGGGATCTTCGCTGGGGGTGGCCCTGTTGGACGCAGAGAAAGCGTTCGACAGGGTCTCCTGGCGATTCATCTGGTTTTATTGCAGTGGAAGAGGTTTTGCCCTGAATTTATTCAAGCAGTAGAGACACTCTATATATCACCTGTAGCAGAGATCCGTATATCAGGGCAGGAATAAAAATAATTTAGCATCAACAGAGGTACAAGGCAGGGATGCCCTTGCTACCCCCTGCTGTTTGCACTTTATATTGATCCGTTTCTTAACAAATTAGAGAAAAACATGAATATTAAACCAGTGAAGATTAATGATACGGAGTATAAGACATTGGCTTACGCAGATGATATCATGATACTCACTAGCGATATTACAGTGGCTTTCCCAGCAGTGAGGGATCAGGCGGAGCAATACGGGGTTTTATCAGGGTATAAATTAAATATCGATAAAACGCAGATTATTCATTCTAATTCTATGCCTACTCCTGACCTCCCTGTTTCGACCGAAGCAACATATTTGGGGATTAAGATCTCATCGTCGGTTGATCAAATACCGGATCTAAATATTATTCCTATGATTGATACTGTCAATAGGACATTAGAGAGGCTAGATCACCTGCATCTCTCTATGTATGGAAGAAATAATGTTTTAAAAATGCTGGTCCTCCCAAAATTCTTATACTTATTTAGGACTATTCCCCTGGAGTTTTCAACGGCATCTTTAGCAAAAATTGAAAGGAGTTGCTCTAGGTTTTTGTGGGGATTTCATAGGGCAAGAAGGGCGGCCAGATGGATGACACTTCCTAGAGAGCGAGGAGGCTGGTGAGTTCCCAATTTTTTAATGTATCATTGGGCATCTTTGCTACAACATATGGGGATTCTGGTGACTGGGATTAAAGCTGAAATATCTATGGCTGTAAGACCAACTATTTACGAAATCGTACTGGATAATGAAGCTAATCAATGTTTAGTTAAAAACTTAGAACCCAGCTACTATAAAAAAACTAGATTTAAAATCCTCAAGGCAGCTTATGGGCTTTGGAGAAAGGTCCGACGGAGGCTTAAGGTTTCTAATATAAATGTGTATTCTCCCTTTTCGGCGTGTGGTGTTTTACCGCCAATTTTTCAAGATCAAATTACCTTCCGATGGGGCAGCGCTGGGATTAGTGTCTTGGGGGATATATATGATGATGGTCAAATAGAGACATTTATTTCTTTACAAGAAAAATTTGGGTTAGACAGAAGAGATTTCTTCAAATACCTGCAGGTTCGGAGTTTCATGGGGACAAATGCACAAGGGACCACAGCAAATTTAGAAAAAATATCTCTGGTGGAAACAATAAGTAGAAGGTCCCGAATCGGGAAAATTTATCAAATATTATTGGAAGCCTTCCCTGATGATTTGTGTAGTCAGAATACACCAAATTTAGGAAGGAGGGGATAAATATAGAAGATTCAATCGTTTAAGCAAGTGAGACTTTAACAACAGGAAGCCTTAGAACCCAACATTATATGTCTATTTTTGACCTTTACTATACTCCATGGAAGGTCGCGAAATGGGGAGGTACACGGGGTACACAGGGAGGCAAGTGTAGCAGATGCGGATTAGCGGCTGCGGATACTATACATATGTTTTATTCATGCCCTAACTTAGCTCAATTTTTTCAGGATATCGAATCTTTTTTCAATAGTTTTGGGGATCCCGCTTGCAATAACACCAGAATTGGTAATCCTGGGCACTGAGTGCAATGGGGGAGGAAATATAAGAGCAAGATTTGAGATTAGATTTGTATTTATCGCCATGGCCATTATACGATTGTGTATTACTTCTCAATGGATTAGCCCTGATTCTCCCACATTTATAATTTGGAGATCAAGGATTTTAGCTATCTATAATATGGAGTCCTCTGTAAATAGATTGAAAGGACATAAAAGACGGGAACTTGGGCAAAAAACTTGGGCTCCTATTTCCGAGTGGATTGACTAAATTATGTTGTTTGTCTTGTTATGTCAATTTATTATGGCTGTTACTTTTTTTCCGATAATGAATTTGCCATGACTTGTAACTGTAATATGGAGATTTAAAATAAAATTATTTTAAAAAAAAGAGAGGGAATAAAATCTTTTTCCTTTCACTTAAAAAAAGGGTACATTCTAGCAACAAATTGACAACAGAATACATAATTTTTAGAGTGCAGAAACAGCAGCCATTATTACCCAGAACTTAATTTTTAAAACCAACTATTTTCCAGCCAGGATCAATGTCTACTCGAGCCGAAGGGTAGTACATCTCAAATGCCTTTCAGTAAACTGGGACAAATAAGGAAATTAATTTTCTGTTCCTAGGAACTTGGAGGAATGAGCCACTAAGCTTTTGGAGGCTAGATAGTGTCTATCAGCTATTTCAGAAGCTAGTGTAAGATTTCATCCTTAAAGAGCACTGTTGGACAATTGCCCTGTCTCAAGGGTCATCCCAAACTTTTTGCCTACCTCCTCCACTTTTTGTTGAATTCTTTTAGCTGGCTTTAGGACTCTGAGCACTTTACTACTGCTAACCAGTGCTAAAGTGAATGTGCTCTCACCTTTAAACCTGGTAACATTGGTATATCCACAACTGGCATATTTAATTTACTTGTAAGTCCCTTGTAAAGTGGTATACCATATACCCAGGACCTGTAAACTAAATGCTTCCAGTGGGCATGCAGCACTGGTTGTGCCACCCCCACTAGTAGCCTTTCAAATATGTCTCAGGCATACCACTGCAGGGCCTGTGTGTGCAGTTTACTGCCACTTTGACTTGGTATTAAAAAATACTTGCCAAGCCTTAAACTCCCCTATTTGTACGCATTCACCACCCCTAAGGCAGGCCCTAGGCAAGGCCTAAGGCAGGGTGCTGTGTAAGTAAAAGGTAGGGCATGTAATTGTTATGTTTTGCATGTCCTGCTAGTGACAAACAGCTAAATCCATGTTTTACTACAATGAGGCCTACCCCTCTCATAGGTTAACATTGGAAATTCCTTAATACACTTTTAAGCTGTAATTCCTTATAAGAGAGGAGTAGCCAGTTTGTGTTTTATATCTTTGGAATGGTATTGATTAATCCATCTTACTGGTGAAGTTGGAGTCAACATTACTGTTTTAGAAATGCCGCTTTTAGAAAGTGGACATTTCCCTGCAGTTACTGCTCTGTGTGCCTTTCAGCCTGTCACCAATACATGCCTGGGGTTGGTGACAACTTTACTTTGTCTATTCCCTCTAGACAGCCACAAACACAGGAAGGCTAAGTGTTTCTGAGTACCCATCTACATACATCTTCATTCTGATGGCCGTGCATGGGCAGGATGGAAGGGAGGGGCTAACACTTCACTGAATAGGTTGTGTCTTGTTCTGACACAAAGGGCTGATTTACCCCCCAAAGATAGCCTGGCAGACAGGGTTGGATTGAAAGGATACTTGTGCACTTCAAAGACCACACTTTGAAGTCACCCCCACTTCAAAGGCACTTTTGTGTATAATTACTGGGTCTCTGACCCCCTAAACGTAGACACTACGGGCCCGATTCACAGAACTAATCTGAGACAAAATCCTAAACTTACTACTTTTGGTATTCACAGACGGCATTTAGTAGAAGTAAAGTTAGGATTTTGTCTTAAGTTTGACTTAAGACAGACTTAAGACAGACTTAAGACAGACTTAAGACAGAATCCTAATTTTACTACTACTAAATGCCTTCTGTGAATACCAAAAGTAGTAAGTTTAGGATTTTGTCTCAGATTAGTTCTGTGAATTGGGCCCTACTTGACTTGTAACTGAAGCTCTGCTGTGCTGCTTAAAGGACTCAACTGGACTGTTGATCTGGAATGTCTGCTTTTGGGTTTGTTGCTCTGCTGCCTGCTGCTCTCTGACTTTGCTGTAGTAGAGCTGGGCGCAGCCTTCACTCCAAGTGTGCTCCAAGGGCTTGATGGCTTGCCTCCTGTTGCTTGAGACTCGGGATATCAAATCCCAACCCCTGCTCCTGTGCCTGGTTCACTGGTAGTGGTCCCATATACTTGTAACACAGGCATCAGAGCATCTCCTGTCTGCGTGTAGCAGAACCAGCGCAATGATACGGTTGCGGGAGTAAAATCGGTGCATCTCTCTCAGTACTCAGCATCTTGAGAGCTCAACATATCAGAACAGGCATCGCCGTCGCACCAGCTCAGAGAGATTGATGCATCCCTCGACTGTGTGAAGAAACCAGGTGCATTGTTCGACGGAACCAATGCATCTCGGCACGGCATTTCATCTTCAGAACTGATGCGGTTGTAGCTCTCAGCACAGCACTCATCAGCATGGGGAAGCCTTTGGGTAGCCAGGCGCTTTACAAAATGTAAACATATACATATACTGCGTGTAGAAGAATTGAAGTATACTCTACCTGCAGGATCGACATCTATGCATCTCCTATCGCATCTCGCAGTTGCAACCAGGAAAGGTACTTTGTTCACCAAGGTCTGCTTAGGTCCTGTAGCTGGCCGGCGCTCCATCGCTGTCGGCCCAAAGTTTGACTATGTCCTGGTCCAGCACGACCTCAAGTAACTACTAAAGCGCTATTTGCTTCTATGTGCTATTTTTCACTTACTATTTTAAAATTCATATCTTAACTTGTATACATTGGATTTTTGTTGTTTTGGTCTTGTTTTCTTCAGAATATAATAATCTATTTTTCTAAACCTGTGTGGAGTCTTTTTGTGATATATTAATTGTGTTAAAGTATGTGTAAGTTGCACAACTACTTTACACATTGCCTCATTAGATAAGCCTGACTGCTCTGTGCCAAGCTACCAGAGGGTGAGCACAGGCTATTCTTTAGTCTGTACTTAGCTTACCCTGATGAGAGTAGTGGTTCCTGCCTGGCTGCATACTTCAGCCAACCAGGTATCCCAGTTGTAACAAGCCTCTTAAGGGTATTTGACCTTGGAGTATTTTTGCATGCCACTATGTCAATCTCTCCCCATTTTTTCCACTCACACTAAAAAAGTTCTCGTTAACTGAGCCATGGACTGCCCAACATCTTGCATCATTGCAGAAGAAAGTTTGCTGTTAGTAACTTCATGCCGTGCACAAATCTAACCACATGCAATCTGGCAACAAGCCAAGGAGGTAAGAAACAACTCCAACCTGAGAGCATGTAACATCATACTCACTGGGAGACCCAGGAGGGCCCTAAAACAAGGGCTCTCTAGCGAGTCCCAGTGAACACCGAGATCCTAAGCTAAAACCTCTGCTCCATAGAGAGCGTACAGAATTAATTTCCGTACCACAGCCATCTTGTGGCTCAAATTCACACAGCTGACTCAAATTCCACGCACCCCAAAGGACCCTACGATCAGCCCAGCTCTCCTACGCCGTGGTCCCCCGCACCAGAAAGACCAGATCGGGAGGCCGCTCCTTCTCATTCCTCGCGGCCAAAGCATGGAACGCCCTTCCGCTCCACCTCAGACAGACAACATCGCTCCCCATCTTCGCAAGAAACCTCAAAACCTGGCTCTTCGACAGACCCCCTCCTTGATGGATGGAACCTGCACCCCCCCACCCCTAGTGCCTTGAGACCCTTACGGGCGAGTAGTCGCGCTTTAACAAACCCCTGATTGATTGATTGATCTTTAAAGTTTCTACTAATAGACCCCCACACCTCAATTCAAACCTTCTCAGTGCACTAACCATACTTAGGAGCCCAGCTTTTACCCTATTCATATGACTATTCCACCTCGGGTTTCAAGCGAAAGTAAACCCACATATCTGTATTCTTCAACCTGCTCTAGTGGGGCATTATCCAGACACCAAGCAAACTTCTCCTTCTGCTTTGAGAAAATCCACATTTATTGTAAGAAAGTTCTTTCTACAAAAAGGGTGTAAGGTTTTTAACTTTTGCTTAAAGATAATCTAGGTGTAGTCCATCAAGACTAAGTCATCTACATAGATCAAACAATGGGTGTGCACCCCATTTATTTTTGGAAAGAAGGAATTTGCACTGCCAAGAATCTCAGGAAGATCTGCTATGAAAAGGCTAAAAATCAAGGGGTCCAAAGTTTCAGCTACATGGAGTGCTTAGTTTGGGCTATAAACAGGTTAACCCTTTGGGTGCACTTGATGCATGATTAATAGCACTGCTTTTGGTCGGTTTTTACTTCCTTTACTTCTTTACTCACTCCTACTTTTGCCCAACAGTTTGACTACCGTCTCTGTGATGTAAGAAATCTTTTAATAACATCTTCTAATGAGCACTTTTTGGACCTGGTTCAGTAACCCTGACTCACCTATTTGGTCATTTGGTAATGTGGCCTGACACACGAGGGGTGAAATCAGTTTATATGTGCCCAAGTGTGATTCACTTTGTAAATTATCTACATATTTTTGTATATTTTTTTTGTATAGGTGCTCCGTCTTTCATTCCGTCCTGAAGAGGCCTATAAGCCAAAGGCCGAAACGCATCGACACCTCAATTATAAAATCTCTGGAAGGCTTGGATTATATAATGTTTTAAATACACTGTATGTAGCTCTAATATCAACGATTTTCACTCTGCATATACATGCGGACCCCAAAGACTATCAGTTAGAGTGATTGTGCAGGAATTTTATGCACAGCCCCCAACAAGTATTTGTGGGGGAGATAGTAGTGTTTTTTATAGGGATATAATTTGGTTTGTATAACTTTATTTGTAATGTTCTGCACTATTTTGTAAAGTTTTTGTATATAGGAGGAATTGAATGTTTTATGTACCACACCTTACAGTAGCTCTCTTTCGATATAGATAAAATGTGAATTCTTGGAGGGATTCAATAAAAGAAGATTCTCAGATTTTTCGAGTTGTATCTATGATTAATTGATGTAATCATTAGATTGAGTAATGTTTGTATCCTTTCCTGCTTCTCAGTCATATTTTTTTCAGTATATGATCAGCTCTTGAGAAGTAGGGAATTAGGGCTTCCCCTGTTTTCCTTTCTCGTATTTAAGGCACTCATCACATTCAAATAATGTACATGTTTTTTCTAGGAACAGAAATGTACTACAAAAATGGGATAGCTTCTGCTGCATTGGTGTATAGTTGATAGGTCCCCTGGAATGTCCAGATCACCGATAAAAGAAGGTGTTCAGACTTAAATTATGTTGATAGAGGTGGAATTCCTTGATTTTTTCCTAGTAAGAATTAATTTCTGGTAGTTTCTACCTTTGAAACAGCGGGAAAGATTTACTGATTCTTCATGCATAGAAAACACATTTTTTGCACGACACTGAGCAAATGGGAAATAATGCAGATCCTTCTTTACTAAGATGGGCCTGGTGCTGATGCCAACCTTTGCATTGATGATGTATTTGGGCTGCCTTGTGTGAAACACAACTTTGTACCAGGATACAGAGGTGAGTGTGCACTGTATAGCTGAGGGTTTGTACTGGAAACATACCCTTTCAGTACAAATTATATTGCTAAGACAAAAAACAAAGGACTGCAGCAAACATGCAATGCATGGGATTTATTGAGAAATTAAAACATTTCCTCTTGTTAACACCTGCTTTGAGTCGGCATTCATTTATGATGCACAGCACAATCTGGCAATCTTAGTAGATCTGACTTTACATCAAACCATGTAGGCTTTTGACCAATTTGTAACTATTTGCCTAAGAAATCCTTTTGTGGTCATTGGTATTGTGCTAGTGAATAAGTAGGCATTACTGTTTTTCTTGGGTGTTTACATGTTTTCTTGGGGGGTATTGTGGGTATTAGACTTCCCAACATTTCACCTTGTAATAACTAGTTCAGCACAAACATATTTTATGCAAGTGAAATTTATATTTTTGACTGGTTTGGGCAGAAAATATCATGTGAAAAACATGAATAACTACTTTTGATTAAGAAGTATGACGTTGTTTGTCATTTTATTAAGATGATTGGTGAAATGGATTTCCAATTTCACTTTCCATGACACTAGGGGACCAATTATGAGTAGTCGTGAAGACAAGGTGCTGTTTAGCGCACCTCATAAATACCAATTCCCTTGGGTATGTTATTTATCGGGTACGATAAATATCGCCTATTACAAGTTTTCGGGGAATAATATGTGGATTTTGGTGTTTAACTCACCAAAAGATGCATAGTGCACATTTCTTCTGTTAAATTTAATGAAGGTTTAGGTATTGGACGTAACTGATAATTATAGGATGTGATAAATAACTTCTAAATTGCAATTCTGACCTGTGCCCAGACAAGGGTTTACACACAGGTTGGAATACACCGCCCCACTCGTAAGCAGGCTTAATGTGTTTTACAAACTATGTTAAATGATCTCTTTTTCAAAATCTGTGGAGTCTGGAAGCAGAAATCTAGTACAGAAGGACTTGCTCAGTGCAAAATGTGTGTTTATTTAATGTTGAAAAAAATGAAGCTAGAGTCAGGTTTAAAGACAAACAAATAACTTAAGTCAGTGATCAGAAGTCAAATGAAAAAGATGACTTACTTGTCATAATTTGGCATTTCCTCTGTAATCAGAATGATTTATTTGCTATGACCATTCCAATACAAACTAATCTTTTGTGAAAATAGAACAATATAGTGCAATAAGGACATCACCAATTTGCAAATAAAATTGATTCTCATTATTAAAATTAAAACAGTAGACAGTAAAAAAAATCTTAACATTTTATTAAGATTCTCGCAGTTAAATAACTAACAAAAAAGTAATTCATTGTGGTGAAGTCGGTTAAGCATAAGGGATTTAATGTGATATTTCTAGATGAGAGCAAACAAATTATACATTTTGCAGTAAAAGAAACTAAATATACACAACATAATAATCCATGATAAAGGATATCTGCTACATTTAGTGTTGTGACCATCTATGCAAAGGATTTAAGTACTGCAGTATCAAACATTATTTTATGCAAGAAACACTCATTTTATATTTTTTCTCCGTTTTTCTTTGTCTGTTGGAAGTAAAATTTTTGAAAACACTCACTTACTGTACATCTGTAATGCTGAATATTCTGTAACGTTTACTTTATAGTAATAAAACGTGTGTCTTGTGCAGTTCCTCTTGGCCACCACCAGATTTACAGTAGCAGTTGTATTTTATATATATTTATATATTTACATACACACATCACCTTTTCGTAAAACAAGCTACCAGGACATGTTTTTGAGCAGAAACAGATTTGCAATTAATACCATACAAATGTGTCTTTTGTAAGACTGGAAGAAATCAGTGAACTGGTAATGTATGCCCGTCCTTGACAAGTTTAACAAATGCCAAATTCACAAAGCTTTAGCAAATGCAATAAATGAATAAACAGTTCAAATACCAAAACTCTAATTTGATAGTTTTCCATGGTAATAAGCAGACATGTTTAATACTTCTACTGTAGCACTATATGAAGTGCAGATGAGAACCCTGTAGCAATGGCTACAGGGCTTGTACAGTACGTAAGATGCCTTAAGTGACACTAAGTACACATGTAATACTTTTATTGTATATAGGGATATCAACATGCTGTGTCATGTACCTAACAATACAATATGCATTTTGTTCACTTAGAAATATCAAAGTCAAAGATAGATGGTGTGGTGTTTTACTCCACAGTGCAATAGGCTTAATTCCTAGAGGTTCTGCTAACTATTTTCAAATTTATTGTCAACATAGCCTTCCAAAATATCTTGAATTTATGATCTGTGAAAGTATCATCACTTTTGGTTAGAAAAAAAAAGAGTGTCCATCAATTTGTCAACCTGATATTTCTTTCCACACCACCTACCACTCACTTCTCACATATTTCTCTCCTCACAAATGCAATTATTTGAAGACCTTTGGCTTGTGGAGGTATCAGAGTAAAGGACAGTTACTAAAATGTACAGTGGCACAACATGGACGAAAGTGGTCTTAGATAAGTAAAGAGTTAACAGCTGAAGTATAGAGGTACCTTAGATTTTGATAGAATTAAATTCTTCACATACTTGAAACTTGGATATTGTGGCATGAAGAATGCATGATAGGCTTAAAGTGTCATGTGGAAATGTATCTGTTAGGCACCTTAACCCATTTATCAGTTACTCATACTAAACAAAACAAATATTACAAGGCTCCTTTTTAATTAGAGGAAGAGATCCCTTTTAAATGTACTTTAATTTGACAATATTGTCTAAGACAAAGTCCACCTTTAAATACTGAAACGTGAAAGTCAACATCTTTTAAAGCACGTCATTTAATGTGTTTTTAAGAAACTATCTCCATTTAAAGGCCCTCAATGCTAGTTTAGATGTAGTATTTTATCAGCTTTAAACCCGATTTAGGGGCCGATTCCGATCTCGGCTGGTAGTGCTCCGAATCGGATTCGGATTCACCGGATCCGATTCGGAGCCCTGTTTCCCGACCGAATCATACGCGGGTCCGGCCGAGCGAGTACGATGCAAGCACCCGCGAAATCGCCGACCGACTCGAACTCGGCTTCAACACGCTCCGACCGACTCGCATGGACACGACTCGCACCGCACTATGGAGACGTTTCCCGGCTGGGTAAGTACAATGCACGCCGCGAGCAGTCCGACCGACTCGCGCCGTCCGGCTCGTAAAAGCTGTTGGAGCCGGACTTTGGTGGTCCGCGTCAGACCCCACTGTACGCGTAGGCGCGCGAGTCGCACACAGGGGGGACCCATGGGTCCCCCCTACCTGTGCATGTACACCGCGATGCGCATGGACGCGTACACGCTGTAGGGGGCGCCCTTGTCCACCTCGTACCCATTGAGTCAATGGGAGCCCGTGTACGCGTTGTACGACCGGCTCCCATTGACTTCAATGGGAGTCCGACCGAATCGAGTCCGATAGCATGCGAATGCATCGTACTCGTCCGGTCGGACTGCTAGGGTCCGATTCGGTCGGAATTCTCTCCGGGTCCGGCTCGGTCGGAGAGATTTCCGGCCGGAATCGGAATCGGAATCAGCCCCTTAGTGTAATACCCGCACCTCTGAGGTTTTTCCTGAACATATTTTGCTAGTGAAAACATGTGGAAAATATTGAGTGAAAAATCATAGGAAGTAGGTTTTAATGTGAACATCATAACACAAATCCCAATTTCTTCAGATATTCCTCAATACCAGGACAGAAAAATTGAATTTTACTCCAGGAAAACACTGGCATTGGTGTTTCCCCAGAGAAAAATCCCTAGCTGGTTAAACCAACATGCTTGTTGGAAGGGCCAACATTTACAATTATGTTCCTACATTGATGTGAACAAGAATTAAAAAATAAATTACATTTAATATGTCTGTCCGAAGTTTAATATTTAGATAGCAGAAGTATGAGATGATGAAACTGTGATCTACAATGACACAGAGGGCCCTATTTACGAAAAAGCCGTGCAGTGCAACGCAATAAGTCACATTGCTGCACTGCACTCCCCTGCACTGACGCCCTTTTGGAAGACTAGTTCCAATGCAGGCACCCTTGCACCATGGTGCAATGGTGCCTGCATTGCATGTAAGATTGTTTTTGTGCAGGAAGGGGCACCTTCCTGCACAAAAATAAATCCTGAGACACTTATTTCTCTTTCTATGTGTGCTGCATTTCTTCTTGTTACGCCTTTGCTGGAAAGGCGCATTATGTTGGCGCATTCCAGGGTCTACCAGTTCTGGTAATTCTGGGAATATGTCAAGAACTATGGGCGTTGCACTGGAACTCCCACGCAACACCCTTGGAACGCCTTCCTAAGGCAAAGTAAGGCAGTGCAGTGATTTTCGCCGCGTTGCTTTACTCTAGATTTATGGAGCCATTCAGAGCCATGCAAAGTGGCCTTGCGTGGCTTCATAAATCTTAGTTAAGGTTTGAGTTGCGCATGTACCATGTTGCGTGGTGCAAATGTGATGCAAACAATTTTGTAAATAGGCCCCAAAGTTCATTAACAACAAGATGGGGCAAAACATGAACAATGGATTAAATGGAGAAAAAAGCCCCAGGCAGAAGGATATGACATGATGACTGTGTGTGCAGGTAGATATATAGTGCAAACCTAGTAAGAAAGCACTAAAGCACTGTAGAAGAGACGGGGTTGCTGATAGCTAACCTGCTTGGCAGAGGTCATACGGTTATATAATGCCTTTCACTGTGTGAAATATATAAATAGCCTCAATTGATCTTCACAAACAGATTATATAGGTGCTTGAGAAGAAAGGACAAATTGCTACTGGATGCAAAGGTGATGATCTAAATCACAGCAAAGCACCATTTCTATCTATTCTGACATTCACCTTGACATAAAATGTACCACAGGAAGAGTAATAGAGAGGAAAAGGAGGAACCAAACGCTGACCTAAATCTGCTCCCCGCTTGAATCCCTGCGGATAGAGGATGAAGGGTTCACATTAAACTTCTGACTGAAAATAATTGGCAAGCGTTAGGGAATGGAGACACAAATGCCATCTTAATACTGAAATTTGTTAATCTGATTTTCAGATACCTCTATATTTTTGCAGTTGAATTATACTACCCACAGCCATTGTGTACAGTATGGCCCAAACCAAAGTGACTCACTGGAGTTGGCCACAACAATAACAAACTGCAAACTTGAAAATTTTTAATCCTGCGGCTTCACCTACTCTTTATACTTGTCAGCCATTTTTTTTTTCTAACTGGAATTTAATCATGAAACAATCTTAACCAAATTACATATATCTGGCATTTTTTTTGGTATTATTAATTATTCATTACATTTTTATTATGCTTAATTAATTAAAATTGCTGCATATAATCACACTTCATGATTTAAAACATCACTGCAAGAAATGATACATAAATGCATGAATCTCGGAAAGTTCAGCCAATAATGTAAGTAAATTTGCATCTTAAGTCTAGGACAGTTCTCAGTTCTTTTGTCAGACAAGTTTTAAAATGTTTTTATTTCAACTAGTGAAACGTGCCTAATTTTGCACGTCTAGTTGGTCATGTGGGAGTCTTGATCAGTTTCTCTGCACTAAGAGCAAATTATTTAAATGGACAGTTGAGGACTCTGCCTGAGGGGTCAAAGCATGCAATTATTGCAAGCCTGCAGGAACAGAGGTTGAAAGACTGTCATAATAGCTCTCTATGATTCCTCATGAGGGTTTGATATATGAAGACAAGATGGATCACGTCCTCTTTTACTGCTCCACATAACCTGCAGTTCATGCTTTCAGTTTTCTTAAGCCACAGTGGAGTGTGGTCAAGTGAAGGAAGATTTCCAAACCGGAGACTCATGAATTTCCATTTTATAAAAAGTGAGTAACTTACCCCAAAATATGACTGAGGTTCTAAAGTCTTATAATTATTCATCAGCATCCATGCAGTGCTGCTATTTCCTCCACCAATGCGAGTTTTTTTAACAACAGTATTCAGTGTTTCCTTAACAAGTCCCATAAGGATTTTATCTCAAGACTATGCAAAGAATTTTCCATATACTTCCTTACTGGTAAATGTTCAGAACCAATTGATATTTCTGTCCACAAACCTGGTTAAGAGATTTTTGAGTTGTTGCTCTTAGTTTGTGGCAGCACTTTACAAAGGCCCCCTGCTTCCCCATTTTTTGCTTGATTATGTGAAACTCAAGGTGTATCTGAATAGGGGATGCATTTCAGGCAAAGAAAATAGCTACCAGATCCAGCACTGTTGGATACCTTCCTTGTAGTGCTTTACTGCCATATGTTAGAGTTGGTAGCAGTTTTGCAGATAATATTTTCAATATTGGAGTTAAAGTGTGGCCCCTAAGGGTTTTATATAGTGTTTGAAATACAACCATCAGAGAACAGCCACTTTTGTGAGTGGAAGGAGTCTCTTGAATTTACAATCAGCCCTAGATGCTTGTACCCATCCATGTTCCCAATTTAACTATAGCATTTGTAGGATTGATTTATTTTGTTGTCACCCACCATCTTCTTGGTTTAATTTATGGTTTATTTCCATATCTTTTTAATTGAGTACTCAGCTAAGATGTTAATAGGCCTTTGCAGACCCACTTTGGTTTGACTTTCTAGAATGACATCATCTGCATATAGCAAGTTGAATAAGAGATACCCACCAAGTTTTTGGAGCTAAGAATTTACAGAATGCAGGTCAGCAGTCAGATCGCTAAGAACAGGTTAAAGAGTTAGGGTGCCAAAATACAACACTGTTTCAACCCTGAGTGGTTGTTAATCTTCCTGAAAACATGCAATCAGTCGCCATTCTTGATTCTCACCCAGGTGTTAGTGTACAACAGTTGGATGTACCTAAGAAGGAAAGGTGGAATTTCCCATTGTACCAATTTATTTCACAACTTATTTCTCTTAACACAGTCAAAAGTGGCTATGAAGTCCACAAAGTAGAGATGTAAAGGTTTCACTTTTTCAAATGTTGATCAATATTCGGTGAAAAGTATGTTACGGTTTTGAGTTTTTTGTTTTCCAGCAGTGACGGCTGGGTAACTGTAACGCATATCTCATTAGTTTACTATATTGATGGAATTGCAGCTGACAAGTCCCACTCTGATACAGTGAGGGTAATTTGTTTGTTATCTAAGAATTTGAGAGCCTTTCACCGTTCTTTTGGTGCTCCTTCTTGAGTTTCACTTGTTAGACTTGTTGTTGAAGTATTTATATCGGGGTTTGATCCATAGTTGTGTCTCTTGCTAATCAATGCAGGGATTGAGTTATAGGTGCCACTGGTATCTATATAGTTATCATTGTTGTCTCCTTTGTTATCTCTTCTGATCTTTTTCTTTTTGAGTACTTGCAGTACCTATCTTGTTCTTAATTATTGGAAGGAGATTTGGTTGAGAATGATTCTGGCTTGATACATTTTCTTATTCCTAGCATTCTTTTGCTTTTTTCGTTGTCTTTTTGAGAAGTCCTTTGGAGAAATCAATTGTGTGTTGTTTAGTTCCACGTCATTGAGTGTACTGTTGGAAGGGGGTGTCCAGGTGAACATTATCTTTTCCCAACGGATGTACTTCCACTGGTAATTCCGGTCTCATTTTGCTTTTGTCAGATTTCATTTTTTTTATGTTTGTTTTGTTGTCATATGGCAGACTGTAACATCTCCCTTTATCTACATTGGTGAGTCCATATGAGTCTTCTATCCTTGTATTTATGATTTTAAACAGAGGCCCCTTAACCGGCACAGAGGTAATGCACATTTGACAGGTTTTACATTTTTATAGGTAGTTTTAAGTCCAAATACATGATATCAGTTTTTGGCAGGCTTAAGCTTGTTTGTGGTGTACCTTTCATAATGTGTCACATTTACTGTTGACTCTAGTTCATCTGAGATACCACTTAGACTAAACATTGTCAGTGCTTATTATTGTAATGATTCAAGTGTTTCTAGAGATAAAAGTTAGTACAGTAGCTAAATCCACCATAATTGTTCTGCTTTATGTTAGCTCATCTACCTTCTTTGTAGACTCTGAGGCAAACAAAACGAAAAACATGGTTTATGATGTATTTGAAAAAACATTAGCCACAGAAACGTGATGGCCAATTATCTCTTTTTCATTTTGGAGCAAACAACAATTCTCTTTGTATTATGCTCATAGCCCATGAAAACTAAAGGGCAAATTGACAAAGAATTCAGGCAGTCCAGCAACACAGCCAAAGTTGCTTTTCTCAAACATTATACCTATCTTGAGGAGGCATATATTTTTGGTGCAAAGCCCTCTTTACCTTTCTTTAGTAGGTAGGGCTTTACATCACAAACTGTGGGTGCTGTAAGGGAACTCCTATGTTCAAACCATGGAATGCCCCCTTGACCCAAAGCAGTGTAAAGTAGTGCATAGCACTACCTTCTGTTACCCCTATTCTTCCAGCATGCTGGATAGTAAATAGTTTAGCAAGACTTTGCACCAGTTTGCCTCACTTTTGTGTTTTTGCACTGGTGCAACGTCTTGATAATTTTGTACTGAAAACATTTTTGTAACAATAAGCTTACCTCAAAGAGTCACAAACCCCTGTCTACTACTCTTAGTAGATAGGGATTTACAACAGAATCCATGGGTGATTGTATGTGAATGCCTATTTGCCACCCCATGTTTTCCCTTGATGCAAAGTAGCACAAATTAGTGCAAAGCAATATTTAGCATTTCTTTGGGGCTACTTAAAGAGTAAATCCCAAACTACACTTTGCCCTGGTTTGTGTCACTTTGTGATGAAAACCAAGAGCAGAGTGTTAGTACATCTGGGCCTTCAATTTAAGGCAAAATTATTTCCTTCTAAAATGTAGTTAGCATTTTAGAAAACATCAGATCATGGTGTTAGGTATGCAGACTACCGCAGAACAGCTATAATGATCAAATGGACCCAGAAATTTTGTTGGGTTAACCTTTTTTAGTAGGGCTATTATGAATTTGTCAACAGGTGTTGTGTTCTGAGACTACATAATAGCATTAGAATTATCACACTCTTACAGGCAGGACTTCAAATTGCCATAGAACCTATCAGACAACGTTTTAGCCACATATTAAGCAAAGCGGACACACACGAGACACATCCATGAACAACATTATGCCGTTAGGTACTTCCAAAGAAAATGGATGCTGTCCACATTCTGGTGAGCTATCCTATCTGAATATGCCAAGTAGATCAATGCATAAAATGATGAAAGTGAACATTTGCTTACTGCACTAAATTGAATGTTTTCTAAACAAGAGAAGATTGCACCCGTATGATGAGGGAACAAGAAGAGAGTTGACTAATTTGAGCGTTTTCAAAGTGTCATGTATATAGCATGATTAGCTTCTTTCCTAAGGTGAACAGTAAAATATTGTGGATGCTGTGGTAAACATCCTGAGTAACATCTAATAAAGAACAATGTGAGCAAGAAAGTCAATGGATTTTTAAAAATTCTACTACAAAAATATTAAGGCACCTAATGCAGAAGTCATTTTTTGAGACACACTCTTAAAAGGTATCTTTTGGGCAGCAGTCAGTTGACTAAGATGTCATTCAAATTTCCTTATTCTAAGGAGAATAGTGAAAGCCAAATTCTTGACTTTATACAACTTAAATAGCTGTTTTATGGAAGACTAAGACAAAGGGAATTGGAATAGTCTTGCGAGAGACAGCACGGGGACTTAACTACTGTCTTTAGATGAACAATACAGAAGAAATAATCAAAGGGTATATCAAAAACCTTTCCTGATGCATGCTTGGGTAAGGTATACACTCTAGTACTGTTCTTCAGAGAAAGCCAACCTTTTTAGAAGTATTTTAAGGTGTTCTAGTTGTATTTTATTATATAGTTTAACAACAAGGGTGATATAAATTGCAGAAACACTGGAGCAAAGATTGTTCCAAAGACTGCTCCAAAGCACGAATGGAAAAGGTAGCCAGTTTCTTTTTGTTTTTCTTTTAATTGTGATCATGAGCATATTTGTTAATATCACTCCCTTTACTGTTCTATGTCATATTTATATAATTACTTTTTGCTTGATGATAGTCATTTTCCTCTGTGTATTAATTTAATCTTGCTTTTTTGTATTGTGCAGCCATCAAAGCTGGCATTAACTTCTCCTGTGGTTCTCGTAAATGTAAGCATTCTATTCAGCCCTGAATACCAATGAAATTAAAGTAATAGATTTTCACCGTGCTAATGCAATATCATGACTTGTTTGCTGCTACTGTTAATAGATGTTTGCAACTAATGTTGGCAACGGGGTATTTATTCTGGGAACACAAAATATTACTATAAAATTATAAGTACAGTCTAGATTTCTTTTCTAAATGGAATGGACATAGCCTTTTGACATCAAATTGCTTTCAGGCACCAGTTATGAAAGCAGAATTCATTGATACAGTATATCATCATGACACTATTTTTTTTATCACCTGTATTGAATTAAAAAATAATTAAAGTTCATTTGTGTATGACTGCCAATCCTCTCAGCAAATAGATAACACAACACCTTGTTCCTAATGCTTCTCCTTTTCCACTTTTCTCCCTTTTGTCTGATCAATGACCGACTGGCAGCCTGCATGGTGTATTTGGTAGTAAATCACTCATGACTTATATTATAATCTACTCCCAGATGATGTTTTACTTTTTCCTAAACAAGCTAATGTATACAAGGATTCATTTAAAGTGTAATCCAGCTCAAAAACAGTCTAAGGAATAGGGACAGAGTAATTAAAGCATTCCTAAAGAATCTCATCCTCAAACGTATTGTCAACATTTATCTTTTGGTACAATATCCATTGAGGAAACATATTCAGAATTTAGAACCACTACAGACAACTAGTTTTTACCAGTATATCTGCAACATATAGGTATCATGTAAGGGTTTATCATTTAGTGTGCACGGAAAATGCATTTGTAAATAAGCATGTGCATGGAACAAGATTTTGCATGCTGCTTATTTTAATAGTAAAAATTGAGTAATACATGGTCCCTACCTCCATGTCATAACATGATCAGCATAAATATTTAACATAAAAGGACATTGTTTTCAAATGCATTTGTGTTATGTTGTCAGTAGTCATAAAGTGCATATTGTATGAAAGAGATGTTTTACAGAAAAATAACACACCAGCAAGAGCCAATCTAAATCCACTTTTGTGTAACTATGTACCAAATCACAAAATGCTATGATTTTTATCCGTGATGCAATTCCCTCTATTTCCCTATCAAGCATAATGAAAACCATATAAATAAAACACAGGTTTTATTAAAAGATACTGCATTAAGTAAACACTGTATATATGTCAGACTTTCTAGGAGGCAGTTACAGAAAGGCTGGTGATTACAATTATTATAACCAGCTAGTAATTTTCTTGGGCTACATAACATTTGACAGTGGCATTTTTTGAGTCTAGGACAACGTGCTTGTTAGTTCTTCAACTGAGAAATGGAAGGATAGTATATTGCACCATAAATCAAAGAATTTTCCATGGCACAAAATGCCATACACCTGTAGTTTTTTTTTTTAAATTTGTATTTAACAGCTGGGAAATTCATGACTGAGCTACAATTGGTAGCACTTGTTGAGTATTCCCATTTCACAAGAGCCATCATGCCAATCAGTAATCGTGTTACTGCTAGTTACCGTACTCTTAATGAAATCAAAAACACATATTGATACTGGTTGACCCAAGGAGAGAGGATCCATTTATGCTTGAAGGGTTTTTAGTTATTGAAGCATAATAAATGAATGTGCCTGACTTCCATACCCAGACATATAAGTCCCAAATGTATACTATCACTTACATTTTCAAAGAAGTACTAAACATTTATCCAGAGAAAACAACTCTCTACATTAAATGGGAAAGAACAGGGAGTACTAATACAATCGAAATTGTGAAGTTAAATGTTCTCTTAGAAAAGTAGAAGTTCTGTAGCTTTTCAAACTGAAGACACACTGACAAGGAAAGGATGACCGATTCTGATTGGCTATGTCAATGCTGAATTAAATTGTTTCTCATCTACTGCAATATGTAAATAATTTATTTGGTGATAACAATAATGTACTTTATTACGTGGCTCCTCTTGACTGAATGAAACATTTGCCTTTGAAACAAGCTTTTAAATTGTTGTGTATAATTTTAATCTTTGGATTTTTATTGGCAGGTGCCACAAAATATTATGGGATTATTTACTAACATATGTGTGGGTGCTCACTTGATGCAACACAATTTTGTGCTACATTCATGGGCCTTTATAATGTATAGTAAATAAACGCTACAACTGCAATTCTACTTAACTATGTAGCTAAAAATCATTCTTACAACACCACTGTTACAGTGGATTGCAAAACAGGGTCTATGTAATTTTTCTATGATCCAGTGATGTGAATATTTTCACCAAAACATACTTTACTCACATCCTACATCGAAGTGCATTTAATAGAGATGTCTCTTTTGTTCATATTTGAAAGTAAATTCACAAGGTGTTCCATTGTATTCTGTATGCAGAACAGGCAGTAGATTTCTTTAATCTTAATTTTTCTTACAAAATAGATGTTGCTGATTTTATGGCAAGATCTGCTCTCTTGAGGAACAGGGAAAAAGTACAGATAGGACACAAGAAACCTATGATGCAAGAATTATGTGTTTTCCAATACTGTACGTTCAGAATACTGTGGTTAATCAAAATAAATTAAAATTTAAACTTCAAATATATAAAATCATCATTCGCTAATAATGAAATAGAAGCCATGAGGGTTCAGTTTGCTATATAAATGTACAAGAAAGTGCATTTCATCAATGAGAAGCAATTATAATGGGATAGTCTGATATCATTTAGTTTCTCACAAAAGCTATGCTTGACATTTTCCACAGGAAGTACAGAACAGCTCCAACATAACTTGTTTGGTTGTGGAAATGTACACATCAGATGATCTCTGTGTTCACAATAACATATTATTTGTATGGTTTATATGCCTTTCACCATGTTCCCCTTTCTGCAAAACAATATTGGATTTTCTAACTAGATACTCGACATAAAACAATGTTTTTCTACAAAATATCTTTCTTTTGGCTATTCATTGGAATGTTTATCTGTGCCTCTCATCAGGGAATGTATGCACATCTCTACTTTACATTATGAAGCATATATATGGCCAGAACGATGATGCTTGAGCAGCTGAACTACATAATGTATGCTCAAGGCTGCTTTCACCTAGCTCACATTTGGACTTGTGTGCGGCATTCAAATTTCAAATGATTTATTTGTGTCTTAACAGTGGCAGACTAGTTTAAGAACTAGAGCAATAGTGCAGCAAAGCTAAGGTCAGAATAGAAAACAAATGTAAACATTTTAATGACAACCAGTTGAGACTTGAACTGACAATCTGTGCACAAATAAAAAATAGATTAAATCAACTCCTAAGTGCCAGGTATCTTCCTTTTTGATACTTTACTCAATTATTTGTGTTTAATATGGATTTCTTCTATAAGAGGACACTGTGAAATATGAGTCTTCTTTGTGAAAGTATACTGGCCTGTAGGTAAAATGCGCACATTGTAAATTTTCCTTAACTCACATAAAATATTATCTTTAACATATTATTGCATTTTCACAAACGGCTTGTATGAAATTGCTAAACCAACATACAGTCACAGAGGAGCAGATTCATTTCTCTCCAATGTCATTGACATATCAGGGACTTAAATGTAGATAAAGCAAATAAACACATTTGTATACTGCCCTATAAGACTCTCTTTACTGATAAATAAACAAAAATAGCACCTTTTTGTTTTGTTTCTGAACTTAATACAACATGCTGTTCCCTGGCATTCCCAAAATAGCACTGATTAGATCACTCTTCTACAAGATGTTGGCTATCAAACTTTCACATTTCACAAGTATTTCTACTCTGTATAACATGTAATTGCAGAAGTACAATACCACCAAGAATGCATTAAGTTCTGCTCTGCACTGTCCACACCAAGATTTTTGGGCTAGGAACATTTCTGTTATTCTTGTGAAAGGAAGTGGGCCTTTGGGCTTGATATTTTGGTGTGGTGATCATTAGGAAGTAAGCTGAAATATGTGCAACAACAAATTCCACAGGAATTTTGACGGATGAGAAGGAAGGAGTTTATAATGGTAACCAGGTTACAATTTGGGATAGGAGAGGGAGCGGTAAGGACTTCTGTCATGGAGAGAAGCTAATCATATTGCAGGATATTCTCCATCAGTCACTGTGACATTGGTTTGTGCCTCACAAAATGCATAGACTGGAATTTAATATAAAGAATTAGCCCACACACACAGAACATGTACCATTTCTTTAACACATTTTTTTTTGTTTTTAGTTTTTTGGCAAAGCAACAAAAAATATAGTTCTATGACTGCCAAATAAAAAATGATAACATGATATTTTTTGCAACAATTCTTTTGGGAATATGTAATATGTGGCTGTGGTTTAAAACCTGAGGCTTTGCACTGGTTATTGACTTAAAGATTGTTCTTTAACATTGTGCTTCCATTGTATAACAAAAAAACTAAAAATGAATTAGAAAAATTAGCTGCTGAACAGTGCTAGGACACGCAGACAAAAGGTACTAATACTACCTATTCATAATATTGTTTTTTGATTCATATCTAAAGGGATATATTGGCCTTCAAAAATGATTACTTGAGACTTACTTACCTACAGTCAAAAAGTTAAATATGTATCAAATAATGTTTCATTGGGTTTATTATATGCATTATATACAAGATACTGAAATGATTTGCTAATAAGCAGCATGAATTGCCGATAACACCTGGAGCTAAGTACCGAAAATAAATTATATTAAAAAATGTAAAAGCATTAATACAGATAACTATTATGCCGTGTATACAAAGCTCTAGGAGCGGGCATGTGTACTTCAAAATGAAATCAGCCGTGTTTACCTAAGCCTGACTTATTTGTATAGATGCGTGATGTATTCACAACCCATACATAGTGCTAGTATTAAAGTACTGTCTTTTAAATTAGTGAATTGATACAGGTATACTACTACTGCAACTATACTTCTAGAATCTATATCACAATGTTTTCAGTTTAGATTGAATTCTAGAGCATACAGTATATTTCAAAAACAAGTGGTTTTTGAAAGTAGACACGTATAAAATATCCTTTGTAAACTTCTAATTTTAGATTTAATATTTGCTGTAGGTCTATTAGGTCTTTACCCAATAGCATTCACGGATGGTATCATAGACCTGGTATGGTACCATTTATTTCAGCATGATAAAAGAAAGATGGACTGGCACAAAAACTCAACTGCATAAACATTTGAGAGGCGACAAAAACAAAAATGACAGCTTGGTTTATAATGACTGACATTATTAAGGCTGTATATTCAAGCAATGTATGTTAAAACAGAAATGGACAGGGATTCTAGGCAGTAAGAAAAGTCCTGTATTTTGGATGGAAAATGAAAGAGAGAAGCCGTTGATAGCTGATTGTTGGCACAAAATGGCCAATGAAAGCAGTGGTGTGCAGCGGAAGATGGAAGAAACCAATTTTGAAATCTCATTGCCAGTTTTCTCCAGTTGTTAGCCTGATACATAAAATTCAGGGAATAGAGGTCTCCATCTAAATGAAATACTCCTTCTTCTCCTCTGCATTGACTTGACTGCCTTCTGCATTGATAATGGCCGTGTCAGCATCTGGTGCATCTTCTGCTCCTTTAGCTTCATTTGTTAAATACGTCCCTAAGGATTTACAAAAAATGAAGACCATTAGTCTACATGCTCATATACGTCTCTGTCATACAGAAATTAATGCAGCTTGAGACATGTTACAATGAAATGCATCAACTACAGTCTAATGTTGAATACTTTTTGCCATTCTCAATTCAATTGCAGCATCATTAAGAGATTTGACACCAGTGCCAACAAGTAATGGCACCCTTATTTGTACCAAAAGTGCATGAGAATAGGAGAAAGAATTGTGATAAACCTGAAATCTGAAACAAATACATGTTTCCTTTTTGTCTGACCTTTGGCACTAAACTCAAACAGAAAAAAGTAAATAAATCCAGGAAACTGACAATAAACGTTGTTGCATGTTATAGATCTGTTTTGACATACTGTTAAACACCGTAACCTATGGTGATACTAAGGTGCTTATTATGAGAGGCATGGAAATGGAGTACAATTTTATTAAACTGAAATGAATTAAACTGAATTGTAAATACGGTCTCATGGCTACATCAAGATAGTAGAACTTTAGCAGTGAATATTTTGCAAGTCTCTGGAATACAGGGGAATCAGGAGATTTCTTCACTACATCCACCAAATTATTCCTAGGATTAACTCACATTGTTGACAAGGTATTCTTCAGTATACATGGTTGGTACTGTCATTAAGAAGTGTTTCTGCTTTATGGTGCATTTCCATGTTTCCAGAATACCCTACACCTTGCATAAATCAATGCCAGGTTGATTGACACCACTACTAGAATGTCTACCTTTAAGAATGATTCTATAGATTACAAATAAAAATGTCTGCATAAGAATCTGATTTATAGCAAGGGGCACATATAATCTATCATTGTGGAAAACAGAATGATAATATGATTAAAGAAAAAGTCTACCGATTCGAAAACACTCACAATTACCAATATGTTTGTAATTTTAGGCAGGGAATCCATGTTCACCTAAATGTACTTATTAAAATGTAGAGATGAGTACATTCACGTGCAAACCCCTCTTGATGTGTTGGCTGAATGTACAGTGGACACATATTTATTAACTTTACACTTGCATAATTTCTTCAAGCGCCAAACTCTCCACCTCATTCTAAAAGGGTCTCTTACATACAGAACCCCTGTGAGAGATCAGGACAACAACACACTTTAGAAAGATTTTAAAGAAAATGCCTTCTCTTGTCTTTGGAAAAAAAGTAGGTCACTAACATTGACTCATTTTAATGAATTATTCACCATCATAATAGCCTTTTGAGCATTAGGGTTAAATTCATTATGTAAATCATTATGTCGAGTTAATTCCAGCAATGGTGATTGTAAAAAGTGTATCTTTTTAGTGCCCCCTCATTTCTTGTACAGATTAAGCCGGCATTTTGACTTTGTGCAAGGAGACTGCCATTCAGCCTAACCTGTGCATGTGTTCTGACTCTACAACATGAGGAAAATTTGGCTACATGTCAGTTGGTGTGTTTAACTTTTAGGTAAGGCCACAGTAACATGGCACAGGAAATTAACCAGTTGGCTTAAAAGGTAAATATTACATGTGGGCGACTGAGTACATTTACACCCTCACATGCCTGATTCAAAAAGCATGTCTTTAGTCCTATCATTGCAGCTTGACTAGCTGCATTATAAAACACTGCAGCAGCACATGTAACAGTTTCAAGTGTTTGATAATTGACCTTTTAGTATGTTTTGTAGCCCACTAGGCTGAGTGCTCAAAGTACAAATGGCGGGCATCTAAATATTAATAGTATTATGTCTCTAAAGTGAATTGCCACAGTCTTTTTTCATGCTAATGTGTGTGTTCTTTTTTTTTTAAGGAGAAGGCCTCAATGTAATTGTTACTTTATCACAACTCGGGTCAGGAAACTCCTATAAAATTCAGTGATTTTTTAAATGTATAGCAATGTGTAATATTCAGTTGGTGTTTTCCATCAAGCTTGGCGGTCGGCGGCTGAAGCGATAACGCCCAGCCCTCCTGCCATGTCAGGGCGCTAGGTCTCGGCATGTCCGAGATTGCACCGGATGGTGGTTGCTGGCTCCCCGCGGCTCTCAGCTTGTGCCACCCCAATATCTGCTGCGATTAGAGTGGCTAGGAAAACCGCGGACTGAGAGGTAAGTGTGTGCGCTCTGCTTAATTTTTGGCAAGACTGCAGCACTACCTGGTAGAGGGTCACTGCGGAGGACCACAACATCACCTTCTCTTGTTTGGGTACTACTGATATACCTCAAAGAGTGGATTTTTTAGAAGAGCTAAATTAGGGGGTCCAAGAGGATTTTGGGATTTTTGGAGTAATAGAAAATGCGAAGTCAACCCAAGGCCTCTGGCTCCGCAACGACTCATTTTGAGATACCCGCCCCAACCCAACGGGCTAAGAAAAGAGCTGGGCAAGCCACAGCATGAGCTATTCGCACTGCTTTGGCCCTTAAAAATTACACTCTCCCCGGTGATCTCGGAGACTGTGAAGAAGGTGCAAACATTCTGAGGACCAGCACCTCACGGAGGGGGGTGTGGAGATAATCTCTTTGAGCTCCGGGCAGAGTGATAGCAGCAAGGAATCTATATCAGTTAGGCCCACTCAGATCTTAATGCAAGAATT
This sequence comes from Calotriton arnoldi, assembly GCA_963921515.1. Lineage (NCBI taxonomy): Eukaryota > Metazoa > Chordata > Amphibia > Caudata > Salamandridae > Calotriton > Calotriton arnoldi. The sequence goes on from CAWUFW010003015.1 coordinate 1,344,326, forward strand.
AAGAGAACCAACCTATCTGGGAACAAGAGATTGTTCTTTTAAAATCTTTAGAAGTTATAGAATACCCCCTCTTCATGAAGGCGAAATTAGGCCCGGGGTCAAGTGTAGCCCCTGTGACTGATCAGCTCGGGAAGGCGCAACCCCCGCATCTACACAGCTTCTGCAGCTTTGGTAGTCACCGTAGCTACAGTCACATTCACCTGCTTTTGCCTCAGGGGGCAAACTGATGGTATTCCAACCCCTGACAGTGCCTACTGAGTTAGCTACAGCCCAGGGATCATTAGCTCCTGAGCAGGAAGGCTCAGGATCTGGAAAGATGCAACAGGATCCACCTCTCCCAAACAATGAGACATTCCAGTGTGGTCTCCCTTTTACAATGCAATGGGATGCCAAGACTATGTTAAATTTAATCCTTGAGGAAATACGGGACTTGAAAGCCTCACAAACCATGGAGATCGCTGCCCTGCATGCACATCTTACGAAAATTGAGGAGACAGTGGCCCAGATCCCAGAGAGGCTAAGAGAGGCAGAAGTAAGAATCTCTCCTTGATTGAATATAAATTGGAGGAGGTGGAAAATCATTCAAGATGCGCTAATCTGTGCATCGTTGGTGTCCCGGAAGGGCTGGAGGGACAGCAAACGCTGCAATGGGGAAACACTTTCATCAAAAAATATGTCCTTCCAGAACATTCTGGTGATCTCACACTTACAAGAGCCCACCAAATAACTGCACATCTGCCTCCAAATTTAAAATATCCTCGAACAATCTTGGTGAATTTCGGAGACTTCAGGGTGAAGGAGTTAGTGCTATCCAAAGCTATCAAAGAGAAACAGTTCAGTACCCCTGAAATCCCTCTCTGTCGTATATTCTCTGATATTTCCGCCGCAGCAGCTAGGAGGAGGAAAGAAATCGTGAAGATGCTTCATCTTTTTAAGGTGCAAGGAGCACAGGCAATGATTGCGCAGCAGTCAACACTGAAGGTGCTAGTAAAGAGACGGTTCCATGTATTCTGTGATGTCTTGGAGGCTCAGGAACTATTACAGCAAATATCAGATAAGCCATAAGTTAGGAGTGTGTGACCAGAAAGCAGACTATGGGACCTTCTGGCAATCCAAATCTTAGAACCATAATTATAATAGGCGATTCTCCCTCTCTCTAGGGATTGAATGTTGACTTTTAGGTCTGAGGTGTATTGTATTATCTTTACAAGTATTATTGAAAGATTGATGCACCTTAGCCAGATAATTTTTGATTGGAGAGCGGAGGTTCAGTGGGCTTAGAGTAAGGATGTGTCTATGTCTTCAAGGGGGTTTCCCCTTTTTTTCTTTTTTTTCCCCTCTGGCGTGGCAGGGGGGTAAGGGTAGGCCGATCGATCTGGGCACAAGTCCAGGGTGCCAGATTCTTTGGGGAGGGAAGCATGTCAGGTGTGAGTGAGATGGCGCACCACTCACCACGGCTTAGAGGTGGGGGATTGAGAGAGGGAGAATCGGGGGGCATGTGTTAGGTGGAGGGTAGGGATGAAAAGAATAATAAATATGGATCCAAGTTTGCGATTACTTAATTTAAACAGTAAGGAAGGCAGAACAGAATATTAGCCTTGCCTGAGCAGAGGCCCAATCAGAAGTGAGGGCTTCTCCCCTTTATTAGATTATTGCAAGATAAAGGTGGGTCGAAAATGGGGGAATGTGTCTTCTCTCTCTGTGTGAAAGGTCGCTATCTCATTGAAGTAGCTCGGACTAGCGGAAGGGAAGCTAATATAGGCAATATCCTTTTTTTCTCCAAGTCTATGCCCTGCAGAAATTGCATATACCTGCTTTTGGGGGAGGTTTCATACCTCCTCTCGCATAGATTTTTTTTAAATTTCCCGAGTCCTTAATTATATATCTCAAACAAATATGCCTAATTGGTTCTCCGATCATGCGATGATTAGTCTTGAGTTTGAAGTGATTAAATCTCCGCTGGGACCTAGATGAAGGGCGGCTACAAATTCTTAAGGAAGAGATTAGGGAATTTTTGATTAATGATGGGACCGCACCTGAGGGTATTGTTTGGGACGCCATTAAGGCATTTATTAGAGGGAGGATAATAAGGAAGGATGCAGAGAATAGACTTAAAGCCCCAAAAAAGCATAATTTAGAACAAAAGGTACGATAGAGCTATGACAGGTTTTTGAAGAACTCATCCAGGGCTAACAAAAAAGTGTTTGACGTTGCCAGACAGACAATGAGTGAAGCATACTATGTTAAATGTGCCGTACTGAGCCGGATTCACTCTCAAAAAGTTTATGAGGAACGCAACTTCGCTGGCAAATTTTTAGCATGGCAGGCACGGAAACAAGCAGCCAAGAATCGGATAAATGCTCTGAAATGTCCAATCACTGGAATAACAAGTAGGGATTCAGAGAAATCAAGTTAAACCATTATAGACCGATTTATTCACAAAATCAGTCAATTGATAGACTCTCTCTAGGAAGTTTTTTTAGCAGATTGTGATATCCCAGCCTTAACTAGAGAAGAGGGAGCCAACATGTCTAGACCCTTCTCTAAAAAGGGATTGACAGAGGTCATTATGAATCTTCCGAACGGGAAAGCCTGTGGTCCAGATGGATTCCTTGGGGAATTTTTTAAAAAAAATTCAGACATTTTTGTCAACCATCTTTTATCTTTAGCTAATTGAATGCTACAGGGAGATGATATACCACCTTCTTTTTTTAAAGGGAATGTTGTAAGCTTCCTGAAGAAAGACAAGGAGGCTGAAGATCCCAACTCGTACCGCCCTAACACATTATTAAATACAGATTATAAAATAGTTACAAAGGTGCTTGCAAATAGATTTAACTCAATAGCCGTGGGATTGATCCACTTAGATCAGAACAGCTTTTTAGCCGGCAGGCAGCTAGGGACAAACACCCACTATCTGGTGGAAGCCCGGATGTTTCTGCAAGATGCGGAAAAAGGTTTTGAACTCGTTGTCTGGGAATCTCTATTTAATATCTTGACCAGATTTGGTATTCCATCCCGGATCAAGGGGCTCATATATAATATGTATTGTAAAGCCGAAGCAGGTTTTATCATCAACTCATTAGAAGTGGGGCAAATAAAAGTATTCTGCGGCACAAGGCTGCCATATGCCTTCTCATTAAGCCACTAGGTACAGCAATCCGAGCAAATAAGAGTATCCAGCCTCCACTCCCACAAATGGATACAATAAAATTATATGCTGACGTCATCATGTTAATTTAAGACAGTCAGAAGGAGACTCAAGAAAAGCTTTTTGAGATTTTTGCTCAATATGAGATTCTGGGAGGTTATAGAATTCATAAGAGGAAGACAGAAATAATACTCTGTGGTTGTACTCCCGATGTTTTACTTTCAGATATGGCTGTATGTGTTAATTCCCAACCGAAGCGCTATTAAGGCATAAGGTTCTCTTTTAAGATTGAGGATTTGTATGACCTTCATTTTTAACCCCTTCTCACAAAGGTACAAAATGTATTCTCTCAGTGGATTTTTCTCCCTTTGACTATTCTAGGGAGAGTTTCCCTAATCAAAATGTCGGTCCTCCCTTTATTTAATTTCTTATTCTCGGCTATCCCGTGCGTGCTAACTACCTCATTTTTTAAAGCTGTTGAGTCCATGTTCTCATCCTTTATCTGGCAAAAAAAATCACCCAGAATTGCACTAAGCACTTTATATGAACCACGAGAGAACGGAGGGTTGGCGCTCCCCAATCTCAGAGATTACTATTCTGCCTATTTTTCACAATACATGTCTAGGTTTAATACAAAGATACTCAGGGGTCTTTTTTATAAATAACTTCATGCAGGTGATTTTTATAGAGTTTAATATTCGACCAAGCTACCTAAAAGAGTACGCTATAAGAGCTTGAAGTGGCTCTTTCGGAAGCGTGGGGATCTCTATAGGAGATATTCCATTCCGCAGATCAATGCGGCAACACCCTTGGCTGCTGTTGATATAGGTCCGGGGGGAAGCTTTCACCCGAAATTGTTCAAAAGTGGGGTAAAGCAGGATATTGGAAAATATTGGACTTCCTTATGGGAGATAGATGGCAAAACTTAATGAAAGTAAGACAGCATATACAGGATAATTTTTTCCTCTCTGGCTAATTTAGAATACTCAATAAAGTTTTGCTGGAATTGGATCTTGGCCAGATCCTTAGTAGCAGAGAGGTGGCATCTGCTTTAAGTGATGACGGGCTGTTGAAAAGGCCAGGGGTATAGAAAAGAATGCTTTTAGTATGTAAGGGCCCTGAATCTGCCCAAAAAGTGATAACAAATGGGACAAATACGACGGCCTTGAAATGAAAAACAAGATGTGGAAGGAAGTAAATATATTACGTTTTAGTGTGTTACGAAGGGCCAATTTGTGATGGATGCTTTATTTTTCTAAATGGCTTCTATATAGGATTCCAGATTTTTTAACATATAGTAATCCTGCCCACCCAGGTGACTGTCCCCTGTGTATAGGGCATTCCCTGGCAAACTGGACGCATGTTATCAGCCACTGCTCATCGATACAGGGATTATGGACTGAAATATTTCAGTACCTTGTAAGTGAATGGAGGGTCAATCTGGTTCCAACTACCTGGCTAAGAGTCTTGGGATATTACCCGGTATTGGGCTTGTCCAACAAGTGGGTAAAATTAGTATATATTGCAACAGCTATAGGTCGATCCTTTTTACTTCAAAATTGGTGAATGCAGATAATCCCCTCAATGAAGAACTGGCTACAAAAAATGAGACGAGTCAGAACCAGTGAACAGTTATATGCAATACGAACCGGGGGAGTTAGGAAATTCGAGAAACTCTGGGGGCAATATTTCCAATCTGAAGATGTAGGACCAGTTCGTAAGGGACTGATTAAATTAGTTAAGCTCTTCTCCCTTGTCATATTGTAGGTATTATATGAGCTATTCTCCTTCTTTTTATCTGGTTTTAAGTCAACTGCATGTATAGTATTTTTTACTTTGATGATATTCTCTCACTGTAAGATGTTATACCCTGTGTATTTATTTTATTTATATAATATAAATTATATTTGTATTGAAGACTCCTATGTGTAATTTATGATGAATATTTACTGTAATTTATATTTATGATATTGTACTACCCGGATCCTAATAAAAAAAATGTTTAATGTTCAGTTTAATAGTGAAGATTTGGGGAAACATAGTGTAAAGGTGACTTTATAAAAATGCCTTGTACTGCCTAGTAGCTTTAGCTATAATTCAGTTTTGCTGGGATTTTTCCTCTTAAATGCTATTAGCCCTTTGATGATCTGCAAAACACTTCAGTGCCCAGACACAGTAGAGCTAGAGCTCCTATCAGGAATGCTTGGAGGAGTAACCACTGGCCATGTATTCTGGAAAGTGGTAGAGAGGCATGAAATACAACACAGGTGGCATCACAAAGGACCAGGCTGGGGCCTGGTCTTTTTCACATGTTTAAACTATATAGGGCCTAATTTGGGAAAGGCTTCTGAACTGGAAGCCATCCCATCCATACTATCTCTGTTACTAGATTAGGGAACCTGTTTTCATAACTAGTCAGGGGGCTTACTAGAGGCTCATTTCAATAATAAAGTACTGGAAAATGACCCTCTCTGAAGGGTCATGCCAAACATTTTGCCTTCCTCCACCTCTCTTTCTGACCTTTTTTTTGTTGGCTTTAGGACTCTGAGCACTTTACCACTGCTACCGAATGCTAAAGTGCATGTGCTCTCTCCCCTAAATATGGTATGATTGGTTTACACCTGTTTGGCATATTTAATTTAGTTATAAGCCCCTTATACATTAGTATGCCATATACCCAGGGCCTGTGTGTGCAGTTTACTGTCACTTTGACTTGGCATTTAAAACCACTTGCCAAGCCTTAAACTCCCTTTTATTACACATAGGTCAACCCTAAGGTAGGCCCTAGGTATCCTATAGGGCAGGGTGCTGTGCAAGTACCCCCCTAAGTGCTATTTGCTTCTAAGCACTACTTTTGAATTTATTCTTTACAAATTCATAACTCCAGTTGTACTTATTGGATTTTAGTCATTTGGTCTTGGTTTACTCTTAAAAGTATAATCTATTTTTCTAAGCCTCTGTGGAGTATATTTGTAGTGTTTTCATTGTGTTACGGTGTGCGTGTGTTGCACAAATACTTTACACATTGCCTATTTAGATAAGTCTGACTGCTCTGTGCCGAACTATCAGAGGGTGAGCACAGGTTATCTTTTAGTGTGAATCTAGCTTACCCTGACTAGAGTGTTGGTTCCTGCTTGTACAGGGTGCATACTCTGACAACCAGAAACCCCAGTTCTAACATATAGGTACTTATGGAACCTAGAGAGAGGGACAAAGTTTCTACTAGGATCCTACTACCTTTAAAAACTCACCACAGCAGGAAACATTGAGATAACCTAAAGGAGAGTAAAAAGGGTGTGCTGAACAAGTGAGCAGACTGGACTCTGGAAATTATTTTGTGGTTGTATTAAAGGTTATCATCAATCTCTACTCAACATCCATTATAAAACTGATTTCCAAACAACATTTCCAAATACCATAACTGGACTAGGAGAAGTTTGGATCTGCTTTGAAGAAAACAAAGGTTTCAGTTGGTTGGCCTCCTGTTAGCCTTAGGGGCCAAAAAGGATAACGAGGTTCTCCAGTTGTTAAGAAAAACCAGTTGGCCAGTTCAGAAATGGACTGCACTGAATCCTTCTGGAACTTTTGCCAAAGTGAGACCTGGTCCTTAGGAGATCTCTCCTGAAAGTCTTGGCACTGTAGGGGTAACCAGGAGGACATTTTACAGCACATGTAGAAAAGTGGAGCATACTCATTGTTTGTCCTTCAGACGACCGGGACTCGTTTCTGAGGTTATTGAGGAAATAAACAATCTAGGCAGGTAAGAGTTCAAAGTTCAACCATCTTGGAGCTTTTTGTTGTGAAGAATAATGCTTCAGGAGGACCTCAATGTGAAGGTGTTTGTCTTTGTAGAGCCCTGCCGGCCTTGAGCATTCAGATATTCCCAGTTAGAATATTTTAACCACCATAAAAAGTCCAAAGGTAAAACTTGAAATGAAATGAAATAAAATGAAAAATATTTTTATAAAAAGCACGAATGCCTGGAGGTATCTTAGTGCTGCTGCTGTTCTGACATAGTTGGCAGTTCAGGAAGGGCCCTTAGTTGATAAATAGCCAGGTTGTTAAAGCTTTCCTAAAAAGCAGGAGGCTGGTCATTGATTGAAGATTAAGAGGTAGGCTGTTCCAGAGTTTGGCAGTCCAGACTACAAAATGTCTGCCACCCCAGGTTAACTGCCTGATCTTGGGGACAATTATATTTTTGGCCAAGGTAGAACGCAGCTTTCTGATGGGGGTGTACCAAGTGAAACTGTACTTAAGGTACTCAAGGCCCCTGTCATGCAGGGCCTTGAAGGTACTGCAAACGGCCTTAAAGGCAATGTGCTTTTAGATTGGTAACCAGTGCAGCATGTCTAGGGCATGAGAAGCTGATTGAAACCTGGAATCCCTAGAAGCATATATGCTGCTGCATTCTGAAGTATCTAGAGTTTGTTAAGACGTTTTTGTCGCATGTTCAAATAGAGAGCATTGCAATAATCTCGTTTCGATAGGACTAGGGTTGTTACAACAGACTTCTGTAATTCGTAGGGAATGCATGGGAGAACTTTCCTAATTGTCCTAAGATGATGACAAAGCAGCAAAATTATCCCAGGGGCAAAGTGAATTTGGCAGCTACAGATATCAGCTTTATCCTGCTTTTGGCTTCAAAACTGAAGGCTTTGGTGAAAACATGGACTCCACATATCCGTCTTTGAGGTACCCTCACTGTCTACAGCATCCTGTTTTTGCTCACTGGATGACTTTACAAACAGAATAAAGGCTATGGATTAATTTAGGATTTGATAGATCTGGGGAAGGTCCACAAATCATGGTTCTTCAGCCTCATCAGGCCTATGGTTCCCCCACTGTCATTAGAGCAGCGTGAACCACTGGGTTAGCATTGGTGGAACCTCGGTCCACCAATGCTAAACCCTGACACAGCATTTCTGCTTGCCACAAGACCACTGGGTCACAGTAATGGTCGATCTGCAGTATTGAAGGTAGGACGTTATCACTCATTTTCCCTGCCCATTTCCACTGTGCAATGAAATTATTAAATGGACCCATGGAAAAAGTTTTTTTGTGTCAGTACCATTTACTCGTTTTTCAGAGAAAACAAACTCTTACGTTGAACACTAAAGTTTTCCAAGTAAACGCTTTAAACATGATATTCACTCAGGAAATGGTCAATGAGTTGCATGTTGGTAGCACCCTTTACATCATAGAAATCCCCTCAAGGCAGATGGCAATCTCTAAATATGCTTAAGGGCTCTTGATCCCAGGCAGATTGGACAATCGTCCTCCAGGGTTTATGTAAGGCATACGTCTCCAGATAAAATCTTTGATTTGTATGACCCAATATTATGTTGGTGATATTCCTTTTCCAAAATCAAAATAAAACTCACATTGATTATTCTCTGCCCTGTAAACCATCTGTTAAATATTATTGTCTTTAAAAATGCATTTTCATGTCGGCCATGCTAACTTCCATAATGGATGCCTTCATATATGCCCCATCGTCTTAATGCTCCTCCACTTGCAAACCCTAGGGCATAGATTGTTGCAAAGGCTTTAATCCACACTAGCATTTAAGGATATTTGGGCCAGATTTACAATTTTTTTCATGTAACTCAGCGCAGCAACCAAATTTGCTGTACTGCATTGTGTAAGGGGGGAAGCAAACACACACCAAGATTGGCCTGATGCAGCAGTAATCCTGTTATGGTGCTTTAAAAAGGCTGCTTTGCATGACGCAAAGCCTCACACCATGCAGCAGGCGTGTGTGCACTGTCTAACGTAAGATTTGCACTAGAAGCATACTCTTCCAGTGCAATTTCCTATGCCTAGACAAACTCAGAGAAGAATCCCATGGACTGTATGTATATTGTGCACTGAAGCACACATGCAAGGGGCTCATTTTTTGTATAAATGAATACATTTCCCCTTGCTTCTGCCTGCATCAAGTAGGCCAGTGTTGCTATGTTATCTTATGTTTTGCTATGCTTCGTGGAGTTGTAGAGGGCACTATCACACAGGAGGGTATCCTAGTGCTAAGCAGGTGAGAGTCTAGCCTCGCCTAGGGTGGGCAGGTCTTCTCAAAGAGGCACATTTGCAGCTTCTTGCACAACTCACCAAGAGAGGAGGAAGCTCTGATGTGATGTGTAGTGGGATGACTTTCCTCCCTTTAGGCGTGAAGTAGGAGAAGTTCTGGCCTCCGAATCTGTTTCAGTGTTGTCGTGAGTTGTGTGCGAGTAGTAGTCTGACTGAGTGGAGGTGTCTGAAGGGTCTATGGAAGGAGATGTGACTGTTAAGTAGGCAGGAATTATGTTGTGTAGTGCCTTGAAACTGTGAGTGAGAAGTCTGAACTATATGCGCTTATTGGAAGCTAGGGAAGCTCCTGCTGCTGAGTTCTGGATGGTTTTAAGTCTTCTAGTGAGTTGCGTGCTAATGTCTGTGTCCAGCTTGCTGGTGGCTAAGGTGTGTGTGATGGTCTTTCGGGAATTGCTTAGCAACCATTTGAAGATTTTCCTCAGCACCTTCAGGGTATGGAAGCAGGATTCTGCGATTGCATTGATGTGCACTGTCATGTCCAGTTTGTTGTCAACGAAGACCCAGAGGTTCCTAGTGTGTGTGTTGAGGGTGAGTGTGGGTCCAAGGTCGGCCAGCCACCAGGTGGAATCACATGGCGAAGTGTTATCACCAAAACTCATAACTTCTGTCTTGTTTAGTTTGAGGCTCTTGCACTTCATCCAGTTGGTAACTTCAGTCATGCAGGCAGTGAACTTGTTCAATGTGCTGTGGGTCTTGTCTGAGGGGAAGGAGCATGAGTTGTCCGTTGTTGGTGTAGGAGAGGGTGTTGATGTCATAGGCGCATTGACCCTGGCTAGAGGTATTATATAAGCATTGAAGAGGGTAGGATTGAGGGACAATTATTGTGGATCTCCACAGATGAGTTTGCAGGTTTCTGATGAGCATGGGGCCAGGCTGACAGCTTGTGCTTTGCCTGTCATGAAGGAGCAGATCCACTAGGAAGAAACCAGGGAGGAAGAGGCTGCCGTGCCTCCTCATGTGTATGTTGCAGCGATGAACACTGTTTAGATGTTGTGGTTGGGTCTAAAGCCAGACTGAGTGGCGTTGAGACATTGGTATTTGCCGAGACGGTTAGTGAGGAATATGTTGATGAGTTTCTTTAGGACTTTGGCAGAATACAGCAGGAGGGAGATCTGTCGGTAATTGGTGAGAGTGGCTTGGTCTGTGGAGGGTTTCGTCAGTAGGGAATGATGGTGACATGTTCCCAAGCATCCCAAAACTTACTCAGGCATTGAGGATATGTGTGAGTGCTACGCTGATGTTGTGGAGTCTGCTGGTTAAGGCTTGTGGGGGCAGGAGTTAGACAGGGCCCCAGAGTGGATAGACTTCATGGTAGTGGTGGGCCAGGCAGTCAAGCTCTCTTTTATGGCCAGGATGGGAAGTTGAGTAGCAGGGGTGATGGGGACTGTGAAGGGTCCAAGTTGCTGTATATGGAGGTGATCTTGTTGCAGAAAAAGTCTCAGAGTTTGTTGCAGAGGTCATATGATATGATGACATTGTAAGAGGCAGCCACAGGAGTGTTAAAATCTATTATGATGGCAAAGATCTTCTTACTTCTGCTGGTGCTGGCGTCAATGTGGTAAGCAAGTGTAGCATTCTCTGTGTTACTGATCTGTTGGGGGTAGCATTTTAGGACGGATTTGAATGTGCTTTTGTCCACAGTGTCTTGGCCCATTCTCCCTTTATACTCTAGTTGTTTGCAGTGACACTTTGTTAGCCTGAGGTCCTCTGTGTGCCAACTGGCTTGATGTCGGTGTCTAGACATTTGGTTCTGCTTGAGGGGAGGCCACCAAACACAGAGGAGGTATAGAATGAAATGGAAACCAATGGGGTACTGTCCACTCACAGTCAATTCACAACAAACAAAAACCCACTCTCCTAGCACCCCAGACAAATTCAAAAATATACTGTATAGGTCCTTTACACTTTGCACCTTAACAGCTCGAGTACCTCTATTAGGAGGTTTCACTAACTAGGGGTGATGCTGCAAAGAAAAATTATGTAAATAGGTGTAGTGTTAATCAATGACAAACATAAATATGTGAAAATTACAATGTAAACAAATGTTGTGTAAAAAATTGGAAGTGCCGCATAGGAGCAACCACAGTAAGCCTGTCAATTTGTGCTGCCGACCACCTTAAGTTGTCATCATTTGCACTTTCCTAAAGATGCAGAAAAAGAGCCACCACTCTTAGCTTTCCTGTGGAGTGTAGCTAAAAAAGAAATGTTTGAAACGCTTATGCCGTCCTTCTTGCACTAAAGAATAAGATCCTCTGAAAATCTGAGAGTTCGCATATCACTCTCTGAGGCAAAAGACGGCCAAAACCAGAAATAATAAAAATGTGTCTGAAGGACCAAACATTTTGTAATTATTTAGGCCTTCATGCTCCGAATGACAAGGTAAGGCAGTTGGCGGAAATGAATACGGCTGTTAAGGTAAGCAACGCAAGTGTTGTGGAGTCCTTTGTAGTTGTGGGTGAGGAGTCTGAGGTGTGTGCACTTGTTTACATCAGGAGCCAGTGGGGTTCCTTGAGGTTTGGTATAATGTGGGTTCGGCGTGGGAGTTTGAGGACTAGTCTGGCTGCTGTGTTCTGGACCGTCTGAAGTCTTTTTGTGAGCTTGTTGGTTATTCCTGCTTACAGGGTGTTACCATAGTCCACTCTGCTAGGGTGCCCTCCAGTAGCCACTTGAAGATTTTCTTCAGCATCCCCAGGCTGTTGAAACAAGAGCAGGCAACTGGATTGACTTGAGCGGCCACGTCCAGTTTGTTGTCAATAATGGTTCTTAGGCTTATTGCATCTGAGCTGGGTGTGGGGGTGGGTCGGAGGTCTGTAGGCCATTAGGAGTCCCATGGAGAGGTGTTTTTCCCAAAGACGACTTCTTCGGTCTTGTCTGTGTTCATCTTGAGGCAGTTGGAATTCATCCAGATGGTCACTTCTGTCATGCATGCGGTGAACTTGTTCCTGTTGTCGTGTGCTCTGTCTGAGAAGGACAGTATCAGTTGCATGTCGTCAGGATATGTTAGGATATTTATGAGGTGAGTCCGGAGGATGTTTGACAGTGGGGTCATGCATATGTTGAAAAGTGTTGGGCTGAGCGAGGATCCCTGCGAGACTCCACAAATGAGTTCCCATGCTTCTGAGGTGTAGGGGGGCATGATGACTGTTTGGGTGCAGTTCCAGTCAAGGGTTGTGTCCATAAATACCCACTTCATGGAGTTGTTGGATAAGAATGTGATGGGAGACAATGTTGAAGCCTGCTGATAGGTCTAGGAGGATGAGGGATGTGGTTTCCCCTCAGTCAAGGATCTTTTGGATGCCAGGAGGGCGGTTTCCATACTATGGTTGGACCTGAATCTTGATTATGGTGTGTCGAGTAGCCGGTATTTGGCGAAGTGGAAGGAGAGGCGCTATGTGATGGTTTTCTCAAGGGCCATGGCAGTATAAGGAAGGAGAGAAATCAGTTGGCAGTTGGTGAGTTTGCTTTGGTCGATTGAGTGTTTCTTTAGGAGGGTGTTGGCCACTGAATGTTTCCTTGGTTCTGGTAATTTGACTGCACTGTTAGATGAATTGAGGATGGTGGTGAGGGACTTGCTGATGGGGGTTGCTCCTTTATCAAAGGCGTGATGTGGGCGGGATCCGTCGGGGGACAGGAGTGTATGGCCTTCATAATTGCTGTGGTTTCCTCTGTGCAGATGGCGTCCCATGTGGAATTTGTCTTGTCTTTGTTCATCATTGGGAGGGTTCTGTCCAGGTTCAAGGGGTCCGGTTGTGTGGCAAAGTTGCTGTATATGATTGTGATGCTGCAGCAGAAAAAGTATGGAAGGTCGTTGCATAGATCTTGATTTGGGATAATGTTGCTGGTGGCTGTTGAGGACGTGGTGACATTTTTGACAATAGCAAATGTTTCTTCGCTGCTGTTGAAGCTGGTAGTTATTTGCTCGGGTAAGGCCTTCCTCTTGGTTCCTCTGATTAGCTGGTGTAGCTCCTCAGGGCAACTTTGAAAGCATATTTTTCTGCTTCCCCTTTGCTGGGTCTCCATTTCCATTTTAATTGTTTGCAGTGTCGCTTGGTCAGTCTAAGATCTTTAGTGTACCAGCCGGCTTGTGTTCTTGAATTAGCTGTGTGGCTTCTTTTGTGGGGGCCAGGGTGTCGGCACAGTTGGTGATTCACTTGTTGAAGTTTTGATGTTGCATGTTAGGTGGCACATGAGTTTTGGTTTGTTGTCTTGGAAGGTAGGAGCCCAATCTGCCTTAGCTAGGTTGTTCCAGTGCAGCATGCTGCCACTGTGGGGGCTCCTCTGCATTGGTGGATGTTGATTTTTAAAGCTGAATTTGATGTGGTTGGTCCAGGCGAAGGACCTGGGTGTGTTGATTGTGATGTTGTTAAAGGATGCAAAGACAGGGTCTAGGATGTGCCTGTTGGCGTGGGTAGGATCAGGGACACATTGGTTGAGTCCCAGGTTTCTGAGGCTGCCTAAAAGTGCAGCTGAATTGGGGTTGGTCCAATCTTTTAGGTGGAAATTGAGGTCTCCTACAATTAAGAATGCATTGGAGTTGAAGACTAGGGGGGCATTGAAGTCTGTAAATTTACTCATGAAGTTGGCTCAGGGCCCTGGAGGGTCCATGTAGTTTGTTCTGGTTTCTGTGGAGGCGGTGCAGTTCAGAGTGTCCTTGAAAATGATGTTGATTCTTCCTCTGGGTCTGTGTTGGTGGTCTTCCCTGGTGATCTTGTATAAGGTAGGGATGGCGGCAGAGACGCCCAGTGTGGATGCTGCAGTCAGCCAGGCTTCTGTGAGAAAAAGGCAGTCTGGGCATCATCGTCTAGTAGGTCTCAGTTCTCTGTGGTGTGCTTGCTGAATGAGTGGGTGTTGAGGAGTATGCATGATATTGATTTATGGGGTGCGCATGTGTTTCTTGGTAGGTGTTCGAGTGGATGTGGTGCTGGCTGTAGTAGGTGTGTTCTTGGGCAATGTTGGAGTTGCAGGTGTGGAAGTGCAGGTGAAGCAGCAGAAGGGGCAGGTGAAAGCCCTTCTGTGTCAGTATGGTGCCCCAGCAGAGAGTCGAGCAGCGCCTGGGGTTCAGTGCATGGAGGAGAGCGATGGGAGAGCTGTGGATTGGAGAAGGACCAGGGTTCCTGGCACTGGGAACGGTCCAGTTCAGGAAAGACACAGACCAGCTTGCCTTTGGCATGCTATTGGCACGCCCGCTTGGCTCCATTAAGTAGGTCCTGGGAGGGTGGAGGAACACTGGGGCAGTAGGCAGGGAGGACGGGGAGTGCGTTTGGCATAAGATCGGGAAGTAGAGCAGGCGAGGACCAGGTAGGGAGCAGGGGGAGTAGGGAGGGAGCAGAGAGAGGGCAAAAAAGGGCTATGGGAAAGGGCACATTGAGGCAGAGAAAGCAGGCACAAGCAGACAGGTATCAAAGATATAGAGCCAAATGGCACAAAGATCACAAAGAGAGCTCAGAGGTTAAAAAGACGGTGAGAAAAGTGGCACAGAGGTCACAATAGAGTGTGAAAAGTGGCATCAAATGTCACAGAGAAGGGGGAATAAATGGCACAAATGTCACCAAGAGGGGGGCATGGCCTGCAGCCATCGGGAATGGCCGCACACTAGCGCGGCTCCATAACCCTCATCAGAAATCCGCCACATATCCTGTAAGTTTTCGGACCCAAACATTCCCGGAAAGGTGGGGACCTCAGCCCTAAACGTCAAGGGTGTCTGCAGCGTGAAGATTTCAAGCTAGGAGAAGCATCGGAGCCCGGGAGGCGCTCGACCCTTGGGACAGCGGCATTGACAAAATGGCGGCGGAGACCTGTGCTGCCTAACATCGTTGGAACAAGCAGCGGAGAGTAGTGACTGCGGGGAACCGCGAAAGTGAATCCATCAGCAGGGCACAGCCGGAGGTCTCTGTGCGACGCCCCACTCAGATTGTATAGCACACCTGGGCCCTGGAGTATCGGGACGGCTGCGGTGTACCTTATACCCGTGATCGGAAGCTACGCGCGGGACTGGTGCAGAAGTGGAAGGCCCAGGGTTGAAAGTCCCGCTGCAGAGGGCTGCTTCGCAGCAGAAGGAAACGGCGGACGCTCTGGCAGACATAACGCTGTGAGTGCTTGAGTGAGCAATCGGACCCTAGGGGGGCCTAAAGTGGCAGCGCGAACTGCGGGCGGCCGGCGCGAATGTCTGAGACCTGAGGAGTGTAGCAGGCCTGAAGACCTGATAGTGTGGGCAGCGCGGAGAGCTCCGATCCGTATGTAAGTGCCAGAAGACTGCGGGAAGCAGAGGGGATACTGCAGTGAGTGGGGTGAAGATCTCCCCCTCCGATACAGAAGATAATCAGAGGCCCGTTACTGGAGTAAATCACAGAGCCAGGGCACTGCTGCATCTGCATCTCTAGACCTGGGAGGAGAGCCATTGAGACCGGTAGCCTGGGTACACTGGGTGAACAGAGTCGAGACGCGTTGGAAGGGTGCGCAAAAAACCTTCGAGGGTGCAGACGCTGGGAAACCCGACAGGCCGACAAGGGATCACGTCCCCTGGGCAGGCGGCGGAGACTACCAGATCTGCTTCCTGTTTCAACTAACCTTTGCCCAGGTTGTGCTCAGCGAAAAATGGCAGGAGGGAGAGGAAACAAGGCAGCAGTGCAGAGTAAGCTGGCTAAATTCGTATGGACTACCACTGGAGATGACCAAGACACTACTCACCAGGAAATCCTAGAGGCAGCGCAGGCCCCCCAAACGAAACAAGATCTAACGCTCCAGGATATAATGGTGGCAATTACGGGAGTACGCACTTCTCTCGAATCCCGCCTTGATACAGTGAATATAG
This sequence comes from Calotriton arnoldi, assembly GCA_963921515.1. Taxonomy (NCBI): domain Eukaryota; kingdom Metazoa; phylum Chordata; class Amphibia; order Caudata; family Salamandridae; genus Calotriton; species Calotriton arnoldi. The sequence continues at coordinate 1,360,375 of CAWUFW010003015.1, forward strand.
AGGTCTCCCTCATCAGAGCAGACCTCCGGAAAATGGACACCAGAGTAAAAGAAATGGAAGATGTGACCACAGAACTCCATAAAGAGATATTTGTACTAAAAGGAGGTTTTTTTTTTTCTCTTCCAAATTTTTTTTAATTTCACTCACATGCACTGCACTTATAATTCCATCACCCTAAAGCAATTAATAGTCATAGTTGAGGCCTGTTACTAGGTGAACAAATGGTCTCTCTCTTTCTCTTTTCTGTTTTCACTTCCTCCTGTCGTGATTTCTGTGACCTGGTCGAAATCCGATCCACATGACCCTCTTTTGTGATCTAGAGGAGTAGTGGTAGAAAGGAAGGATATCCAAATGATGACACTGACCTCTCTTGGTAGTTGATGGAAATCCGATTAGTTCGCAAAGGTCAATTACTTTATGCTTTTTGGTATTCTCGGGTGTTGGCACTGTTTGTGTTATTGATAATTCAGTTTTTGCTCCCCTTTATAGACCACCAGATTTATTTGTTGTTGCTTAAAATACCGGACATCAAAGAGGGCTTAATCACGCACACCGAACAATATTTTACTGAAAACGTAGGTTAAGTTGAGTCGGCACAAACAATTTGGGAGGCCTATAAAGCGGTCCTGAAGGGGCAAGCATTAGCACTCAAGGTGGGCTATAAGAAAAAACAACAGGGGCAACTGCTGCGGCTTGAGAGTGAGCTCCAGCAGCTCGAGACAGAACACGCACAATCACCAAGCGAACGAACGGCCCATCGACTAGACATCAAACAACTAGAATACAGAACCCTGGCTGGTGAGCGGGTAAAGGCTCGAATGCTGGACGCGAGACACAGACTTTATGAACTGGGTGATAGAGCGGGTAAAATGCTGGCATGGCTTGAAGAAAAGGGAGCGGGAAGATCGATGGGTGCCTAGATTGACACTCAGCGGCGAACAACAAATCTCGGATCCACAAGCTGTAGCAGACGCATTTGCGGACCATTTAGAGACGGTGTATACCTCTTCGACTACTGCAACGGCAGATGACTCCCGTCACTTGTTGGCCGATATTCAACTGCCCACCCTGTCCACGGAAGACAGGGAGAGTCTCGAGGAGGATCTCTCAGATGATGAAATCCGCCTGGCAGTAAATAGTATACAATCGGGCAAGGCGATGGGACCCAACGGAGTCCCTATAGAGTTCCTAAAAATAACGGCCTCACATGTCGCACCTCACCTGCGAGAAATGTATAATGAGAGTTACACAAAGGGAGTCCTGCCGGAGGACCAAAGGCTGGCCTCCATAGTGGTTATTCGTAAACCAGGAAAACCCACAGACAGCTGCGGTTCATATAGACCAATATCGCTTATTAATGTAGAAGCGAAAATCCTGGCGAAACTACTGGCATCTCGCTTGATCTCTAAGCTCCCCTCGCTGGTTCATGCAGACCAGTCGGGCTTTATGCCTGGCAGGAATACCGCATTAAACATCCGTCGCCTTCATAATGTTCTCGGCCGACAACAACTGATAGAAGAGGACGCAGTGATATTATCACTGGACGCCAAAATGGCGTTTGATTCCATAGAATGGCCGTATCTCTTTAAAGTGCTCAAGCACTTCGAGTTCGGCCCGAAGTTTGTGAACTGGGTTAGGCTGCTTTATACCGACCTGAAGGGCCAGGTTAGGGTCAACAACCGTCTTTCCAGACCATTTGCCTTACGGAGAGGCACCCGACAGGGGTGCCCCCTGTCCCCCCTGATCTTCTCTTTAATCTTAGAACCACTGGCCTCATGGGTGAGGAGAGATCCAGTGCTTAGAGGACTGAAGTGGGCAGAAGGACAAGAAGATAGGATATCTCTCTATGCTGATGATATCCTGCTATATCTGGCGTCCCCCTATAGGTCGCTGCACAGAATCCTGAACATTTTCACGAACTTTGGGAAGTACTCCGGCTACTCGATTAACTGGACCAAGTCGGTGATTTTTGCGCTTCATGGCCCGATTCCAAAACTTCCCCCAGGTTGTGAGGTAGAAATAGCGTCGGTAGGATTCCGATACCTTGGCGTGTATATAACTCCAGATCCAAAGACCTTCCACGACAAGAACCTGGCCGCCCCACTGAAGAGATTGCGAAATGATGTTAAACATTGGAGGTCACTTCCCCTCTCCTTACTGGGTCGAGCAGCCCTTTTCAAGATGCTAGCGCTTCCCCGGTTTTTATATCTCCTTCAAAACTGTCCATATAAGGTCCCTGACTCCTATTTTAGACACGTAGAAAGTGAGGTTAGAACTCTACTATGGTATGGGAGAGCGCCACGTATAGCACTGCAAAAGTTAACCAAGGGTTGGTACGATGGAGGTATTGCACTCCCCGATATGCGACTATATTATTGGGCCTCACAATTAATAGTAGTGAATCACGGGACGTACCACTCGCTGATGGACCCAGCATATTTACTGGACAAATATCAAATGGGCAGAGAGGGCTACCTAGGAGCCCTCTACTCGAAAGTCCGGAAAGATCGATACTTGGGTCCCACGGCCCTTACAGTCGAGGTATGGCACCAAGCTAATAGATGTCTTGGATGGTCTGGCAGACTGACTCAAGCCACTCCATTATGGTCTACTCAACAGCTAGGTCTACTATGTCACCAGCTGGGCTTTGATAAGTGGGATACCATCGGAATCTCTACAATAGGCCATCTAGTAAAGAGAGGGAAAATACTGACATTCACTGACCTAGGAAAACAATATGATCTAGCTCAAGGAGAGATCTTCTGTTACCTGCAGGTCCGCCATGCCCTTCAGGCAGCTATCATAGACCTAGCAGATATACCGGAGTCCTCCCCTCTAGAGGACCGACTGCTCTCAGAACCTATGCCTGAGAAAGCTGTGTTGTTGACATACAAGAAGTTATGTAACAATATGCCGGATCCGTTTCACACTCTCAGAGAAAAATGGCAAGCTGACATTGGACATATTGAAGATGACGACTGGCAATCAGCATTGATGTCCCCAAGAGAAGCAGCCATTCCTCTCAGGCTCCGCCTGATACAATTAAAAATCCTCCATAGAACCTATCAATCAATCAATCAATCAATCAATCACAGAATTTGTAGAGCGCACTACTTACCCGAGAGGGTCTCAAGGCGCTGGGGAAAAAAAGGGGGGGGGTGCCGCTACTGGTCGAACAGCCAGGTCTTGAGTAGCCTCCTGAAGGTCAGCAGGTCTTGGGTCTGTCGCAGGCTGAGTGGAAGGGTGTTCCAGGTCTTGGCGGCGAGGTGGGAGAAGGATCTGCCGCCGGTGGTTGTTCTTCGAATGCGGGGGACGGTGGCGAGGTAGAGGTCGGCGGAGCGGAGCTGGCGGTTGGGGACGTAGAAGAGGAGTCGTCTGTTGAGGTAGGCTGGGCTGGTCTTGTGGAGTGCTTTGTGTGCGTGGATGAGGAGTTTGAAGGAGATTCTCCTGTAGACGGGGAGCCAGTGCAGGTTTCTCAGGTGGGGGGTGATGTGGCTGTGGCGGGGTACGTCGAGGATCAGGCGTGCAGAGGCGTTTTGAATGCGTTGCAGTCGCTTGATGAGCTTGGCCGGGGCTCCCGCGTAGAGGGCGTTTCCATAGTCGAGTCTGCTACTGACGAGGGCCTGGGTGACTGTTCTTCTCGTATCTGTCGGGATCCACCTGTAGATCTTGCGGAGCATGCGGAGGGTGTTGAAGCAGGAGGAGGAGACTGCGTTGACTTGCTTGGCCATGGAGAGCGTTGAGTCGAGGATGACTCCCAGGTTGCGTGCGTGGTCGGTGGGTGTCGGGGCTGCCCCCAGTGTCGTTGGCCACCAGGAGTCGTCTCAGGCTAAGGGTTGGAGCCGAGGATGAGGACCTCCGTCTTGTCCGAGTTCAGCTTTAGTCGGCTGCTCTTCATCCAATTGGCGACGGCCTTCATTCCTTCGTGGAGGTTGGATTTGGCGGTGAGGGGGTCCTTGGTGAGGGAGAGGATCAGTTGAGTGTCATCGGCGTAGGAGATTATGTTGAGGTCGTGCTGTCGGGCGATGCGTGTGAGCGGGGCCATGTAGATGTTGAACAGTGTCGGGCTGAGGGATGATCCTGGGGTACGCCGCAGATGATCTCGGAGGCTTTGGATCGGAATGGGGGATGCGGACTCTCTGGGTTCTGCCGGAGAGGATGGAGGTGGTCCATTCCAGGGCCTTGTCTCGGATCCCTGCGTCGTGGAGGCATGCACGTAGAGTGCGGTGGTAGACAGTGTCGAAGGCGGCGGAGAGGTCCAGCAGGATGAGGGCTGTGGTCTCACCGTTGTCCATTAGGGTCCTGATGTCATCGGTGGCGGCGATGAGGGTAGTCTCGGTGCTGTGGTTGCTGCGGAACCCTGACTGGGATGGGTCCAGGATGCTGTTTTCTTCGAGGTATCGGGTTAGCTGTCTGTTGACGATCTTCTCGATGACCTTGGCTGGGAACGGAAGCAGGGAGATGGGCCGGAAGTTCTTGAGGTCTCTCGGGTCCGCCTTGGGTTTTTTGAGTAGGGCGTTGATCTCTGCGTGTTTCCAGCTCTCTGGGAAGGTCGCGGTCTCGAAGGAGAGATTGATGACATTGCGCAGGTGGGGTGCGATGGAGCTGCTGGCTTTGTTGAAGATGTGGTGCGGGAAAGGGTCTGACGGGGAGCCGGAGTGGATTGTGCTCATGGTCTTGATGGTGTCATTGATGTTCACGTTGGCCCAGGCTGGCAAGGGGTCGTGGTCGATGGTGTGCGGTGGGTCTGGTGTGTCGGTGTCTGTTGGGGCTGTTTGGGTGTTGAAGCTGTCGTGGATGTCGGCGATCTTGCGGTGGAAGAAGGTGGCAAGGGAATCGCACAGGGCTTGCGATGGCGGGATGTCGTTGGTGTTGGAGCTGGGGTTGGAGAGTTCCTTCACGATGTTGAAGACCTATCTAACTGGGGTCACGCTGGCGAAAATAGGGAACAGGACGGATGCGATGTGTCTCCGCCGGTGCCGGCAAGAGGCAACTTTTTACCACACTATATGGGAATGCCCCCGCATACAAATTCTGTGGGGAAGAGAGACTAGACATATGCAGAGTGCACTGGGTAAGGAGTTTGCCCTCAGGCCGCAGTTAGGGCTCCTCAATATATGGGAGGCTACTGACCTTACAGAAGTGGAGCAGCAAATGACCACACTGGGATATACGCTAGTAAAACGGGCAATTGCAATGAAGTGGGGAGTGGGAGAGGAGCCATCGCCCAAAGGTTGGACATAGGAACTAGACAGATGTATGATAGCGGAAAAAGAGGTGTTTAAATCCCGGGGTTGTCGTAAGAAGTGGGACAAAAAATGGGGCAAATGGAACATGTATCGGGGGGAACTATGTATATCGACTACCAAGGAAATGGAAATGAGAAAGACTAACAGAGGTGAGGCAGAAACAAATGGCTGATTTACTGTTGATTCATCTCATATATGAATGTGGTTACTGTGGTAAAATGCATGTAAGAAATGGAGCTGTGATTGATATGTTTTTGAAATCAACAAAAAACATCTTTAAAAAAAACAACAAAAAAAACAAATGTCACCAAGAGATAGAGGAAAATGGCACTTAGGTTACCAAGAGGGCAAGAAAAAGAGGCACTGTTGAAGATTTGATGGTTCAATGTACTGAAAGAAAGGTGCTCCAGTTCTCCGCTGAGATGTTTTAATGTTCTGGTGGGCAGGTGCTGTGGTGGTATGTCTGTGGTGATGCAGGGCAGAGATACTGAATCTGATGAGGGCATGGCATGTCCAAGTGATTGGCGATGGGTTGTTGATGAAGATGGTGCAGACGTAAGAGCAAATTGGGTCCAGGAGCATTCTAGCGGTGTGAGTGGGTTCAGTTACGTGCTGAGTGAGAGTAAAGCTTTCGAGAAGAGCTGTGGGGTTCTAGTCAGTGCGGTCTTCCAGGTGAGAGTGCAGGTCTCCGAGGAGGATGAAAGTGTTGGAGTCAAGGGTCAGGGTCAGGAGTGCGATGAAGTCCTGGACATCCTTTTGAAGTTTGTGCAAGTTCTTGGTGGTCTGTATACAAGGGTTCTGCTAAGCAATAAGTTGTCTGTGATGTGTAGCTTAAACGTGAGGTGTTCTAAGTAGCATGTGTGTATGTCCATGGATGTTGTGCAGCAGATTGTGTCCCTGAAAATGAAGGCCACTCTGCCTCCTGCCTTTTGCTGCCAGTCCTGCCTGATGATCTTGTATCCGTTGGGGATGGTTGTGGGTAATGTCAGGTGCGGAGGCTAGGTTCAGCCAGGTTTCTGTGAGAAATAGCAGATCCACAGTGTGGTTGTGTATCAGGTTCCCTATCTCTATAGCATGTTTCGTGAGTGAACAGGTGTTGAGGAGTATGCATGAGAGTGCAGAGCGATGTGTGTATGGTGGCTGGTCTGTGTGGGTGTGAAGGAGTGGGGTATTGGGTGACGATGGTGCAGGAGTGGTGAGTGGTGGATGTGGGAAGGAGCATAACAACTTGCAGGAGGTGCAGGAGATTCCTCCTTTTGTTTTGTGTGGTGCGTGTAAGGGAAGGACTAGGGTTCCTGGTCCGACAGGTCCCAGATGGGCGCAGTCAAGCTTGCCTTTAGCACACCAGTGGCTAGTCAGCTGTGCACATCCGTGCTGTGGCCACCACTTAGCAGGTCTTTGGAGGGGGAGGAGATCAGGGGCAGGACTGGGAGGGGCAGGTGAGTGGGAAATGGGAGAGCATGGAAAATGATAAGGAGTGTGCTGAGAAGCAAGGGCGCAGCAAATAGCTCCAGGAAAGGCCTTGTCTGGTCACAAGCCAAGGCACAGGTAAGCTGTAGGAGGGCTAGGAGGGAACTGCTTAATGGCGGTCTGCACTGCATCTGCTATTAAGTAGGTCCTGTGGGGTGGGGGAGGGCAGTGTGCCGTCCTATGGGAAGGGCCCGGAAGCAGGAGAGCTGGAAACTGGAGATTAGGAACATTGTGGGAGGAGGTAAGAAGCATACGGGTGGGTGGGGAGCAGGAAAAGAGCGAGAAACGGCCCCAGATGGGGAAGATCACTGAAAAGAGAAAAAGAAGGCAGAAAGATAAAACAGAAAGGCAAAGCAGTATATAGCAGTAAAGGCAGTGAGCAATGGGCAAGAGGCAGTCAGTGAGCAGAGTCAAACAGTGGTAAAAAGGTCTGAAATAGAGGCAAACTCAAGATAAAAAGGCAAACCCAGATGCAGATGATAAAGAAAATTGGCAACCACAAAATAGAGGCAAAATAAAGAGAAAAAGGCAAAAATAGATGTAGATGATAGAGAAAACGTCAACAATAAAATAGAGGCAAAAACAGATGTACAGTATATGTCATGTGAAAATGAAGAGTATATAATCATTAGTACAGATAGTAGACAAGGTGAAAACAAATCCAGGATCCTTTGGAAAGGATAGGCATAGTATGGATAACTCATGCACTCTAGATATGATGGCAGCCACCTAGTCATATGATGGTCACAATACAGGCCTTCATGACTGCAACTCTTCCATATAATAATTGCTACCTGACATAGAAAATCACCTGCTGATAGTTACACAGACAGACTGAACAGTTTGTTGCAATAGGATGGCTTCACTAAGGCATACATTGCAGCAAAGCACGTTGAGCGGCCCACAGGCATATGTTGGCATTATCCTTTTATATTATGGACACATCCATTTGCATTGTAAGTTATCATAGGCACATTTCCAACAAAAGATTTAAAGATCTGTGATATTATTTCCATTGATGTCTTTTGTATCAATGCGTGTGAGGAACACTTTTGCTTCCCGCGTGATGAAATTTTGGCACTGACTGACTGCTGTGTTTAGGGTTGCCTGGAAATTTTAAATCTTTTACATGGAGAGGTTTAGTCTTAAGGGATATTGTTAGATATGAGGGTCTCTAGTTGGCAGAGGTAGGTACCTTTGTCCAAATAGGGACCCTTGCTTCTAGTCAGGGTAAGGGTGATACACTTCTAAAATTACCCCTGCTCACCCCCTTGGTAGCTTGGCATGAGCAGACAGGCTTATCTCAGAGTCGGTGTGTAAAGCATTTGTGAACACATTCAGTAATACAGTGAAAACACTACAAATGGACACCACACCAGTTTAGAAAAATAAGTAATCTTTTTCGAAACCAAAACAAGACCAAACGACAAAAATCAACAATACAGTAATAAAAATATGACTTTCAGATGGTAGAAATAGTTCAGTTCAATGCAAGTTGTAAATGCGACACTTTTCTCAAAAGTACCTTCGATGAGTCACGCAAAACAAACAAAATGGCCGCAGGGAAGGTGATGCGTCAGTTCCTTACACTCAGGGAAGGTGATGCGTCGATTCCTTGCTCCGGGGGAGGTGATGCGTCGGTTCCTTACAGCAGCGCAGGGGAGTTGATGCGTTGATTCCTTACCGGAGAGGAGATGATGCGTCGTTTTCTTACTGCGTGGGGAGTTGATGCGTCTATTTCTTACTGCGGCCCCCAACGATGTGACAGTCTTGGCAACTAAATGCGATGCGTCGATCCGGTACGATGCGTGGCTTCGTGCAGCCGCACAGCAGGCTTTCGTCGGGATCGGTGCGGTGATCTCGGACTTTGGAAATCATTGCACCCGGTGCGGCGATTTCTCGAGCCGCTGCAGGCGCTGTGACGGTTTCTTCGGCGATGCGTCGGAAACAGGTGTGGATGCGTCACGCTTCTTCGATGTTGCGTCAATTTTCCAGCTCCCCGCGACAAACAGTCTCTAGAGGTCCTAAACAGCACCAGGCACCTCTTTGCAGGTTGGAATTCCCAGCAAGGGAATTCAGGGGAGCTGGTGGTGAAGTCTTTGTGTCCCTGAGACTTCAGAACAGGAGGCAAGCTCAGTTTCAAGCCCTTGGAGATCTTTTCTTCAAGCAGGTGACAAAGCAAACAGCAAAGTCCTTTTTCTCCTTTCCTTGGCAGCAAGCAGCCACTGCAGGCCAACCCCAGACAGCAAACAGCACAGGGGCAGTATCCCTCCTCAGCTTATCCGGCTCTTCTCCTTGGCAAAGGTTCCTCTTGATTTGCCAGAAGTGATCTAAAAGTATGGGGTCTGGGCCCCTCTTTTTATACACCAAAATCCTTTGTTCTCTGAAGGCAGAGAGTGTCTGTACCCAGCCAAAACCAGTTCCTTTGGGCACTTTGCAAGTGCACAACATCCTCCATTGTCAGTGTGAGCCCTGGCTCCAGACACACCACAGGGGGGCAGATCCGTCATTGTGGAAGGCAGGCACAACCCTATTCAGGTGAAGGTGCTACTCCTCCCACCACTCCAAATGAAGACCAAGCCTATTCAGCCTAACCCTGACTCATCAGACTTCTGGACCCGCTGCCCCTCTCCAGCCCCTGTCATCCAAAAGCCAGACATGCAATACACAAACCTAGCAGAGGAACACTGGATGGTTAGGCAAAAAAATACATACTTTCTAAAAGTGGTATTTTCAAACACAGAATGTAAAAATCACCCTCACTAAAAGATGCCCTTTAACGTTCTGAGTTCAGGCATACTAAACTTTACTTTTCCATCTTGTTCCTAGGGTCAGTTATGTTTATAAGATGTTATAAACAAACTCCCCATTCTGTCCTATGGGAACAGATAGCCTTGCAATAGTGAAAAACGAAATTGGCAGTATTTCACTATCAGGACATGCCACACACATCAGGGCATGTCCTACCTTTCACATACAATGCTCCCTGCCCACAGGGGTACCTTGGGCCTACCTTAGGGGTGACTAATATGTAGAAAAGGGAAGGTTTAGGGACTGGCAAGTGTGTGCACTTGCCAAGTTGACATGGCAGTTCCAGACTGCACACAGGCTCTGCAATGGCAGGCCTGAGTCACATTTTACAAGCTGCTTCTATGGGTGGCACAATCAGTGCTGCAAGCCCACCAGCAACATTTGATTTACAGGCCCTGGGCACACATAGTGCACTGTACTTGGGTCTGACAAGTAAATCAAATAAGCCAATAATGGAATCACTAATCCATAACAATAATTTACAAAGGGAGCACTTGCACTTTGGCACTGAACAGCAGTGGCAAAGTGCCCAAAGCATCTAGACCAGCAAAAATGGAGTCCAACACACAGCAAAACACAGGAGGTAAAGGCAAAAAATGGAAGGGCGACCCACGGCAATGGAGCCAGGTCTAACAGATATATATTAATAATGTTACAATCTGATCATGGTCTTAATGGTTATAGGGTTGTAATTGGCAGTATGAATGAGAGGCCATGGTGCAGGAGATGCAAATGTTGATGGAAGGAGATTGTCTGAATATGGGTTTAGCGTGAAGCCCAAAGCACTATGGCTAAGGGACATTACTTATGTCTTGGAAATGTTAACTTCCAGGATTCATTGGTCATAATGACCCGATTCACAAAGGTAAACATACACTTTTGAGTATGTTTATGTTTGTTTGCTGTTCACAAAGGTATTTTACTAGTAGTATCTTTACGACTGCGGAGGCTTAGCACATAAAAAACATAGCACTGTTTTTTTTTTGTTGTTTTTTAATTGAAATAATCCACAGAAAATAAATCATAAATATATATAACGGTTACATGGCTCACAATACAAAGTATATATATAAAGAAAAAGAAAAAGAAAAACACAGTAAATATTGTATAACCATTTTATCCTACTTGACTAATCAACTAGTTCCAATATAGCCCAAAAAAGAGAAGAGAAAAGAAAAAGGAACAGGGGAGAAGACAGAGCCCTGACTTATGATTCTGTGTTTTACATACATATTACTAATTCAGAGCTCTCCAGGGTCCCTCATATAATCAATCAGTGCTCCCCAAACCAAGAGACCAATTTTCCGTTTTCTTGGCCCTTTGACGGAATACAAGCTAAATTCCATGTTAAAGGCACTAAGGAACTTCGCCCGCCAAAATTCGAAGGATGGAGCCTGCGGTTGTAACCAGGCTGAGGCTATAAATAGTCGGGCAACTGCTGTGGCCATAAAAATCAAATAGCGGAATTTAAACACTGATCTACCCCGAGTGGCCTCCTCACCAATGCCTAGCAGCATCATAGAGGCTGAGAGTCTTATAGGTGTCCCCGTTATTTCAGTCAGATATCTCTCCATGTCATTTATTAAAGAGGACAAATTTGAACATGAATAGAAAATATGGAGTATATCGGCATTATTCCCACCACAACGAAAACATTTTCCATTATGCTCACCCACCCATTTTAGCATTTTGGCTGGAGTATGGTAAAGATTGAAGAGTGTTTTGTAATGTTGTGCTTTTAGGTTGGCAACAAGGAGTATTTCCCTGCCATATCAATTGAATTTTCAACCGAAACTGAGCTATCTCCTAGCAAATCGCCCATTTAGCATTATGTTTATCTAGATCATCTGGGTTCACATTTAGCAATATTTTATATAAAGAGCCAATTTTCCCCTGACACCTGATAGCTTCGACTATCTGATAAGGTACCATGTTATTAACGTTCTTACTTAAAAAGTCTCGTAATTGCAAATATTTAAAAAGTTATTTTTTGACAGATGAAATTTATCGACCAAAGATGAAAAGGCCAGACTAATCCCCCCATCCTGATATAAATCCCCCAGTATAGTAATCCCTTTTAGGCCCCACTGTGTTGCCACATGATCCCAAAATATCGACGGGAGTAATCCTGCCGCATTCATATAAATTGTTAGCCCTGGTATATGAAATTTCATACGAATTGTTTTCCAGACTTTAAAGGCGGTTTCCAACACTTTAAAACGAGTTCTTTTATAATAACTGCCGTCAGTTCTCTTAAACAGCCAATGATTAACTTCTGGACCTAGAATCATCCGATAAATTGAGGGAGCCTCAGCTGTATTACCCACTTCCTCTCCCGTTAATAAAATACACATATTTGACAAAATACAGGCATAATAGTAAAGCGTAAAGTCCGGGATCGCCCATCCCCCTCTCTCCCGTGGTAATGTCATATAACGGGCAGCTCTGCGTGGTTTCCCAGGGGCCCACAGGTATCTGGAGCATAAAGATTGTAGGTATTGGAGTTGTCTTTTAGGTACCTCTAAAGGTACTAATCTAAAGAAATACATAACCCGGGGCAAAATATTCATTTTTAAAACATTGGATCTGCCAAACAAAGAAAGATGTAGGGCCTCCCATCTCTCTAGCGAACCTTTTATCTTACCAATAATATCTCCCCAATTTGTCTCGACTAACTCTTTGAGACAGGGCCGGATCTTGATACCCAAATATACGGCTTCCCTCACAACCCTAGGATCATTAAACATAACTTTATTTGTGCACAGGACTTGTGTTTTAGCTGTATTAAGTTTATAGCCCGAAACAGAGCCAAACTCCTGGGCTAGATGTTCGATTTCAGGTAAAGCCATAGCAGGGTTAGTTGTAATAATTGCAATGTCATCCGCATAGGCCAACACACTGAACTTATCCTGTCTAACAATAAAAGGTACTATACGATCATTCTGCTCTAACATCTTTATAAAAGGATTGATATACAAAGCAAATAGAAGCGGGAGCAAGGACAACCTTGCTGTGTCCCTCTAGAAATCTGAATCTTATCAGAAGTGCCTCCCATCGTGCATATAATAGCCGAAGGAGCTCGGTATAAGACCTGAAGAGCCCGAATAAAACCCTGTCCAAATCCCATTTGATGCAATCCTTCCCATAAAAGTCCCATGCCACACGGTCGAACGCCTTTCGGCATCGAGTAAAATTAAGCCTAAATTCCTGGTTTCTACCTGTGCTATATCAAATAATGTTATTACTCTATTAATATGGTTTACTGTCCCTCTATCCGGAAGAAAGCCATGCTGCCTAATCGAGACAAGGGGAGAAATGACTTTCGCTAACCGGTTCGCAAGTATCTTAGAGTAAATTTTTCCGTCACAATTGATGAGAGATATCGGACGATAAGACCCAGGTATATCGGGTGGTTTATCTTTCTTTATAAAAATTACAATATTGGCCTCATCCCATGATCGAGGTGCATACCCCAATTGTGCTGTTTGGAATACCTCAAGAATATCCTCTTTGAGAACTTGAAAAACGTCTTATAGATTTCAAGCAGGAGTTTATCCGGGCCTGCAGCTTTTCCCATCGCCAAGCTGTTAATGGCCAATTCTAATTCATCAGCTGTAATAGGACAGTCAAGTAATCCAGCCTCATCTCTATCTAGCTGTTCCCATATTGAAGATGGAAGTTTCTTATTTATAAGTTGACCCCCTTGTTTGGTTCTGTATAGAGTTGATCATAAAAGTCATAGAGCACTTTAAGAATCTCTTGAGAATCATATACAACCCTGCCCTGAGGATTTTTCATACTTATAATTCTTTGCCTTACTTCTTTCCTACGTAGTTTCTGAGCTAAACAGCGTCCGGTAGCCTCTCCATATTCATAGCATTCTTTTTTATAGGTCTGATACTTTAATGCTATTTCTTTACTCCACACCTGGTTGATATTGGCCTTACATCTAGCCAGATTAGATTGTTGCTCAGTTGTATTCAACCCTGCTGCGATCCCTCCTGCCAAATTCTCCTCTGCTATTTTAAGTTTATTATACAGTTCCTGGATTCCCAATTTAGCCTGTTTTTGTTTATATAATCCATAGCTCAAGACCTCGCCTCTGAAAGAGGCTTTAAATGCATCCCAAACAGTCCCCCAACCCGCAGAGTGTCTATTAATTTGAAAGAAATCCTTTATCCATTTTTTCATATATTCCAAAAAAGCTTTGTCCAAGAGGAGTTTCCTATCAAACGAAAAACACCTCGGGCCAGGGCAGACAGAAAACATAGGGATATCAACTACTACTGGCGCGTGATCAGACGTAATTCTAGTGTAGATTTGTATCTTAATGCCAGAGAGCAGTGAAGAGGGCAAGAAAAAATAATCAAGGCGAATTAGTTTGTTATGAGGGTAGGAATAAAATGTATATCCCGGATCTTGTTGGCCCAGGCTGCTCCAGACATCCACCAAACCATGATCAGCCAGCAAATGGAATAGGGCTTTAAAAACTTTAGGCTTCCTGCCCCTATAGTTCCGTCCCCCACCCTGAAAATCCATCTTAGTTACAGCTATATTGAGATCACCACATAGCACCACAGGGGAGCTGGCCATTGTGCAAGTTCCCCATTTAAATATTCAAGGACCAAAGACTCATCAAGGTTAGAGCCATAAACCGTGCAGAGGGCGAACTTTATATTTCCCACCATACATTCTAAGATAGCCCATCGTCCCTGGGTGTCCAACAGTACTCGCCCCGTGGTCTGTACTGCCGGCCTAGCTAAAACTGCGACCCCCCTTGTAGTAGTTGACTGTTTAGAAGCAGCTAGAACACTATAGCCAAGTTCTGAAAGAATATTCCGTTTACCCCATGGTACATGTGTCTCTTGCAAACACACTATATCTGATTGAATCACACGAAGCTCTGCCGCCACTCTGCATCTCTTATTGTAATCATTTAACCCACGAACACTAAAAGTACAAATTCGAAGGCCTATCCTAGCCATAGATTAGCTGAGAGCCAGAGAAAACCAAAAAACCACATCCCCATATATATTTAGCCCCATGTCCATAGATTCTCATGAGCCGTAAATTTCTAACATAACTGTGGATTCATTTTATTATTTTTTTCAACCCCACCCTGACCCTGACCCCCTACCCTTCCCTCCCCTGACCCACACCCACCCAAACCCCCTACTGTTCCCTCCCTCCCTTCCTCCCTCCCACTAAATGAGGCATAAGGACCAATGTCCTCTATGATGTAGAGCTGTCAATCGGCCCCCACCAACCGCCCCCAAGAAAATACACACTACGTGGAGAAAAAAAAACATCGAAAAAATAAGAAGATAGTAAAACAAAAACAAAAAATAGTACAAGAGAAAACCCAAACAAAGAAGACAAATCCTTCGGACTCAGGGTAGAGAGAGCCTGATTGTAATATATTGCTAAAAATTCAAGAAGGTATCTACAATCTATTAAAGGACTATAGCTAGCATCATATCATTTGTAGATACTCTTTTGCAAGAATCTCAGAAACAAAAAATTGGGTCTGGCCCTTAAACATAATTTTCAGTTTGGCAGGGTTGAGCAAGAAGGCTTGTGCTCCCTTTGATTGAAAGGGCGAAATCAGTTGTCTTAGATGCCATCTTTTCTCAACAGTTGCCTGACAGAAGTCAGGCCTGACAAAAAACTTGCATCCCTTCCCTGCCCTCTTTTTATCAGGTCTTGCCAAGTCATATAAAATTTTGCGTGCCAGAAAATTATTCAGGCGATTACGATGGCTCTAGGATATTCAGGAGATTGCCCGGTCTTTTTTTTTCGCTGAATAAAGGGAAACCTATGCCCTCTTTGTATTTCGGCTGCCCAGTCCCATTGTGTAAGTTCCGGGAAAGCTTCCAGAAAAAGTTCCACCATAAACTGACGAACATTGCTGCCTTCCAAACCCTCTGGAACACCCAGGACCCTCAGATTATTCCTTCTGGAGCGGTTTTCCAACTCGGTCAATTTCCACATTGTGTCGTCTTTCTGAGCTTTCCATGACTCAGTAATGCCCTTTTGTATAACTAGTTCGTCCTCCAGAGCCGAGATTCGAGTTTCAGCTTCTCCCACTCTGGTTGCATATTCAGAACACGTTTTTGCCATCCTACGTACCGAGTTCTGGAGCTTACGAACGGCGCCTTGAGTTCGTGAGCTCTCTGCCCGAGTCTCCTCCCGATGGGCCATTATGCTTTGATATATAGTGGATAGCGTGATTTCATCAGGGCCTGCTAATGCCACTATATCCGAGCTAGTATCTCTAGAGGGATTTCCGCCCATCACTGGCTCACTCAACTTCGGAGAAAAGGAGTAGTCCCATACTAATGAGCCAGCTGGAGGCAAAGTCCTGCTTCGCAAGGTCTCATCTTGTTCCTTCTGTTTTCTAACCGTTGTAGGGGCATCCTCTCCTGTCTCCTCCTCTTCAATATGAAGACTGCTGATGTCACTCCCGTCTTCTGCCCAGTCCCTATATGGGCTCTCGTCTCGCGAAGAATTTGAAGGGTCGGACATGGAGTAGAATTTGTCACCCGAGTCCCCTTCCTGAGCGCGGGATGTTGCTAGTAAGTAGCCACTCTGTATACTTGGGAGGGTTTGCGGAGCCGAGTCATCCATTTGACCCCTCTCATGAAGGCTGCCTTCCACATTCTGGCAAAAGCTCTGTATTTCCTGTGTTTTATCATTTGCTGTGCTAGTCCCAGGATCCTGGCCTATTTTCTTTGGCGAGTTCCTGCCCCCCCCCAGAGAGCACCTTCTCCTGGTTCTTGCCTAATTTATCTCTAGCCCCCATTTCAGAAACATTTAATTTTTTGATCAAGTCAGAGCCTCCTGAGTGTCCCCCATGGCTGTTCGAGATCGATTCCCTGTAACTGTCAGTTATAGCACTAAGTCCATTAGGTGGCAACTCTAGAGCATTACCTTGCAACAATGTATCTGGTGGTGCTGCGAGAACATCAGCTGCTGATTTGTCTTTCCCCGCTAGAGCCGTCTGAGCTCTAAACAGCGCCGGAACCGTCTGGTGTCCTCGCGAGGGCGGGCAGTCCCTCCCTGCAGTTTCAGGCAAGCCCGGAGGCTCTCCTTCCATGTTCCGACGTGCGCCGCCACTTTTCGAGGCTGCCGCGCTGTTCTTCGTTGGGGTTGCTGCAGTTGAAGTTATCGGCTGTCCTCGGGTCCTAGTGCCCTTCGCGCTAGCTTTCGGAGGCATCACAGGGATTCCCGGCGTCACACGGATGGAAGTAGTGGTTACGCTGCTCACCGCCGTAGAATGGAAGAACACACCGGCACAGACCAGCCTTGATGGTACCGGGAGCCCTGACAACCGGGTCCAGCAAAGCCAGGACCGCCAAATCATGACCTTTTCATTCCACGGTCTAGTGGGACATACGGACAGAGGTACGGGCAATTAAAGAGGGGGGGGAGGTTAGTTAGTGAGGAGCCGTGGTGACAGCTCACTCGACCGAAGGTCCGGCAGCCATCTTGCCCCTGTCCAACCTTTTTTAGGTGAGGAGACTCCGAAGTCGTAAAGATCATACTCACAAATCCTTAAGTGAATAACAAACAATCATAAACTTAAAGAAATGTGTAAGTTTGCATTTGTCAATCAGGCCCTTAGTGTGAAATGTGGTTAGCCTGTATAGTAGCTTATGTTATTTTTTATGCAAGGGCATACTTTACATGAAAAAATCTCGCAACATACCAGGGGCAGTATTATGAAAGCGCCCTGGGCGCTCAATGGGCGTTTGGGCCTGCTTAGCACACCCCCGGGCACTTTGGTATTACAGAACGGGTTGCAGATGCTTGTGCAGCACCGTCTGTAATATTAATAGCACTGGTGCACTTAAAGCGCCAGCACTATCTTCAAAGATCGTTCCCTCATTTGCATGGAGGCGTGGCCCCATGCAAATGAGGGAATCCCTTTGCCTCAGCGCCCACTCCATATTGCAGACATAGGCGCAGAGGCAAAGAAGCTCTCAGAAGGTGCACTGACAGTACGCCACCCCCTGAGATCAGCCCTCTGGAGGGGGATAAGGGGGTCCTATGCACCGCCCAGACATCCCCTTGTAGACGGGAGCAGTCACTCACTGCACCCGCCTGCAAGGGGATCTCAAATTCCCCTTCAAAGTGCAGCCGGGTTGCCGCATGCACTGTGAAAACATGGAGCGGCTTCAAAGCAGCCGCTCCGTTTTTCACAGGAATGCACTGCCCTGGGGGCAGTGCGAGTTCGTGGCTGCCCTGGAGGCAGCGCATTACTGGTAATACGGCGCATTTTCATTGTTTGCGCAGGGCGCACATTTTAAAAGGTGTACCCGGTGCAAACAATGAAAATACGCCTTTAGTGTTATACGGCCCCACAAGGAGATTGGCTTGAGCAGAAAATGACACTGATAAACAGTATTTTGCAGACAAAAGATAAAGAATATTGCATAGCACAAAAAAATCAAGACATTTCTCAAATTTCAGCTGAATTTGTGTAATTTCACATATTTTGGCAGCATAATACAATTTCACACAGACCTACTTCGAAGTTTTTTTAGTTTGTACAACTCCTACTGGCAGGTTCCTTTTCTGACTTTCTATTTTTCTACATTTCTGTACATATACAGCTGTCCATTAAAATACACACAATAGATCACTTATATTTTGCCATTCACATTATGGGCTGGATATCTTCTATGCCCTTAATTGATCTGAGTTTGATAAACAATATTCAGCAATAAATCCAAGTTAATTCCAAGCACAACCATGATGATTAAAGACGATGTTGCCGTTGCTGCACATATTTGGCACCGTATCTGGGTCAAATGTCCAAAAACTGGCATTTAGTACTCTTCCTCTGAGTAGAGGAAGATATAAAGGGGAATTAAAAGCGATCTTGTTCTTTGCTACAGGTGATGAATGGGTGTGGACTCTGTCTCAGCTTCAGAGGTTTTGTTTTGTGACAACAACGACCGCCTTAAATTAATCATGGCATTTGAAAGGAGACAAAATAAAAGCGATGTGAGCTCAGAGAATGCAGCTTACCTTTATGTCTCGCCAAATATCGGCCAAGCAGGATAATGGAACAGAGTGTCACAAACACAACGACGGCCACTATCCCTCCTATGAGCGCGTGGTCAGGACCAGTTTGTCCGGCCAGAGCATTTGGGTCTAAAAAGAAAAAAAGACAGAAGATGCAAGTGTCACCCGATGACATAGCACAAGGCATCGACATTTTTGGAAGAACATAACGCCCTATACTGCATGCTGAGAATTTCCCTTTCGTTTCTCTCGGAATAAGCCCCACTTGATTCGTTCTTTCATCTCTAAATGTGAACGTTGGCAAAGGCACGAATATGGTGACGATCAGGAGACCGGATGCCAAATGTGTCTCCTATCAGTAAATGATGTCACATGTGGTAGCCTTGCCAACAAGTGAACGCTCTTAAGATTGACAGTGTGGGGTGCACGAGCAGGTGGCTGAATCCCATTGTATTGGCTTTATGTGTTAATCAACCTGCTTTTTTGCAACTCTTCATTTCGGCTTTTATCTTGCACGGTCTGTCGGTTGTAAGAGTGCTTTTGTTACTCCCACTTACTTGCGTTGCGTTGCAATCCCAAAGTCTTATTTTGGAAGCCTCAATCCAGCTCGCACATTCAAAAAAATGTGATGTGTTTCATAGAGACCAAATCGCTAAAATGCCAAGGGACAGTAGAAGTGACGCTGTGCAACGTTTACTCCTAATAACATCATCGGGTGGACCAGGCCCGGTTCTAGCGGGTGGGCCAGGCCCACCCAAACATGAGCCTGGCCCACCCAAACATGAGCCTTGGCCCTCGCAGTGAGGGGCTTGAAGGCAGGCGCGCAACGCCATTGGGCTCAAAGGGCTTAAACCCCCCCTGTGTGTGTCAGCCCGGCTGAGACAGTTTCCCGGGCGCACACACACACAGACAGTTTTTGAGATTATCTCAGCCACACCAGAGTACTTCACAGACCATTTACATGTTAACGAGGCTTTGTTTATTTTTCACCCCTTCATCTCCACTAGGGGCATGGCATCTCCACTAGGGGCATGGCGAAAGGTGACAAATCCTTTCTTTGGCACCGGTAACCTTTGCCTACTGTCCCCTACTGTCCTGCTGCGTGGATATTTCTTTTTCTATGCTCAGGAGAAAAGAAGTTTGTTTATTCCTATTCACCTTTCCTGACCCCTGCAGCTGCTTATCACATCAGGCTGTGACACAAAGTTTAACTAATGGAGTAGGTAAGAGAATGTGTTACTATTTGTTTTTCTTTTTAAAATCTGCACAGGCCCAGCAGGGCACATACTTCGTGTGTGCTTCATTTAAACAGTTTTTATCATTAGCATGGCCGATGCAGTACAACAATAAGACAATAAAAAATGCCCAGATAATGCTGGTGATTAATGATCCTGCTGGAGAGCAATCATCTGTCTGTTAGTAGTTTTTAAATGCAGATGAACTGTATTTTATGTGGAAGCTCAGTGGGTTACTGCCTTTGTCACAGAGATCCTTGTGTTACTTGCAGTTCAGAAGTTACAATCCTAACATAGGACAGTGACCTATGAACTGTCATCAAAGAGCTGCATGCAAACCTGATTGGTATAGTTAGAACTTCGCTTTTTTTGTTTTGTGATATAGTTAGAACTTCCTCAGTCTTTCATTAGTCTAATGTTGCTAAAATTAGTATGTTTGGGCAGATATACATTTTTATCAGTAAAGCCAACCCCCAACCACTGGAGTACTCTTTAAATCCTGAGTTTGTGCTTCTCCAGACCAAACCCTCTTAAAATATACTGCCCACCAGTATGGATGACATGTGATTCATTCACCTTGTAATCCTCATTGGCTTATGTGACATTCCCTGTAGACTGATTTACATACTTGTATGATTCGTTGTCTCTGTATAATGTGTGCGTGGTGTAAAGTACTGACACACACTACACTGATATGAGTAGCGCTATACAACAAATGAAATGCATATGAGAGAGGGGCTACGTAAAGATGAGGGGCACTGTTGGAGGGTGGCAGTGAGGGAATCCGAGGAGGAGGTCAATAGGGGAGGGGCTATGGAGCGATGAGGGGCACTGTTGGAGGGTGGCAGTGAGGGAATCAGAGGAAGAGGTCATGGGGTGGAGGGGGAGCTAGGGGAGAGATATGGGGCACTGGTGGAGGGTGGTAGTGAGGAGTCTGAGGAGGAGGTCATGAAAGGGAGGGGCTACGGAGAGATGAGGGGCACTGGTGGAGGGTGGCAGTGAGGGAATCCGAGGAGGAGGTCATGAGGGGCTATGGGGAGATGAGGGGCACTTGTGGTGTGTGGCAGTGAGGGAATCCGAGGAGGAGGTCAATAGGGGGGCCATGGAGGGATGAGGGGCACTGGTGGAAGGTGGTAGTAAAGGTATTTACGGAGAAAGAGGTTATTGGTGCGGCGCCAAAAAAGAATTTCGCATCAGCGCTAAAGCCGGCCCTGTCATGGCCTTTCTGTTTTTGTTTATTTAATTAGCAGTCGGGTCATAAGGGCTACTGTGGAACATACTTTAAAGTGCGTGCTAATTATATTTACTGCTATATTCAATGTTTTAAGTTTGAAGGTGATTTTACTAATGTTTTTACCGGGAAAATGAAAGTGGAGCCCGATGGTGCCTGATATGGGGCTGGGGCCCAAGGTCAGCTGTGAGATAAGGTGCACTGGAAAGGAGTAGTGGATAATCAAGCCTGTAAGGGAGTGCGTTGCAGAGTCCGGGGGTCAGGTGGAGGTAGTAATGAAGAGGGATTCTCCCTGAAGGCTCGCACAGAGGAGCCCGAGAAGTGTCACTTGCCTGATACTCCCACCTCAGAAACCTCCTCTTCCCATCAAAGGAACATTACATGGAAAAACACTTTTGAGAGTGATAATATTTAGAAGGAGATTTGGAAAAGAGTGCGTTTTACTGGGCCTTGTAAGACTAAGAAGAGATAAAGGAGGGCCCTGAAGCAGGCCTGCCTAGACATATATGCAACAAATCGAGCCCGCAGTGGCCCACCCAAAAGCACCCTTGGCCCACCCAAATAAAAATTCCTGGAGCCGGGCCTGGGGTGGACCCACAGTCCCACCCTTTTTCCCATAGTGTCCTCCGATAGGTGGTGGTGAAAGCGCAAAGACTGAAAAGGACAGGAATAAAGAAGTCTGTTACCGTCCTGTTTACTTTTTGATCCTTGAGACCAGGGGTAGCACGGACAGTGACAAGAGTAGAATAGGGTAATCCGTCAGTAGCAGCTGCTGCTTTTGGTTACCCATAAATGATGTCAGTATTGTTTAAGAATGCAAAAAATTACAGTAGGAAAGAAACTATTGGACTGTCCAGAGAAACATCATCGATGATTACCAAATGAAAAATTATGTTTTTGGAACAACAAATCTACTATTAGCCCTACATATTTTTGTGCCCGTCACCTAAGGGCCTCTGATCAGAAAAACAACCTTCTAATAGGCTTCCATATTGTAGGTTTTGAAATCTGCCAGAAATTTGCAGAATGTAAAATATTAAGGCCCAGATTTGGGAAAAATGTATGCAACGCAGCACAGCAACTAAAGGTGCTGCACTGTACTGCGTTGCTTGAAAGTGAGATAGCTGAACAGCACCATTTCTTCTAAGATATGGCTCTGTTTTTCTGTCTTCCTGCATTGGCACACTTTAGGCTGCCATGCGCCAATGCCCACACACTTGTGATATAGTGCAAGGGAGTGTGCTTTTTTGTAAGGAATAGTTTTCATGCAGGATATGGGAGCCTTCCAGTACAAAAACTATTCTTTAACACTTTTCTACTTTGTATTTGTTATGTACAATGCAGCACACGTGCAAAGTAGGAAAAACAAGGAGAAATTAAAATGTGTCACCTCATTCTGCCTGCCTTGAGGAGGTGTAAAAAATGTTTGCCAATGCATGTTTGTAGATGGTGATTTGTGTCAAAACCCTTGGGTGGTTGTGCCCATGTATCACCTATGGAATGCCCCTCGATGCAAAGTAATGCAAAGCAGCACATAGCTCAACTTTGCGCTACTTTGGGAAACTATCCTATGGAAATCCTGATTTGTGATGGGTAGTAAATCCCAGCATAACACTTTGGCCCTCATTATGATATTGGTGGGCCTGCCACAGACTGGCCGTTAGTGGCCGGCCCATCGACATCTACAGAAGCGGTTCGACCACCGGATTATGATGCGGTGGTCGGAGGCATAGGGCAAAGGGACCGACCGCTGCTTTTCCAAAAAGCTAAAGGAGCCCGTTGGGGCAGTGGTGGGACCATAATCCCTACAATAGGGTGCTGCCTGCTCAAGCACCGCCATAGGGATTATGATGTCTGTTTCCCTCTGTCTATACATGGTGGTCCAAGCGCCATGAAACAGTAGATGGAAGGGGATTTTGGGGGCCCCAAGCAAGGCCCTGTCCCTCCTGGGCCTCCGCAATGGGGCCTGGGGGCCACATGTGGTGCCCCCCAAACACCCATGCACCCTGTGCTATGCACCACATGGTGCCGGGCACACATTGCCGTTGCAGAGGTGTTTGTAAACATGCCTTTTGCCATTGGGGCTTGTGCTGCAGCCCTTTTACGGGCCGCAGCACAAGCCTCAATAGAAAAATGCATGTTTCTGACCGCCTTCATGGTGGTTGGATTGTAATGAGGCGGGTGGAGCCACCAACTACATGTCGGGCGGACTCGATCCCGATACAATGTCTGTCGGACACTCGTCTGACCGGCATCGTAATGGGGGGCCTTAATGTCGGGCTTGCATTACCAAAGTATCTAACACAAACACGGCGCAAACCGTTAGTAAATCTGGGCTTCTCTTAATCGAAGTCATTGCTCCTTCTGTCTCTCAATGGGTGAGTTGGGATGGGAGGGTTTACACGAGTAGCTCATGTTTTTACGTCAGTCATTTTAGGTACCGCAATGAGGCCAACACTATTAATAAGAACAAAACATGGGAAAGAACTTGGTATTCGATAGCATCAGCAGAAAATTGCCCGCATAATACATAATTTATACAGCTCTATCGCAGTGGGAATCCCTTTTATATTCCTGTCTTGTCATTCGCCTCTTATTGCGGAAGAAATGAAAAATAAGGAGATAAAATGTGGCCTTGCCAGGTTTGTCCGCTGACAGCTGAGCGCGGATGAATCCGGTCAAAAAAATGCCTCCCCTTGTCTGGGCTCATCATTCACTTTCAAGTATTAGTTCTCGAAGTAGAGCAGTTATCCGATTAACCACCGAGTGATTAAACTGCAAGAGACTGAACCATAAATCTGCGTCTTCAATTTCCTGGCTGTTCGCAACAGCATATGGGTATTGTCAGATTTGCATTCTCAGAGCTCAGTGTTCAGGAGTCAACACTGCAGCGCCAGTGCCAGCATCTGAACGAGCAGGAGGAAGGGCTCTCTGAGAGGTGCTTCAGTCAGGAGCCTAGTTCCATAAATGAATAGGGGATGCTGAACATCGAATTTACTGAGACTTTTACCACTGACAATTAAGGCAACGAAAGGAAGTGAAAGTCAGATATTGTGTCATGCAAGAGCACTTCCACAGGCAGACCATTCTGCGCATTAAAGGAAGGACTCTAGGCTCTTTAATATTTTAAAGACACACTTTGATACAGCAGATAGAGTGCATTTTATCCCATCAGTATCAGCGCTTTGCGTGGCACAAATATGATAGACACCCATACTAAGGGGCAGATTTACAAGGAACTGACGCATCTGCATAGATGCGTCAGTTTCCTTTCGCCAGAGTAAAATGTCCTTGCGCCACCATGGATGTACTGTATTTACAATACAGTACTCCATGGGGCAAGGATTAACAGATGCGTCAGAAATTCTGACGCATCTGTTGGCCCAAAAGTCACGCATTGCTGGAGTTGTGTCGCAAGCACGACGCAACTCCAGCAATGTATTTTGAGGCCTATACTTACTGTACTGCGTCACTTCTTACGCAGGAGTAAGGTTTTGATGCATTGGCGTCCTAAAAGTGGCGCAGTGAAATCTTGTAGATTTCACTGCGTCACTTTTACGAGTCCTTCCTGCAGGGGAACGGCCACCCTGCATACATTGGGGCAGATTTACAAGACCCTTGCGCCACTTTTGCGTCACTTTTCCCATGTTAAAAATGACGCAAAAGTGGCGCAAGGGGCTTGTAAATCTGCCCCATTATACCTGACGCAGGTATAATGTGACGCAGGGCTTTACAACGTGACGCATCTCCCTAGATGCGTTACGCTGTAAGTAGGTCGCATTGTTTGCGCCGCCGTTGCGTCAAAAAAAGTGACGCAATGGCGACGCAAGGAGGCGCATGGGGCTTGTAAATCTGCCCCTAGGTTCATATTGAGACGTTCAGTAGTTAGAGAAACTATTGTAGAAAGCTGCATTCTATTTCTCAAATCGACAAAGATTGCCAGTATTTAATAAAGTTAATTTAGTGTGGACATTATACTTTGTGCAACCAAATCAAACTGACTTTTTCCCTTCGCCAACTGCGGAGTACAGCAGAAGAATAGGGTGTAGACAATTTCAGAACTGCACAGACTGTCCCCAACCACCTGCATTGTACCATACAACAAAGAGAACTCACTAAAAATGGGATTTTTTTGTGCTGACCTTGAACTTAGGACATGATTTCCAAATGCTTAGTAGTAAAAATTAACTCACTTCATCTCAATTCAGAAGCAGGGCAGCAATCTGGTTGTTTTGTCTGACATAATGGAATGTAAAGTTCCTGTTCCTCCAGATCCTTGAGCTATCTCTGCCCCAAGTCTACCGGACAGGAACACCGATGACTCTTTAAAACATTTAAGCCATTTCACAAGTGCTTAATTTGAGCCCGTGGTTTCTGGTGCTCGGCACCGGCACTTAATTGTGAAATCAGCACTATGACAGTCTGCCACATGGTGGCGCTGTCTGTGTACTTTAGAGATGAGCAGAACAACAGTTGTTTATTCATTCAATATACAGTAAAAACAATTAATTCTTGTCACCCAAGCCATTCTTATAGCTTTGGGGGCCTGGAATAGTCTGAACAATCACTTGCTGGAGTGTTATTGTTGGTCGTTGCATAGGTATTGTCGTTGGCAGCGCTGGCAAGGCAATGGGTGGTAAAAGCTGCAGTGGCCTACTGGCAAGGGCCCTGGCACATATTTTATTACAAATTAAGCATTGCATTTCACCATGGCTTTACTTTACCCTTTACTTCACCTTGATTTGTCAAAGGGTGCCAAAGTTATCAAATGAATACATCTTGCCCACCCCCTATAATCATGCCACATTCTGTAGATCTGTTAAGAGAAACAGTGGTCCCATACAAGGTAGATAATTACAATATCACAATTTTACAATCAAAATTGGGATTACGAGTGTTTCAAATGGAAAGATAGAAATATTTATTCACAATTAAATTCGACGCACAGATTATTATACAGAAGGTGAGTGAGCAGGATGTGACAAGGTAATGGGAAATCAGCCGATTGTGTAGTAACCGCACTCAGAATACGAGGGACGGGACATCTCCTCCTACCGCCTATGTAGGCACTTCCCTGCCGCGATCACTTTTCTGGCCCCCCGCCGCTCTGTTCCTCTACCAATCGGGATCCGCCCGGACCCTTTGCGACTCATTCTCATAGCAACTTCCCAGGCACTTGTTACATCACTTAGTCCTGATGAGATCCCAATACCTAGCTGGGATTGAAACGTCGTCGACACATACATCTTCCACTCTATGCTGTAATTCGTATCTAATTGTGGAGTATGAGTTGTAAATTTGATTGTGACTTTTTGCTTATCTACATTTTCACAAATTGAAAAATCACTTTTTAAGTCACTTGCCTGCAGTAAGGAAATCGGCTGATTTCCCATTACCTTGTCACGTCCTGCTCACTCACCTTCTGTATAATAATCTGTGCGCCGAATTTAATTGTGAATACATATTTCTATCTTTCCATTTGAAACACTCGTAATCCCAATTTTGATTGTAAAATTGTGATATTGTAATTATCTACCTTGTATGGGACCACTGTTTTTCTTAACATATGTCCACCCTTGGTCCCTTCAGACTTTCAGGGTCTCCTTGTTTCTTTTTTTGGACATCCTGTAAATCGTCATTACATTCTACATATCAAAAATAAATTGAACATGCCAAATGTCTGACAAATTGAACTCCAAATTTATTAGCAAATCACAATTTTTTTAACACATTCTTTAACTTTGCTCCCACATATCATTGAGACCAGAAAGCCCTGCACCAGTTGCATAACACAAAATGATGTAGTTACCCTGCAGAATGTGACGAGGAGCAACTTAGTCTCTAGTATCTCATAGATATTAATTTGCTGCAGACTGAATGGGCCCCCCCCTAAGTTGGGGGCTCCCTGAAGGGCTGGGGCCTTCCTTCACCACAGGGGATGCAGGGGGCTGCGTTATGCCACTGCCCTGCACTCAGCTTAACATGTTAACAGCCTTCAAAATCTTATACAAATTTCTAAACAGTGCTTACATTATAGGCACATTTTTTGACCCCCCCAACCCAGCTTTAATTGATCTCTTATTTGATAGATTTGCATAATACTCAAAATAGCTGGACTAAGCAAAAATGCTAAGTGCCTGACAAGTGTTGTGGAGATCAATAAAACTACACCATTGTTACTATCAAAACAATTACTTTAACCTTCTTTGACTTTGGTCTCACCGCAGTTGGATCTGCATGAAATCTGAGATTTCTATAGTGAGGTTAACTTGCTAAAAGCCTGTCAAAGTTCCTTCAGATTTATTGAATAGCATCAAAGGTATTAGCATATGAGAGCATTTATGATTCTCCTTTTAATTTTGCCCTGCTTAACGATTCTGCACAAAACCCAAGGAAGACAAAGGGCCTTATTTAGAGTTTAGTAGTCAGAGTTCCCTACAAAAACATTACAGATGTCCAGTCTGCGGTAGTGCAAGTCTTTTATCGTCAATGGCATTGTAAATGCAGTGGAGTGGATGGAATGATAGACTACCCTGTCTGCCAAACTATAAATAAGTCCCTAAATATGCTAAATGTAAACTTAACTTCATATGAATTTGGAACCGGATGCCAATCGATTAGCCCATGAATACGTCCCCCTGTGTTTCTAACCGTATTGTCCTTTATAGTGCTACTAACGTTTAAAAAAAAATTAAAAACTTGAGCTAAACATGCTAAGCACTTGCCAGAATTCATGAAAATTCGTGAAGCAGGTCTAAAGTTATGGGCAAGTCACAAACACATATTCAACTGTCAAAATATACCCAATTTTTAACGTCTGACCACATTTAATGCTAATTTCTCAAAAAACACGGAAGTGATTTATACTAAACCATGCAAAGGTATCTCTCTGAAAAAGAAGATCTGGTTTCATGCCAGCTTTGGTGTAATTCTATTCAGCAGTTTTGTTCTGTAGCAGAGAGCAAAGATTCCTTAGGGTGTCATAATGGGCGACCCTCCTTTATGATCTCCACTCAATTCTCCACTCCCCCCACAGAGTGTTCTACATGAAACTTGAGTGCTGAACCTTAATCGGATAAGTGTTTTGGGGAATTTTTTGTTCATTTTTATCGAACAGTGCTAAAATTATTGGCAAAGCAAAAAGCAGCTTTAAAATGGAAACTCTGACCTAAATACATTATTTCGGCTTCTGATTTAATAACTTTGGGGAAAATTAACTAACCTTTCACAAAATGCTATGCAGCAAGGAAACGTTCTGTGCTGCATTGTGTGAAAGGGAGAAAGCAGAAATGGACCACATCTACACTCACGTTGCGCTGACGCACTTATGGCAGCCTAGCGCCAAGGCTGACACAGTTGAGCCACATCCCAAGGGTGCCTACGTTGTGGTCAGCATAGCTTTTTTAGCGGGAAGGGATACCTTCCTGCACAATAACTTTTCTTAGAGGCTTATTCCTCTTTATGTGTATTCTGCAGAATACAACACACATGCAAAAAGGAAGTAATATGAAGAAATAAAGATATTTCACTTCGTTACACAAGCCTCGGGTAGCTGGACTATTTAGGAGCAAATCCAGGTTTACAGACATTAGTAAATTGAGTTTGTGTAAAAATTGATGGGTGGCTGCACTGGAACATCCATGCTCCACCCATGGAGGAAAGCCAAGCAAATTGGGCTCTGGATGGTTTTGCAAATTCCAACATACAACGCCAAACGTTAGTAAATATAGGGGCATATGTATCAAGAAAGCCTTTTGCGAGTCCTTAATAGCGAATTTTAGCGATTCGCTATTAAGGACTTGCAAAAGGCAATGAATATAGGATTCGCAATATTAATTGGGATTCCTATGTATTCCTTAATTGCGAATTGCAAATTGCGATTCGCAATTAAGTGAATACTCTTCCATTCATTCCTATGGGCCTAGTGGCCCATAGGAATGAATGGGAGACATTCGCAATTTGCGTAGTACCCATTAGGTACTCGCAAATTGCGAATGCAATTTCAACGGTGCAAGGGTGTCAAAAGGACACCCTGTTGCACCCTGAAATAATCATGTGTGCACATGTGGCGCACATACATGCCCTAAGGGCTTGTATGTGCGCCACATGGCACTTTGAAAAATGCATTTTTCAAAGAAATCGCAAATTACCACCAACTTGAAGTTGGTGGTAATTTGCGATTTCTAAAGGCAAAATCGCACAACTTGGGTGCTTCCAGAATTGCATTTACGGAATCGCAATTTGCAATTCCTTAAATGCATTCGCAGACTAGGGAATCGCAAATTTTGCGATTCCCTATTGTGCGAGGGCATTTTGGGATGATACATCCCAAAAGGCTTTTTCCCGTTCGCAAACGGGCCAATTCTGAGAATCGGCCTGTTTGCGAACGGGAAAAAGGCTTCATACATATGCCCCCTAGGATCTTATTTACAACTAATATAAACCACAAAGAAGCATGGCATAAAACAAATGTGGGGATGTGCAGAGAGTAATATGCTATTTATGACCATTATTAAGGCAGGTGATGGGCATCATGCTCCTCTCAAGGCTTTGTTTCTTGTGACAGAACACAATAACAGGGGGGACTGGGAGCACGTCTAGGTCCAGCATACAAGCTTCCTAAATGTACATGTATAAAGGTGGAGTATGCAGTTCCTAAAAGAATCAAAAAAGGAAACAGAAAAGGCAGTAGGCCGGGAGGGGTCTGAGAAATTAGATCGGGGGGGAACTGTTATACTTCATCATGATGTCTTATTTTAAAAGACCTCCAGTAAAGTGCCCTCTCAAGGTGCCCATTGGGCATTGCAGCACCGGCCCAATGAGGAGCTGCCGGATGATGAAGCATGACACACATCTGGGTGTGTGAGGGCTCTTGCTACTGGGCAATCAGATCCCCCTATCTGCTTGCTCAGACCCCTCCTGACCTACTGCCTTTTCTGTTTCTGTTTCTGTTTCCGCTTCTGATTCTTTTAATCCATACTCCACTTGTATACTTTGTTTCTTGTGAGTCACGGCTCCTCCCCACTCTTGAAAATGCATACTAAACCGTGAGTAACTGCTTTTATACTGTTTTGATATATTACACAGTGGTAGTTAGCCCTATTTAGATATGCTTCAATCAGACAATACATAAAAAAAACGTTTATTAGGTAGCTTAATACCCATAAAAGCATCTTTAAAGTCGCATACAAACATCATCTATGAAATTAATCTTCAATTAATTACAAATGGTAATATAGCTCTGCCGCACTTTCCATTGAAATTTATTTTTTACTTTGCCTATACCTTTGGTCCTCATAATAGGATCGGCATCAAATTTAGGACATTCTTATCATATGCAGTGTTAGAAATGGGGGTCTCTAGTTGGCAGAGTATGTACCTTTGTCCAAATAGGGACCCTTGCTTCTAGTCAGAGTAAGGGGGATACACTTCTAAAATAACCCCTGCCCACCCCCTTGGTAGCTTGACATGATCAGACAGGCTTATCTCAGAGGCAGTGTGTAAAGCATTTGTGAACACATACAGTAATACAGTGAAAACACTACAAATGGACACCACACCAGTTTAGAAAAATAAGTAATCTTTATTTAAACTAAACAAGACCAAAACGACAAAAATCCACAATACAGTAATAAAAATATGACTTTCAAATAGTAGAAATAATTCAGTTCAAAGCAAATTGCAGATGCGACACTTTTCACATTAAGTACCTTGGATGCATCGCGCACACAATGAAAAAGGCCCTTGGGAAGGTGGTGCGTTGGTTCCTTACACTCAGGGAAGGTGATGCATTGGTTCCTTGCTCCGGGGGAAGTTTTGCATCGGTTCCTTACTGCTGCGCAGGGGAGATGATGCGTCGGTTCCTTACCGGAGAGGAGGTGATGCATCGGTTTTTTACTGAGTGGGGAGGTGATGCGTTGGTTTCTTACTGCGTCCCCCAACGATGCGACAGACTTGGCGCCTCGAAGCAAAGCGACGATCTGGGATGATGCATGGGTTCTTGCAGCCACACAGCAGGCCTTGCGTCGGAATCGGTGCGTTGATCTCGGACTTCGGAGATCGGTGCACTCGAGCCACGGACAGCTGCTGCGACGATTTCTTGAGCGATGCATCGGAAACAGGTGTAAATGCATCATGCTTCTCGAAGTTGCGTTACTTTTCCAGCTCCCAGCGGCAAACAGGCTCCAGAGGTCCAAAACAACAGCAGGTACCTCCAGCCGCGGTCTGTGCAGGTAACAACAGTGGGGCCGTGTAAGGGGGGATTCCGAGGGATGCTGCTGAGGGAAAATTAATTATTTATTTAATTTTCCCTCAGCATCGTCCCTCGGAATCCCCCTTACAGGGCCCCACCGCCCCACTGCTGCTACCTGCATGGACCGCGGCTGGACACCTCTTAACAGGTCAGAACTCCCAGCAAGGAAGTTCAGGGGTGCTGGTGGTGAAGGCTTTGTGTCCCTGAGACTTCAGAACAGGAGGCAAGCTCAGTTTCAAGCCCTTATAGAACTTCCTCAAGCAGGGGACACAGCAAACAGCAAAGTCCTTTTCCCTTTCCTTGGCAGAAAGTAGCCACTGTAGGCCAACCCCAGACAGCAAACAGCACAGGGGCAGTATACCTCCTCAGTTTCTCCAGCTCTTCTCCTTGGCAAAGGTTCCTCTTGATTTCCCAGAAGTGATCTATGAAGTCTTTTCTATCCCTCAGACTTCCAACAGGAGGCAAGCTCTACTTCAAGCCCTTGGAGAAAACTCTAACAGCAGGATGATGAACGTACAGTCCAGTCCTTTCCCAGCCCAAGACAGAAGCAACCACTGTGGGCCAACTCCAACAGCACACAGCACAGGGGCAGTACTCCTCCAGCTTTCCCGGTTCTTCTTCCTGTCAGGTTCCTTAGTTCAGCAGTAGTCTAAAAATCTGGGTTCTGGGCCCCTCTTTTTATACAGTAAATCTCTTTGTTCCTACCTTTCACTACACTGTACCCTGCCCACAGGGGTACCTTGGGCCTACCTTAGGGGTGACTAACATGTAAGAAAAGGGAAGGTTAGGGCCTGGCCAGTGGGTGCACTTGCCAAGTCGACATGGCAGTACCAGACTACACACAGGCTCTGCAATGGCAGGCCTAAGTTACATTTACAGGCTGCTTATGTGGGTGGCACAACCAGTGTTGCAGCCCACTAGCAGCATTTGATTTACAGGCCCTAAGCACACACAGTGCACTGTATTAGGGACTGACTAGTAAATCAAATATGCCAATCATGGAAACACCAATCCATACATACAATTTACAGGGAGAGCATATGCACTTTAGCATTGATCAGCAGTGGTAAAGTGCCCAGAGTCATAAAACCAACACAAACAGGTCAGAAACAGAAGGCCACAAAGCAAAAAATCTGGGGATAAACCCGCTGTAAAATCCAGGTCTAACATGCAGCTAAAGTCGGGCATGCCAAATTTCGTTGAAATCCAAACAAGGAAAAAAAGTTAGGGGGGTGGTTGAAACAGATGTGTTTCCCATTTTATCGCCCAAAGAAACTTTTGCTCAACACTTCAGAAAAAAACGGTGAAGGAATTTACACCAAACATGGTATGAATGTACTCAGAAAGCTTGCTTTCGTGGGTTGGTGTTAAATAAGCGTGGGGACATTTTGTTTATGCCGGCACAAGTTCATGTAATTTCCAGCATTTCACATTACAATTATTACACAAAATGTTTAAGATTTTTTCGTTTTGCCCAGAGAATGTTGTTCAAGTCATGCCCAATTTTATGTTTTCTTTGCATGCTATGCATCTTTGCATTCAAAATGGACTCGAGGGCACATTTCAAAATGCCAGACTGGTATCTGGTCTTATAGTACATAACTTCACATAATATTTACCGATTTAGCAGAATTGCTGAAAAGGAAATTATGCAAGCTTCACCAAGGCTTAATGTTAAACTGTTCAGGAGTTTTGATATTTTAGAGTTTAAAAAGACAAAGGGTGGGTTTGAAAGAGTTACCACTTTTGTTAATATTGTCAGATAAAATTGGAATTTCAAACCCACCATTTTTATGCATTACATATGAAAATGTCAAAACAGGTGACTAGCTGATGAAGGGGATAAAAACATTCATGAAAAACAAAGTTCTGCAGGAAAGGGAAGGCAATATGAGAGGTGCCAGATCGCAGGGCAGTCATATGTGTGACTCAGAAGCATGGAAAATGGGAGTAAAAATTAGATAAGGTTCCCATATTTCCCATGGTAAAATCACAAATTTGATGGAAATGGCGATCATGTGACTGTTATGTATTTGGAAGTAGCCAATGTTTTCTGAAAACTGCACTTTTTAGAAACATTGTGACTTTGACATTCACAATTTTCACAAAAATCATTAGTTTGAGTTTTAAAAAATGTGGGCATCTTCTGCAGTGCATGGCTGAGTGTGAAGCAGTTGTTGTCTGTCTGCTTTAATAGGTGCAAGGCCTATCTGAAAACCAGCCAACCCTGATGCACACATCCTTCAGCAGTGCGAGGTGCAAAATGGGTACATGACAGGTGAATACTGTACATCAAAGAAAGTCCTAAAAATAACTGTAAAAAAACACAGCTAAAATTTAGTTTTGTGACCCTTCTGTAATATGAAATACGAGGAATATAGTGTGCTCCATTATGGTTCTCTTTCTTTTAAATAGAACATGCATAGGATGAGACTCAATGATTTTATTAATGTTGTCTCTGTGCTGAGAGTTGCAATTTACCACTTATATATGTATGTCCCATCATGGGACATTGGTATCACATAAAACAAACTGAACATTGTTAGACCTTGTATCCTTGGCGTGGTTTTCTTTGACTTTTTTTGCCTCTACCTCCTGTATGTTTGACTGTGTGCTGGATTTTGTTTTTGCTGGTTTAGGTTCTCTGGACACTTTGCCACAGCTAATCAGTGCAAAAGTGCAAGTGCTCCCTATGTAGATTGTAATTATGATTAGTTATTCATGATTGGCATATTTGATTTAGTGATAAGTCCCTAGTAAAGTACACTGTGAGCCTAGAGCCTGTAAATCAAATACCACTAGTGGGTCTGCTGCACTGATTGTACCACCCACACCAGTAGCCTTTCAAATGTGTCTCATACCTGCCACCGCTGTGTCTGTGCATGCAGTTTTTAACTGCCCTGTTGACCTAGCAAGTACACCCACTTGCCAGACCCTAATCTTCCTTTTCCTTGCATGTAAGTCACCCCAGATGTAGGCCAAAGGTACCTCCATAGGCAGGGTGCAGTGTATGTTAAAGGTAGGACATGTACTGGTGTGTTTTACATTTCCTGATAGTGAAATATTGCGTATTTTTCACTATTGCAAGGACTAGCTCTCACATAGGCTATCATTGGAGCTGCCTTGTGACAGTTTACATGTGTAACTTTCAATTTGGAATAGCTAGAGATTTGGAGTTTAGGCTCTCTGAACTCAGAATTTAATAACACACCTATTAGTAAAGGTGGCTTTTGAACTGTGTGTTTGACAACACCACTTTTAGAAAGTGGGCATTTTCTTGTTTAACCATCCTGTGTGCCTCTACCTTCTTGTGGATACACTGTCTGGTTTTAGACTGACACAAGCTGTTTGTGGCAAATGTTTCTGACGCAGCACCCGCAGACCAGAATCGCCTGGGAAATCTACACATCACTTCCCCCTTATAGTCTGGATTCGATGCAGCACTTCTCTTGCGTGCGGCAGAACTGTCGCACCGCCTCCCCAAGAAATCAGAAACTGATGCATCACTGTGTTTTTAGATGCTTCCCACCCCTGTGGCTGTTTTGCCTTGTGGAGTTTGACGCATTTGAGGTAAAAATCACACATCCATAGATTTCTATGGACAAAATTGCTTGAAACATTATAAAAGTGATATTTAGAGTAGTGTATGTTGGATTTTTTTCGTTTTGGTCTTGTTTGGTTTACATAAAGATACTTTATTTTTCTAACCTGGTGTGGTGTTAATTTGTAGTGTTTTCACTGTGTTACTGTGTGTGTTATGTACAAATACTTTACACTATGCCTCTGAGATAAGCCTGACTGCTTGTGCCAAGCTACCCAGGGGGTGAGCAGGGGTTATCTTAGGTGTGTAATCCACTTATCCTGACTAGAAGGAAGGGTCCTGTTAGACTTGGCATCTTTTGGCGTGTTTCCCCTGACTTTTTGCTTTCTGACCTCCCGGTTTTGACTCTGTTTTTGCTGGTGTAATGATTCTGCGCACTTTCCTCACTGCTGTCCAGTGGGAAAGTGCAAGTGCTCCTGTATAAAATGTGTTACGGATTGGCGTTTCCATGATTGGCCTATTTGGTTTGTGTGTCAGTCCCTTGTAAAGTGCACTGCGAGTGCCAGGGCCTATAGACCAAATGCTGTTGGTGGGCTGCAGCACTGGATTGTGCCACCCACGCAAAGAGCCCGTAAAGTGTAACTCGGGCCTGCCATTGCAGAGCCTGTGCGCAGCCTGGGGCTGCCATGTCGACTTGGCAAGTGCGCACACTTGCAAGTCCCTAAACCTTCCCTTTTCTACATGTTAGTCACCCCTAAGGTAGGCCCAAGGTACCCCTGTGGGCAGGGTGCGTTGTATGCGAAAGATAGGACATGCCCTGGTGTGTGTGGCATGTCCTGATAGTGAATTACAGCCTAGTTCGTTTATCACTATTGCAAGGCTACCTGTTCCCCATAGGCCAGAACGGGCAGTTTTGATTATTACAGCTTATAATCCTAACTGACCCCGGGAACATGGTAGAAATTCGAGTTTAGTATGCCTGGACTCAGAATGATAAAATGCATCTTTTAGTGAAGTTGGTTTTAACATTCTGTGTTTGAAAATACCACTTTTAGAAAGTGGGTATTTTCTTGTCTAACCATCCAAGCCTGCCTCTGCGAGGTTGTGTATTCCTTGTCTGGAGTGTGAGTGACAGGGGCTGGGGGATGCCAGGAGACAGGGTGAGTCAGCACAGGGCTGAATAGCAAGATCTACATGTAGATGGGTGGGAGGGGTTGCACCTGGGCCCTGAATAGGACAGTGCCTTCCCTCCACAATGCTGGCTCCACCTCCTGTGGTGCGACTGATGTCCCTGGCCTACTCTCTGAAAGAAGGGACGGAGACTTGTCAACAAAGTGCTCCAGAACTGGTTTGGACTAGGCAAAGGCCTCTCTGCCTTCAGAGAACAAAGGAATTTGGGATATAAATATTGGGGCCCTGACCCCATGAATTTAGATCTCGCTGGAACCAAGGAACCTGTCAAGAAGAAGAGCTGGAGAGCTGCTAGGAGGAGTATTGCCCCTTTGCTGAGTGACTGCTTTGTTGGGTTGGCCTGCAGCTGCTGCTTCTGTCTTGGGCAGTGAAAGGACTGAACTTTCTACAAACTTGTGCTGAGTATCTCCAAGGGCCTGAAACCGAGCTGGCCTCCTGTTAAGAAGTCTCAGGGACTGCAAAGACTTCACAAGCCTCTGGGTACCGCTTCTGGAACGCTGTTTCAGTTGCCACAAGGAAGGGAACTGCAACCGACTCCGTCAACCGAATCCATCCCTGACCGGTGACCTGTTTGCAACGCAGACCGCATCGCCCCGCTTCGCATCGCAACCCTGGTCTCACTGTAGGCGACGTCCGACGCCGTCAGCACCGAGCCGCTGCTTGCACCGTGACCTGTGGGCACCGCAGTTCGCATCGCATCGCTTCACTGAACCAGCCGGACCCGACCGACGCGGTCGCTGCAACTGGCTCAACAGTCGTGACCGCATCGCATTTGGGGCACCGCTCGCACGTTTGCGACGCACCGCTCCGACTCGCACCGCTGTCCGACGCCAGCTCCCGCACTCCGGCTTGGTCGCCTGCATCGCAACCTGTCAGTACCGCATCGTACACCGTCTCACCCTGCACCGCACGCCTTGGACTCACCGACTCCGTCTGCACGACGCTCATCGAGCCGCTGTCTGCACCGCATCGAGGGACACCGCACCTTGCATCGCTCCGTCTTTTACCGCAATCGCGACGAACGCCGACCGGCTCGTACACTCCGTACCAGCCACAACGAGAAAGGTACTGTGACCGAGTCTGTTCACGACTCTGCTGGCCCGTAGCGACGCGGTCGGCTGGAACTGTTAGACTCTGTGTATTTCAGCATCGCGGTAGACCCTGACTGGGCTACCGACTCGCACGAACTTTGCTTTTTGTGTTATTCCTGCAAAGAAGAAGTTACCTTATCGAGCATTCATTTTTAAAGTATAGTATTGTGGATTTTTGTCCTAATTGGTCTTGTCTTGAGTATATAAAAATATTGGTTATTTTTCTAAACTGGTGTGGTGTCCTTTTGTAGTGCTTACACTGTATTACTGTTGGTTATGTGCAAATGCTTTACACACTGCCTCTAGAATAAGCCTGACTGCTCGTGCCAAGCTACCAAGGGGGTGAGCAGGGGTTATTTTAGGAGTGTAACTCCCTTACCCTGACTAGGAAGAAGGGTCCCTACTTGGACAAAGGTGCAAGCCCTTGCCAACTAGAGAGCCCATTTCTAACAGGTCCCTACTTGAACAGGGTGCAAGCTACTCCCAACTAGAGACCCCCATCCCTAACAGACATGAAGACACCCTGAAAAATAAATTACACCAATATACCCAGATATTTTCAGCCACAGAGGAACTCTGAGAATCTGTGGATGGTGTGGGGAGTGGGTGGCTAAAACACTGAGGTGATACCAGTGTGTCTATTGGAGCCACGTTCACTAAAGTCTATAAAGCTTGCTTCTTCAGCATACAATTTCCTATGCAGATTTGTTTTATTGCTCAATGATTCTTACACAGTAACTAGCAATGCAGATCAAGGGGCCTTGGTAAAGTAAATGTCATGAATAGGCATGTTAATTTACCATTAATTTAAACTGTATAACTGCCCAAATTTCGCAATTGATATAATAATATTACATGCATATATTTATGGAAGACCCGCATAGTGAATTTGCAGCTTTCTTGCACTAAAAAAAACAACAATAAAAGCGGTACAGCTGTTCTGCCCTTCGCAGAATTTGCACTGATTCCAAGAGGCGGAGTATTGTTGGCAGCCTCAAAGTACTCTCTAACACAATGGGAATTGTTATGTCAGATGGCCTGTTTTGTCATAGGCACATACTTGGTAGAGTAACCAATGGTCTTAAAATGTTGAATATCCGTTTGGAATGCATCATATCGTGATATATATTTGCGGAGAGCTTGCCTGGTATAAAGTCTACCCAGCCTCTTCTTCACCACATTTTAATGCCTCAAGGAAAACTTGAAGACTGGTTCATTTGAAACTCTGT
Organism: Calotriton arnoldi; assembly: GCA_963921515.1. Taxonomy (NCBI): domain Eukaryota; kingdom Metazoa; phylum Chordata; class Amphibia; order Caudata; family Salamandridae; genus Calotriton; species Calotriton arnoldi. The sequence goes on from CAWUFW010003015.1 coordinate 1,398,705, forward strand.
TGCTCATTTAGGCAGAAACATTTATTTAACTCTGAAAAAGATTTTGGCTTTGAATAAAACAATAAACGGTAAAACCGAAGAAGAAGAAAAACCTGGTAATCCATCACACTTGTGTCTGAAGATATTGTCATTGTTTATTGCCACTGCATTAAAAGTCAGATAATTCAGCTTCAAATTGCACAGAACAGTATTTTTGGCACTGAAAAAAACCTTTTCATCGTGCCCTCCAAAAAATGGGGCTAAAGGGTTTTCAAATAACGTAGGCCAGATAGTTTCCTCATGCACATGAACAACCTCACATTATCTTATAGCTGAGACAAGCAACCCGTCTGTGGATACTTGTAATATGCGTTGTATGCAAAGGACTGACAATGAGGCTGACAATGAATCTAGATGTTGCTTTTCACACGAATATCAATCATCTTTTAGTCTGCTGATGTGTCCTTTTCTATTTTACACACTTAAAAATTCTGACCTCTACTTCAGCAAGATAATGACCACAGAGCCTCAAACAAAATCCAATAATCTAAGTAAAGGGAGTTTATGCCTTTGTGGAACTATTTTGCATCATCCTGAGATAATATGGGGGATGACATCTAACATATATCAATCCTCATCATGGCAGAGAAACTCCATGCGCCACTATGGCACTATCTACTGTGCACATGTGGGCCTCTAGATCAAAATATTTCCAAATCCCCATGGCTTTTATAAACCAGATGCATAACGTGAATTGATCGGTGGAATCGCATAAACCAGTTTGACCATCCTACTCTGGAAACCTGAAATAATGCCATCTGTTGATAAATTCACAATTTGAAATGGGGAAGCCAATTCTAGACACAGGTTTGATTCACATAATGACATGTAATGCCTGCTGAGATAATCTCCTGGAAAGTGTCTTTCCTCCAAAATGAGCAGCATGAACAGAAGTGGTTCTTGGAATTGCCTAATGTCTAAAACGCACTGCTGGTATTTGTGGCAATTGAGCACACTCCCTATTACTTATTGGCATAGAGGATTATTCACAAACTGTGTTTTGTAGTATGTTTAGGAGTGCTATAATAAAACTACTAAAGAACTACAAAATGTATTCACTAACCTACATGCAGATGTCTATGTCTCGGCCGTCTTCTATCTTTTATGTGTGGGGAGCTCCACACACATAGGTATATGTTTTTGTAGTAAATGTGGGAAGGACAGAGCAGTGGCTGGAAAATGAAGAATACTGACTACAATGTAGTAGGAAGTAAGGGAGGAGTAAAGAGGGATTTGGGGATGATAAAGGAGGGTTTACGGAGGGGCATGCACCCATCCACAAAAGAGTAAACCCATTGCTATTCACAAACTGCCCTTCAGTAGTTACTACAGCCAAAAGGGACCCATAACAGTCTCATATACACTCCTGCAACACCCTACCATATAAAATAATGGTGACAGGTACTTCCAAAGAAAAAGCTCACAGGAACTAATGCTAAATAAAAGTAACTTGTTTGAATTTGGTTTTTTTTAAAGTATTGAAACTTTTTCCAAATGCTCACAATTAAATTCAAAGAATTTTTTTTCATTATTGTATTCACATATCATGTGAATGCATAGAGGTTAATGGTGAGTTGACAACATAAACATGAGTCAGCAGAACACGTTTCTATTTACCCAGGAGAGTCACATTTCGATGAGAGTGGAGATCCGTTTCATTTCAACATCAAACCTTGGCCCTTTTCATTTCCATCACTTAATAGAAATATGATTCTGCTATTGAACCAAGAGAGACACTAGAATTCAATATTTCAAGGCCCTATTTGTATTTATTTCACATGTACAAGGTCACTTTGAAACGTTCACCGTGAATATTGAAAAGCTCATATCTCCGTGGCTGTAAATGGCTAACCCATTAATTTAGGCAACATATGCGCACACTCTGCAGATCATCGGTCCCTGTCTGGGCGCCTAAGATGAATAAACAGATAAACTGAATCCCTATTAAGAGCCAAGGCATGCGGCTGATAGATGATGTTGTCAAAGTCCTGAAGCACACAAGATAAGACGAAAACCGTATGCAAAGAAAAGCAGTTTAAAGTGGCACTCTTGATCGAAATGCAGTCTGAGGCAGGCAAAAACAACAGTGCTTCTGAGATGCGCAATGTAGATAGCATTCCTTTCACGGGCGTTGCACAATTAACGGATTGTAAGTATGCAGCCCGTTTTCAGTAATTATATTTACAAATCTGTTTATTCTGTCATTCTCGCTTAGTGCGTTGTTCTTTATGGTTATGCAAGGCAGGATCCTGGCATTATTTGCTCATTTTATTGGAATCATTTTGTGACGTTGAAAACTACTGTCATCGGTAACCTCTCGTACTGAGTGAGGGATTGTGAAAGTATTGGGTGCATAAACCATACACACGCTGCTCAGATAACACCAGGACATTAAATGTTGGAACAAAATACTGAAGTGGAATGTCAATAAAGATCCCCCAATTATTCGACTGTCAGAATAAAGGCACTTAAATATTTGAGTTCTTTTTAATTGTAGGTCATCTTCTTTCGCCCATGGTGGCACACACAAAAAGTTTCACAGCTGTGAAATGGCAATGACTCATCTGATCTCCCTCATTTGAAACACTTTGAGGTGATGTAAATGTACACCTTTGATTTACAAGCTATTGTAAACCCGTGATTTACATTCTATAATTGTAAAAAAAAATGCCTCTTTTTGCATGATCACCTCTATTTGTTTTTGGACTGCTGCTGCTGTTGTGTTTTTACTCTGTTCACTGTTACTCTGCTAACCAGGCCCACTGCATGTGCGCTGACCTTTAAGACATGTTGAAATTGGCTATACTCCTAAGTGGGACTATTAACGTACATATAAGTCCCTAGTATATGGTACAAAGTGTACCCAGGGTTTGTAAATTAAATTTCACTAGTAGACCGCAGCACATATTGTGCCACCACTAAAGTGACAATTCAAACCATAACTTCAGGCCTGCCTCTTTCGACAGGCCTAAAACTCCCATAAGGCAGGGTGCATCATATTTAAAATCAAGACATGTAAGACCTTAAAGTTGAACATGTCCTTAAAGTGACAATACCCTAAAAGCTCTTTTTACTGCATCAGGGTTAGCTCTTCCATAGGAAAACATTGGCATACCTTATTAAAAGTAAATATCGTTGTTTCACCTAGGAACCAGATAAAAAGTTCCAACTGTCACTGAGGAGCTGAATAGCTCCTTGATGAGGTGTGAGTTGCCTCCTGGAGCTCAGACAAAACCTTGACTATGGGGTGAGGATGACCTTCTCTTGATAGGGTGGCCTGGGGTCTATGCCCATCCCCTTGAATATCTTCAAAGAATGCCTATTCTGTCACTGGTAGATGTAGGTGACACCTGAGCCTGCCTCTATTGTGTCTTCCTGGCTAGCCAGACTCTAATCCATGTGGGAGAGGAGCTGCTCCAGAACAGCCTTTGACTCACCTGAGGGAGGGTTTGCCCTTTTTTCATAGCCACACCTCAGGGTGCTCTCAACCTCAGGGAGCTCTGCACAGGGGAAGAAAAGTTCTGCCATGTTGGTTTTGGGTAGAGAAGTGCAGTGTGGGAATGTAGGCACCCAGGCAAACATAAATGGCTGCAAAATTGGGTAGGGTCTCCTTTAGAACTTTTTCTTTTTGGTTAGGGAGGGGCTAGGAGTCACCTCCAGCCACAAGCTAGTTTCAGGCATAAATGTAGAGTTTCTGGGTAAATTCTTCAGAACACACCTGGACCATTGGAAGACAGAGGACGGACTGCACCTGCTGTTGAGACCCGTAAGCAGAAGTCAAATGCTGGGATAACTAACTCCCACTGGTACCCAGGACAAAGAAGTAGACTCCAAGCATCAGTTGCCTGACATCCTGTTAAGCTACCGTGACACAAAAGCTGCAAGGAGCCCACTTTCCTGAAGGAGACCAGTTAACCAGTTCCAACTAGACCTGCACTGGACGTTGCTGGTAGCTTCTGCTGGAGTGAGTCTTAACACCAAAGTGGTGCCCACAAGGTCCTGGATGCTTGGCTGGTGGTGAAGTGTATACCTCCTTTCTCTTTACTGCAAGAATTGAGACCTAGAAATATTTTGACCGTTTTCTGCCCGGAGACCGTGGTTTCCGTCGAAGCCACAGCCATTGATGTTGACTCGCCAGTCGACCTCAACTTGCCAACTTGCCCCACTGAAGGAGATCTGACTTCCACAAAAGTTTCCAAGTCCGAATATATAGGGCTTCACCGGGTCCAAAGCTTAAAAGCATCCGGTCGATGTATTATGCAGCACAGATAGGAAAGAAATTGCCTTAAAGCATAGTTTTTTTGCAGAAAGGAAGCCCTTATACATACCTACACCCTTTTACTATGATGCAAGGGTATCTACATTGGTGCATGCCTGCCTGAAGTGTGCCATCAAAGGGAGAGAGCAGAACTGTGCCACTTGTTCGTACATATGCCACAGGTCTGCTCTCTCCCATTCATGCAAAGCAGTGAAGGAACTTTACTTGCTGCTCTGCATTGTGTGAATGTTTTGTAAATATGAGCCTTTGCCTTATAGAAGTTATGTGCACATGCACAATATAGTGGCATATCCAAAACAGCAACTACAAAATGGACTGGGATGAAAGCAGTCTAATGACAATCCCTGACCTGCATTTATAGTGCATTTAGCAGTACATGAGAATAATACAAGGTAAGATTGAAAGTCTTTGGAAGGCCTAAATGGCAACTGTAGGAACCAAAATAGGTGCCAAAACAATTGTGTGTTGTTATATTTATAAATACTAACTATTCACAACTGTTCCACAACAATAGAGTACCACACCATGTAACCAAGAATGTGCTCTGAGAGTTGGATGACAATTATGAGGATGATAACGACTGTGATATGAATATCTATTGGCTGGAAAAATACTAAAGCTGAGTTTCCGTAAAAAGTAAGGAGCAGGTGGACAAGTAAAAAATATGTGATGCAGTAGAGGAAGATGTATATTTAGCGCCAACAATGTCATCAAGCCCACCTGATTTTATAGTAATGGTGGAATAAAGTTCAATTTCAAAGGAGCCATTAAAGAATTCATCTGCAGCAGTACATCTAATAAATTCAGACACCATTAACTCATGAGTCTCTGAACCATTTATTTGACCCTGGACCCATAAGTGTCCAAAAGGCAAGATGAATAGTATGGAGTGCACATGCAAGATCAAAAGCTACCATTACACTTTGCAGCAGCGGCACAGATGCCTTGAGATTTAGGGGTTCCACCTTGTCTGCAGACTGGCAACATTGTGCTTTGATATGCAGCTGAAGAAGACCACCATCATGGATGATTATGAAGCGATATGATGCAAGAGTGTAACAGTGAGTCCAGACAAAAGTAGTGCTAAATGGTTTGTAAGTAGAAACCAACAATCCACCGCCTTGTCCAGTCAATTACCCTACTGATAGTTGTTTGCACATCCTATGGTTTTAAATATGCAGAAGTGTGACTTACTTGATTGTTGCTATGTAAATATCTATTAAATGAACAGAGGTGCTGGAGTGCCATCAACCACCAAGTCCAGATACAGTGCTCTGCCTTGTGGTGCAGAGGCTTCATACACCAGCAGAACTAAAAGGAACCATGGTGATTCCTAATGTATACTAACACAGGGCTGTGGTGTTGACTCCCTGCTTATGGTGGGAGAGGTGTGGCGCAGCGGGCAGGGTGGCTGACTCCGGAGTGCAGGGCTCATGGTTCGATTCCCGGCACTGGCGGCAGCTCAGCTTAGCACTATATGACTCTGGGCAATAGCTCACTTAATCTCCCCAATGGCCCAACATACCTTGAGACCCCTAGGGGTGAGTAGTTCATGCTTTACAAGTACCAGATTTATAGTGCCTTAGATAAGTTGAGATGAGACAATATAATGAGATAGTAGTTATGCCGTCACAACCTACAATAGCTGGGTCCACCCACAAAATCTACAGACAAATCATAAGCATGCTTCACAGGCATCATTACCCACCAGTCTCTCATTTGAAGGTAGGCAAAGAGAATAACAACAGTAACTTGGAAGGGATACTGCCAAGTATGGTTGGTAGGTATTACACGTTATGCGGATGATGGAAGTTCTCATTCAGCAGTACTTAAATTTCCAGATATCAATATAGTATAATGCTACCTTAGAGAGTGAGAGAGACATGAAAGTATAGAAAGAGAAACAGCGAGGAAGAGAGAAAATAGAGGCAGCAAATGATAGTGAGTGAAAAGAAATACCCAATTCAATACCAAATAGAAAGCAGCCAAAAAGTCTTAATTAAATTGAAATCAATCAATTTGTATATTTTATAAATTTATAGTTCAGGAAATCACAAACTGGTGGGCATCAGCGAACATTTTCTGTCAAATTCTGCTCAGCTGTAGTGAGGTTTGAAATACCTACTTCTGTTTATTTTCCCAAAAGTAATGCATTTAAAAAATATTGATAAAATTAGAAGAAGTACGTACAAGGGCAACACATAGTTTTTGCAAATAACCTAAGGGACAGCGTTCATTAGAATATTAGGAAATATACAGGAACATTGAACTACAGAACAAATAATTCAATCATTGCCACTTGGTCGCCCCTTACTTATCAGAGTCCTGTATTTTATGAGGGTAGCTACACTCCTCCAAATAGAACTATATGGTCTGCAAACTCAAGCTTTTAAAATATTCACTCCTCTCCTAGCGATCGAATATGATTAAACCCCTAATTTTTCTGTTGACACTATGGGGCATATTAGCAAGGAAGTGACGATGAGAGGCGTTAGTCTCCTTGGCTTAACGCCTCTCATCGCCACTTCGGAAACGCTAGGCTGCACCATATTACCAATAATATGGTGCAGCCTGGCGTTTCCCCCAGCGATGGCGCTAAGTCTCACGACTTAACACCAACGCAGGCACCCTTGCACCAGAGTGCAAGGGTGTCTGCGAGCAGGGAGGTGTCCCTTCCTGTACATAAACGAACCTAAAATGCCATTTTGTAACTTACATGTGTGCTGCTACATGCAGCACACATGTAAGTTACAAAATGGCATTTTTAAAAACAGGTTTGTTTATGTACAGGAAGGGACACCTTCCTGTACATAAACAGACCTTGGCATTTTGCTTTTTCCATGTGTGCTGAACAAGGCAGCACACATGGAAAAAGCAAAAACGAGGAGAAATGAAGCATTTCTCCTCGTTTCGCCACCTTAAGACCAGGATTTTCCTGGTCTTAATTTCGGCGCTGCCACCTATTATCGCCTCTCTTGATAGGTGGCAGCGTCGAAGTGAATGGGTGTTGCAGTGGAATGCCCACCGCAACACCCACTGCACGCCCCTTTCACGCTAATTTTAGCGTGAAAGGGGCCCTATTACCAAGGCAGCGTTAAGCCACTTAACGTGGCTTTTAGCCACGTTATGTGGTTTAACGCTGCCTTGGTGATAGGGCGCTGACCCTATCGCCACCACAATGTCACAAAAAGTGACGTTGTGGTGGCGATAGGGGCTTGATAATATGCCCCCAAGAATTTAAAGTTCAAGAGTCCTGACACAAATAAGTTGACAACCTGAACATCACATTTAACAGAGAAGTATTTTTAAAAAGGTAGGCTAAACATTAAAGGATAGAATAACCTTAGTTAAAACAACATTTTTGAAAGAAGGAAACTGGATCATCAAGTCTCTAACATGGACTCAATTAGAGTACACTGGTCCAGCTATTATATCCCGAGTGCACTCCCAATGATAACATTTTAATTTATTCTAGGAATGTAGCCAGAATAAAACCATATGAAATACTTGTGTCAAAAAGATTAAAAGCACAATAAGAAGGCCAACTGGTGATTAATTAACTTTGGTCAACACCACACTAACAATGGCATTGAGAAAGATTCATTAAAACTTTAATCAGCTACTTGCAGTACTTTTAAAATCATCTAATAAACAACAGCTGTTAATTATTATTATCTATATCTCTTTTATGATTGTTAAAAGCAGAACGGGAACACTTTCCATCCTGGAAGAAATCTAATATCTTATAGAAAGTCATGCAAACGCCTCTGTAGTAATTATTGGGGATTTTATTGCAAACATTGTGTATAAATCAATCCAAGGAACACAGGAAGACTCAGACTGAGTCAGACCTTTTGGCCTTGTGGCTCAGCATCCGCTACCATTCCCTATACTTGGCCTTCGTCTCTCCCACACTAAGGTCAGCCAGGGTTGTCAGGTCAACCTCCATCTTCACCAAGGAAAAAGGTGCAAATATTGTAGCCAGAAATGGAATTTAGAAAAAAATCAAAAATGCTCTATTCAAAAACTGAATGCAAATTTGAAGTAAAGAAGCTAAAGGCATCGTTACGATGTGTTCAACTGGCACCCTAGTGGAAGAGGGACCACCTGAGAAGGAGTCGACGGTCCCCCTGCCCCCAATATGATGCGACCGCCTTCACGGCGGTCGCAAAGTGTATATTTTCTGTTATGGCTTGCATTGTGGACTGCAGCACAAGCCACAATAGAAAATATACACTTTAAAAACATCCCTGCACCATGTGGCAGGCATCAGGCGGTGCCTGCCACATGGTGCATGGAAATTTAGGGGGCCTCCATAGGTGCCCCCCAGGCCCCATAGCGGAGGACCAGGGTGGGTGGGGGCCTGCCATTGGCCCCCAAAATCACTTTCTGCCTGCCTTTTCATGGCAGGTGAACCGCCATGAAAGGGCCATCTTTCTTACATGGTATGCCCCCACTTTTTGCTGAATGGCTGATGTACTTTGACTGAGTGTGCCCTGGGCTCCTGCCAACCAGGTACCCAGGGCCTGTGTTCCTTCCCTAAAATTGCATTGATACCTACACCCAATTGACATCCCTGGCCACAGGTCAGCCCCTGGTAAATGGTACCATGGGTACCCAGGGCACTGTGACCAGGGAAGGCCCCTAAGGGCTGCAGCACTTGTTGTGCCACCCTTAGGGACCCTGCACTCTTACACACACACACTGCCTTTGCAGGCTGCGTGTCTTGGTGCAGGACAAAAGTGAAGAGTCGACATGGCTCACATCCCTGTGTGCCATGCCTACAAGCTCACTGCCCTGGCCTAGGTCAGCCACCCTCTAGCTGGGTGCACTATGCCAGTGGTGAGGGCATAGAGGCATGAGCCCTGTGCCTCTACAGTGCCCAAGTCCATTCTTGGGCATTGTAAGTGCAGTGCTGCCATTAAGAGTATATGGTGCTGGGAGTCTGTCATTACGAACTCCACCGCACCATAATGGCCCCACTGAAGACTAAGAAGTTTGGTATCAAACTTCTCAGCACATTAAACCCCCACTGATGCCAGTGTGGGATTTAATGTAAACGCACTCCAGAGGGCATCTTAGAGATGCCCCCTGAAACCAACCCGACCTCCAGTGTCCGGACTGAGTGGCTGCCCAGGCTGCCACCACCAGACATGTTTCTGGACCCCTGGGTCGAGAGCCTCTGCTCTCAGGGGCCTGAAACAATGCACATCCCGGGACGAGGTGCCAAAGCCTCCTCCCCAGGATGGGCAGGGGAGCTTCAAAGGCCTGCCGCCTTTGGAGTTTCCCCAGACCATTTGCTGCTTCCAGCAAACTGGTCCCCACTGGTTCTACCCCCACTCCTGGCGGGAGAACCGGCGGGAAAACCAGAAGCAGGAAATGGGTTGTGCCCACCTCTGCCAACTCCACCCCTAAGGTGGGGGAGGCGAGGTGAAGCACAAACTCGAGTCCCCGCCATCTTGAGGATGGGGGGACCTGGCCAACCAGGGACAGGCTCCTGCCCCCTCCCACTGGAGAGGAACAGAATAGGGGGTGTACCCACCCCAGGAAGGGACCCATTGGTCCCTGCCCTTACCTACCTGTAACCACCCCTAAATTTAGTATTTAGGGGCTCCCTGAACCTTCCTTCGGGAGTTCCCAAATCCGAAAACAAGAAGAGAAGACGAAGCAAGAAGACCAGCCGTGCAGCTGCTAAAAAGGAGGCGACAACAACTGACTTGGCCCCAGCCCTACCGGCCTGTCGACCTCTGAACCTGCTCCTGCGGAATCCCGGCCTCAGCAACCTCACAAACCCCGGAGGACCTGACTTCTGTGCTACAGCCTTCGACCCAGGGACTCCCACGAGCAGTGGTACTGCTCAAAAGAAAACCTACCAAAGACCCGGCCCTGGCACGGAGCCGCGAAACCTGCACACTCTGCACCCGCCGAGTCCAGCCTGTGCCTGAGTGACCAAAGACCTCGAGGACGTCCCCCGGCGATTCTGACCTGGAATCCAGTGGCCAAGGACCCTCCTCGACGACCCAGACGACGCCTGCAGCCTCAGGACAAGGGACCCCTCCAACCGCGACCAGCAGGGGGTAAGATTTCCCGACCTCAAAAGACACCCCTGCACCCGGCGCCCCACGGCCCCCTGTGCCCAACTCCTGGGTGTCTACCTATCCTCCAAGACCCCAACTTACCTCCTGAAGTGTTGGTCGTCCCTGAAGAATCACCGTCCCGAGCCTGCAGCCTTTCTTCACCTTTCACGACCTCTATTGTTTAACATTGAGCGCCCGACGGCTCAAAGCACCCTGCACCCAGCCGCCCGAGTGCCCCTGGAAGTGCAACCTCTATCCTAACCTACTTCCCTACTTGCCCTGAGCAAGTGACCAGGAGCCCAGCTCCCACAGTCGCGTGGCCTGCTTGCCAGCAGCCACCAACCCGGGGCCCCCGCCTGCCATAGGATAACATTGGGCCTTCTCACTCTGCACCCGGCCGCCCCTGTGCCGCTGAGGGTGTAAAAACTGTACTTACCTGATCCTGGGGGACCCCTGAGTCTTACCCAGAACCTTAACCCTGCCAGTCAAGTACTTACCCGAAATCCGATAACTCACTTTTCTTCCATAGGGTTCCATTGACTGGTTTTCTGCAAATTTCTTCTAAGTGTGGAGTTCTGAAACTTTAGAATATTCACCAAAAATCAACCGAGTCACGAAAACGAAAATACTCACCTAGTATTAGGAGGGGCCTCAGTGCTGGACCCGAGTGCCCAACACTGGCCCTAAAAAGTAATCGCAACGTTACTTACCGTTAACTCACTTTTCTTTCATAGGGATCCATTGACTGGTTTTCTGTGAAATTTCTTCTAAGTGTCGATTTCTGTATTTTACAAATATTCTTTAAAAATCGAACAAACTACAAAAACGTAATTACTTACCTGTTTTAAGTAAATGTCCCAGTGCTGAACCTAGGAGTCCAGCACTGGATTACAAAAGTAACGTAAACATACTTTGCTTGCACACTGTATTTCCTTTCATAGGATAACATTGGTAATTTTACCCAGAAAAGTTTCTAAGTGTCAGCTTTTGAAATATAGTAATATTCTTCAAAAATCACTACAATAACCAAAACGCTTTTTCTTACCTGTTTACAGGAAGTGTCCCAGGACTGAATCCAGGATCCAGTCCTGTGGTTAGAAAAGTGCTCTGCAAAGTAATCAATTGTAATTAAGTATAATTTTCCATTGAGCTCAATGTTGCATTGAATTTGACCCTGTGTTGCCTCTTGCACCAACTGTGATAACCACTATCAAAAAAGTCTACTGCCTATCTGTAAGGTGAATAACCAAAGCATCTCATACTGAGAAAGTATATTTTGATCCTATTGTTGGTTCTAAAATAAAACAAGCATATATTTTTTTATATACAAACCATTGGCCTAGAGTTCAGTTCTTGAGTGTGTGGCTTCATTTGCTGACTGAGTGTGTACAACAAATGCTTTACACTGTCCTCTGATACTGCCTTACTGCTCGACCAAGCTACCACTTTGGAGAGTAAGGTTATATCTAACTTTAGCCTCTGTCAACCCTCTGGGGACTGTGGACTCTGTACACCCTGAACCTTACTTGGGTACAGTATATACAGAGCCACTTTCCTACATTGGTGGATCAGCGGTGGGATACAAACTTGCATTTGTTGGACTACTTGGTTACCATCTGATCACACGACAGAACTCTTAAATTGCCTTTAGAATTCTGATTTTTTTAATTGGCATTTTTTTACCAAATTACTAAAAGTCTTGTTAGGGCCTTGCTTAAGTCCCTGTAGCATCTTAGAAAATAAAAAGTCACTATAGCCAAGGTTAGAGGGGTTAGAATTTTTTTTAAAAAATGTCTCAAGACAAGAACCCAGCTACTAGTGAAGATAATAATGACATACAGGAACTGGTTGAGGAGCTCGACCTCACCCCTTATCTTCATTTGTCTTTCAAAGAGATAAGGTCCTTATGCAAACTTAAAGATATACCAATGGGCCAGCATCCAACCAAACAAGGGCTCCAGGAGCTCCTGGCTGAGTATGCTAAAGCCCACCCCTCTGAGCATGGTGATGACCCAACAGAGGAGGAAAGGAATGAGGAGGATGGGGATGGTAACCCACCTCCATCACTTCCTAGGGAAGATAGGGTCCCTGCACCCTTAACTCCAAGAATAGACCTCTGGGGACCTAGGGGCCACCTAGGTGGTCCTGGTCCCAGAGAGGACACTGAGGATACCCTCAGTGAGGAGGACAACTTGTTAGCCAGGTTGGCCAACGACTGGACCTAGAGACCAGACTCCTGGCTCTAGAGAAGGAAAGACAGGAGATGGGTTTAGCACCCATCAATGGTGGCAGCAATACTAAAAATAAGGATAGGGAGGAAACTTCTGAACCTAAAATCCCCAAAGGGATTGTCCCTAAGTTTGAGGAAGGTGATGACATCACCAAATGGTTCACAGCCTTTGAGAGGGCTTGTGAAATAAGAAGAGTAAAGAAACCTCTGTGGGGGCACTCCTGTGGGAACTGTTCTCTGGTAACTGCAGAGACAGGCTTCTGACCCTCTCTGGGCCAGATGCAGGGTCCTATGACCTCATGAAGAGTACTCTGATTGAGGGATTTGGGCTCACTACTGAGGAGTATAGAATTAGATTCAGGGGGCTCACAAAACCCAGACCCAGTCCTGGATTGACTTCGTGGACTACTCAGTAAAGACACTGGATGGCTGGTTAGCTGGACATAATGTGCATGATTTTTCTGGACTTTACAATTTGTTTATGAAGGAACACATACTAAGTAATTGCACAAATGAAAAGTTGCATCAGCATTTGGTAGACCTAGGTCTAATTTCTCCCCAAGAATTGGGAAAGAAGGCAGACCACTGGGTCAAGACTAGGGTGACAAGGACAACCACTGGGGGTGACCAAAAGAAGGTGGTCACCAAACCCCCAGGGGAAAGGTGGTGAGAATCCCCAAGATAAAAAGTCTGAGTCTTCCAAAGGGCCCCAAAAACCTGTTCAGGGGGTGGGTCCCAAACTACTCCCTATGTGCCTCAACCCTATAGGGGGAAGAACTTTGATCCCTTGAAGGCCTGGTGTAATAACTGTAAGAAGTCAGGACACCTCACTGTAGACAAAACTTGCCCCCACAACAAAGCCCCTAAGGCACCCAGTACAGCTACTCCTGGGGCAGCAAGTTTACAGATGGGATCAGAAGTGTACCCTGAGCAAATCTGGGAACCCACTGAGGCAAGTCTGGTCTCCCTAGGGGAAGTGGAATTTGCCACTGTAGCTGTGTGGCCACCCAACTTAAAGAAGTATTTGCAATACCCCTGGGTGAATGGAACTAGAGTAGAGGCTCTGAGGGATACAGGTGCCAGTGTCACTATGGTGAGGGACACACTGGTTTCCCCTGAGCAATACTTGATTGGGAAAACTTACCCAGTCACCAATGCTGACAGTGTCACCACTAGTCATCCCATGGCCCTGGTGACATTAGGCTGGGGGGGTTACTGGCCTGAAGCAGGTAGTGGTCTCTCCGGAGTTACCAGCTGCATGTCTGCTAGGAAATGATCTGGAAACCTCAGCCTGGGCAGAGGTGGAGCTAAAGGCCCATGCAGCCATGCTGGGCATCCCTGAATTGGTGTGTGTAAAAACAAGAGCACAGAGCAAAAGGCAGGGTGAAGAAATAGTGTTGGAGCCTGGAATGATGGCCCAGCCTACCAAGAGAAAAGGAAAGAAGACTGGCGGACCAGCTTCTACACAGTCACAAGAGCAGGACCCCTCTCCTCAGGGAGAGAACCTGGAAGCCCCAGAGGGAACTGAGCCCCTAGAGCTTGACCCTTACCAGGTTGAACTCTTGGGCCCAGGGGGACCCTCTAGGGAAGAGCTGTGCCAGGGACAGCAAGACTGTCCCACTCTTGAAAGCCTGAGGCAGCAAGCTGTTTCAGAAGCCAAGGGAGATGTCAGTGGTACCCACAGAGTCTATTGGGAAGAGGGATTACTGTACACTGAGGCAAAAGACCCCAACCCTGGAACCACCAGGAGAGTGGTAGTGCCCCAGAAGTACAGGGAGTTCCTCCTAACTTTGGCTCATGACATCCCTCTAGCTGGACATCTGGGCCAAACCAAAACTTGGGAAAGGCTAGTTAGCCACTTCTACTGGCCCCAGATGCACCAAAAGGTGAAGGAGTTTGTCAGCTCCTGTGTTACCTGTCAAGCCAGTGGCAAGACAGGTGGCCATCCAAAGGCCCCCTGATACCACTACCTGTGGTGGGGTTCCCTTTGAAAGGGTAGGTGTGGACATAGTGGGTCCACTGGAACCTCCCACAGCCTCAGGGAACAAATTCATACTGGTGGTAGTGGATCATGCCACTAGGTATCCTGAGGCTATTCCCCTTAGGACTACTACAGCTCCTGCAGTAGCCAAAGCCCTCATTGGTGTCTTCACCAGGGTAGGGTTTCCTAAGGAGGTGGTTTCAGACAGAGGTTCCAACTTCATGTCTGCTTACCTGACCCACATGTGGAAGGAGTGTGGGGTGCAGTACAAGTTTACTACACCCTACCATCCACAAACCAATGGCCTTGTTGAGAGGTTCAACAAGACATTGAAAGGCATGATCATGGGGCTCCCTGAAAAACTCAAAAGGAGATGGGATGTCCTACTACCATGCCTGCTTTTCGCTACAGAGAAGTGCCACAGAAGGGGGTAGGTTTCTCACCCTTTGAACTTCTGTTTGGCCATCCTGTGAGGGGACCACTCTGTCTTGTAAAGGAGGGCTGGGAGAGACCTCTCCAAGAACCCAAACAAGATATAGTGGACTATGTGCTTGGCCTAAGGTCCAGAATGGCTGAGTACATGGAAAAGGCATCCAAGAACCTTGAGGCCAGCCAGGAGCTTCAGAAGCACTGGTATGACCAAAAAGCTGCACTGGTTGAATTCCAACCTGGGCAACAGGTATGGGTTTTGGAGCCAGTGGCACCAAGGGCCCTCCAGGACAGATGGAGTGGCCCTTACCCTATCCTAGAGAAAAGAGTGAGGTCACCTACCTGGTTGACCTGGGCACCAGCAGGACACCCAAAAGGGTTATCCATGTGAACCGCCTAAAACTCTACAATGACAGGGCTGACATCACCATGCTGATGGTGACAGATGAGGAACAGGAAGCTGAGAGTGAACCTCTCCCTGATCTCCTCTCCCACAGCCCAAAAGATGGGTCAGTAGATGGAGTTGTCTTTTCAGACACCCTCACTGCCCAACAGCAGACTGACTGCAAGCAAGTCTTGCAGCAGTATGCTGGGCTCTTTTCCTTGACCCCTGGTCTGACAAACTGGTGTACCCATGATGTGGACACTGGTGACAGTGCACCTGTCAAAAACAAGATCTATCGTCAGTCAGACCAAGTTAAGGAAAGCATCAGAGCTGAAGTCAGCAAGATGCTGGAGCTAGGGGTTATTGAGCCCTCTGAGAGCCCCTGGGCTAGCCCAGTGGTTCTGGTCCCCAAACCTCATCAAAAGGGTGAAAAGAGAGAGATGAGGTTTTGTGTGGACTATAGGGGTCTCAACTCTGTCACCAAGACAGATGCACACCCTATCCCAAGAGCTGATGAACTGATAGACAGATTGGGTGCAGCCAAATACCTGAGTACCTTTGACTTAACTGCAGGGTACTGGCAGATTGGCATGGCCCCAGGAGCCAAACAGAAAACAGCATTCTCCACACCTGATGGGCATTTTCAGTTCACTGTTATGCCCTTTGGTTTAAAGAATGCCCCTGCCACCTTCCAGAGGTTGGTGAATCAAGTCCTTGCTGGGTTGGAGTCCTTTAGTGCAGCTTATCTTGATGATATTGCTGTCTTCAGTTCCACCTGGCAGGATCACCTGGTCCACCTTGGGAAGGTTTTAAAGGCCCTGCAAACTGCAGGCCTAACTATCAAGGCATCCAAATGCCAGATAGGGCAGGGCACTGTGGTGTACTTGGGCCACCTGGTTGGTGGAGGCCAGGTACAACCCTTACAGCCCAAGATCCAGGCTATCCTGGACTGGGTAGCTCCAACAACTCAGACCCAAGTCAGGGCATTCCTTGGCTTGACTGGGTACTACAGGAGGTTTGTGAAGGGATATGGGTCCATTGTGACTCCCCTCACAGAACTCACCTCCAAGAAGATGCCAAAGAAAGTAAACTGGACAGTCTGTTGCCAAAAGGCTTTTGACACTCTGAAAGAAGCAATGTGCTCAGCACCAATTCTAAAAGCACCAGATTATGCCAAGCAGTTCATTGTGCAGACTGATGCCTCTGAGCTAGGGATAGGAGCGGTCCTATCCCAGACCAATGATGAAGGCCAAGACCAACCTGTTGCTTTTATAAGCAGAAGGCTTCTCCCCAGGGAGCAGCGGTGGAGTGCCATTGAGAGGGAGGCCTTTGCTGTGGTCTGGTCCCTGAAGAAGCTGAGGCCCTACCTGTTTGGAACTCACTTCCTAGTTCAAACTGACCACAGACCTCTCAGGTGGCTAATGCAAATGAAAGGAGAAAACCCAAAACTGTTGAGGTGGTCCATCTCCCTACAGGGAATGGACTTTGAAGTGGAACACAGACCTGGCACTGCCCATGCCAATGCAGATGGCCTTTCCAGGTTCTTCCACTTAGACAATGAAGACTCCATAGGGCAAGGTTAGTCTCATCATCTTTCGTTTGGGGGAGTTGTGTGAGAAAGTGCCATCTTTCTTACATGGTATGCCCCCACTTTTTGCTGAATGGCTGATGTACTTTGACTGAGTGTGCCCTGGGCTCCTGCCAACCAGGTACCCAGGGCCTGTGTTCCTTCCCTAAAATTGCATTGATACCTACACCCAATTGACATCCCTGGCCACAGGTCAGCCCCTGGTAAATGGTACCATGGGTACCCAGGGCACTGTGACCAGGGAAGGCCCCTAAGGGCTGCAGCACTTGTTGTGCCACCCTTAGGGACCCTGCACCTTTACACACACACACTGCCTTTGCAGGCTGCGTGTCTTGGTGCAGGACAAAAGTGAAGAGTCGACATGGCTCACATCCCTGTGTGCCATGCCTACAAGCCACTGCCCTGGCCTAGGTCAGCCACCCCTCTAGCTGGGTGCACTATGCCAGTGGTGAGGGCATAGAGGCATGAGCCCTGTGCCCCTACAGTGCCCAAGTCCATTCTTGGGCATTGTAAGTGCAGTGCTGCCATTAAGAGTATATGGTGCTGGGAGTCTGTCATTACGAACTCCACCGCACCATAATGGCCCCACTGAAGACTAAGAAGTTTGGTATCAAACTTCTCAGCACATTAAACCCCCACTGATGCCAGTGTGGGATTTAATGTAAACGCACTCCAGAGGGCATCTTAGAGATGCCCCCTGAAACCAACCCGACCTCCAGTGTCCGGACTGAGTGGCTGCCCAGGCTGCCACCACCAGACATGTTTCTGGACCCCTGGGTCGAGAGCCTCTGCTCTCAGGGGCCTGAAACAATGCACATCCCGGGACGAGGTGCCAAAGCCTCCTCCCCCAGGATGGGCAGGGGGAGCTTCAAAGGCCTGCCGCCTTTGGAGTTTCCCCAGACCATTTGCTGCTTCCAGCAAACTGGTCCCCACTGGTTCTACCCCCACTCCTGGCGGGAGAACCGGCGGGAAAACCAGAAGCAGGAAATGGGTTGTGCCCACCTCTGCCAACTCCACCCCTAAGGTGGGGGAGGCGAGGTGAAGCACAAACTCGAGTCCCCGCCATCTTGAGGATGGGGGGACCTGGCCAACCAGGGACAGGCTCCTGCCCCCTCCCACTGGAGAGGAACAGAATAGGGGTGTACCCACCCCAGGGAAGGGACCCATTGGTCCCTGCCCTTACCTACCTGTAACCACCCCTAAATTTAGTATTTAGGGGCTCCCTGAACCTTCCTTCGGGAGTTCCCAAATCCGAAAACAAGAAGAGAAGACGAAGCAAGAAGACCAGCCGTGCAGCTGCTAAAAAGGAGGCGACAACAACTGACTTGGCCCCAGCCCTACCGGCCTGTCGACCTCTGAACCTGCTCCTGCGGAATCCCGGCCTCAGCAACCTCACAAACCCCGGAGGACCTGACTTCTGTGCTACAGCCTTCGACCCAGGGACTCCCACGAGCAGTGGTACTGCTCAAAAGAAAACCTACCAAAGACCCGGCCCTGGCACGGAGCCGCGAAACCTGCACACTCTGCACCCGCCGAGTCCAGCCTGTGCCTGAGTGACCAAAGACCTCGAGGACGTCCCCCGGCGATTCTGACCTGGAATCCAGTGGCCAAGGACCCTCCTCGACGACCCAGACGACGCCTGCAGCCTCAGGACAAGGGACCCCTCCAACCGCGACCAGCAGGGGGTAAGATTTCCCGACCTCAAAGACACCCCTGCACCCGGCGCCCCACGGCCCCCTGTGCCCAACTCCTGGGTGTCTACCTATCCTCCAAGACCCCAACTTACCTCCTGAAGTGTTGGTCGTCCCTGAAGAATCACCGTCCCCGAGCCTGCAGCCTTTCTTCACCTTTCACGACCTCTATTGTTTAACATTGAGCGCCCGACGGCTCAAAAGCACCCTGCACCCAGCCGCCCGAGTGCCCCTGGAAGTGCAACCTCTATCCTAACCTACTTCCCTACTTGCCCTGAGCAAGTGACCAGGAGCCCAGCTCCCACAGTCGCGTGGCCTGCTTGCCAGCAGCCACCAACCCGGGGCCCCCGCCTGCCATAGGATAACATTGGGCCTTCTCACTCTGCACCCGGCCGCCCCTGTGCCGCTGAGGGTGTAAAAACTGTACTTACCTGATCCTGGGGGACCCCTGAGTCTTACCCAGAACCTTAACCCTGCCAGTCAAGTACTTACCCGAAATCCGATAACTCACTTTTCTTCCATAGGGTTCCATTGACTGGTTTTCTGCGAAATTTCTTCTAAGTGTGGAGTTCTGAAACTTTAGAATATTCACCAAAAATCAACCGAGTCACGAAAACGAAAATACTCACCTAGTATTAGGAGGGGCCTCAGTGCTGGACCCGAGTGCCCAACACTGGCCCTAAAAAGTAATCGCAACGTTACTTACCGTTAACTCACTTTTCTTTCATAGGGATCCATTGACTGGTTTTCTGTGAAATTTCTTCTAAGTGTCGATTTCTGTATTTTACAAATATTCTTTAAAAATCGAACAAACTACAAAAACGTAATTACTTACCTGTTTTAAGTAAATGTCCCAGTGCTGAACCTAGGAGTCCAGCACTGGATTACAAAAGTAACGTAAACATACTTTGCTTGCACACTGTATTTCCTTTCATAGGATAACATTGGTAATTTTACCCAGAAAAGTTTCTAAGTGTCAGCTTTTGAAATATAGTAATATTCTTCAAAAATCACTACAATAACCAAAACGCTTTTTCTTACCTGTTTACAGGAAGTGTCCCAGGACTGAATCCAGGATCCAGTCCTGTGGTTAGAAAAGTGCTCTGCAAAGTAATCAATTGTAATTAAGTATAATTTTCCATTGAGCTCAATGTTGCATTGAATTTGACCCTGTGTTGCCTCTTGCACCAACTGTGATAACCACTATCAAAAAGTCTACTGCCTATCTGTAAGGTGAATAACCAAAGCATCTCATACTGAGAAAGTATATTTTGATCCTATTGTTGGTTCTAAAATAAAACAAGCATATATTTTTTTATATACAAACCATTGGCCTAGAGTTCAGTTCTTGAGTGTGTGGCTTCATTTGCTGACTGAGTGTGTACAACAAATGCTTTACACTGTCCTCTGATACTGCCTTACTGCTCGACCAAGCTACCACTTTGGAGAGTAAGGTTATATCTAACTTTAGCCTCTGTCAACCCTCTGGGGACTGTGGACTCTGTACACCCTGAACCTTACTTGGGTACAGTATATACAGAGCCACTTTCCTACACAATGGCATTGAGAAAGATTCATTAAAACTTTAATCAGCTACTTGCAGTACTTTTAAAATCATCTAATAAACAACAGCTGTTAATTATTATTATCTATATCTCTTTTATGATTGTTAAAAGCAGAACGGGAACACTTTCCATCCTGGAAGAAAACTAATATCTTATAGAAAGTCATGCAAACGCCTCTGTAGTAATTATTGGGGATTTTATTGCAAACATTGTGTATAAATCAATCCAAGGAACACAGGAAGACTCAGACTGAGTCAGACCTTTTGGCCTTGTGGCTCAGCATCCGCTACCATTCCCTATACCTGGCCTTCGTCTCTCCCACACTAAGGTCAGCCAGGGTTGTCAGGTCAACCTCCATCTTCACCAAGGAAAAAGGTGCAAATATTGTAGCCAGAAATGGAATTTAGAAAAAATCAAAAATGCTCTATTCAAAAACTGAATGCAAATTTGAAGTAAAGAAGCTAAAGGCATCGTTACGATGTGTTCAACTGGCACCCTAGTGGAAGAGGGACCACCTGAGAAGGAGTCGACGGTCCCCCTGCCCCCAATATGATGCGACCGCCCTCACGGCGGTCGCAAAGTGTATATTTTCTGTTATGGCTTGCATTGTGGACTGCAGCACAAGCCACAATAGAAAATATACACTTTAAAAACATCCCTGCACCATGTGGCAGGCATCAGGCGGTGCCTGCCACATGGTGCATGGAAATTTAGGGGGCCTCCATAGGTGCCCCCCAGGCCCCATAGCGGAGGACCAGGGTGGGTGGGGGCCTGCCATTGGCCCCCAAAATCACTTTCTGCCTGCCTTTTCATGGCGGGTGAACCGCCATGAAAGGGCCGGCGGAAAGGGACATTGTAATCCCTACGGCAGTGCCTGAGAAGGCACCACCCGTATTGTAGGGATTACTGACCCTCTGGCGGTCCGCAGGCTCCTTGAGCCCAACGGAAAGTGTCGGACTGTCCCTCTGCCTGCTGCCTCTGACCCCACCCATTGGAATGAGTCGGTCGGACTGCAGCAGCAGATTGCGGTCAGACCGCATCTGATGAGCAATCGGATGCAGTCCGACCACCATCAGAATGACCCCCTGAATGTTTGTTTTCAAAAAAGTATCGGACTTTTGATGTACATTTAAAATGCCACAGCACTGCAACAACAGAAGAGCAGATCCCACTGCTGGATACCAATGTAAGAAAGTGGATTATTACTCCACCTTGCCAGAGTGGCATCAGCCCTTGTGCCAGGAAAACATCCCAATGCCACAGAAAACACACTTGGGATATGCTTTTGCAGGTAATGATAGATCGCACAGAGCAGGTTTTAGAAGTTTCTTTCACAAATGGTGTGCCCATCATCCCATGTAATTTTCATTTTCTGGTTAAGGCTTATAAGAAGCTGGTAGCTTGCAGTGGGGAACTTGCTCTAGCAAATATTATAGTTTTATCAGCAGTTTTAAATTGTCATACTATTTATTATTGCAGAATTATGTATTGGTAAATTAATGGAACTCTTGTGTCTTTTAGTCTCAACTCAATGTCTTATAAAATTAAAAATTAGAAACAGATTTTGCTATGTGCCCTTATTAAGGATAAAGTGTATCATCAAGTTCAAGTGGTTTATCAAGTTTTCTGGGTATATGCAAGTCGTTTCATTAACATTTAGCTTAACACGTGGTGTAAGAAATTTGGGTTTTTAGTAGAGAGGGGTCAGAGCTCCACTCAAGTAGTAAGCACAATCCCTGTCAGTGAGAACCACCAAAGTCACTAAATAAACCTGGGCTTAACCCTCTGTTAGGTTGGCACAACAGCAGTAAGGCTTAACTTAGAGGCAATGTGCAAAGTATTTATGCAGTGCTCATACAGTAATAAAGTGAAAACACAACAGAAGTAACATTCTACACCAATTTTGATTTGGAAATAGAGTCACTTTTAATAAATGAAAGTACATAAAAATGTCAGAAATCCAATCAGTGGAACTGGAGAAAAGAACGTTTAAAGTTGTAGGTAAAAATAGAGCCAAAAAGCACAAAGCACCAAACGCAGATATCTAGTCGCACTGGATCGAGTCAAAGTCTCAAGTTCAGGCTGACCGCAATAGAGCATGGATCGGACACAGGGACCAGGTTCGTACCAGTGAAGAGTTTACCATCTCTGAATCCAAGTCCAAACAAGAAGCCTAAGCTCATGCCTTGCATTGGGTGGGGGGGCCTTGAGGAGATCATTGCCACTTGAGGAGCAGGTCATCCCTGGAGCTTCGTGTCAGTGGGAGACGTGGGTGGTCACTGTTTGGCATGAAGAGCATGTCGCCAATGAAACTTCACATTGACAGGAGATGTAGCAATCATTGCTGACACAAAGAGCCCACTAGCAGTCATGAAGCGACCCAAACATCTGGATTTTCATCTGAAGTTCAGTTGTGAGGCAGGAGGACTACACTCTGATGCCAGTCAAGAGTCCAAGACCTTGAACGTACCTCTTGGAGATCAGGACTCACTCCAGCAGAGGCCAGCAGCAGGACTCAGGCAGGTCCAGGTGGGGTTGGTTAGCTGGACAGTGCAGGAAAGGCATCTAAAAGCTTGTTTTGTTCATGTAGCTCAAACAGGAGGTCAGCCAGCTGACCCTTGTGGTGAACTGCGAGGAACCTGGGCTCAAGGCAAGGAGGTCTGGTCTTCCAGTCTTCCTTTTTCAGATTGCAGGGCAGTCCTTCTTCTAAATACCCTGCAGGTCCTGGTCTTATACCCAGTGTCAGCCTGTGGGTGGCAGATGCCTCTTTTGTCTAAACCTGGTTTAGTACCAATCTGTCTAGGGGGACCAAGTCAGGCAGGCCTTGTGTGAGCTGCATCTGTCAGTGGAAGGGCAGGCAGCATTAGAAGTTAGGAAGTTGATGTGCAGGGTCCTCAGGCTACACCTTTGAAACTCAGGAAGGGATCAGTACACCCCCTCAGGACACCCTGCTCACGAGTGGTAAACCCTGCCCTAAACCAAAGGCCTTTTTGTCCCCATGTCTGGAAGGAATACACAACATAGTAGAGCCATTCACAGTCATGTGACTCTAGACACTGGCAGTAAGACACATTTGGTTTATGCAGAAAAATATAAACTTTCTAAAAGTAAAGTGGCATTTTCAGATTAGTAACTTAAAATCCAACTTTATCATTAACGAGGATTTTAAATTACAATTCTTTTGAGTGGAAGAAGTATTTCTATATCTGATCCTAAAATCAAATTATCACTTATTATGGTCATAAGGCTACCCAGTGTTATTCCATGAGAGAGATAGCCTGGCTATGGTGAAAAACGGCATTAGGAGTTTTTCACTGTCAGGACATGTAAAGCTTAATTGCACATGCACTACCTTTTACATATCATGCATCCTGCCCTTTTAGCTTTCATGGCCTAACTTAGGGATGACTTATAAATACTAAAAAGGAAGGTTTAGGCCTGCAAAAGGCTTGCTTTCCCGGGTCAAAAAGGCAGTCTAAAACTGCACTACAGGCTGCAGTGGCAGGCCTGAGACATGTTTTCCTGTGCTACTTTAGTGGGTGGCCCAATCAGGGCTGCAGCTCATTTGTACCAGTTAATTTATAGGTCCTGGATCCCCGTACCACCATATACTAGGGACTTATAATAAATTAAATAAATTAAATGTGCAAATTGGGTCTATACGAATGTTACCATGCTTAAGGGATGGAGTCCAAGCACTTTGCCACTGGTTAGCTGGGGAAACGTGCACAGAGTTCTAAAGCCAACAAAAACAAATTCAGCAAAAATTAGGGGAGCAACGGCAAAGTGTCTGGGGGTATACCACACCAAGAAGGTCAGCTCTAACATGGGGCATAAGCATGTTTTTAATATATGACATACAATATTTTCTTTGTTTTTGAAAGCTTAGAAGACAATTAGCAGTGATGTTTTGCATCAGCTTCCTTCTTCCAATAAAATAATGATTAAAGTGTGACACAAATATATTTATGATTGGTGAATCATATGCGCAATTGTAAAGTAAATGCCCGAAATACACGGTTGGTGATGGGTGTGTGGTTAGCAACATACATTTTGACAAATTGCGCTCTGAGCTGCATGCATTAATTCAGAGCTCCACAGACAGCACATTTGTCAGTTCAACTCCATCAGTACAGAAACTTTACAGACATACTGACAGGCAGAAGACGGCTACACCTATATTTAGAGAGGAAGATGTATAGATCTACATCTCATGAACAGGCTTGCAGAAAAACATTTATCTTTAATAATGTGATGCTTCAAGCTAGTGAGAAATTAGCATTTTCATTCTCTGTACAGCTAGTTTCCACCAGCAATTCCAAAACCATTTGGAATATATATTCGTTATGGTTTACGACATTGTAAGCTATTATGTACCCTGTGTATGGCCTTTGGTGGGATTATGTTTCCTGGGTTGATATGGTATCCATTTTTGAGAACTTTGGAATATCAATTTATTCTAGGAATGATGTCTGCACCTTTTGTATTTAGATAAACCATTCATAGTATGTTTTGAATTCAATAGTACATCCATTAGGAATTTCAGACCCACTATTGGGCAAATGTGGCTGACTTTCAATTGAGGCGAATCATTAAGATATTACATAGTAATTTTCTGGAGGATTGTTACTATTTAGCTTTTTTTCTAAATAACCCACTTGCGTACTAGATGACTGCTCATGAATTTGTGTGTACCAGATGATGTATTGCAGTGGTTTAATATATCTGTTGTTTACCTCTTGGATCGATCATTGGGATAACATGTAATTGCTCAGATATATACCATTTTGTGGTATTGCAGTATTTTTAGGAACTGATATTAATTCTCAGGACTCTGAGGTTGTTTAAATTCATTTACCACTCATTTATACCTAACAAGCTATAAGATGGCCGCCACAAACCAACTGACATTATCTTGTCTATTCGGATTAGGATACATAAACATGCTTCTTTTCTGACATTGTGGGGTACCATGTGATTGCTCATATATTACTATGATGAATTGCAATGATTTAGGGTACCAACATTAACACTTAAGACATAGAATATGTTCAAGTTTACATACATCTTGTATTTACTTTATATGTTTTAAGATGGCCGCCACATGCATAGCAAAATGACACTCGTCTGTCTGAATAGTTCATCATTGATGTCTTGTCAGGGTATGTAATTGTGCTTCACTTCTGACATTGTGTGTGAACAAGACTGTTTTACAGTCAAAATGCATTAGAGGAACGATTATAATAATTTCTGGTTTGGCAATTCTTTCCCGAGTGTGCGCTTCATTGTGCAAGTTTTGGAATTTGAAGTCCGGCCTATCCTGCCTGCGCAGCGCACCACCTTTTATGGGCCCTGGGTGACGGAAGGGACGCTTTGCTTTGTTGAGAGATATATATAAGGCCCTTGAGTTTGTTGATAATATTAATGCTAATAATTTAAATCTGCATTTTACTGCCCAAATCGACAAGTCAGTGGCCAATTTCTTAGACATTGCTGTTCAAGCTCTACAGGGAAAAGTGGAAACTTGCCTATTTAGGAAACCGACTTCAGGGAACACAGTATTACATGCTGGTAGTTTCCATCCTCAGCATACAATTTCCAGTATTCCCTATGGAGAGTTTCTCCGCATTCACAGGGCATGCAGTACAATGGAAGCCCGTGAATACCATCAAAGTGAAGCTAGAAAGAGACTTGAAGCCAGAGGATACAATCCTAAGAAATTAGATATAGCTAAGAGAAAGGCCAATGAGAAGGAGCGGGAGGTCCTATTGAATCCTGATAGACATAAAATAATGGAAGCAATAGATACAGCCAGCCAACTATCGAGTGAGAATATGGAGATGAGATTAATTACCACCTACAGCAAACAGGCCAATACTATCAAAGCCATCATTAAGAAACAGTGGCCAATTATTCTGACAGATGCCACTCTAAAAAAAGTTCTCCCAAAGAATCCCACCATTACTTTTCGAAAGGCATACTCTATGCGTAATGACTTAGTAAAGAACAGCCCCGAAACAATAAAAACAGACAATTGGCTTTCCCCAAGAAAGGGGTTTTTCAAGTGCAGCTCATGCCGAGCTTGTAAATTTGGTATTAACACCACCACATATAGGACACCTTTTTCAGACAAATCCATCGCACTAAGAGAACATTACACATGTAGGACTGACCACGCAATATATGTTTTAAGGTGCAGTTGCAACTTGTGATACGTGGGAAGTACTAAACTGCAGGTGTATGTCTGTATTTTGCAGCATCTTCGTGCAATAGTGAATTCTGACCAAGCCTATCCCGTTGCCAGACATTTTAAAGCTGTTCATGATAAGAACCTTAAATGCTTGCAATATTATGTCATCGATGCAGTATCACTTAATAAACGGGGTGGCAATCGGGAGAGGAAGTTGCGCCAGCTCGAGTCCAGATATTTAATAGAGCTAGACACTAAGTCTCCGCTAGGGCTTAATGTCGGAGAAGATTTGTACAACTTTCTGTGAGTTATTTAAGATCTTGATGGGGATAAGGATTTCCATGAATATGATTTGATACCGTATTTGGACAGTGAAAGAAGTCAAATTGTCTGTTTTTAAGGCCCTATGGCTAGTCTTGTAGCTCATAGGTGAAGATAAGGCTATGTTTTTTCAAATCCTCCACTCGTCTTATTTTACACTAGGGATGTACAAGTAGAAATTTAACCAGGGGGCTCCCTGGTCATGAGAATTCATTAGAGTATAGTGAGTAACAACGTTACTTTCATAGGGGAATGCAGACAAGTTACATAAGGTATTGGTACCTAGTGATTTTAGATAAATATGCATTTTCCTAAGAAATTATGTATTTCATATGAATTGCCGCCAGATGATCTCATTTTTTAGCATTTTTATTCCACTTTTGCACAGTAACCTCCCATTTGCACTTTGCACGCTTTGGTACTGTTTTGGCACTAGCACTTTTACATTATATTACTATACCTATAGTAGGCTCAGTTTTTTGCGAAATTTGCACATTCAATGAGTGGCTTTATATTGTTATACTAAAGTAGGGATAATATCGATAGAATGTACTTTGCACTTTACATCAGCTGGATATGAGCTGATGCAATGAATTAGATACATTATGATCACACATCATCAGTTGTAGGCTTTGTGACAGATAGCGCGATCTTTTGGCGCATTGTTCATACAGGATGAGGTTTTTTGAAATTTATACAGGTATTTATTATTTTAAGCACTAAGCACTTCCGAATGTATA
The DNA here is from genome assembly GCA_963921515.1 of Calotriton arnoldi. Classification (NCBI taxonomy): domain Eukaryota; kingdom Metazoa; phylum Chordata; class Amphibia; order Caudata; family Salamandridae; genus Calotriton; species Calotriton arnoldi. The sequence continues at coordinate 1,426,220 of CAWUFW010003015.1, forward strand.
ATTCCTGTTTAAAAACCATATTTGTACGTACTGATTATCTGGAATGCCAACACAAAAGTGATGGTTAGGATGATTTATGTAAATATCTGTTTACATTATGCACTGTGCACTTTATTTGAAAGTAAGAAAGTGAATTATTACATATGCCCCCCTTGGAAAAGCCACAAAATGATTGAGATTGAATAGAAATTCAAGAGCTGGGCCAAACAATAACAAAAACAATAATTGTAGTTTTAGACACCACAATTTGTCATGTATAAATATGATTATGTCCAATAGGTGCGCGCACACAGAATGATTATAATGCGCCATGTGTAATCTATTGTTGCTGCTTTACCTAACAGGGAAAACAGTCGATATCAATGTATAGTATTTTTTCCATTACTATCAATATGCCGACCACGTCACAGGAAGCAACACTTTCCCTTTAAGTTCCCGTTTTTGTTGCCCGTATGTCATGTGATCAAGGACACCATTTGTGTCCGAAACGCGTCAGAGGCAGCACCCTTTTTCCTAATAAAGTATCATTTTGGCACCAGCTATACCTTAAGTCCGTCTTCCTGTGTGTGCGCAATCGCACTTGGATATCGGCAGTTACATTTATATATATATATATATATATATATATATATTATCTACTGGCGGTCGCCAGTAGATAGTTATAGTTACAACCTATTATCCATAGGAAATCCGCGACATTCTATTTGAAATAACTCTCTTGCCGGTTGACGTATCTTCACAAAATTTTCAAACTTTGTGGGGCGCTCCGGTCCGCTCCTACCCTGAAAGTCTCGGGGGATTCGTCAAGCGGGGGCCGAGAAAAAGGGGGTCCCAAAACGTGTTTTCCCCATGCAATTTTCCATAGGAAACTTTAGACACGGCTACAGCCCGAACTGCTGAACGGAATTACACCAAATTTGGCAAAGAGGTAGTTCTTGGTTCAGAAAGAACCCTTTTTGTTAAATGGTGTAAATCCGTTCAGTAGTTGCTGAGAAAATCAAAAGTAAAAAGATAGATATATCTATGGCCGCGTCGGATTCGCGCACCCTCCCGATCACGAGCTGCATGCTAATTGGCTGTCAACACTCCAAATCAGGAAGTGTTGGCAGCCATTTTGTCCCTCGGTAGAACCGAGGGACAGAAACAAGTGCGCAAAGCGCACAAAGGGGGCAGGGTAGAAACACCCTGACCCCCTAGGTCTGCTCAGGGGGTCCCACAAGGACCCCCTGGGCAAAAAATAATTATTTTTTAAAAAAATCGGCAGGATGCGCTCAGGGTGCGCAAATCCTGCCGAAAAAAAAATCGAGCGCGGTCTCCCGCGCTTCGATGTTAGTGGCCCCGGGTGGGCCAAGTCCCGGGGGCATGCTGGGGGGGTTAATTTTATGTGTGGGGGCCTCTAAGGGCCCCCAAGCCCCGAGGACCACCACCCCCGGGGCTTTATGTGTAATGGTGCGGGAGGGCTCTGAGCCCTCCCGCAGCCCCGGGACCGCCACCTCCCGGGGCTTCTTTTTTATTTTTGATTAACCTGTGTGGGGGGCTCCAGCCCCCACACGCCCGGGACCACCACCTCCCGGGGCACTAAGAAAAATTACAATGGGGGTCCGTTTTGGACCCCCAAGCCCCAGGGACCACCACCTCCCCGGGGCTTTCAAAATGTAAGGAGGGGGCCGCGCGGCCCCCTCCTGGAGCCTGTGGTGGCCCTGGGGACCACCACCCCCAGGGCCGGCTCCTGCAGTGTCCCGGGGTGCCTACCCCGGGACACTGCTGTTTGCAATGACAGGACGGGAGCCTCGCGGCTCCCGTCTTGTCATTGCAAACTGCTTGGATATTGGAAGAGAGAGCAGGAAACCTGCTCTCTCTTCCAATATCCAAAGCTGATTGCTTTCCACATGGGGAGCAGCATGTTAGCTGCTCCCCATGTGTAAGCAATGCCGGCTCCCGTAGGACACGGGGAGCCGGCGGGACTGTGGGGGTTTGGGGACCACCCCACAGTCCCCAACGAGAGGCCAGGCCCCGGGGATGGGGTCCCCGGGGCCATAAGTGGCCACGGAGGGGGCCACGCAGCCCCCTCCCCAAAAGTAAAAAAAAAAAAAAGTTTAAGGCCGGCCCCGGGGGATGGGGTCCCCGGGGCCTTAAATGGCCTGAGGAGGGGGCCACGCAGCCCCCTCCAAATAAAAAAAAGAGGCCATGCCCCGGGGATGGGGTCCCCGGGGCCAATACAGGCCCAGGGAAGGGGGCCACGCGGCCCCTTCCCGTATTTTTTTATTTTAATTTTAAAAAAGGGGTAAGGCCCTGGGGGATGGGGTCCCCAGGGCCTAAAAATAGGAAAAAGGAAGGGGGCCACACAGCCCCCCTTCAGGGAAAAAAAAAAAAAAAGAAACGATCGGGCCCGCAGGCCCCGCCCCTTCCTTTACCACTCTGCAAACGCGCCCCTGGCGCGTTTGCAGAGGGGAACGAATTCCCCTTGAATACTGGGGGTCCCTGGGGGCCAACTAGCCCACCAGGAACCTCCAGTATGCGCCAGGGGCTGCCTTGCAGAGAGGTGTACAGAGGCCACGCCCCTTTTACACCTCTCTGCAACGCAGCTCTGTGGCGCTTTTGGAGGTATATGGTGGGCTAGTTGCACCCCAGGGACCCTCAGGATTCAAGGGAGTTAATCCCCCGACTTAAAACGCGCCCATGGGGCGCGTTTGCACAGTGATGAAGGGAGGGGCGGGGCTTCAGGTGACATGTGTGCAAACAGGCCCCGTGGCGCGTTTTAAGATGGGAATTAAATCCCCTTCAATCCTGAGGGTCCCTGAGGGCCAACTAGCCCAACAGGTACGTCCAGAAAGCGCCACAGAGCTGCGTTGCAGAGAGGTGTAAAGGGGTGTGGCCTCTGTACATGTCTCTGCAACGCAGCCCCTGGCGCATACTGGAGGTTCCTGGTGGGCTAGTTGGCCCGTAGGGACCCTCATGATTCAAGGGGACTTAATCCCCCAACTTAAAACGCGCCACGGGCGCGTTTGCACAGATGTCACCTCAGGCCCCGCCCCCTCCCTTCACCATTGTGCAAACATTCCTCTAAAATCAGCCGAAATACGAATTCTGATTTACTCACCTGTTATCAGGAGAGACCTCAGTGCTGCATCTTTCAGCCCAGTACTAATCCTGAAAAGTAATTTTAACCTTACTTACCAGTAACTTGAATTTCCTTCCATAGGCTAACATTGACTGGTTTCACTTGGAAATTCTTCTAAGTGTGGAGTTTTGGAACTTTAAAATATTCCTCTAAAATCAGCCGAAATACGAATTCCGATTTACTCACCTGTTATCAGGCGAGACCTCAGTGCTGTATCTTTCAGCCCAGTACTGGTCCTGAAAAGTAATTTTAACCGTACTTACCAGTAACTTGAATTTCCTTCCATAGGCTAACATTGACTGGTTTCACTTGGAAATTCTTCTAAGTGTGGAGTTTTGGAACTTTAAAATATTCCTCTAAAATCAGCCGAAATACGAATTCCGATTTACTCACCTGTTATCAGGAGAGACCTCAGTGCTGCATCTTTCAGCCCAGTACTGATCCTCAAAAGTAATTTTAACCGTACTTACCAGTAACTTGAATTTCCTTCCATAGGATATAATTGCCTGCTTTTTGCTGAAAAAGTTTCTAAGTGTTGATTTTTGAAACATACAAATATTCCTCTAAAATCAGCCGAAATACGAATTCCGATTTACTCACCTGTTATAAGGAGAGACCTCAGTGCTGTATCTTTCAGCCCAGTACTGGTCCTGAAAAGTAATTTTAACCGTACTTACCAGTAACTTGAATTTCCTTCCATAGGCTAACATTGACTGGTTTCACTTGGAAATTCTTCTAAGTGTGGAGTTTTGGAACTTTAAAATATTCCTCTAAAATCAGCCGAAATACGAATTCCGATTTACTCACCTGTTATCAGGAGAGACCTCAGTGCTGCATCTTTCAGCCCAGTACTGATCCTCAAAAGTAATTTTAACCGTACTTACCAGTAACTTGAATTTCCTTCCATAGGATATCATTGCCTGCTTTTTGCTGAAAAAGTTTCTAAGTGTTGATTTTTGAAACATACAAATATTCCACTAAAATCAGCCGAAATACGAATTTCGCTTTACTCACCTGTTATCAGGAGAGACCTCAGTGCTGCATCTTTCAGCCCAGTACTGGTCCTGAAAAGTAATTTTAACCGTACTTACCAGTAACTTATATTTTCTTCCATAGGAATCCATTGTCTGGTTTTCAGCAGAAAAGTTTCAAAGTGTCGATTTTCACAAACTACAAATATTCCTTAAAAATCGCCTGTATGACTTAAACGCATTCTTTCAACTGTTTACAGGAGATGCACCAGTGCTGGATCCAGGATCCAACACTGAGTAAGAAAAAGTAACGATAACAGTTTTTACCTGCTAAGTGAATTTCCTTTCATTGGATAACATTGGTGATTCTATGAGAAAAAGTTTCTAAGTGTCAACTTTTAAAATACAATAATATTCCTTAAAAATCACGACTGTAACCAAAACGCTTTTACTCAACTGTTTACAGGAGATGTACCAGGACTGAATCTAGGATCCAGGCCTGTGGTTAGAAAAGTAATCCATAAAGTAACTAATTGCATTTAACTAGAAATTCACATTGAGCTGAATGTTGCATTGTGTTTGAAAATGTGGTGCCCATTGCAACAACTGTAACTACTGTACTTAAAAGTCTATTGCCTATGTGCAAAGTATTTAAACTAAAGTAATTCATTCTGAGAAAGTATTTTTTGTAATGTAATGTATAATGTAATTACAATGTAATTTAAAAAATAAAATATGTAAAAAAAAAAATCTAAAAATGTAATAAATCAGTATGAAAAAAATTAATATAACAATTAATACATTTAAAAATTGTCATTTACAAAACCTTTGAAATTCACTGAAAAAACCGTAGGTTTCAGACATGTTATAGTTAGGAATTAGCATTTAAAAAACCTTTTAAATTCACTGAATAAACCATAGGTTTCAGATAAGTTATAGTTAGAAATTAGCATTTAAAAAACCTTTGAAATTCACTGAAAAAACCATAGGTTTTAGGGACAGTTATAGCTAGTTGGACATTGCACTCGTACAAAACCCGTGAAATTCCCCGTTATAGTTAGTTCAGCTAACTATAACTCGCGCCCCGCAATGCACTGCTGATGACGTCACATATTACATCACTCATGACATGGTCAGTGACATCACTGATGACATCACTGATGACATCTCAAATGACATCACTGATGACATCATCCACGTGATAATCTGATGCACCTCCTCACACCCTAATATAACCTTTGATACACCCAATCTAAATTACAGACTGCCATTCGCAAAACCATAGACACTCCAACACCAATAACTACATACCCACTCACTGATTCTTAGGTCTACACACACACATCCACTCACTCACCCGTACAGTCACTCATACTTATGGTCACTCAGTACAGGACAATCATATGCACTCTTACTCCTATATAGACACTCAAACACCGCCACTCATCCATAGAGGTACTCACACACCTAGTCAGTCATGCAAATAATTAAACACACTGCCATTTACTCACCTATACAGTTATACACACACCAGCTCACTTAATCATACAAATACTAGCACATTGTTATGCTCTTATACAATTACTGATACAAGCACACACTCATCCATACAGCCACTATCACAATCACTCACTCTCGCTTATAGCTATTTATATACTCCAATACACATATATACTGCCTTTCACATATGTAGTTACTCACACATGTACCACTGGGACATACATTCACTCACTAACACACTCTTACACACACTTACCCACCCATACAGTCTATCACAGATGCACTCTTGAAACCATCCACCCAGTGAATCACCCACTCACACATCTATGCACAGTCGCACACACCCCATCCACACAAACACTCAGGCACCCATACAGATACTCAGACAACAAATCAATAACTCTTATAGACACTCATGTAGCTATTCACAAACCCATGCAGCCACTTACACAGCAACAGACAGATACAGACATTAACCCAGTTTAGTCACTAACCCATGCATTCAGTAAGATACGTTTAATCACTCACTTATAGAATTAGTCACGCACCTACTAAATCATCCATACACACACTTATACACCCACTCATTCTTCAATACGCCTTTCCCTATATATATTAAAAATATTTAAACTTTACAGAAACACACAGTCACTGGATGATGTCATCAGTGATGTCATTTGAGATGTCATCAGTGATGTCATCAGTGATGTCACTGACCATGTCATGAGTGATGTAATATGTGACGTCATCAGCAGTGCATTGCGGGGCGCGAGTTATAGTTAGCTGAACTAACTATAACGGGGGAATTTCACGGGTTTTGTACGAGTGCAATGTCCAACTAACTATAACTGTCCCTAAAACCTATGGTTTTTTCAGTGAATATATATATATATATATATATATATATATATATATATAAGCAATACAAACAAAATATCATATCAATGTTTTGATGTTTTGGACCATCCTTATAATGTACAGGGTGTTCACATTGCTGTGTTTCAAATACATGGTAATAAACCAAACAACTGTAACTTGCAGTCATTAGTTTCCATGCTGTAGGATGGATGTGAATTAGCGCCTGATTTAAAGTTTGTTTGTGACGGAGTAACCTGTCTGCCATATTACAAGTCCCATTGGGTATAACGCATTTTTAATATGGCAGACAGGATATCCATCAGATTTGTGAAACTAAGTCTACAATAGAGAAACATCATACAAGAGTTTCCCATGCAAAACGCGAAGCAGACCTATTTTTCATACAAACTCTAATTCATCACAGTTGCTATTTTCAAGTAAAAAGGTCGATAAATTAGAAACTATGGAGACAGCTATAGAACATTTAGGGGCATGTTCTCAAGGACTTATCGCCGAGTTAGTGGCACTTTATCGCAGCCAAAGTGGCGATAGATTTATCACCCTATTCACAAGCTGGAGCTAACAGCCGATATCGCCAGTTTACCTGCGATAGCAGCGGCAAAAACATCGCCACGGATGACACCGGCAACCAACGCTAATAAGATGCAGAGTAGGCGTTCCCGTGCAAAAACCCGCGACAACACCACTTCGCAACATTCTCAATGACCAGCCAGATCGGCGATAAGATCACAAAACATGCGATAAGGCGCGTTAGCAGCAGGGAATTAACACCTGCTCTTTCCTGGTATTAAGTGGGACGATAACCTGCACCAGAAATGGGAGCCCAGCCCACAGCCACACCAGAAGAACAACAGATGCCATGGTGCTACTGATCATGCAGCCGGACACCCAAGAGGGCCACAACACCCACCCATGATGATCCTGTTTTCCTGCGGACTGAACCTCATCTTCCTCGTCTTCTTCTCCTTGCCCTTCTGTGACCCCGAGGTCCCAGGCTGGTCCTCCAGGGGGCTTGTGGGGTTCTGGTCGTCCTCTGTACTTGCTCCCGCTTCCTTCATGGTGCTATGCCGTTTTTAATTATTTTGTTTGTGTTTTTCGGTGCTTTTATAGTGCATTTTCCCGCATGACGCGTGGGAATTGCAGGCCTGTCGCTGGTTATCGCTGATTTTTTTATCGCGGTTGGCCACATCGCAACTTTTTCCGTGTTTGTGTTTCGCGTTTTTTTGCCGTCACGGTAATTTTATCACGGTCATTTGACGCGTTAGCGTGAGACTATCGCATGGTACCGCCGTGTTGAGAATACAACGTTAACACGGCGTTATTTTCCCACGATAGACTGCGATGTGCAAAGTTGCGTTAAGCTAATTTCGTGATATTTATCACACGTTCTTGAGAATATCCCCCTTAGTATGTTAAAGGGTGTGAGCGTTCAGTCTCCTTCTCAAAATGTAGATGACATTTGTACACTACCTGGTAATGACTGCCTCCCCGTGTGGCATGAAAACAAACACCTCACCGATCAATGAGGCATAACTGATTCCCGCAGGATGCCTTGCAATCTTCTGCATGGTGGAAGGGAATCTGAGGTACCCCCGACATCAGCATTCCCTCACTATGATGCCTAAAATGACATAATGTTTCAGCCAGTATCCCACCAGCTAAATTCGACTATCACCAGTTGATCTCCATTGAATGTGGAATAACCACGTAAACTCTGTTTTTCAGGGTAAAAGTCCACACAGACCTTTCACGTCTGTGTGGATTATTGCTTGCATTTGCCACCTGCTTTAAGTGGGTGGAAAGTAGGAGTTGGGGATTCAGTGCAGGCTGCGGGTGAAGGAAGTTGTAATTGTGAAGGGGAAGATGTAGCCAGGCAGTAGGGGAGCATTACATGCCCCCACTGTGCGACAAAAGGGGTCAGCCAGAGGCTGTGAACAGGGGCCAGGTGCTCTTGCAGTCCAAACCTACAGCAATTTTACCAGTTGGATTTTTTGGCTGGTAAAATCAGGTCCGGTGTTCCCGCAACATGGGTGTGGGAACCCCAGTCATGTTTTGGACAGAGGAGTTTCCCACTTGATATAGCACTCCATCTAACTTGTAATCAGACCCAGTAATATACCATACTACTAATGTCCCACATATTCTCGTTTTATACACTTTCTTAAAATAGAAAAGAGGTTCGGAAGTGAAAGTTCAATGAATATACTATGCTAGATCTGCAATTAAATGCACAGGATAAAAGCTACATTGATTCTTCTCTGATCCACAATGGCACTTCTTTTGAGGGACACACATTACGTATGTTTTACCAGGCTTTAATGCATGTTTATGAATTGCTTGCATTCAGGATTATTTGAATAATTCAGGCAGAGATATGACTCATTTTCTAAGTGCTGCTCACTTGGAAAAACTCCAGAGATGTCGCCTCTTCTTAAAGTAGTTAATACACGCATTAAGAAATAATAGATTTGTGTTTATTTTACCAGATGACAGACGTCTTGAAAATATTTGAAGAAGGCATCCCCGACTACCAACCTTAATTGTGTTTATGAAAGTGATGTATGAGGGTGGGTGGAGGGGCACGTCAGAACAGGAGCTCCCAGAAAGTGGGCGTCTGAGGCGTGAAACCACAGGAAGCTTTCGATCTGTGCATAATTTGTAAAAAAAAGTAAGTGTCATGATCCTCGTCATGAGGCCGTTGCAGCTTGCACCACCCACTGCCCATGCCAGTGCTGCCAATGATAGTCCCTGTGTGTAAGTGCGACAATTCAGACTATTTGAGGCCCCCAAAACTATAAGAATTGGTTGGGGGGCAGCTATTAGTTGTTTTTATTGTGTAATGAATTAATAAATAACTGTTGTTCTGCCCATCTCTAAATAACACAAACAGCATCCACCATGTGGCAGCTGTCATAAGTGCCAGTGATGACAATTAAGTGCCGGTGCTGAGCACCTGAAAACACTGGCTCAAATTAAGCACTGCTTTCGATACAGGTGAACAAGGTCAAGAAGAGTTGTTTGCAATTCTCATTATTTCCTTTAATATTTTAAACAATGCGGGCCTGATTCACAAATGCAATCTGAGACAAAAGTCCAACTTTACGACTTTTGGTATTCACAGAGGTCATTCACGAGTCGTATCTTTACGCCCGCAGTCGGGCCGGAATCTTCGCTTGTTCTGTACTTTCCGCACCCACGCTGTACTCTCCGGGCTCGGGATGAATGAAGTGTAATCTATGGGCCAGAATGCAATTTTTACAAAAAGGAACATTAGGAACATGTGATAAATGGTAGATGAGGTCATGAAAATCAGGTTGGGTAGGGAAAAGTGTGTGGCCGGACACTACATCATATCCCAGAAAAGTTTGCTCCTTTGCATCATGGTCCATGCAGTCCACACTTTGCGCTCCCCTCAGTGTTGACTGTAGTGTCAACACTACAGTCAACACTAAAGGTGAAGTCTTGAAAAACAGCTACAAAATGAAAAGATGTGGGGTATTGCTATCCACTACAAAAGCATGAGAGTGATATGCCTCTGTGATGGCAAGGGCTGCATGCCTACACATATACGCCCCAAACCATGAGTGGAAGGAAGTGTAGCGATGATATATATACCAATCAAATTTTTTTAATGTAATTATAGTAGCAGTAAGACAGCAAGGATCTGACCTGTTTCCTAAACCACTGGAAATTGCATATGTCAACTTATAAATAGGAGTATAAAGAATACAATAAATATTGCAAGCAAATATCATGTTCTGTTTATCAACACACGTAGAGGCAGTTTATGTTCTATATCCATATCAAACCAACAATAATCCTTCCTTACAAGATCATTTAGTTTTGATCATGTCCTGGATAACTTTACTGAATGTAGTACCTAATAGCAGTCTTCTTGTGTTTAGAACGTTTGCTTTGTGATGCCTCCCCCATGATATTAAGCAGAGATTAAGACCATACCTTGGAAAATCTAAGGAAACTGAAAAATAGGCAGATTATTGAGCTACAGTTAATCTCTGTCTGTAAATTAGGAATGTCCTTGTGACAGAGTTGATTGAGCCTTTACTCTCTGTTTCATCCAGTTAGGATGTTGTTTTGGCTTAATCAGTGTGAACATACAGCCAAAAATCAACTATTTCATCACTCCTGGTTCCTCACTTAAAACTCCGCCCAGCAGGAGCATTAAAAAACTGCTCCCATCCGGATGGGAACAAAGCAATGGAACCGGCTCCCACTGGAACCAAGGATGGGTGCTGGCTAGGGAGACTGCAAGGGCCAAAGGGGCCAAAGGGCCTTTTTCCACAAGTCCCAACATTGGGCATATTGTGTGTGCCTTGGGTGAGCACTGGGGCACCCACTATAAAATATTCGCCGGGTCCGGCCAGTACTCAGTATTGGTATTGTCTAAGGAACCAGCAGGAGCTGCTGGGACCTTGGAGTTCCCCATGTGGCCTCAAAGTTATTAGAAAGTGTGTGTGTCCCTGGTGGGACCCATACACACATATCAAATATAGAAAAATAATGAATGAGGGGCAGGAGCCGCTCATTTATTATTCACTGCTCCAAGCAGGGAGAGCCCCATGATGACCTGCTTGTGCTTTTTAGCTAAATATTTGGATCCTGGTGGTGCCCATAGAAGGAGCAGGGGCACCACCAAGCATTTTTGTAAAGCTGTGGTGGGTAGCAGATTTGCCCCCTAGCAACATTTTTTTTTAAAACACAGTAAGTCTTCTGGGTCACTGAATCCATGACCCTAGGAAAGCTTACCATATTTTGTCAAAGCACTCTGAGCTGGAGCGGTTTGCTTTTCAACTGGAGCACAGGGACTCCTTGTGGTTGGTTCTATGGCTGCACTATGTGGCCTGAAAAATGTTAAAAAACAGACACAAAGACATGTTTCATTTTTTTATTAAGAAATGCTCATTTGAATATATTTTGTGACAATCACTATTATTTAACATTGTAATGTATGAATTTGTAACATATATATTTGGTTTTAGTTATTGATGTGGTATCTTTTTGACAAAGTCAATAGGTCTGCTTTATATACGTTGATGTGCTGACTCCTTGATAAAGCCAATAAGCACAGCGCTTTTAATATTTTGGTGTTCTGACCTTTTGGTAAAGCCAGTAGGGCTGCCCTACTTAAAATGACACCCTTTATATTTTTACATGAGCTGGTCAGCTGTGCGCTGCAGCGGGCGGTTGGGCTTAGCCAAAGGCCATGCACTGCTAATTACCTCACATATTACATCACTGCATAAAATATCCAAAATGACACCATTGATGATAACACTGCATGGCGGGGGCACGAGTGGGGTGTGAGTTATGGTTACTTTAGGGCATGAGTTATAGTTACTTGGGATACCTATAACTGGTGAATTTCAGTGGTTTTGTTAGTTTAAACTGCTCTAACTGCCATTTTCACCTAACTATAATGTCCAGTTTAACCTTTGTTTTTTTAGTGAATAAATATACCCGCACACGCATCTACCTGTATTTATATATATACCCCCCCACTCAAACACATATATCAGTAGCGGTCCGTGCAGGGCGTGCTTGCCGGGCGGTGACGTGGGGTGGGGGAGGGGCAGGGTGGGGGGTAGTAAACACCGGAATACGGATGAATGCAGGTAAGCAGACAATTAAATTACTAAAACAAATTTCGTTGCGCGCGCTGCGCAACGAAATTCGTTTTAGTAATTTAATTGTCTGCTTACCTGCATTCATCCGTATTCCGGTGTTTACTACCCCCCACCCTGCCCCTCCCCCGCCCGGCAAGCACGCCCTGCACGGACCGCTACTGACATATATCTCACTGAATCAAAAGTTCTTATTCTCTTCCTTCTTCTGACATATTTCCAAGTTTCCCCAGCATACAGTCAAGCAGTGGCTTATAAAAGGACGTTTTACCGCCTTTTTGACACAGCAAGGGATACAGTAATTGCATATTATTCAGGGATCGGAAAAGACACAGCACTTCGAATAAAAGCTTCAACACATCTAATCGGTCCCTTCTGGGAGCTTTGCAGCAAAGCAACAAAATGGTGACTGCAGGCAAATCTTACCAACACACGGAAAATACCTCTAACTTTACGACGCAGTGTCAGGTCCATGGCGCCAATCAATGCAGCTCAGAGAACGGTGCACAAACAGGCTAAGAGAGGCGAGTAACCATCAGCACATTTGGAAATGCACAAATGTGTGCGGCTGATCTCATTAAAACAGGATCGTGTCAAAGATGTCTTTCAAAAGCACGGACTGAATAACATACTCAAAGGCAGTTGCGTTTTAGTTTAAAAATCAATTCCACCGAAATAGCCAGATTTATGCACGTTTCCTCCAGCACAACATCAGCGAAACAAACATGGCTCATTCTAAAGGTTCATAGCTGCTACGGCATTTTAAGCTGAACCTGTAAATCACTTTTAATAATCTGGATGTTCAACTATAGCAACCGAGAAAAGTCTGAATGAACAGAGCTCGAGATTCTTACAATAAATCATGAGCAAATGAAGAATATTTAGGCGATGAATACCATAATCAACCCGTCGAAAAGGTCTCTAAAGCACTGAATATGTAGACACTGAAAAGAAAGGAGCCCACATTTCTGCACCTTCGAGCACTTCCAGCTTTTCCATATTTTCATATATCACCTGTCACCATGAATAATATCCAGCTGCAGCTTCTTGCTTTCAAAAAAAGAAAAAAATGTGTTATGCACTGCATGAAAGACACCTTTAAATTCAATAGGAGATTGATAACTCTGAGGGATGGTTCAGGGTAGAAATGCAGGATTGGAGAAAGGAGCAGGGGAACGTTGGCTCTGTCTGCAAGTCAGCTTGGCCACCGTGGCTAGGAAATTAATCTATCATGGTAGACAATATTCTAGCCATAATAACTAATATTGCCCAATCAGGGACCTAGTCACAAAGGCATTTTCAAGAACGTAAAGTAATACTCCTATAAAACTCCTATATTCTAGTATTCATTTGGGAAAAAAATGGGATTACTCAGGGATTATTCATATACGATTAGTGCAAATCAGCCACGGCCCATGCAGGTAAGAGCGGTGGAGCGGTGGGGTGGTGGGGTCGGGTTGGGGGGGATCCGACAGACGACCACGAGGGGAAATTAAATAAATAATTAATTTTCCCTCGTGGTCGTCTGTGGAAATTACCCCACACCAGGGCCGGACTGGCTACCGGGCGTTTTGGAATGCTGCCGAGCTGGGGGCTGATGTCACTGCCGTGGGGGCTAATTTCGTTGATGGAGACCTGCGTGTGCTACGAAATAAACACAAAGCAAAACGAATTTCGTTCATCACACGCAGGCCCCCATCAACGAAATCAGCCCCCAGCCCGGCAGCATGCCAAAACGCCCGGTAGCCAGTCCGGCCCTGCCCCACACCCGGCCCCACCGCCCCACCGCTCTTACCTGCACGGGCCGCAGCTGGTGCAAATAGAAAGGACTGGACCCCCGTTGCCGTTTTATGAATAGGGTGTTGGACTTTTCGGGGCTGATTCGCAAAGGCATGTAAGACTCCGTAAACGAGAACTCCTGTAGTACTACTAACCATACTATAAAATGCTTTTGTGAATTGGCCCATGCGTGTCAATGGAAGTCTGGTTTCACATGAGAGAATTCAAACAAGCTTATAGCAACTTGTTGTTTATATAGCGCTTAAGACCATAATTCTGCTGCTTCTAAGTGTTGCTCATTACCTGTCAATCAATAAAATGTGTTTCTTTTCAGAACAAACTCATAGAAAAGTAGGTCATAAAAATAAATGAAGTATTGTACAAGGTTTAAAAAAAAACACCTGTCGCTGCAAAATGTACAGAATCATCCATACAGAAAACTTTAGCGAAGTTTCAGATACAAAGTCAGTAGATGAATATGTACTAAATTATTCTATGTGATAAGAGTTTAAGAGAAAAACCAATAGAATAGGTAAGATATTAAGAATGAGCACTGTAATCAGTTTCAGATAATGACAGAATATAGGTAACTGCTTTCTTTTCCCCAAAGTGCAGTAGATAGCTTAATGTATACAAACTTCTGCTGTCTGTGTACAGGCTAATAAAACTCAATTTGTAATCCTAAAACTGAGCTGGTGAACGCCTGGGAAACTTCTAATAGGGCAAATAAATGATGCAATAAAAGAAAGCGTAGTTCACTTTCTGGAGTGTCATTTCAAAAGGGACAATAGAGGGGTGGTCGGACTAAGAGAGCTTTATTTAACCATAGTTAACGGCTGATTCCTTACCAGTTTAATTGCTGTCAATTTATTGACCTCGCAATGATGGAAGGCATAGTTGGCTTTCAACCCTGCAGTTTACAGTAGTGAGCATTGAACTCACTCAGTTACTCTGCTACCTAAATCAATGTGTGCTTTTAATTGGTGATCCCCGATTGATCAGGACAGAATGAAGGGTTCAGATTATTGACAACCTTGCACCCAAATCTACTGTGCAAATTAGTCAAGCTAACGAGGAAAAACACTCAATTATTTTCAGCATTTTGCAAATTTTGAATGCACAGATCGCATTTAATGCTATGAAAAAATGTACAGATTACATGAGATTTTACACTTGCAAATATGATATTCCAAAACGGGTGTTGCTGTGACACTGCCAATGAGAAATTAATTTCCGGATGGAATTTAACAGACGTTTGCAGTGTCTGCTTTCCGTCTTCACATTTCAAGGTTTACACCTGCTTTTGGTAGATATAAATCGTGCATTAAGTGTTGTGCGTGGGAAAGCTTGCCATACGCTTAATATTTATCTAAAGTGATACAGGAAGGAAGCAATTTCAAATCTGTCTTCACATTACACCTCTGCGTTTTCTGTTCTGTGCACATGTTTAAGGCGTAAGGCTTTGGTTGACTGGAGTATGACAGAGATACTAAGAAATTCGTAGTTTTTCCAGGGGTATGGTTGGTGTGTTTCTGCATAATTAATATTTTTGGGGAAAAAAGCAGATCTTAGGGATAGTCTTACATGATCTCCTTAATTATATGGGAATTGGGGGGCATATTAGCAAGGGCCTTATCGCCGCTTTAGCGGCACTTTTTGCCGCTAAAGCGGCGATATTTCTATCGCCCTATTAGCAAGCTGTCGCTAACAGCTGTTAGCGACAGCTTTATGGCGAAAGCGACCGTTTTGGTGCCGCTTTGCATGTCAGCGATATATATCGCTAATGACATGCAAAGTAGGCGTTCCCAACTAAGAGCGACTGAAAACAGTCGCAAACACAACTTCCCCCTATTAGCAATGCCCGCGAAGCGATAAAAAAATTCGCGCTAACCGCGATTAACGCTGGAATCTAACACCTGCTAAAAACCTGACTTAACCATTCTAGTCAATCAGAGGTGGATTGTAAGGTTAAGTCCTCACCTGCCTATTAGCAAGCTTTTCATTAGCGCGTTGAATTTATCGCTGGATTTCTCACGCTATTGCTGGGTTTCGCCGCTATCGCTGGATTTTTTATCGCCTTGGAGATAAGCGTTGATAATAACGCGTTATCTCCGCGATGAAATCCATCGATAGCCGTCGATAAAAAAACAGCGCTATGCGAGCTTTGCGATAATTATCGCAATTCCTTGGTAATATCCCCCTGGGTTCCTAAATTCCAATACATCTTTTAACATCACTCTACTTTGGTATACATGCCAAAAAATTGAGAAACATTAATTTGGACATTAAAAAAGGAGGCAGCTATGGTTAAACGGGAAATAAAAAGTGTTGAAACAATTTGAAATATGGGCTACACATATCTCCTAGAATGAGTACTCCTGTAGGGATGTTTCCAAGGTGATGAGCATAATACTTACCACAACCAAATTTTGACAAATCTTGATGTAGTTAGGTCAAACTTTGTCAATTTAATTCATGTTCTATCGAAGTACCAAAGCAATTTTTATTCACAACAACAAAACCTGCTAATATATTATCAGCACAACATAATGTCTCCTGCATCATACCTGTGCTGTCGGCTTGACCATGGAATGAGGTCAGAAATTGACTGAAGAAAAAGTAGAAGGCAGAAACTTTCAGCTACCCAAGAGTGTCCAGTGCTCTTCAAGGCATCTATATGTTACACCATTGAGGCTGTCAGGTGTAAGGTATGGATTATTGAGTGGAAGCTATAAATATGTGTGGCAAAGCTGAAATCACTAACAATGTGGGAATAATTATACTTTATTTATGAAACTGCCATGGGAGATGACATCAATAATCTCTCATTCACTGAAAGTGCAATCTTACTAGGAAATAGGACTTAAAGGGCCAGATCACAATTAATAGAGAATTCCATGAGGAAATTCCAGGTGACTGCAATCAGCAATATCATTTGGAATTTCTCCATGGAATAACTGCAATTAAGAGTTAATCCCCATAGAATGGGGCATAACTGTGCAGACCCGGTTTCACCTAATTTGTGAGTGCTAACTCTCACATTTACCACCTGCTCTGAGCTGGAGGGCAGGTGCTGGGTGGAGGTGCAGGAAGGAGGATTGGGAAGGTAGGTATGGGGCGAGAAAAAAATGGCCCTGACAAGGGAGCATTACATCCTCTCCCCTAGCTGAAAAAAGAGGCTTTGGCAGGACCTGGGACTGAGGCTGTTGTTGCAGCCAAAGCTTCATGCAATGTTACCAGCTGGAGTTAATGCCTAGTAAAATCACATCTGGTGTTCCATCAATGGGAAAACCAAATGTAGGAGCACCAGCCAGTCATGATAAGATGGAGCATATATCCCACGCGGATATACTATTCCTCCTGACTGGTAATAAAGCCCATAGTGGGCTGTGAAGTTTTAAGATTACCTGTGTTTATAAAATCTCTTCAATCTCTGCGTGACTAAACTATGTGACTATGCTACAACAAGAATAAGAGGAATGTTGAAGTTCAGCAAAAAAGCTGTTGTGTTTTGTTCTATGGCTATTACTAGTAAGCCTTCACTTGAATGAAGCTTAGAGAAGAAGGACATGCTGAAGGATTTCCAGAGAACTGTGAGCTCAGTGATGTATGATCCTAACTAAAGTAATACAAAGGGAGGCGCAAGTCGGATGGGAATTGTAATGCTGCTAATAGGCCTGGGCAATTGTATGCATTTTGCAGAACACGGAAGCAAATTCCTGCTTAAATTAAGCTTATTCACAGGATCTGTTACCATTTACTACAGACAGGAGAAATGTGTAAAGCCAATAGTATCCTGCAGTGGGCCAATGACTCGCCAACATGCAAGTCATCAGGCCGTTTATTACAGGGCTATATGGCCTGACTACCAGCAGTAAATAAAAGACAGAAAGTCTCCATTTAGATTGGTTAATACTGGTGGGGAATACTGCTAAAATAATAGCAACCTGATTGGTCACCATTTTAAACAATCATATTAGATCCCCGTGGTCGGATCATTTTTGCATGGCTGAGGCAGACAATCAGGATTGCTGAGGGTAGCACACACCTCTTTGGACTGCATGTTGTAGTCTGTTAACATGGACAGCCCAAACTCAAATGGGTTTCTGTACTTCGGGTCCAAATCCACCCTCCTCCCTATCCCACCTGTAGAGCAGCTTTTCACATTTTTCAAACGGAATATTATCTGCATATGGAAAGGAAAAGGGGTGGAATTCGCAAACGTAGCTTTTTGTAATTTTTTACACCCACTCCTAACTTCACCAACTTTAACAACATTAAAAAGCGTTTCCATATTGGGTACAAACTGCATACAAACTTTTTTGCAATCAGCCTGTGGCTTTGTGATGAAACCAATGTACGAATAAAATATGTAATAAAATATGTCACTTCATAAAATGCTGGGTGCTAATCATCTGCACAAATGAATATTAAATAGGAATGTCACTCTTTGAGACACCGGCAATTGCCTGCACAGTACACCAGCGAGGTGGGATACAGGGGCAGGAGACCTCCAGCCAGACATCTAAATTACCAAAAGTGAAACATTTTTTTAACAACACTCCACGTCCAACAAGGAACAGGTCTTGCTTTAAAAAATGTTTTCTGTTTCTGAAGACACTGTGGGAGCAGTCAGAGGTCTCGCGGACCACTGTGTGCTCACCCTGAGGCTACATGATACGATTCACAAAGTGCAAGCTGTTTTACAGGGACAGTTTCCCTTTTGAGAATCAGGTAACACACCGAACTCAGTTGTCAGTATCTGATCAATATTTTCAGACCGCAGTTGTGCTCACAAACCACAGATAGTCATTGAAACACGCAATTATGAGGGGACGCGCCTTTAGAGACCTCTCATATTGGCAATTTGGAATGAATGGCAGAATACATTTTGTGACTAGCAAAGATTTTTCCAACTCACAAAAGGGGTTTTGTACACATAAAAACACAATTTTGCTGTCACAAGCGCTGTGATTTTGCGAATGACATGGATTGTAGCCATAAACTGTCATACAGCAGGCCTAAAAAAATAAGTTATGCAGGCAAGCACATTTGCATTAGAAATAGAATTAAAAAGTCAATTTAGGTTCTTTCTTTCACTGCCAAAAATACCCTCACGTCCCTCCCATTATTTAAACACACTTGCTCTTTGTTACGCCCTCATCTTCAGCCAAAACTCATAACTAGAAACATCTTTTTACATTCTCCTTTATGGCATAATCGTCTTATAACTATAAATAATAGACCTTTGTGCTGGGCCTCATGGAGAGCTAAAGGAATTACTTAGGTTACCGACTTATTCGATGGCACTTCTCCTTCTTCCTTTCCTGATTTTCAGGTTACATTTCAGTGTCCCCGTTCCTTCTTATATACATTTTCCATACTAATGGAATTACTTCTGAGCATTTTTTACTCCCTTCCCTCAGATGAAGTTCCTATTACTCAAGACTCTCTTCTTAAATTATTAGCTCTATCTCCAAAAGCTTCATTAATTTATAAATTCTTCTACACCACGACTCCAGAACGAGACAAAACTAAGGTGGAACTCGCTTGGGAATCAGATTTAGGTTTTCAATGGAGCACTGATGTTTGGAATAAGATTTGGGCCCGCTCGCTGAGTGTTAGACCTGGCATCCTTGGCATGGGTCTCACTTCCATTTTTTTCATAATGCCTCCACTGTTGTCGATATGTTTTTGCTGGACTAGATGCTCATGGGCACTTTGCCGCTGCTAATCAGTGCCAAAGTGCAAGTGCTCCCTATTGTAAATTGTGATGTGAA
This sequence comes from Calotriton arnoldi, assembly GCA_963921515.1. Lineage (NCBI taxonomy): Eukaryota > Metazoa > Chordata > Amphibia > Caudata > Salamandridae > Calotriton > Calotriton arnoldi. The sequence continues at coordinate 1,445,892 of CAWUFW010003015.1, forward strand.
TTAGTGACTCCATGTTTGGCTTATTTGAATTACTGTCAGACCCTAGTACAGTGCACTGAGTGTGCCCAGGGCTTGTAAATCAAATGCTGCTGGTGGGCTTGCAGCACTGGTTGTGCCACCCACAGAAGTAGCTTGTAAAGTGTGTCTCAGGCCTGCCATTGCAGAGCCTGTGTGCAGTCTGTGACTTCCATGTCGACTTGGTAAGTGCACCCACCTACCAGTCCCCAAAACCTTCCCTTTTCTTCATATCAGACACCTCTATGGTAGGCCTACGGGCAGGGTGCATTGTAAGGATAAGTTGGGACATGCCTGGTGTGTGTGGCATGTCCTAATAGTGAATTACAGTCATTTTCGTTTTTCACTATTGCAAGGTTACCTGTTCCCCATAGGCCAGAATGGGCAGTTTGATTATAACATCTTATAATCCTAAACTGACTCAGGGAACTAGGTAGAAATTCGAGTTTAGTATGCCTGAACTCAGAATGATAAAATACATCTTTTAGTGAAGTTGGTTTTAACATTCTGTGTTTGAAAATACCACTTTTAGAAAGTGGGTATTTTCTTGCCTAACTATCCAGCCTGCCTCTGCCAGCTTGTGTATTGTGTGTCTGGTTTGTGCGTGTCAGGGGCTGGGGGTGGCCACAGGAGACAGGGTGAGGCAGCACAGGGCTGAATAGAGAGATCTGCATCCAGAGTGGAGGGAGGAGTTGCATCTGGGTCTGAATAGGGCTGTGCCTGCCTTCCACAATGCTGGCTCCACCCCCTGCCGGGCGTCTGAGTACCCTGCCCCACATTCTGAAAGGAAAGAAGGAGTCATGTACACAGAGTGCTCCAAAGCTGCACAGAACTGGTTTAAGCTAAGCAAAGGCCTCTCTGCCTCCAGAGAACAAAGAGAATCAGGGTATAAGAGGGGCACCCAGACCTCAGGAAGATTAGATCACTTTTGGGAACAAGAAGAAACCTTTGTTGAGGAGCGGAACCAAGACGAAACTGAGGAGAGACTATCCCTAAGCCTGAAGTGCTGCTTGGGGATTGGCCTGCAGTGGTTTGCCTGACTGCCAAAGAAAGGAGAAAGGAACTTTTGCTTTGCTGTGACTTTCATCAACTTGTGAAGGATCTCCAAGGGCTTGAGAGAGAGCTTGCCCCCTGACCGAAGTCCCAGGACCAGTGGACTTCACCAGCCTTGTGAATTGCTGCTGGAAACGCTGTTTCAGTGGCTACAGGGTTAGGGAGCTGTGACTGACTCTGACGACCGGCTCGGTGTCCTGTAAGCACCGCATCGAAGCACCGTCTCGCCCTGCAACGCACGGCCCTGGTCTCACCGACTCTGTCAACGAGCCGCTGCCTGCACCGCATCGAGGGACAACGCGTCCTGCAATGCTTCGCTACGCCGAAACGAACTGGTCCGACCGACACGGTCACTGCTGCTGAGTTCAAGTCTTGTGACCGCACCGGAGTTGGGCACCGCTCGCACGCTTCGCGACGCACCGCCCGACTCGCACCGCTGTCCAGACTGATCGACGCCAGCCCCCGAATCCGGCTCCGTCGCCGCACCGCAACCTGCCAGCACCGCATTGAAGCACTGTCTCGCCCTGCAACGCACGGCCCTGGTCTCACCGACTCCGTCTCGACGACGTCAACGAGCCGATGCCTGTACCGCATCGAGGGACAACGCGTCCTGCAACGCTTCCATTTTGCATCGCGACCGCGACGTACAGCCATCCGGCTCGCACGCCCGTGCCTGCCGCTTCATGTGAAAGGTACTGTGACCGAGTCTGTCTACGCTGTGTTGGCCCGCCTCGACGCGGTCAGCTGGATTTGTTAGACTCTGTTTGTTCTTGACATCGCCGTAGCCGGAGGAGGCTACCGACTCGCACAGAACCTTGAATTAAGCCTTTTTGATCAGAACTAAGCATTCTTGACAGTATTGTGGATTATTTTTGTCGTTTATGGTCTTGTGATAAATCTATATAAAGTATACCTATTTTTATAAATATATAACCTGTGTGGTGTCCATTTGTAGTGTTGTCACTTGATTACTGTATGTGTTCACAAATGCTTTACACACTGCCTCTGAACTAAGCCTGTCTGCTCGTGCCAAGCTACCAAGAGGGTGAGCAGGGGTTATTTCAGGAGTATACCTACTTTCCCTGACTAGACTCAAGGGTCCCTATTTGGACAAAGGTACCTACCTCTGCCAACTAGAGATCCCCAAATCTAACATTGGTGGTCAGCGGTGAGGATTTTCGACTTGCATTTGTGACTCATGTACAGTAATTGGTGAACACTACCTAGTGAGTGCAGACCAAAACGCAACCGCATACTCTTTGATAGCATTTTTTCTGGGATTTTCTATTTTTGCAACTGCCAAGTTTAATCACCATGGAGAAACCAGCATCAGTAGCCTCTGTTGAGTGTGATTGGGAAGAGGAGAGGCTAGAGTGCTACACCCTCAAGCAGCTCAAGCATTTCTGCAAAAAGTTTAAAGTGTCCATGACCGGGCTCTCCAGGAAGGAGGACCTCTAAAAGGCGCTGAGGACCTGGGTCGAATCAAGGAGTGCCCCTGTGGAGGGGGCAGAGAATGCAGAAGGGCAGCTGGAGGGGCTATTGGGTCTAGGGGCTGGAAGACCACCTTCCCCAGTAGGTAGCAGTGTTTCTGCCAGAGGTCTGTCTCCAGAAGAGTTGGAGGACAGGAAAGAGAGTAGGATGCACGAAATGGAGCTGACCAAGTTCAAGCTGAATGGGCAGTTAGAATTTGAAATGCAAACTTGGAAATTAGCCCTAGAAGAAAAGAAAATGCAGTTTGAACATGAGAAGGTTTTGAGGGAGTTGGAATTGAAGGCCAAAAGCTTAGAGATTACTCCCTCTGGTGGCAGCACACCGTCCATGCCTGTTGAAGCTAGGGTGTATATTCCCAAAGATGTGGTGAAGGAATTTTTTAAGAATGATGATATTGGGCAATGGTTTAGGGCCTATGAGGTAGCCATGACTTCCCACCGGGTCCCTGAGAAGGATTGGGGAGCGGGGTTGTGGGGTCGGTTCCTTAGTGACGGGCGGGATACCTTGTTGGACTTGCCCTCTGAAGTCTGAAGGCTCTCTCTCCGGGGCCCAGGTGCCTGCCGGAGAGAGAGGAGGCAGGGGGCACGGGAAACCGGCCCCCGAAGTTCCCACGGTCCAGGAGGAGGCAAACCCTGAGGGGGATGCCCTGGAGCCTACAGGGGAACAGGTAGCTGAACTGGGGGACCTACCTGAGCTGACCCATTGGCAGCAAGAAGGAGGACCCTCCAGGGAAGAGTTCTGCAAGGAGCAGAACACATGCCCTTCTCTCGTGGGTCTGAGGCAACAGGCCACAGACCAGGCAGCAGGTGATCAGTCTGGATCACATTGGATTTACTTGGAGAATGGTCTCCTGTATTCAGTGCCTAAGGTTGCTGAGCCTGGGTCAGCCCGTGTGCTGGTGGTACCCCAGCGCTTCAGAGCCTTCCTACTGGGGTTGGCTCATGATGTACCGTTAGCAGGACATCTGGGGCAGGACAAGACCTTTGAAAGGCTTGTCACCCATTTCTATTGGCCCCAGATGCGCAGGAGTGCCGTCACTCACTGCAGGACATGCCAGACTTGCCAGGCAAGTGGAAAGAGTGGGAGGAAGCAGAAGGCTCCTCTCCAGCCATTCCCTGTGGTCAGCACCCCCTTTGAACGGGTGGGTATTGACATTGTGGGGCCACTGGACCACAAGACAGCCATGGGCAACAGGTTTATCCTGGTCTTGGTGGACCATGCCACCCGGTACCCTGAAGCCATCCCTCTGAGGACAGTGACGGTCCCCGTGGTGGGACGGGCACTGATGGGAATTTTCTCACGTGTGGGATTCCCTCAAGAGGTGGTGTCTGACAGATGTACCAACTTCGTGTCCAAGTACATGAAGTCCCTGTGGCAGGAGTGCGGTGTAACTTACAAGTTCACCACTCCTTACCACCCTCAAGGAAATGGGCTGGTTGAGAGATTCAACCGGACCCTCAAGGGCATGATTATGGGTCTGGAAGAACCCATGAGGCGTAAATGGGACGTCCTCTTACCTTGCCTGTTGTTTGCATACCGGGAGGTACCACAGAAGTCTCTAGGGTTCAGCCCCTTTGAGCTCCTCTATGGACACCCGGTGCGAGGACCTCTGAGTTTGGTCAAGGAAGGCTGGGAGCAATCTCCCAGGAAACCTCCCCAGGATGTATACAGTTACATGCTGGCCTTCAGGAACCAGACTAGGTGTTTCAGAGAGCTTGCTGAGGCAAATCTGGAAGCCAGCCAGGAGGAGATGAAGCGGTGGTACGACCAGAATGCCACTCTGGTCGAGCTTCAGCCTGGTCAGAAAGTGTGGGTCATGGCCCCTGTGGAGCCTTGTGTGCTCCAGTACAGGTGGACCGGCCCTTTCACGGAGGTGGAGCGCAAGAGTCCAGTTACCTACTTGGTGGACTTGCAGTCTCCCAGGAACCCCTTGCGGGTCCTGCATGTGAACCGCCTAAAGCCCCACTTGGAGAGGTCCCAAGTGGGCATGCTCTTAGCTACAGATGATGGGATGGAGGAGGAGACCGAGCCTCTTCCTGACCTCCTGTCAGCCCGAGAGCAAGATGGATCAGTGGAGGAGTAAACCTCTCTACCTCTCTCACACCTGAGCAGCAGGGTGACTGTCGCCAGCTGTTGGGACAGTTCCCTGACCTGTTCTCCCTGGTTCCCAGTGTCACTCATTGGTGCGTCCATGATGTGGACACTGGGGACAGTCTTCCTGTGAAGCACAAGGCTTACAGGGTGACTGACAGGGTCAGAGCCTGCATCAAGGAGGAGGTCTCCAAGATGTTTGCGCTAGGGGTGATTGAGTCCTCTAACAGCCCCTGGGCCAGCCCAGTGGTCTTGGTTCCAAAGGCTGCCGCACCTGGTGCCACACCAGAACTCCGGTTCTGTGTGGACTACAGGGGACTCAATTCCGTCACCAGGACTGACGCCCACCCCAACCCTCAGAGCTGATGAGCTCATAGATCGTTTAGGGGCTGCGCGGTACCTCAGCACGTTTGACTTATCGTCTGGGTACTGGCAGATCGCCTTGACTGATGGGGCAAAAGAGAGGTCAGCATTCACCACACCAGATGGGCACTACCAGTTCCGGGTGATGCCCTTTGGGATGAAGAATGCTCCTGCCACCTTTCAGAGGTTGGTCAACCAGGTGTTGGTTGGACTGGAGGATTTCAGTGCCGCCTACCTGGATGACATCGCAGTGTTCAGTGCCAGTTGGGAAAAACATCTGTGCCACCTCTGGGAAGTGTTGATGGTGCTGCGGAGGGCAGGCCTCACAATCAAGGCAAGTAAGTGCCAGATTGGGCAGGGTTCTGTGGTATACTTGGGACACCAGGTTGGGAGCGGCCAGGTGGCACCCCTCCAACCGAAAATTGATACCATTCTGGCTTGGGAGCCCCCAAGACCCAGACAGAGGTGAGAGCCTTCCTAGGACTCACCGGGTATTACAGGAGATTCGTCAAGGGGTATGGCAGCATTGTTGCCCCCTTGACAGAGCTGACTTCAAGAAGCAGCCCAGGAAAGTGATTTGGGCTGACGCCTGTCAAAAAGCTTTTGACACCTTGAAGACTGCCATGTGCACGGCACCTGTGCTCCAGGCACCCAACTTCTCCAATGAGTTCATTGTTCAGACGGACGCTTCAGAGCATGGTGTAGGGGCTGTTCTATCACAGATCAATGAGGAGGGCCTAGACCAACCTGTAGCCTTCATCAGTAGGAGGTTACTTCCCCGGGAACAGAGATGGAGTGCTATTGAGTGTGAGGCATTTGCTGTGGTCTGGGCACTGAAGAAGTTGAGACCATACCTGTTTGGGACTCACTTCCGGTTTCAGACAGACCACAGGTCCCTCAGATGGTTGATGCAGATGAGGGGTGAGAATCCAAAGCTGTTGAGGTGGTCCATTTCCCTACAGGGGATGGACTTTACGGTGGAACACCGCCCTGGTACAGAACACGCCAATGCTGATGGTCTGTCCAGATTTTTCCGCCTTAGTGATGAGAACTCCCTAGGGGTAGGATAGTTCTCCCCACATTTCAGCTGGAGGGGACACGTGTTAGACCTGGCATCCTTGGCATGGGTCTCCCTTCCATTTTTTTCATAATGCCTCCACTGTTGTCGATATGTTTTTGCTGGACTAGATGCTCATGGGCACTTTGCCGCTGCTAATCAGTGCCAAAGTGCAAGTGCTCCCTATTGTAAATTGTGATGTGAATTAGTGACTCCATGTTTGGCTTATTTGAATTACTGTCAGACCCTAGTACAGTGCACTGAGTGTGCCCAGGGCTTGTAAATCAAATGCTGCTGGTGGGCTTGCAGCACTGGTTGTGCCACCCACAGAAGTAGCTTGTAAAGTGTGTCTCAGGCCTGCCATTGCAGAGCCTGTGTGCAGTCTGTGACTGCCATGTCGACTTGGTAAGTGCACCCACCTTCCAGTCCCCAAAACCTTCCCTTTTCTTCATATCAGACACCCCTATGGTAGGCCTACGGGCAGGGTGCATTGTAAGGATAAGGTGGGACATGCCTGGTGTGTGTGGCATGTCCTAATAGTGAATTACAGCCATTTTCGTTTTTCACTATTGCAAGGTTACCTGTTCCCCAAAGGCCAGAATGGGCAATTTGATTATAACATCTTATAATCCTAAACTGACTCAGGGAACTAGGTAGAAATTCGAGTTTAGTATGCCTGAACTCAGAATGATAAAATACATCTTTTAGTGAAGTTGGTTTTAACATTCTGTGTTTGAAAATACCACTTTTAGAAAGTGGGTATTTTCTTGCCTAACTATCCAGCCTGCCTCTGCCAGCTTGTGTATTGTGTGTCTGGTTTGTGCGTGACAGGGGCTGGAGGTGGCCACAGGAGACAGGGTGAGGCAGCACAGGGCTGAATAGAGAGATCTGCATCCAGAGTGGAGGGAGGAGTTGCATCTGGGTCTGAATAGGGCTGTGCCTGCCTTCCACAATGCTGGCTCTACCCCCTGCCGGGCGTCTGAGTACCCTGCCCCACATTCTGAAAGGAAAGAAGGAGTCATGTACACAGAGTGCTCCAAAGCTGCACAGAACTGGTTTAAGCTAGGCAAAGGCCTCTCTGCCTCCAGAGAACAAAGAGAATCAGGGTATAAGAGGGGCACCCAGACCCCAGGAAGATTAGATCACTTTTGGGAACAAGAAGAAACCTTTGCTGAGGAGCGGAACCAAGAAGAAACTGAGGAGAGACTATCCCTAAGCCTGAAGTGCTGCTTGGGGGATTGGCCAGCAGTGGTTTGCCTGACTGCCAAAGAAAGGAGAAAGGAACTTTTGCTTTGCTGTGACTTTCATCAACTTGTGAAGGATCTCCAAGGGCTTGAGAGAGAGCTTGCCCCCTGACCGAAGTCCCAGGACCAGTGGACTTCACCAGCCTTGTGAATTGCTGCTGGAAACGCTGTTTCAGTGGCTACAGGGTTAGGGAGCTGTGACCGACTCTGACGACGGGCTCGGTGTCCTGTAAGTACCGCATCGAAGCACCGTCTCTCCCTGCAACGCACGGCCCTGGTCTCACCGACTCTGTTAACGAGCCGCTGCCTGCACCGCATCGAGGGACAACGCGTCCTGCAACGCTTCGCTACGCCGAAGCGAACTGGTCCGACCGACACGGTCACTGCTGCTGAGTTCAAGTCTTGTGACCGCACCGGAGTTGGGCACCGCTCGCACGCTCGCGACCGCACCGCCCGTCTCGCACCGCTGTCCGGACTGATCGACGCCAGCCCCCGAATTCGGCTCCGTCGCCGCACCGCAACCTGCCAGCACCGCATCGAAGCACCGTCTCGCCCTGCAACGCACGGCCCTGGTCTCACCGACTCCGTCTCGGCGACGTCAACGAGCCGCTGCCTGCACCGCATCGAGGGACAACGTGTCCTGCAACGCTTCCATTTTGCATCGCGACCGCGACGTACAGCCATCCGGCTCGCACGCCCGTGCCTGCCACTTCAAGTAAAAGGTACTGTGACCGAGTCTGTCTATGCTGTGTTGGATCGTCTCGACGCGGTCAGCTGGATTTGTTAGACTCTGTTTGTTCTTGACATTGCCGTAGCCGGTGCAGGCTACCGACTCGCACAGAACCTTGAATTAAGCCTTTTTGATCAGAACTAAGCATTCTTGACAGTATTGTGGATTATTTTTGTCGTTTATGGTCTTGTGATAAATCTTTATAAAGTATACCTATTTTTATAAATATATAACCTGTGTGGTGTCCATTTGTAGTGTTGTCACTTGATTACTGTATGTGTTCACAAATGCTTTACACACTGCCTCTGAACTAAGCCTGTCTGCTGGTGCCAAGCTACCAAGGGGTGAGCAGGGGTTATTTCAGGAGTATACCTACTTTCCCTGACTAGACTCAAGGGTCCCTATTTGGACAAAGGTACCTACCTCTGCCAACTAGAGACCCCCAAATCTAACACTGAGGATCTCAAGATCCGCCTCTACTACTCAATCCATGTTTTTCCTTTATCACAGGCTCTATCTCACTCCCGTTTCCATAGCTAATTTCACACACATAGAGAATAGGAAATGCTGGTCCTGTGATTTTCCATCAGCAGATATCTCACATCTCTTTTTTTCATGCCCCCCTGTTATTTCTTTTTGGACGCAAATTTGGGATCGTCTCTCTAGCATTTTTCAGATACATGCACATATATCCAATGCTCTTCTTTTTATGGGTAGTGTGTCAGAGTCCATTTCTTTGCCTTTCCATCAACGAGGATTGTTTGATCTTATGCTGGCTTTAGCGTTTCAACAAATTACGATTAATTGGAAATGTTTGACCAAACTCTCAATTAGGCCATGGTGGAATACTGTATGTCAATATCATAGGATAGATGTTGCTTATGCCTCTCAATGCAATACAAATGTAAATAGAGATGTTTTTTGGCTACCATTAATTACATATTTAAATAAGGTTTCACTCAATAGTGTTTCTCATTATCGTTCTGAAAATTTCCAACCCCTTGAATCAAATTCCTTCCTCTTTGTTCTTTCTTTTATCTTCCCTATCCTTCTAAATATTTGATGAAATGTTACTCAACAGTTATTTGTTTCTTATTTATTCTACAGTTCTTAGGAGAATAGCATTGACATTCATTTAGTGGTCATTATTATTAATATATGTATACCATATTTTTCCCTTTCCCTATCTTTCCTTTCCCTTATTTTCCCAAAATGTAAACAGCTTTCTATTATGATTTTTTTGCCTCTTCTATTTCGTTTATAAGATTTCCTATGCATTGTTATTCCTTAGGCATCTAATGTATGTTATTTACTTTTTATGACTTAATAAAGCTTATTAAACTTAAAAAAAAAAAGTCAATTTAGGGATATGCTTGTTTCAAAATTTTAGGCACAGTGATGAAAAGACTCGTTGGTAATGGCTGTCTTTATATTCTATAAAGGTGTATAATTGATTGGTTTTAAGTCAGGAGAGGAAACCCTATTCAAAGCAAGAAAGTAAAAATAGCTTCATGTTGAAAAAATGTATCAAAACAGAGCAAAACAAAAGCTTGTCACAAAATGTTTGCTCCTGTAGTCAAAGCATTATGTTCTGGTATCTTTTCTGCCATGCATTTCTGAATCCAACCACTCCTTTTTGGATTTCAGCCTCATCTCTGTTACTTTATAACTTTAGAGTACATTACTTTTCTCGTATTATTTATCACATGTTTTTATGATGATAATGCTCACGGCTCTGTTCCTCAATGCATGCATTGTACGTGGGTATTCTATACAGCTAAAAACAATGCACATTTTCTGAGCAATCTTTGACACTCACTTATCAGAGTAAGTAACCATAGAAACAAGGATCTTTTGCAGAATGTGTATATATGTGTATTCATTTTAAGCTCACATTAAAACCTCAGAGTACGCTTATGCTTAACGTGAGTGTTATAATTATAATATGTTATGACTACATGTTAAAATCAAGGGAAACTTAAGGTTTGTAATATGTATTTTATATCTCTTCTGGACAGTATGCATTCCACTTCCGTATTGATGTAACGAAATTGCATTTGTAGCCTTGTCCCTGCTGTGTCACTGGCTTAACAAAACCTGAGAGTGCCCCCCTGCAAGGTACGTGGAGGGGCCCCCTCCAGAACCAATCAGGAGCTCTTGGCCAGAGGTCTGTGCTGAGGGGGTCCCCTGGAGCTTGGGCCCCCCCCGCACCGCGGGGGCTGTGGGCCCTGTGTTACACCACTGTGCTGTGTAAAGTGTCTGAAAAGCTGCATTTATGGAGGACTAGCCTTCTTAAAAGGTTTATGACTCTTTTAAAAGAGCTATTTTCTTTACAGTTTTTTGTGCAGTATCCAAATCCCATGCAAGTTGTTAGAAGGAATGTAGGAAGTCAGGGGCGGCTCCTCCCCTAAGCCAGAGGAGCATCGCCCCACTGCTCTCAGAGCAGGAAAAAGGAAAAATAAAATGATAATAACATTGTTATAATCATCTTATTTTTTGTAAGTACTGGGCTGGGTTAGGGCGGGGCGGGGCTGGTGGTACAGGGAGGAGGAGTGATTTGTGCACACTAAGTGCGCATGACTGCTTGGCCGGCCGTCTTGGGCCAGTCAAACAGTCATGCTCACTTATTACACAGCCTGGGTGAAGAACGTGCACAGGCTCCCAGTTTCCCTCTGACTGCCGAACCACGGAGCTCAGAACTGTGTGCTTTCTGCTTCCGGGTTGATGCAACGATAGGGGAGAGACAGCGGCCAGCGGCTGTGAGGAGGAAAGTGGTTTTAGTTTTCATATTTTGTCCCCCCCACGCGCCACCCCCGTTCCCTGCCAACCACCACTGTAGGAAGTGTTGTTTTCAGGTCTCGCCTACAGGTTGATTTAGCTGTCTGGTAGGAGCTCATATATAAATCACTCTATGAGAAGGTCTCCGGACATGGGGGAAAAAGAGTAAGTCCCCAACTAAATTTGGGCCAGATGGTCCCAAACGGACAAAGGGAAAAAGAAAGGAAAGAACACAGCATAGGAATTGAAGAGAGAAAACCTCATTGGAAAACCTAAAGGGTTGTAAATACTGCCCTCACCCACTATATAGTGGCATGCTTCATCATAGGGCCGCTGCAAAACCCTGGTGCAGACCAACGTACAGGGTGGAGTGTAAAAGAACAACTTTTTTTATGTATACAGAAAAGAAGAAGAATTCCAGGTATAGGGATCCCTGTTGCAGAAAAGAGAGGATAATAAAACTGTCTAAGCAGGCACCCTACTACTTTATTATGGATCCCACTTGGCAGGATTAAAAAAGTTCATTGGTATATGAGAAAAGCAATGTCTCCATTACCCTATCTGCTGTATCAACATGTTTCTGCCCTTGTTTGCTGTCCGGTAGGGTCGCTGGCATTCATCAGGATACAGAGCCCTTAAAAAGTCTTGTTAGTACTCCCTCCTAGTCTCATCACTATCTGGTAGGGAACATATTGGTGGCAATACTTGCCCTTAGTAGACGCACACCGTCTGTATACCCGAGTTCCATCAATGATGCTCCAAACTCGGGGCTAGAGTGGGGACACCGCCCCATAGTCACACTTTCTTCAAGGTGCGGCTGTCACCCAATTGGCCACTCTACTCCCTCTGACAGCTTTGGCTTTGGGGTTGTCCATCAGTTTTGGTATAAGCCCACGGCATTTTGTGGATGTGAACTACTTAAATATTTAGTTCACACAAACATTGGCTTAAATTACTTTGCAATCTGTTCTTCCTTTTAATATTTTTTTTAGGCCCTCCACCCCGAACCTTCTCTACTTACTTAAACCCCCATCCACTCGTCTGTTGTTCCTTGGTGCTCACTTACTCATCGCTGCTATGCTCCTCCTCTTAAAAATGTTTTTATGTTGTTTATTTAAGGGCCTCGCTGGTGCTAAGTGGTACCAGGCTGCTCATTTTCTTTTTGTGCTCCCACGCTCAAAATTTTTATATTTCTTTATGTTTCTAATATGCTTTTTGACCATGCAGGAATGGTAACAAAAAAAACCCTAAAAACTAAAATGCCTGTCGGTGTATTAAGATTAACGCATTCCAATATGAATAAGGTGTAATCAAATGCACTGCAATGCACGTATATGACGCATGCATCATGATGCCCTAGTAGCCATTTTGTTTTCTGTTACCAGCCCAACATGCCTGACAGCCATTTAATAAAGGAAAAATGAAGCGCATTCACAAAGCCAGTACGTCGGAACTAGCCTGTTAAAGGTGAGAGCTATTAGCATTGTCGGTGCGTTTCTTATATTGGAATCACAGCATTTCATGTGGAAAAAAATGTATGCTGCTAGACATTCCCAACGTTAACTTTCAATTACCATCTCTTTCCCAACTTAATGGATGGTGGGTTGTTTTGTAGTGTATCGAGACTGGACATATAGAATTTTTCTCGCAGAACTAAGTTTGCAACACAAAATCTAAACAATATGAAAGGGAAATGTAAAGGTATTAACTCTTTGTGTTTTGCAAAATTCCATATCGATTGGTGAAAATAGCTTGCAAACAATATGAGCTCCCACAGACGAATATATGAACAATCTAATCAAGATGATATGAAGGAAATTGGGTTAGTGGTTGAGGGGCATGAAATCCTACTCACATCACAATCTCTGTCAACAGCAAACCTCAAATTAACCTGTGTTCAACCCTCTAGTAGCTTGACACAAAGCAGTCAGGCTTAACATAGAGGCAATGTGTAAAGTATTTACACAGCACTTCAAACAGTAAGAAAGTGGAAACATAACACAAGAAATATCCCACACCAATTTAGAAAAAAATAATAACATTTAATAAATTGAAACCAAAACTAGAAATAATACAATCAGTAAAACCTGAGATGTGCAAGTTTACATTTTTAATTGAAAATTGTGTCTAGAAGCACAAAGCACAAACTGTGGTTATCTTGTCGTGCCGGACTGGGACAAAGTTCCAATTCCAGACTGACCGCGATAGAGCGCAGCCAGGTACAGGGACCAAGTTATGCCAATTAACAAAGTACCTTAAATCCTGGTGTGGATTGCTGACAGAGCCTGTGTTGAAGATGCATTGCGCAGCAGTGGTTCCGAAGAAGCTACGGGCTGCGATGCGAGGTCCTGCATCGGAGATGCGTCACACAGCGGTGGTATCAATGAAGCCGTCGATGGGGATTGGATGCCAAGCCCGGAATCAGGGATGTCTCGCTCAACGGAAGTTCCAAGGAGCATCGGGCTGTGGTGCGAAGTCCTGCATTGGAGATGCGTTGTGCAGCAGTGGATCCGATGCAGAGCTGCAAGGAGATGCATCATGCTGCATTGGTTCTCCTAAAAAGTCACAGCTGGGGGATCAGACCACCTTCAGGCCTATTTCCAAGGGTCCAGGACTAAGTGGCAACAATTAGGGGGCAAAATTTACAGCAGGCAGAGTCCAGGTGCTGGGTTCAATGTAGATGGAGCCTTTTCTGTCCCTGAGGCTCTGATCAGGAGGCCAGTCAACTACCCCTTGGAGTCACTCTAGTGGTCCTAGGTTCAAGATGCAGGTCCACTCCTTCTCACTCAGGCAACAGGGCAGCAGAGTAGCAAAGTAGTCATTTTGAGTCCTCAACAGGTCCAGAAGTGTACTGAAGAATTGGTTCTGAGGGTCCCACATTTATACTTGGCACCCACTTTGAAGTAGGAGAAGATTCCGGAGGTTTCCACCCCCAGAGGTTCTTGAAATTCCTGTCTCCCCGCCCAGGCCCCAGCTTGTCTGGGGTTACAAAAGACTAGTGTCAAACCCTTTGTGAGTGTTCTCTGGCAGAGGTTTGTGATGTGCAAGTGTGGACCCCTATCAAGTGAAGGAACTGACCCGCTTGGGGCCACCCGGGTCACTAGTAGATCACCTCTCAGCCTTCCATACTAAATGAAGAGTCAGAGAGACAGTGGAGAATATACACAAATAACTGTTTATTTGTATACACTCAGAGCGGAGCCCAGTCTGCACAGTCTCTAGGAGTGGACAGAGGGAACTAAAGATCAGCAAGCATAGAGATACATTATGTACATTTCATGATTAGCTAAAAACACACCCATAGTGGAATTTTCCACGCAGATGCAGCTGGACAGTAAAATACAAAAAAAAGGCTTCTGCTCTCGAAACCCAGCACAGTCCAAGGCTGTTGCACCCAGTACTGCAATAAGGCTACCAGACAAGTGGGAGAGGGCCTCTATCTATTGGGAAAGCTATGCGCTGGCATTAACAGTACTTCATTGCAGAAACGAAACTCAGCAAAGGGCATTTCTCAAAAATAACAAAGATTAGTTTCGATTGCCTTTAAAATGGTGTCTAAACATAAAATGGTGCAGTGAATGCTAACTTATACAAGCATTAATGGGCCTAATCTAACACAAGTCAGAGATGGCCCATCCTACCAACACCAATTCCCCCTTTTTCTTACTGCCTGGGAGCAATACACAAACATCAGCTGCACCTACACCTGTCTTTTGACCCAGGCTACATGCTGCAGGCACCAAAAAGCTAGGACAAGAAAATGGCAACTTTCTAAAATTGCCATTTTCAGAATTGTGACTTAAACTCCAACTTACCATTAAAGAGGGTTTAAAATTACAATTTCATAGACACCAAACTCAATATTCCTAGATGCTCCCAATTTAAATTTACCACTTATTAAATGCAATAAAGGAACCCAATGATATCATATGGGAGAGGTAGACCTCACAGTAGTAAAAAACACATTTTGGAGTTTTTCCCTACCAGAAAACTTAAAAGTTCTTGTCCAATTTTTTAAATACACTGCACCCTGCACTCTGGTCTGTGTTGGGCCTACCACAGGGGTGACTTATATGTATTAAAAAGGGAGGTTTGGGCCTGGAAAAAAGGCTTTTCTTGCCAGGTTGAAGTCACAGTTTAAAACTGCACACACAGGCTGCAATGGCATGCCTGAGACATGTGTAGAGGGCTACTTAAGTGGGTGGCAAAAGTAGTGCTGCAGAGCCACTAATAGAATTTGATTTACAGGCTCTGGGCACTGTTTACTAGGGACATACAAGAACATTAAAAGTGCCAATAGGTGTGTGAGCTAATTCTACCATGTTTAAAGGGAAAAGCACACTCATGTTAGCACTGGATAGCAGTGGTAAAGTGTGCAGAGTCCTAAAAGCCAACAAAAACCATTTCAGAAAACAGGAAGGTGAAGGCAAAAAGTTTGGGGATGACCCTGCAGAAAGGGCCAAGTCCAACAATGATGTATTATTTACTGACAGAAACTCCCAATTACTATTTACTGCAGAGCAAGTCACCTCTGAATGTAGCTGAAAGCAGTCGAGCAGAAATGTAGGTATTTTTCTGAAGAACTCATCCAAACCAAGTTATTGGTTCAAATTGGTCTTGAATGCAAACTAAGTTAAGTAGACTTCCTTTTCCACTCCTTGTTTATTAAACAGTAAATCAGAAAATAGTAATTTATGTCGGCAAAAGTTAAAAAAACATTTTATATCATTGTAGTTTTCTTAGAATGAGAAAAAGGAGAATATTTTAAAAGCAATTAAGCATGGGTAGGTAGTCTTCCAGTCATTGAGCCACTTTTATTAATGACTTCTGCAGTCACATAGTAGTTTTTGTCATACTCTTCATGCCTTTCGACTGCAATACTGCCTAGAATAAATGCGTATTGTGGATATGTATTCTGCAATTCCAGCTGGGTGGTTGTGAATATTTGATCACAGTTTGGATATTAGTGATTTTTTCTGTGAGTATTTGACCAATAATACAGTCTTATTTTATTGTTTTCGCATCTTTTGTGTTTTCATTGTATTATTTGTCTCTTTAGTTGATTTGAATTTCTTTTAAAGTGTCTTACATTTCGATTAGCTTTTGCAGGGTGTAAGTGTTGAGCTAGGTCTACCTATCAAACAGTGAGCCAGGGTTAACACAGTGACACCTATGTGCACATTAGGTATCCCCTCCTACCCAACTTCTCAGGCCCTGATAGTGTTCCAGACCACAACCCACTGGAGGCCAGGGTTTTTCTGGAGAAGCCTAAGGACCACAAGGTTTTTCTCATTGCCAATTCCCTTGTGAATAACTCCCCAGCCACTTTTGTACATCTATGCGCTGCTTGGACCCAAGACCTGGGCCACGTCACAGATGACGATGATGAAAGGCCCTGGCTTTGCCTTGTGAAGCTGTCATTGCTGCTCATTTCCGAGGTATACACCTAGACTATCTACTGACCCTCGACTGGTGCTGCTTCATATTTTGGGTTGGTATAGATATTGACAGATACAAGAAGACATTTCTGTGGCTGCTTTGACCGTGGCTAAGCGAGACATCATTACAGTCGGCAAATCGCCAGAGCCTCCCTTTGTGGAGGCATGGCAGAAGGAATTGGACCCCTGTTTGTGTATGGACAGGTGCAAAAAGAACAATTGATGGACAGAATGCAGAGCAATGTCATACATTCACTCCAGCACAGAGATCTGGGCCTAAATCCATCGTTTTTTTGCTCCCCATGCCATTCCAGTTTGAAACCAGCCATATGCAAATCAGTCGTGACCCTGCGCCCAATGGGAACAGTCCAGCCCGAACTGCCAAGCCAGGTCCTCCCTGGACTGGGAACAAGCATCCTAGGACCGGTTTTGGGGTTTCACCTCTCATCAGCCAGGATAGCTTGACTTCAGTGGCATGGAGAGCACGGGACCCACGTCTGGGCATACCCGTGCCACTCGGGGTGACAAATGCAAAAAGAACAATTGATGGACAGAATGCAGAACAATGTCATACATTCACCCCAGTACAGAGATCTGGGCCTAAATCCATCGTTTTTTTGCTCCCCATGCCATTCCAGTTTGAACCCAGCCATATGCAAATCAGTCTTGATCCTGCACCCAATGGGAACAGTCCAGCCCGAACTGCCAAGCCAGGTCCTCCCTGGACTGGAAACAAGCATCCTAGGACCGGTTTTGGGGTTTCACCCCTCATCAGCCAGGATAGCTTGACTCCAGTGGCAAGGAGAGCACGGGACCCACGTCTGGACATACCCGTCCCACTCCGGGTGACAAATACAAAAAGAACAATTGATGGACAGGCCCAGCTAAAGATGCACGTGTGCGCCCAGAATTATGGCAGAATATGGGTGAATTGGCCCACCACCGAAAGATTCAGGTAATCCTGGTCCCTTCAATTTTGTGTTCCACTGTTCTCATTCTGCTCTTTGTATAGTTATTTATGTATTCTATAACCTCTTGCATAACGAAATATTAATCTGGTTGATGTAAAATAAATCTCCATAAAGCTTAGGCAGTACCTAAAACATATGTAAGGAATGATTACATTTTCAGCTGTCTATGAAATGAGATTACTGTCTTGGTGCAGTTATTCACCAAAAAATAGGTTAAAAAGTCTGTGAAAAAAGTTACAGATATACCGGATTTTTTACCAGTTTCATATTTATGGATCAAAAGACTTAACCTAGGACAGAGTAATGTTTCCAATCAGGCAGTTTTGACAAGCCCCTTGCAAGGAACTTGTGAACGAACTGTAGAGCCTTGAACTTAATGTCCTTACGGACAGGTAACCAATGTAGATGGAACAGCACTGGGGTGACAGGTCAACTCTGATCAGTGTTTATGGCTAATGGGGGACTGCATTTGTAGGAATACACCCCCGCATGCACTAACACGTTAACCCTAGCATCCACTCACACAGAACACCACTCACCCAACTATCACCCAGGGACACACTAGCACCAACAACCTCCCAGTCCAAGCACCTTGAAAGTGACCTTGCTTGCTAAGCAATGTTTTGTACTTCTAGCATACAGTTACTCGTGAAGGAGGGTGGATGGGGTAAGAAGGAACTTAAACATGATCAGCTCGTGGTCATCTGTCGAATCCCCCCCAACCCGGCCCCACCGCTCTTACCTGCACGGGTCGCAGCTGGACATGATGACTGTCCCGCTGGCCCGTCGTTGCAATGGCAGCCAGGAAGGACAGGTGGTACACTCTTCTATTTAACTTTCAAGGTCCTCACCTCATTCCCTCTTTGTATGAGCTATCCTCTTAGGTTTCAACTATCACGTAGGGTGTGGGGAGTATTGGAAGGCTATGCACATGTTATGGACATAGCCATGCTTCACACGTGTTGTCTAAGACCTTTCTCCTTCTACATGCATACTCTGTGAGTGGAGTAGGGAGACAGGTTCAGAGAGCCCACCGTCTGAGCACATGTGCGTAGTATGCATCTAAGAGGCACTAGCTAAGATCATAACGCAAACACAGTTTCGGTCATGAATGGCAGTGCTGGCCCACCTTCCACACACATGTAGGATAGCTGCTGCTGACTCCTCCTATACAAGTCAGGATGCCTCACTCTCACGGCTCCTTTCCAAATTCAAATACACGGCCAAGAATTTGGTCCTGTGCCTCTGTCCAGCACCTTCATTTGCAATTTGAATTGGTTGCCAGTTTCACTGATGTGCCAATCAACGTCAAACGATTTTTTATTTCTTTGCTGTCGTGGAATAGTGCAGTTATTTCCTATCGAGAACAGTCAACTTAATGCAGCTCAGCATTTGGGCCTTTGTTGTTCAAAGTGCGTATTATCTTTCCTCTTGAATAAAATCTGCACTGGGATAGTGGAAGAGGTGTGGCGCAGCGGCCAGGGTGTTTGACTCTGGACCACGGTGTTCACGGTTTGATCCCCGGTGCCGGCGGCAGGTTAGTCCAGCACCATGTGACTCTGGGCAATAGCTTGCTTAATCTTCCTGAGGGCCCCTAGCGCCGGGACACCTCTCCGGAGGTAGCTGTGTGCTTTACAAATGCTGGTATTTCATTTCATAGTTTGTATGGAAGGAAATTGCCCCTGTAGACTTTGCTTTAACAGGTACCATGCTATTACCATCTTGCAGGAATTCAGACTGGCAAGGAGCCTTGGTGTATTTGATTGAACAGATTTTATTCATTCTTTTTGAATTCATGTTATCTAAATCGCAGCTGGGTGACTTGTAATCAAAGTTTTTTGAGAAAAAAACACGGCTTTGGGGAATAGGGAAAGGCCACTCAGCCTATGGCAACCATCACTGTTAACACCGCTCCCTTAGAACAGAATCTTGCTGATTCCCTAATGACCTCAGAACAATCATTTCAAAAACATATTGCAGTTTGAACACCGCCGAAAATACTTACAGGACAGAAAAGGCTTTTTGTGGCACTTCTGTATTTTTTCTAAGCGATATTTCTTTATTGCCTTTTGCGGAGTGGCCTCTGTTGAGCCACGAGGGACATTTGATGTTATTTAGCAGAGAACTCTACATGTTTATGTCCTCGGGAAGGCTGTGCAACAATGTGGTGTGAACGCTCCTCTTTTAATATGTTTTCCCGAATTGTTATAATTACCTACAACCCCTTAATAGTTAATTTTGTAAAGTACTGAGGAATTTGGCTTATCTACAGAACTGAACTCGAGACTTTCACCCTCACCCAGGGACGGAGTTTCAGCAGAATACTACTACTTAAATGCTCAGAAGCAACACGTCATGATATAGGACATTGTGCCAAGATGGCTCAGTGAGTTGAACGCTAGCTGGAGAAACATCAGTTTTTATAATTATTATTAAATTACAAGCAGGCCTATGAAATATGCATCAATTTGCAGGGCACAACTTTGAATCACGGTAGCAAACACATCTTCTTCTTCTTATTATTATTATTATGAGCATCATCATCGTTGTGGTAGTTATTATTATCATCACCATCACCATCCTGCCCGTGACCGACTCACTGAGACAGGCAATGGATGCAGGCAGACCAGTAGTATTGATTCTATTGGATCTGTCTGCAGCCTTTGATACCATCTTGCATTCAAGGCTGATGAATAGACTGCAGGCTATAGGGGTCCAGGGAACAGCTTTAAAGTGGCTGCAACATTTTCTGACAGATAGACAGCAGACAATCCTCGTAGGCCCTTTTTCCTCAGGTAAAATGCAGCTGGACAAGGGTGTGCCTCAGGGCTCATGTCTGAGCCCAACCTTATTTAATATCTATCTGGCCCCGCTTGCTAAGATCGTAGAGCAGTTCGGCTTTGAGATTATCTCTTATGCTGACGACACCCAGCTGCTGTTTACGATGGGCCAAGACCTAGAAGCGGATAGACAACGTTTCTCGGCCGGTCTGCTAGCAGTCTCAAACTGGATGACCGAGAACTGCCTTCAGTTACACCCTGAAAAAACGGAGATTATGCTACTGGGGAAAGCCCCCGCCATCTGGTCTGAGGAATGCTGGCCACACCAATTAGGGGCTACCCCCATGCCTAAACAAACGGTTAAAAATCTAGGGATTAAACTTGACCAAGCGCTGTCAATGAAAGATCACATTGCGGCCACCACAAGCTCCTGCTATTATAATATGCGCCTGTTGCGCAGAATTTTTCCCCTACTTCCTATGAATACACGCAGAACCCTGGTTCAGGCTATGGTGATAAGCAGGCTGGACTACGGAAATGCTCTGCTAGCTGGTGTTGGAGACTCCGTACTATTCAAGCTACAGGTAGTTCAGAATACCGCGGCTAGATTAGTCCTAAATCGTCCTGCAGGCACTGCCTCTGCGCCCTTACTGAAGGAACTACATTGGCTTCCGATAAAGAAGCGTTCCTTTTTCAAAATCTGCTCCCTCACATATAATGCCTTGAGAGGCAAAGGCCCTCGTTACTTGCAAAGAAAACTCATAACCTACATTCCCGGCCGTTACTTGAGCTCAAGCACCCAAGCCCTTCTGCACGTGCCCCGGATGCGTCAAACACGCTCTGGGTGCAAGGCCTTTTCCTATCTCGCCCCAACATATTGGAATAAATTACCCCAAACTCTCCGAGAGACTCCCACATACAGCAAATTTAGAAAACTACTCAAAGCTTTTCTATACTAATTTGACTTTGGCACATATCAAACCAGGATCTGTTCACAGCGCCGAGATGCCCACGGGTGAGACGTGCGCTATAGTAAATTCTATTAACATAACATAACATCGTCGTTATTATTATTATCGTCATCATCATCATTATCATCATTATCATTATTACATTGTGCTTTTCCTATGATCATAGTACAGGGACGTGGTATTTGGCTAGAGCTGCAAGCTTTTTAATAGGGGCTCGAAGTTGGCCTTATCTCAACATACATGTGATTCTGGGCAAATCACTCAACCTTCCCATGCCTTAAGAACATGTGTAACTCATTTTGTCGCTCATGTAAAGGACTCTAAGGCCCTCAGGACAGGTCTGCACTAAATAAAACTGGAAGAAAAAAAATATTTTTCCTCAGCACAGCATCTTTTGCACAGCCCATCAGGCTCTCCAGGTTGCAGTCCCTAACTGCTGATTCAAGACTTCTGAAATTTCCTTCAGGTCGCATGTTATTCAAAGACCTGACATAACAGTGTACCATTGCAGTGAATTTCTTATCTCTGCTCAAAGGGCTTTTGAATCCTTTACACAACAACAAAAGAAGGCAGGTTGGGAAAGGGGTTATTAAATCATCACACATCTCTTGAAGGGGTGGGTTCATTTAATTGTTCTGTTCTCCAGCTTTCTTTGGTGAATCTCTTCTCCCAAACCCTCAATGAAATACCTCTGCTATTCTGATGTGCCAAGTCTGCCCATCCACCTTCCTACCTGCCCTTTCTGTTAAACCATCTTTCTTTCCCGAAGCCACTTTACCTGTACTCTTTGGAATTGGTTGAAATGAACATAATTTGTCAGAATGCAAAGTGTGAGTAGTGGTATTCGTAGTAGCTATGATCGGTGCAGCAGGTGCAGTGGTACTGGATCCATAGGTCTGAGCGGCCCACTGAACCCTGATAATTGTTGTATATCTACGCCAACAACTTTCAAAGGAGACATTTTCTTTGCTTGCTCCATGGCCTAGGGCACCTTTGCTACACTCCAGAAAACATGCCTCTTTTTGTTTAAAATCTTTGTTGGCAGTCTTGGCCACATACGTCCGCTCCTTGTCTCCATCTGTGCAGAGAGCATATATTTCACTGTCCACAGGACCTCATCCAAAAACATTTAAAAAGCCTGATGAATCACCGCCAACAGTCAACAGATGGTCCTTTCGCCATATGTAACTACTCCGTAAAAATCAGGGAATACTAAGTCAGCCTTCATTATTAGCTCCATCTATTATGAAAGTGTTGTGAACCAAATCCTGAAGAAAATATAAACTAAAGTTAGCATAGGGTTCCGAGTTAGCATGAGTGATCCTCAGCCATCCATTATCCTTGAATGTGTACCTCATTTTAAGAGAAGTAGAATGAATTAGGCAATAGGATCCTCGGATTAACATAAATTTGATCCCAACTCAGCGACTTGAAGGAGTTTTCCCCCTTGCTCCTATAGTCACAGCTAAGATGGCCTCTCCGTCCATGAGTTGGACTTCTGTTGAGCCCTTCCCTGTCTCCTGCTTACTTCACCACCTCTCCTTGATTTGCACCCATTTGGTACCAGGATAATGAGCTTCCACTCATCTGGGCCTGCATTAAATCTCTGTGGGGCTCTGCCATGTGAGTGAACTCCCTTACTGCTAGAGAGAAAGCACAGTCGATGAAGGTTCTCAACCATACCAGAACCTCTTACTGCCAACCCAATGCCATCTGGTGCACAACTGGTTCGCTTTGCAGGGTTCTTCAAGGGGTAGCTGCTATTTTTCTCAAATACATCTCTCCCACAAAACACATTAATGGAGCCACCACACCAGAGCTATGCTGATTAGGCTGCATTATGTACACATCTATCTACCACATCATCATCATAAATCTTCTTAAGTGCAGAAGACATATGGCAGCAATTTACAAATAGTTTAAATAAGCAAGTCTTACCTGGCATGCAGAGGCATAATCTACAGTACAATTGCAGACCTTCATCGAGCAATGCAGACTTTCCCCGCGGGTAATTTCAATTTAGATGTGGGATTTCATAGAGGATAAAAGGACTGGTAAAGAAAATCCCATGAAATAGATAATCACCTATACCGCCGGACTGTTTGAGGATTACTTTGCAGTGCATTTGTCATACTTATGGTCTCCCCTAAAAAATATTGAGATGTTCTAGGTGTAAGTTAAATAGAAAGTGCAGTAGAGTGCGCAGAAATTATTCATTTCCAAATAGTGCGTGAATGAAGGAAAGAGGTTACTTTGAAAAATATTTTCCATGTAAGAGAAAAAGGAATGTAAACGTTATGCATATAATGTAACAATTGGCCTAAGCTTAACCATGTGGATTGTCCACACTGCAAAAACTCTGTATGGAAAAGTAAAATTAGCATATGCAGAAAATCCACGTGAATGATATCCATTTTGGCATCGAAATTCCAAACCTCACAGGGATCTGGTGCATGCACTAGAGATATGCTGTTTTGGAGGTGCAATCAGTCATGAATCTCAGTAGTGAGTCGTCATCAGCTTAAGGATTTGAAATTTCGCGACTTCTTTGTGACTGGGATCCACAATATCCAATAAACTAAAGCTAGCCCACATAACACTACAAATGGTTCTCAACGAAAAGAAGCCTTTATGTCACCAAAATCCAATGACTTTACTATTAATAGAAAGAAGTCATCGCAGACAAACTCTGGATGATCGCCTAGAGAACATGACAGGAGAGAAAGGATTTTTGGGGATGAATATTTTTATTTGCAAAAACGGTCAGTTCAAACCAGCGGCACATGAGCATCATAATGGACGAGGAACAACTTGTATCTTCAAAATTAGTGACTTTAATGGCAACCTGATCGCTAAGTACATTTACGTTATGAATATAATCCAGCTATGTTTCTATGGATCTAAATCGAAATAAAATGACAACATACATCAGAAACTGAGATAAGTGATACCCGATTTCACAAATTTCGAAATGAATTACATTTTTGCGTATAAATAATCCAAGTCCGAAAAAAGATGTCTTAGAAAATCAAATGCTACAGTGGTCAAAACAGAAGGGGTAGGGGAGCACACCAAAACAAGTTCTCTACTGTCATGGAAATAAAAGTAATACATGCCACAAAGGCATACATCCTGTGTTCACTGAGCATGTGTATGCGCACATATCATCTACTGCAACCATGCATGACGGCTGATATACAGTGCTTCTGACACACAGGTCAGCACTCAAGGCCAAATGAAATGCTGTCACAACAAGACGCATCGTCAAATACATAAACTCCGAAATCAATGACAACGTGCATAGTTGGAAACACACATCCAAGGCATGTTGGCCAGGGAGAAGAATGTATACATGCTTGTAAAGCAGCGACAAAATATTTAGTGCCATGAACAACACACACACACACAGGCTGCAATGGAAGTAGTCAGCCAGACAGCCACATTTCCAGGAAGAACCTGCATTATTGAATAATAGAACCTATTCTGTGGATACCTGCACAATATGCTCATGTACATGTTGACACACATCTGCTGGTAATTAAACCAATAACCTGCATGGAGTTGCTCTGGCAAGCTACAACCGCCCTCCACTAAGAGCATGAAGCACACAACCAATGGTATACCCAATATTTGTGTTCCACCATTATGAGGGCTGGGTACTCGGAGCGTGTAATTACAGGAGCGACTAGGCTGTCTCAGGGAGAGAAAGATAATGGTGCCAAGCAGTCACCACTATAGACTACAATCTTCAATCAAGGTGGTGGTCACATAATGTTCTTGACTCTCTGGGAAGGTATGGGAGAGAAATGTAAGACTTGACTCAAAGCAGGCAGGGTGGATTTAGGCTGGATAAAACACAACACAATTATCACAATCACAATAAAGTATCACTGTCTATCCAGTGTTATGGTTCACACAACATTTAATAATATTGCACACATGTATTATATATTAACTATATAAACACTAATCACATCAATGAACAGCACAGACTGCAATACAAAGCACAATACAAACATTTAACAAAATAATAAAAAAATTGAAGAGGAACTCTGACAATGGCACCAGTAATCCTGTGTGGGTATAACTACCAGCTGCATGCAACGGATATGTTGGACTTTATAATAATGAAACTAGGGACAAGTAACCTGCTACAAAACACTAAAATGTCTGCAATTGGTTAATTTTTGGCAGCTTTCAATGATCAAGAATCTTGGATCACACAGAACAGAAAACACAAGGAACCAATAGGGAAACACAGAGGGTCCAAACCATAAGGGAAGTAGCACATCTGCATTTTCAGCAGCAGGGCCACTGCATCTCTTTATTGGAGGTCGTATGTCAGAATATCGGTCACAAAAAGATTGCGCCACAAAAACATCACAGCAAGAATATCAACATTCCAAATTATTGTGAAGCTGCATTTAGAATTACTATTTTTAAATCCATATATATGTATTTTGAACATATATACATTGTAAAGGTACATCTATGTCGAACTAAGAATACTAAATCCATACTTAAATAGATGTACTTGCTTTGATGATATTTTTGTAGTTGGTATTCTGGATGAAAATATTTTTGTAGCACAATATTTAAGATTAGATATAGTGATAGTGTAAGCCTTACACTATAACTATGTCTAGTTTTAAGTATTGTGCTACAAAAATGTTTTCATTTGGAATACCAACTGCAAAGGCACTGGATAATATAAGTCCACTGAAGGCATACAAAGAGACAGAAATCTTTCAAAAACCAGGACTAAGGGCAGGAGACAGGACTAGGGGCAGGAGAGGACCTACTGTTTTTCAAACTATGGTACTGATTTACAAAAAAGTATAAATCACAAAATGCAATAAGACCGCTTACAGAAACAAGGGAAAATACTAGATTTCTAGATAAACCCACTGTCTGCCATTTACGCTTCTGTCAGTTGCCCACATTGAGGACATAAAACTTGGTTAGGCAAGGCAGAAATTTGAAAAAACATGATTTTTTGTTTCAGGTTTTTCGATGGATAGCCCGGTGTGAAGTGTGATATTTATCACACCTGAAAAATAACAAGATAAAGGGGTATGTCATTATCAGTGTGATAAACAGCACCCATTACAGACCAGCCAACTCACACCCTGTGTCACACAATATTGGCTTAATTCACACAGTCACATGGCTAGGAGCCGGAATGACACTGTGGCAGGAAAGACATCTTTGGAGCCTGTAAGCAGCCAATGTCCACG
This sequence comes from Calotriton arnoldi, assembly GCA_963921515.1. Classification (NCBI taxonomy): domain Eukaryota; kingdom Metazoa; phylum Chordata; class Amphibia; order Caudata; family Salamandridae; genus Calotriton; species Calotriton arnoldi. The sequence goes on from CAWUFW010003015.1 coordinate 1,472,111, forward strand.
AAGGGTTGTGAAAACACCTGAGAGCATCATTGACTGCCTCAGCGACCCCCTTTTTAGGTTGAGCATTCGAGACCTCTTGTATATACTTTAGTATATACTTTTATATTAGTATATACTTATATGTGTATGTACTTTGTGGGCTCTGGAGATCAGCCCTAGGATTTGTCTGCTTCCGCTTAGGGACTTTTTTTCTGTTCAACTGCCTCTATTTAACTCTTTTAATAGAAAAGGCCCAGTAGAGGTCAGTAAAATACCAGAATTGCTTTCTGCTGAGGGGCTTTCTTTTTTGAATTTTTCTGCCAACTGCCTCTGTTTAACTTTCTTGATAGAAAACGACCAGCAGAGGTCAGTAAAATACCAGAATCACTTTAGCATTCTCTAGATTCCAGTCCATAGAGCTTGTCTTCCACGAGCACCCGTAGACAATAATTGTTTTTCAACTCTTGTATTTTCAGTGATATGACCACCGAAGGCCCTGATTATATATTAAAAACAGAGCTTTGGACTATACCATTTCCCGCTGAAAGGCAATATTTCTCTCCATGTGTTCCCATACCTGGCGTGTCATGCAATTTGGTGCTTACTTTCCCTCCATGTTAAAGAACAGTAAATGTTTCAGCACCCAGGCTAATGTGCTGCAAAGCTAAATACATATAAGGTCCCAAAGGCAAGAACGATTGCATTGCAAATGCTTGTTTTTGTTGTTATTGGATGAGGAAAATGGTGAAGGGCATAGTGCTGCGTAGGTAGCTCTTTGGACGAGGCTCGTCACGCCGGGGAATTTGTAAGTTGGGAGGCATTCTATTATGAGCTTTTATCCTAAAATATGTGGATTTTTGTTCTTACTGCACCAAAAGCGTATGTCTGGCATTTTTGATTCTTTTCTATCTGTAAATTCCGGCAGCTTTGACCTGCCAAAACTTGATGGGAAATGCAGGTTTTATCGTACCCTTATCAAGGTAACCCTTCTCTGCACGCCTGTGAACCGTAAGGGTACATGCAGGTTTTGTTCTTTTTTAGGTGCTGTCAGAGAACGTACCCCAACTCGTGATACTCAATGAAACCTCAAAACCTGCAAACTAAAGTATTGAAGACAGTCCTCTGATTCTTACCTACCCGGTAGATTACCATTGAACTTTTCTTATTCATACTCTATTTGGATTCTATACAGCATCGTTCAAATTCATTATTCATTGTTTCATTATTCTATGAAGTGGTTATTCATTAATTATTTGTATAGACAAAGCTGTGCAATGAATTCTGACAACCATTGTTTAATTTACAAAATGTGAGTTTATTTGTGTCTGAATCGTGTCTTTTTGTTCTTTCCCAAACTATTTTCCTTTTTAACTATTTCAGTTTGTCAATTTCCCGTTCTCCAAAGCATTTCAGACCAGTCATGGATATAAACATATATACATACATCAGAATGTTGGGTGTGCCAATCTCAACAATATCAGATTACCACACTAGCGGCTCATTCCTGTCCTAAAAATGATGTTATCCTCTGAATGAGCTTCAGAACATAAACACATTTGGTGATTTCCACAGTTACTGCAAGACTTATAACATCTCCCATATGTATATATGCTCGTATACATGAATGTGGAGATCATTCTATTTTGACAGAAACTAGGCCATGCCTCATACACCCTCGTTTTCCTATGAACTGTGGGTAATTGTTGTAACGGAATAATAGTCCGATCCAAGTGGTATCTTCAAGTAGTTTATTAGGCAAGGTACAGGAAGAGAAGAGGTAATGAAGTAAGGTACAATGAAAGAACCCCAACAGGAGCAGCCTCCTTGCTGCTCAGCCCTACACTCAACTGACATTCACCCACGCATACAACACTCTATGACATCATCCACTCATACTAACATTCTACACACATCCACTGGCTGAGCAGCAAGCTGGAAGCAGATACCACACTTCTTCCCCCTTTAATAACAACAGCAAAGAAGAAGTAAGAAATTAGCATAATAGCACTACAATGAAAGACAAGCAAATACCACACTTCTTCCCACTTTAATAACAACAGAAAAGAAGCAAGAAATGAGCATAATAACAACACTACAATGAAAGACACAAGAAGACAACATGTAAAAGACATTAGGTATCTAACTAAGAACATACCGTAATAATGTAGACATGCAATGAGAACATAAAGAAAATGAAGACCATGTACACATTGACAAAGAGTAAAACACACCCATCTTCCCCCTTAAAAGAGAAAACACAGATTAATTAAAAAATTAAAATAATCAAGTGTAGGGAGTGCAGAGAAGAAGAAAGCAGGAAATAGTAACAAGATAAGGAGATACTAACAAAGTACAGAGATACTAACAAAGTAAGGAAAGACAACAATAGCGCATCAATAGTGACGCAACACACAGAAAAAAGAATTGACGCTCCAATATCACCACCAAAACATACCAGTTGGCCAGACCAGTAAGGAGATGGCAAGCAGAAACAGCAATAGGAAAACAGACAGTGCAGATAAAAGACTAGAAAACCACTCTCAAAATGTATAAGAGATGTGAAAGGAAAACTCATTAGGCTTTAGAAAATACACATGAGACTAATAATTTGACACAAAGTAAAATCAACGTACAGGTACCATGTAAGATTGAAAATACAGAGTGTCATAGATCCCATGAACAGGAATATGTAAATAAGATACAATAATTATGAAAACATAGGCTATTACAACACAATTACAAATATAACATATGCCCTAAGGTAAGGCACTGTGAAGTAATGTAACGTAAAGTAATGTAAACCTCTAATGTATGTTAGAAAGATTGTGAGTGACGAATCCACAACGGAAGGATAAGGCACATGTAAAGTAAGGTAACATAATAGATAGCAGTGTAAGTGACCTGACAAGTCACGAAACATGGCAAAGTAACATACCAAGATGCATAACAGTGTAGGTGACCTGACAAGTCACGTAAAATGGCACAGTAACGTACCGTAATGATAACAGTATAAGTGATCTGAAAAATCACGTAACATAGAAGCAAAATCGCTCGTAGATCTCAATAAGGATTTCATATGGAATTTTTAAATCAAGTAACGTTGCAACAAAACTATAATAGGAACAATGAAGATTCTCCTACAATAAGTTGAGAAGGAATCACTGTAAAGTAAAATATACAGCTAGAAAGCTATTGTAACAGACGTTTTAAGCAATGTAAATTCAGACACTCTAAAGTACTGAAACGTAATGTGCTTTGAACAATGAAAAATTCTCTTGCAGGAGCTTGCAGAGAAAGCATTGTAAGGTAACGTAAAGTAAGTTGACGTAATATAAAGTAAGCACTGTAATGTAACACAAGGTAAAGTAACATAAATCAAGTGTACTGAAACAGAACTCGGTGGGCAAATCCTCACTCAAGGTGTAGCACTGTAGCAGGAAAACAATAAATTAAAATAATTAAGGTGGTCACCGTTGTCCATCAGGGTAAAAATGTAGAAAACATTTTACAGTAAAGAGGAAAACATAGACATTAAAAACAAAGCAGTTAAAAGGAACTGGTACTCCTCTCCGGTGAGCGACACCTCACCCGAAGTCCATGTCCACTGAAGGAACCAATTGAAAATTACATTGAAGTTCCATGAGCTTAAGATGATAAAGTTAGGTGAATGCAGTTCCGGAACAAAGATCAATTACGGAAGATGGAACCAAGATGACTTTTGTGGTATATAACAGCGAAGCGTTCCTGCATAGAAAGGTGCATAACTCACCCATCAGTGCCTGATAAAAACAGTGCTTCACTCCGCAACAATCGACTCCATATTCAGAGAGAACACCAGTTCACGTCATTAAAATTTACTTTATTGTCCCGTAACAGCGAGCAAAACGTGACTGGCAAAGCGTGTATACCGCTAGGAGCTGAACATAAGTTCAATGGAAAATGCCAAACGTAAAATGGCAGCCCGCACTGGTGTCGCCGCGCCGGATGGCTCCCGGCATCACCGTGCATCAAAACCACCACATGAACACAGATCCATGAGGAAGAACGACGTCACAGAGGATCCACAGGACGAAGAGCTGAGGCAAGGTAAGAAGGCACAGGGTGTAAGAGCGCGCGCAGAAGATCGCTCGTGACAATTTTGAAATGAAAGACAAAGGCGGTTCAACTGCCATGGCAAAAGCGCACCGGGGAGACAATGTAAAAATGGAAAACACCAAAGTACTCACTACCGATGTCTCAAATCCACGCCACATCTCTGGACGAACTGCCAAAGCCGATGAGTAAAACGAGGATCCCCTCCACCTTCAGAACCGTAGATGTTGTTGAAATGCACAGCGAAGGCAGCAAAACACAGATGATCTCACTGTTTAACACACACACAATACACTGCTTGTCTCCGGTTCTGCACAGTAGTAACAGATCGGGCGGAAGGCAGGAACAGGAACACAGCCGTCAGCACAGAAGCAGGAAAGGCAGAAGTGCAGAAACCGGCACACAGCTGAAATCACACAGCAGATTTAAAGGAGCAGGAACTGGCATACAGGCAGGAACTGTAGGCAGAAACTGGGAGGCAGCAGGGTCTGAAAGTAGGAACTGGCACGCTGGTGTTGAGGGCGACCGGTGGAAGGTCACTGTTGGGGTTCGTAGGGTGCCAGAAAGCTTTAAAGTATGTAGGTTGCCAGGATGCCTTAAAGTACATAAGTAGTTACAAGATCATACTTTGTAGTTGCTTCGTTTTTCAAAATTCAGAAGTCTTTGAGGAAACACATGTAGGTTCTTCAGATCGTCGCCAGTGTTGTAACGGAATAATAGTCCGATCCAAGTGGTATCTTCAAGTAGTTTATTAGGCAAGGTACAGGAAGAGAAGAGGTAATGAAGTAAGGTACAATGAACGAACCCCAACAGGAGCAGCCTCCTTGCTGCTCAGCCCTACACTCAACTGACATTCACCCACGCATACAACACTCTATGACATCATCCACTCATACTAACATTCTACACACATCCACTGGCTGAGCAGCAAGCTGGAAGCAGATACCACACTTCTTCCCCCTTTAATAACAACAGCAAAGAAAAAGTAAGAAATGAGCATAATAGCACTACAATGAAAGACAAGCAAATACCACAGTAATGTTCTTAAAGTTAGAGATCAGCTATTGACACACTAAAATATTTCAATTATGGCTCCGAAGAATCTGACTTAATGTCTTTATGGGAAAGTGGCTGCCAAGGTGGACTGGTTATTTATCTTAGCTTACTGCTTATGTGTTCTGATTTGGTTGTTGTTGCCATGTCTAGAAAAAAAAATTCAAAGAGTTTTGACTTATTGTTTGTACTACATACAGACTTTGTAATACTAACCCTATTTCGAAACCTATTCATCAGCGGCGTCTGGTACAGGTAAACGTGGTGGGGTGGGGCGGGGGCGGGGCAGGGTGGGAGCGGGGAGAAGTCAACAGACGACAGAATAGGTATAGTTAAAAAACTAAATAACACCTATTCCGTTGTCCGTCTACTTCCCCCCGCCGCGCCCTGCCGCGCCGCACCGCACTTACCTGTGTTTGCCGCCGCTGCTATTAATACATAATTATAATTCAGAAAAGGCATAAGAAACTAAGGATCCCTGCTATGACTCACTAATGAAAAGAACTTTAAGGCTTCCTTTCATTTGGAACATGACAGGCATAACACAGCTTCCTCAGCTTATCCGTAAGGTAAACTGAATACTTGTAATCATCTATGTCCTCATGTATAAAGCTTGACATATTCTTGCAACCTTCCTTTACTCGAGGATTAATCTGCTTGCCCTTTGCTCGTTTATTCTTTAATGATCCTTCAAACACGCCAGATACATATTAATAAAATGTCCACACAGCTCAGTGGATGTGGGATTTTCTTTTGCAACTGAGGTAGCTAATAATATTTCTATTTGTTTGAATTATTCATCACTAAACATGCTTAAAAAGCATTGCATTTTAATTTACTCCCATTCTAAATTATTTCTTAAAATAGTTGGATGAAAATGCGTTTTACCATCTTCAGTTCGACAAATGAATGACAGCAAAAACCTTCCAGGTTGAAAATGCATGTTGTTTTCAATGCCAATGAAAGCTATCCAAATGAAAAACTAAATTTAAATGTCAATTTTTTCCAAAATTAGTGATTTAATATTTAAGGTATCCTGAACAGACTAAATCAGATTCAGCTAAAATGATATTAGAAACACTTTTTTGTCTCATTTCCAAAATGTTAGTTTGGCAAGGGTCTACCCTGTATAGAGAAAAAAATCCTCACTGATTTTATGATGGAAATAAGAAAACGTTGTCGTGGGGGCAGGCCCTTAATATGTTAATAAGCATGTATGTTACAGGCAAGTCGGTCTGAATGATAAGGCTTACAAGCGCGCTCAATCGCCATGTTTACAGTTTAGAAACGCCATATTTTTCTGACACCATTCAAATTAAAGAGTAGAAAAGGAAAACGTTCAACTTTTTCTTAATTGCATGTATTGTAATCATGGCTGCAAGGGAAGTTGACTTTGCAAAGATTGTCTTGGAGGGAAAGAAGGAAGAGTAGCTTTAACTTCCTTAGCTTCCATAAGCTTTATCAAAGGCTCATTTTTGTAGGGGTGTGTGAACTTCTGCGTAATTTACTTTTGTATAAGTACAAGAAATTTGGGAAAATTGCATGAAATTATGCATAATTATGCGGATGCAAATCTGTCACTTACTGGTATATTATAGCACTAAATGCATCTTTATGTCAATTTTTGATGCGAGGACTTATTTTGTGGTTAAAAAAAAGTGATGCAAGCAACAGCAGCACAAACAGTGTACTACACAAGGTATCCTAATTTGAGGATTTTCACCTGATGACAGCAAGGTATGCAGGGATATGATACATGGCTCTGCATTGCTTAGGCTAAGTAAATCAATACAGCCATATAAGTTTGGTGGCTGTCCACATTTAGAACCTCCAGGTAGGGAATAAACTAACAGGTTATGGATGTGTGAAGAGTTCTGACTGGGGTTTATCTAATATTCACATTGATCTGTATATTAACTGGTGAGTTGTTTATAATAATTATGATCATTCTGATGTACATAGTTTATTAGATAAATACTACAAATGAGAAACTATATGATAGTGAAAATCCAACCCCTGAGGTGTACTGATTCGAAATACGAGTTTGGGGCTTCAGTTCTCGAACGGGTTTATATGACTGCCAGCACTCTCCGTCTAACATAACTCACAATAGAAAGAGTGAGATGTAAACACCCAACCTTAAATAAAATTCATAAGCAGGATAGTTGTTTGAGAGGAGAGTTTTATTCACGGAATGACTTGGGAGCTCCTGGAGAGCCACCAATATGCCTGGCAAAAAAACTCTAAGCACAGGTAGTGACACCCCGTCCAGCAAATTAAATTTTACTCATCAGTTCAGGTCTCAGGCAAGACAAAGATAAGTGCTTTCATTATATGTGTAACAACTCCTTCTTTATACATTGATAATATTTGTTAAACAGTGTGTTCTTGCCACTGCAGCTAACCTTGACAGATGCTCTTAAATGCCAGGATGAGAACACCATGTCTCACTTCCTAGTCTTCCCAGGCCATCCAGAGTTAACTCTGTAAAATAAGTTTAATTATGTGCCACCTAAGCTCAAGCATGTGTTAGTGCTTCAGCAATGTGTTCACATAGCACAAGCAAGATGGAGTCGGTTTAGTTTTGCATTTGCAGCCTAGGCGTCCACAGAGACATCACCCAGTTCCCTTTTTTCAGTAAAAGGTGGATTTCTAATTGTGGCTAAGGGGAGGTACTATGATATTGAGGTAAACATGATATGGCACCAAATGAGAAGCTTGACCCCGGAGGGCACTTCAGTGCCCGGAACTACAAAAACAAGTTGCATTTACAAACCTAACATATAGCATTACTGTTACTGAAGAGGATTGTAAAATATTACAATCCTCTTCAGTAACAGTAATGCTTTCCTTTGCCTAACTGATGTTTATTGAGCACTTAACATTTACAAAGACTCTGCCCAAATTGCTAGCAGCAGTTTCTGAGTGTTTGTGAGCAATAGTGGAGAAACAGAGGAGACAGAGTTGCGGACAATAGATGTACTAGATAATGTGTGCATTATCTTTACTGCCTATTCGACGGCAAGAGGATTCCAATTAACCGGGTCAAATTCACACTGATAGCGCAGACTAGTGAACTATTCTATTCATTGATTGAAATAAAAGCCATGGATGCAGCAGGGCTATAGATAAAATATGCAATAATATATTCACCAAACATTTATCAGCTATACTTTTTATTGCAGTGCCTTTAACGTATATAGATCAAAAGATTCGACTTCCTATGGTACAGACAAGGGTCATGCTGACAGAAATAACAAACATATTCAAACAGTTAAGACGGTATGTGCTACAACAGCATGGCACTGGCGTCACAGATTCCAATTAGACACCTAGACATGCACAAGCAACTATTAATCCATAAACTAAAAATGTAGTAATGGGACGTTGTCTAATTAAACAAAATAAAATCTAATTTTGGCTAGCTAAGAAAACTAGTTAGAAGTGTGTATCATTCTTCAACTCGGATAAACAAAGAATAATTAACGTGTTTTCCAATGAAAATTACACCATATCTGCAACAGTGCAATCATGGTGAAGCATATTTGCTATCATATAAAACACCTCACATGGTATATGTTTGTAGGAAAGTCATCCTTTATGCCCTGATCACCCCCATATTTTAACTGATGCTAGTGGCTACTGACTCTGAAACTGCCCTAGGCTCTGCTAAACAGGCCCAGGACCAGAATTCTGTCCTCTAAAGGTATATGGAGATTGGTATTATTTTGATTGGCAAAGATAACCTACGCGTAAGTCTCTGGTATATGGTAGCGCGTATAGGTTTAGAGGCCCCAGTTGACTTGATGCACTTAAGTGTGCACTGCTGTGGTGTCCAATGTCATTTTAAAGCCAGGCCGGCCCTGCAGGCTGGTTTTAAAATAAAACTATATCCAAATACGACTCTGGAATTAAACGCACTTCCAAGCCCAAAAGTACCTTTTTTATAACTTATAAGTCACCTGTAACGTCTGGCCACTGGCGTAACGAAAGTTGAGGGGGCCCCCCTTCAAGGTACATGAAGGGGCCCCCACTCCGTATTTAATATGGAGCTCTCAGGCCTGAGTATGGTGCTGAGGGGGCCCCCTACAGCTCGGGGGCCCCCCCGCACTGCGGGGGCTGCGGGGGCCTGTGTTACGCCCCTGCGTCTGGCCTAGGTAGCCCAAGGGTTGGGTGCATTGTTATAAAAAGCAGGGACAATATAAGAAATGTTTTATATGCCCTGGTAAGGAAAAATAGCCAAAGTCATTTTTTCCTATTGTAGTGCTGCTGGCCACACAGGCTAGCATTGTAAGGCTTAAATATGCATCTACCCCTGGAAGGAGGCCACTAACACAGTCTAGCATTCAGACTAGGTCTCAGTAAATTATTCTCATGCTCAAACCTTGATAGCAAGGCTGCAAGCAGGCAGGCTTAACTTAAGAGACAGGTATGTAAAGCATTTAAAAACACCAATTCAGTGAATAATTAAAACACAACACAATAAAATCCCACACTGATTTATCAATTTTTTTAAAATGAGACACAAAAAACAAAAATTCAATGTAGGGAACTGGAGATATGAAAATGTTAAGAATTAGCACTCTATAGCACTTAGAAACATATAGCGCCACTCTGCGACATCTGGTTGCACTTGAACGGGACAAAGTCAAAGTTTCAGGCTGACCGCAATGGAGCCCTGCTCAGATACCCCTCGTAGTAGGCCTCGGTCGAGATTTTACCTTCAGACTAAGTGCCATATTATGAGTGTGGTGGTGCGGTTGCGGGACTGCCTTGCTCCTGCACCGCCAAACCCATGTTTAACCCGTTTGCTGCTTCGAACGTTCCGCGCCAGTGCGGAACGTTCTATTAAACGGGCGGGGCCGCGTCGGCCAACGGACATGCGCAGCACTATTGAGGTAGTTTTCTCTTATCTGGAGGGCTGTTCTTTGGCTTTCCACGGCGGTGCCTATCAAGTACGCACCGCAATGGGAATGTCAAAATCAGTATCTGCACGGCATGGACTGCTGCAATCCATGCCATGCGGCTACTGTGGTGCATGCACACAGGGAGGCACAACATGTGCCCCCCCTTCATGCATCCATGGTGCAGAGGCACAAGAGGGCCCCCTGTGTTTCCTCACCACCACCCTTTTTTGGGGTTCTCACTGCCATGAAAAGTATAGCGGTGAGGAAACTCGTATTATGCTTGGCGGGGCCACAGCAGCCCCGCCAAGCATATTGCGGCCTCAAGACTGCCAAGCCACCATTAGGGATTTCTGATCCCTGGCGTTTGCGGTGGTCCCAGGGTGGCCCGACCGCCATGGTCATAATAGGGTGGTTGGAAGGCCGCTACTGCCGTGCCCCCGTCAGTCTGGCGGTCCGTGGACCTAAGAAACGTTTCTGGAGCTTTTTCTGCCAGGGTCCCTCAATGCTCTTCATTAGTCCGGGTTAAGTGAGGGTTCGCCAGCTTGTTTTCCAGGGAGCTCCTGGTCAAACGCTGGAAGTCGGACCTCCGGAGCCTTACGGCGGAACGAACCAGCAGGCCAGGCTGGCTTGCAGTTGAAGGTGGGCAGCTTGGCTCTCGCGGTTGCGTCGGTCCCCTTAAGGAGCTTTTTTCCAAAGTTGCCCCAAACTTCTGGAACTTCTTCCTGAAGTTCCAATTGAAGGCCCAAAGTGTCCAAAACATAATCCAAGGGTCTGGAATCTCCAAGATGGTCCTTGAAAGTTTGGGACTTCAGTTCCCAAAATCCACTTGGACAAAACCTTTACAAATCCACTGAACTCACTCCAGGCTGGGGATTCTTGGTGGTGATAGCCAGGTCAGCTCTGTTAACCTGTAGCTTGCAGGGAGTCCACTCTTTATTCCTCTTGAAGCAAGGTACATCCAAAGGGCTGTAATTCCAAATAATGCAGCAGGCAAAGTCAGTCTGAATGCAGGGTCTGGTGGTGCAAATCAAGTTTTCAGCTTGGTAAGCCTTCTTCTTTTTTAGTTTTAAGCAGCAGAACTGAGCGGCTCTGCACCTCTGACATATTTATTCAGTGTTTTCTGGGGTTAAGCAGGACAGCACTCCTGTCCAATGAGGTGCAGGGCTACACCCCAGAGCATGACCATTTCCTCCAAAGTGTGGCTTTAACTTCTCCCAGAAAGCACTATTTCTCCACAATTCAGTAAGGCTGAATTCTCAGCAGAGGAGCAAGCACTAGTTAAACCAACCTTCAGTATGACTCATTCCATTGCTCTCCTCCCCCTACCATTTGCAAATTACTGTCATAAGCCTGCCTTCTGGCTGGGTCAGAGGGCTAGGGGGTAGATGGACCAGGCTTTCCCTGCCTGTCCTATCTCTCCTTTGAAGCTCATGCTTTACGATCCATCCCCCATGGTCTGGCATTCCTGTGTAGCAGAGCTCTCTCCAACAGATAGCCTCTTTTCGGGGGGAGCGTCTAATCACCTCAAAGCAGCCTGGCTAATCCTGTTAACTCTGAACAATCAGGAAAGACCACAGGAAGGCTGAATTTTGGCTTACAGACAAAAAAGTTTTAGAACTTATTTTCTGGATATTTTAGGATACATTTAACAATAGCATATTGTTGGATTTATCAATACCATTCTCCTAAGTCCTTGAATGATATTTTCTTCAATTCCTAACAATAGTTATGCATTCAAAAACGATTGCAATGTTATCCTATGTGGCTGGGAATCTACAATGCGGAAAACGAAATGTGCAATTTCTACAAACACCAGGGCCTATAAAACATATTTTATAAGGACCCTGCTTATTGCTACATGACTCCCATCCCTGGGACACTTAGGGAGACACTGGGGGTACCTAAAATGCCAAAATATTGAAGCTTATCACACTTTAAGTGCCCCTACCACCAAAGTCAAGTTTGGGCACAATTTACATTTAAAAGCAATGCTGCAATACAGGGCTACTTTCAAAAATACCTCAGACTCTCAGCAGTGCACACATGCAAGTGCAGAAAGGACTGTTGGCTGTTTGCCTTAAAGCTGCCATGCCCTATTATATATTAGGGACTTAAAGTTAGTTTTAATCCCTCTGCCCTATTATGTACTAGGGACTTATAGGGTAGGTCATGCCAATTATAGATGTACCCTAACATATAGTGTAGCCTCATGTCTGTGTGTTTTTTCACTGTGTGTTTCAGCCTAACAGCGAGTGTTTTCAACATAGCACTGGCCCTGTGCATGCCCAGCAGAGCCCAGTGCACTCTCAGAGTCAGAAAAAACAGCACCCAGGAGTCTCAAATGGGGCAAGAAGTGTGGGGACACTGCTAACAGGTCCTGATTTCTAACAGCTAGACATTTCATTCAAAGTATCAAAATAATGGTTACACTAAATCCAACAACATGTCAAAGTTGGAATTGATGTAATTATTAGAGGAAAGTAGTTTTAAAACGTACTATCCTGAAGTTACCTAAAACAGCCCTGAGCAGCCTTTTCTGATTGGTCAGCCTTTGACAGCCTGAGCCAAGCTACTTCATGGGTTGGTATGAAGAGGCATGGTGCTGAAACAATACAACCATTTGTTGGGAGGAGATTTGCTTTCTAGAGAAGCAAGGGAGTGGAAGGGAGATGGAGAGATAAGCTGGACTTCAAAGACAGGAGGCCAGATGTCATAGGACCCAGGCCAGCCCCCACCTCCTTTATCCCCAGCCAGATGAAGCCACCCTAATTAGATTAGGAGAGGGACTGGAAGGGGGGTGTAGTCAGTTGTTAGCCACTCCTTCGGGTTGGGTTACACAGAGACACACACCAAGGAGAGATTTTCTCCATTTTGATTTTTGTGAGATCAGTGCATTCTGGGTCAAAAATATGCCACAGTTAGCAGGAAATGGTCCTAGCAGGGGGAGGAAGTTTTAACTATTGGTTCAGGTGTAGCCCTCCTGCCAGCCCAGAATGGAGGATAAATAGGGGAGAGCTGGAGGAGCCCCTCAGAGCACTGCCTGGAACATCAGAAGGAGAAGGACTGCCCTGCTGGACCCTTGCACTGCACCACAGAAGGCTTGCACTCAAAAAGACCGCACCTGTTGTACTCACAAGGTTTCACATAGAAAGGACTGTGTCCAAATTAAAGGCAAATGAGTGACTCCCTAGTCAGCAACAGGTACAACAGAGCTGGAAGAAGTCACCTGCAAAGACAAAGAGAGGATCACTCCAGCTGAGCAGTTGCAACTAGATTTGTTCTGGACTGTGCAGGTGCATTGTGGGTCCTAGCCACCAAGAGGCAATCAAGAGGTACTGAACCCTTGGCTGGAGCTACTGGACCCTTTTTGTCCCCAAAGGAACTCAGAAACAACCAGGTCTCAAAGTTTGGAAACTTTATGCAAAGTTTTACAGAAAAGCTCCAGAAAGAGACCGGCTTGACGTTGAGAGTCAAGCCGCCGTCGTCGACTCGTGAATCGACCTGACCACACTGGTTAGGTCTGCTGAAAGCTCCGAAGTCCCTCACCGTCTATGTTGAGGGCAAAGACTTGAAGAGGCTCACCAAGCCACCACAGTGCAGCTGGCCACTGTTGCTGAATCGAACTTCAGATCTGAGAAGCTCGAGGACTCAGCGACGAGAGATAAGCTCCAATAACATTTTTGCTCATATATGAATTTACCTTGAAGAAATGAAATGACAAGAGGCGATTGGGAACACAGGAACAAGTTGCTTTAATTAAACGCAGTGGCCGGAACAGTCTCGGCAGAATGCATCTGACGAATGTCTTTCGGTGTACAAACTTTTGGCTGGTTTTGTACACATCTTGTGAAGTACCATAAAGTGATTCCTGCATTCTTAAAAGGCATTACAGTCGTAAATTAACAAGGTTGGGCATCTGATCAGCAAACAGATGGCTCTCGACCTCTGGGAGAGCTAGTGTGGGCCAGTGTGTATGCGTCCAGATGTCCGGCATGAGGAACGAGTGATCACTACGTGTGGTGTGCATGTCATGTCCTGATTAGCTCAGTGTTTCTATCTACATGTGGCATCTAGCTTTATGGTATTTTTTGGGGACGCAAGCCTTTGGCCAAACGTGCTGCATTGGGACTAAATGCTGCTGACCTGTTTGTGGTGCAACTATCTATCTCTAAGATTGATCAAGGTATTCCCTAGGCATGTATTTATCTTTGGGTTAAGAGAGACCCCACCTGTGACTTGTTATTGGATAGTCATGGGTTCGGGTTTCTGGATCTGTCTGACCCCGTATCTCTGGCTAAGTATTGATGGGGAGGTCACTATGGGTAAATCCAACAGCAATGGTACAAGTTCACTGGAGCTCACTACCTGAGTCTCACTCATGGTAATTTCATTGTAATTGGACTGAGCTTGTTTGCGGCCAGCATCCCCCTTTTAAGATAAGTCTGCTGCAGCGCAGCTAAGATAAGGGGCACTGGGCTGGTCACATGGGAACTCACATGCACACACGCCTGCACACATGTGCGGGCTGTGCGTGAGAGACTACTGTTGTGTGCAGTCTGGTAGCTTCACACATGCAATATGCCTGTGGCAGTTTTAAACTGTGAATTCGTCCCATCACAAAAACATTTTGACAGGCCCAAAACTTCCTTTTAAATATACGAGTCACTCATTAGTAGGCTTATTGCCCATAAAGGCAGGGTGCACAGCATTTAAAAGTATGACATGTAAAAGTCAATGCTGAACATGCCCCTACACTGAAATATCTCAAATAGATATTTTCACTGTAACATGGCTGACTGCTTCCATAGGGAAACACAGAGCTAAATTGTTACATTTAATAAATGTTAAATTCGGATTGGTAGCAGCTTGAGAAATAATTAAAGGAGTTATTTAAAATCCAGTGTAATGGTAACATTGAATTTTATCTAACTATTAAGTAACAGGTACCTTTAAAACGTTCTAATTTTCCTAAGTATGGCCTGGAGGCTGTGCCCAAGTACTAGGTACACTTCAAAGAGACCTACCCAGTCACAAGCAGATGAACCTGACACCAGGCCTGCCCTCTTCCTTTGTCCTTCTCGCCAGCTTGAATCCAAACCCAGTTGGTGGGGAGAGCTGCCCCAGGACTAGTTTGGAGTGACCACAAGGGAGGGTAAACGGTCATTACAACATGGGCTGAGCCGTGTGTGCCATTTCCCCACAAGTGGAACTACGCTGGCCTTAACCAGACAGTGCACGGTCTAGATGCACGGATGGGCGGGCACAGGAAGAGGACACGGTCTGGTAAGTGGGGCTGGGGCCAGGTTTTGGGAGTAGGGGATAGTTTTTAGGGATGGGATAGTTTTTAGGGCTCTGGGGGGGTCAGGGTTGTTTATAGGGCAGGGGGCTGGGTTTTAGGGCTTAGGGTGGGGGGCTGAGGTAGTTTTGAGGGTGGGTCAGTTTTTAAGGCTCAAGGTGGGGGACTGGGGTCAGGGTAGTTTTTAGGATGTGGGGGTCTCTTTTTAGGGCTCAGGGTGGGGCGGAAGGGACAGTTTTCAGGGCTGTGGGCAGTTTTAGGGCTCAGGGTGGGGGACTGGGTCGGGGATGTTTTTATGACATGGAGGTGAGTTTTAGAGCTCAGGGCAGGGGAAAGGGACAGTTTTCAGGGCTAGCAGCAGTTTTAGGCTCAAGGGCGGGTCAGGGGTCGGGGTAGTTTTTAGTATGTGGGACCAGGTTTTAGGACTCAGGGTGGGAGGGCTGGGGTGTGATCTTTACCACGCATATCCCTTTACCAATCATGCCTTTAACACAAAATTGAGTGGTAAAGGCATGCGTGGTAAAGGAATGCGTTGTTGAGACACATTCGTTGTTGGGGCAGCATGGTAAAGGCACATATGGTTTAGCCATGTGTGCTTCTATCATACAACCCAAGGGAGGGTTTGCCCATTATAATAGCCACACCTCTGTGTGGATACATGAGCTCTGACCAGAGGAATAAGGGTTCTGCCAAATTGGATTGTACCAGAATTCTGTGCAGAAGGGTTAGGACATGGGTGAAGGGATGATGTGGCATCCTGCGCTTGGTCAAGAATGCCTTGCATCTAGAACTTTTGATCTACACTTATAAAGCTCTCAGGACTTGCTGGGTCTCTCCAGGGCCAGTGGCGCTAGCCCCCTATGCCCCCTGAGAAGCAATTGGGGAGATTTGGACACTGCCACTTCAAGTGCATTGCAAGACAGTTAGGAGGCTCTGGGGCTTGGGAATGTGAGCAGGAGGATGCTCTGCTGGCTGATAGTGGAGGGACTGAGCCAGAGGCCCTCACCAGTAGGAGAGGATCACCAGGAGCCAAGATAAGAAAAGACTAGTACAGGGCACCAATAAAACTAGCTCCATGCAAATGTTCACCCCTTCAGGGGGCACAAAGCTTGTTGAAAGTGCTCCAGGTGTCTAAAGCTGACCACCAGGAGTACAATGACCCAAAGGTCTTCAAAATCGGCCTAAAGGGGTCTTAGTTTTGCACCTTGAAAGATTTGCCCACTTAAACATGCCAGCATGAGAAATGGCATGTGTGGGGCTCTGCCGCGGCTTACTTTAATACCCCCAGGGCAGGCCAAGCCCCCAGGGATAGAAACGTCTTTATGTATTGAATTATTCAGGGGAGGGGACATGTGTGGGTTGAACTTTGGCCCCAGGGAACCATCCTATGGGTCCAGCATGAGGACATGCCCCACCAGATCAGCACAATATGTAATGGGGCCCAGAACCCCATCCTAGGAGCCTGATGCCTAGAGGTTGAGGGTCTGCAACACTTACTGGAGTTCTTCCATCGCTGGAGCAGAAGAGGAGTTGCTCCCACTCAGTGGCAGTTGCAGCATAAGTGCTGTGAGGTGCGAAAATAAGATGTGTGCCAGCAAGACATCTGGAAATGGGTTGCCCTTGCTGCCCTCCACCATCCTGACCTGCACCTGGGTGTCCAGTGGACATGATATCCAGGATTGAAATTAAGCAAACAAAAAATGCTGAGTGCCCGCTCATAAAATATGCAAGTCTCCCCGACAATGAGCGATCTATAATGGTCTGCGAGGGGCTCATTTGAATATTTCCTGGATTTTGTGGTGCCCAAAGAATGGGCAGGGGCACCACCAATGTTTCTGTCCTGTATTGTGGGGCTGCAGGAAGTGAAACACCTCCCCCCACCGAATCATTAAAGACACCACTTTGCCTCCCATGTTCTAGGACGTAGGACCTAGGGAGACTCTTTACCTTTTATTAAGTACTTCCTGGGCTAGAGCTTTTACTCTACAGCTTGGGACTGTAGGGAACCCTAGTGGTTGATCCTATGGCTACATTTCATGTGGCCTAAGGAATTTATAGGAAAGACACTGACACATGAGACTGTGATTTTAAATGCCTTATTACAGTATATTATTAAAAATGATTTCTTGGTGAACATTGCAATTCATCTATTTTTAATGACTGCATCCAAATTTGTTTTATGTTTTAATGTGGTGACTCCTTGACAAAGCCAATAGACAATGACACTCATTATACTGCAATGTTTCATCTGGTATAGGTGGGGGATAATGTTATTATGGGGTTCAAGACCCACTGGAGTCAATGGTAATTTGAGAATGTCACTAAAGGTACTTTTGTGTGCCTGCTGTTTATATTTGTAAATTAATGCATAGTATTTAGTAGTGTGTGTGTAATAATTGTACTTTTCCTCTTTTTCAATGAAAAAGCACTGAATGATTTACAAAGTGTTGTTGTTGTGTGCCAGCAAATGGAGATTACTAGCTCACACCACCTTCTGTGTGTAGGCCTTGGACTACTCTGCTTCGCTATCCTGAGAGAGTCAAGTGCTATAATCAGGTACTTGGTTCTCAGTAAGGATACAATTGTGGAACTATTATAGTTTCAGGCCTCACATCCTGCACAACTAATATCACAATTGTTTACATGACAGAGCTATCAACAGTGAAGAGAAGGTGGTAGCCGGGGATCATAATCACCTAAGTAGCACTTCCAAAAGAAGAAGGTAGCTCTGACTTTGAGACAGGATACCTCTCAAAATAGGAGTTCTGTTGAAGAGCAGAGAGTGGGCAGTACCCAGTGGAACTAACAATAACTCACCTGAAGCTGAAGTCCTGAATGTGGAGGAGGAATAGATTTTGTTTACAAAGTTCAGACTCAAATTAAATGCGACATGGAACAGATAATCTCAAAGATTTTCTGGACTCCATTGACAGTTTCTTATAATACTTGCAGAAATATTATAATTGATGCACCTTCTAGCAATGTTATGATGGGTCCTTTTTCTCCTGTAGTGTCCCTGCCTCTTAAGGACCCGTACACCTAGAACTGGGCATTACAAATGGCTCCAGCACTATCCAAACTCAATCAGGCTTGGATATAAATGCAATTCCACATGTAATTCACTTGTGGGATGAACCGCAGGTCCTAAAGCATTGATTGATGAAGCCAGAGACCAAACAAGACTTAAGACAGATTTTAGATTAATTGCAATGTCAAGGGATCATCACCCCTTCCCCGTCAACAATGGACATCCCTATTCTACCAGTACTGAAGCCAGAGAAGTCCTGGAAGTCTGTTTTGGACTATCGCAATTAACACCTACATTGTGAAACCTACGCTGTACAAAATGCACATATATCTGGATTAATGGTGCAAGTCATAAGCAAAAAAAATGCAAAATCAGCAAGGCAAATAGATGGGGTTCTCACTAAGAACAAACTCTTAAACCATATTACTTAACCCCATTCAAGTATATGAGGATTCAGTATGGCTTTACATGAATACCTTGAGGGCATAGGAAGAGCACAGGGGTCATCTCAACCTCAGCCTGAATAACCAATTTGTTAATAGATGAACTGAGTGTAGTCTTTTCTGTTAATAGCCAGCGAACTAGACAAACATATTCAACATGTTAACAGAATAGTCACCATACTTGCTGATTCAGGTTATAAGCTGGATTTCTGAAAATCCAAAATGTGATTTTGAATGTAATCTTCCTGAATTTGAGTTAGCCAGTGAAGGCAAAGGCCTTGCACCATGGTTCCTAAAAAAATGTGGGATGTTGGAGGCTATAATCACTCGTAAGTAATTGGAAGCATTAATGGGATTTCTGGTTTTTCTCCTAGACTATACAGGCAGAGTACTCTCGCTACCAGTTTATTACCTTTACGCTTACAGGAAAGGACTCGACAGAAGAATACACATTAAATCCTTAAAGACTTGCAGAAATATATAATTACAAATACACACTTGCAAATATGAGACAATAAGCATGATCTTGTGACGTGAATAGTTTGAACCAGTCTAGATACAGCTATCTGGTGCACAATGAAGTTCATACTAAACTAGTTAAGTACAAATTAAATTTATATTCTACAGCAGAAGAGTGTTTTCTTCGAAAAGAGAAGGTTTTCACATCATATACAGACAAAAATAAGTAAGAAATGACCCATGTCACAAGGAAAGAAAATAACTGCGGTAATGTCTATACCATCATTATAGGCTGTCACTAATGTAAGCATACCAAGTGCCTATGTTTTGCATGTGAACTGGGTGTAATGGGCCATCAGTCAGGCTAGCTTGGACGTACAGCCTGAGCATGAGTCTACATTAAAAGCACAAGAATTTCTTCAATATCAACAAACAATTCCTGAAACATTGCCAGTGAAAATATTAGTTGAATAGTGTGTTTGTTTTCTATGTATATACACAGCATGCAATGGGCATTAAGCAGCCGTACTCTGCAGCATGCTCACCTGTGTAAGGAGATTTTGAGAATTCAGAATTTAAAATAAAGTATGGACATTTAAGACATCAGGTGACTCAACTGCACAGATAGTAAAACTAAGCCTCCTTCTAGCCTTGCAGAAAGTTGATGCTTCAATTCCTCATTCATAGTCTCAGAGTCTTCATTTTGTGTTCAGGGTTACAAAGTAGATTTTAAAAATGTGGGAATCCAATGTTTGCAAAGACACACCAATGAAGACAAGCTAATAAGTGCTAAATATTTTTCGGGAGTGTATCCATGGCTTCAAAAGGTAACCCCAGTTGGAGAATATTCAGCACATGCTGGCACACAAGGGTGAGGGAATCCACTCTTAAGGCAATTTTGCCACTTATCAGAACGTGAAATCTGCTGTACACATGCAGATACATAAAGTAGCAGCCAAAAACTGTTTCTGGGTCTCATAGGCGTATGTACAAAAAATGCAACCCAAAGAAGTGAAGTGGTCATTAGAAATATATATATGTGAAAAAAGATAACTCTGTGTGATGCATGTGCTATCTGGGAAAACATCAACCAAACAGTCTAACTGTTGTTTCTGCTCAATTAAAACAATGGTATCAGTTAAATGCATGTATAGGTCTGAAGTCAAGCTTATCCACTAAAAGTAGAGGACTACATAGAATTATCAATATTATTTATTTTACTGTGTAACTGATCACCCAATTTATCTAATAGGTCTTGTGAGAGGATATTTTGTTCTACAGCTCAACAGGAGACACTCGGGCATATTTATCATGTAATTGTGTCACCCTTACGCCATACAACGGGGTGCAAGAGTGACGCAACTGCTGAGTAACATTTAGCAAGCCACGCAAGACCACCTTGCGTGGCAATGTATGGCTTGATAAATCTAGAGTAACGCAATATAGCGCAAATTGCTGCGTTGTGTTACTCTGCCCCAGGAAGGTGTTCCATGGGTGGCGCGTGGGTGTTCCCACGCATCCACACATGGATTTTGGCGCAGATATTGTCTCTACCAGATAATGTGTTACCAAAGGTAAGTAACTTGTTCATCTGACAGAGACTTCTAGCTGCAGATTCCTTACCTTTGAATAGATACCCAAACCATAGCATTTAGGCAGGGGCTGTGGGCAAATTAACTAAACTAAGAAGTCCTGCAGGACCAAACTGGCAAAATGTTTGTCCCTGTGGACCTGAATGTCCAGGCAGTAGTGCTTGGCAAATGTGTGCAGGGATGCCCACGATGCTGCCTGGCAGATGTCCAGGACTGGAACACCATAAGCCAACACAGTGGTCGCAGCTTTTCCTCCAGGGGAATGGGCATGTGAGCCCTCAGGAGGCTGCTTTTTAGCTAGGGCATAGCAGATCTTGATACAGAGAACGATCCAGCATGAAATGGTTCGTTACTGAACTGCCCGACCTTTAGCTCCTACATAGCCCACAAAGAGTTGGTTGTCCACCCGGAAATCTTTTGTACAGTCAAGGTAGAACGACAATGCTCTTTATGGGTCGAGACGGTGGAGTTGTTCCTCCTCTTTAGATGGATGTGGAGGAGCATAACAGGTGGGCAGGATGACAAATTGTCCCAAATGGAATGGGGACACCACTTTAGGCAGGAAAGAAGGCCGGGTGCGAAGCACCACCTTATCTTGGAATACCATAAGATAGGGAGGCTTGGATGATAAAGCTTGAAGCTGACTCACCCTCCTGGCTGATGTTAGTGCCACTAGAAAGGCTGTCTTGATAGTGAGGAGCCGGAGGAGACAATTGTGAAGTGGCTTAAAGGGAGCACACATGAGATAAGTGAGAACCAGGTTCAGATCCCACTGAGGCATTATGAAAGGCGAAGGGGGAAGCTTATGTACAAGCCCTTGCAGGAACCTTTTTCCATTAGAGGACTGTTGGTCAGGCAGCCACAGGAAAGCGGACAGAGCAGAAAAATAACCCTTGAGAGTGCCCAGAGCAGAGCCCTGATGGGCAAGGGTAAGAATAAAGAAACTAATATCAGAAAGAGGGTCAATAGACTTTTCCATACAATATTTTACAAATGTTTGCCAACGGCAGGCGTATGCCGTTCTGGAGGAGGGCCGCCTGGCCACCAAGATAACTTGGCAAACTCCAGGAGGAAGGTCAAAAGCTATCAACTGTCACCACTCAATCTCCACGCAAGGAGGTGGAGAGTTGACAGGTTCGGATGAAGCACCTTCCACTGCTGTTGCAACAGAAGATCTTCCCTAGGGGGCAGCCTAATCAGTGGATCCATGCTCATTTTCAGAAGCTCAGAATACCAAACTCTGTGCCCAGTCTGGAGCCACAAGAATGACTTGGGCCGGTCGTTCCTTATTTTCTTGAGAACTCTGGGCAGAAGTGGTATAGGCAGAAAGGCGGACAGGAGGCCTGAGCTCCACTCTTGATGAAAAGCGTTGCAAAGCTAGCCTCCTTGGAATCGCCAACGCGCAGAACTGCTTGCATTACACATTCTCTTCAGAGGTGAACAGATCTGACCAAGGCTCTCCCCACTGCTGAAAGAAACCTTGCGCCACCTCTGAGTAGAGACGCCATTCGGGATCCACTAGACATCAAACAGGTGTTGAACCACCAGGTTATGCCCTGCTTTTCCAGCCATGTCCAGAGATGCAGGACCTCTTGATAAAGGGTCCATCACCCCACCCTTCCATGCATGTTGCAGTACCACATGATGGTGGCGCTGTCTGTGAACACTTGCACCAACTTCCCCTTGACCAAGGGAAGAAATTATGTTAATGCTGGTCAGATTACTCGGAGTTCCAACAGGTTGATGTGGAGTCCGGATTCCACCAGAGACTAGAGTCTTCTGATCACCACCTCTCCCAGATGGCTGCACCATCCCAGGAGTGATGCATCTGCCACTACTGAGGGATCTGGTTGGAGAAAGGAGAGAGGTGTGCCTCTGACCCAATCACAGTTTGTTAGCCACCACTGCAGGTCCTTTTCAGTTCCCTCCGAGACCTGGACCATGTCGGAGAGATATCTCTGATGCTGCACCCCATAGAACTTCAGGTCCCACTGCAGAGCCTGCTTATGCCATCTAGCATGATTTACCAACAGAATGCAGGAGGCCATGATGCCCAACAGCCTCAAAGTCATTCTCACCTAAATCTAGGATAGAGGCTGAAACATCAGTATCATAACCTGAATATCCTGGACTTGCTGCTTGGGAGGATAAGCCTGAAACTGCACTGTATCAAGAACAGCTCCGATGAAAGGGAGCATCTGAGAAGGAGGTAGGTGTGACTTTGGCACATTTATAGTGAACCCCAGCAAATGCAGGAGCTCCGCCATAGTCTGGAGATGTTTGACAACAGTCTGGGGGCAATGCAGCCTTCAAGAGCCAGTCATTGAGGTAGGGGAAGACTGAAACCCCCAACCTGAGCAGATGAGTTGCTACCACCGCCATCACCTTTGTGAATACCCAAGGGGCACTGGCAAGGCCAAAGGAAAACATAGTGAACTGAAAGTGCTTGAGGCCACCCTGAACCGCAGGTAATGCATGTGGGCAGGCATGATGGAGATGTGAAAATACGCATCCTGCAAGTCCAACGCTACCAGCCAGTCTCCTTGGTCTAGGGCAGACAAGACCTGAGTCAAAGTAACCATCTTGAATTTCTCCTTTTTGAGGAAGAGATTGATTGTTGGGAGGTCTAGAATAGGATGAAGACACTTGTTCTTCTTGGGTATCTGAAAGTAACGGGAATAAGAACCCCTGCCTATTTCTGATATCGGAATACTTTCTATAGCCCCCTTGCCCAGGAGAGCTGTAACTTCCTCTCGGAGGAAGATAAGATGATCCTCCGCTAGCTGTTCTTGGGAAGGTGGCAAAGGGGGAGGGAAAGATTGGAAAGGAAGGGAGTAACCCCTCTGAATAATCTGCAAGACCCATTTGTCCGATATTATGGATTGCCAGTGGAGGGGATGATGTTGGATTCTCCCTCCAACTGGGCACCCAGGGTGTTGTAGAATCAAACTAGGAAGGCTTTGAGGCTGCAGCTGCAGAGGAGTTGGTGGAGGATGACTTCTGGCTACCATTCCCACATGATTGGAATGTACCGTATCCACGTCCTCACACAACTTGTGAATCTTGCACAGGACGGTGGCTGGGGTATGGCTGGTGCAGTTGAAAGCACATTCCATAACCACAAAAGGCAGACTGGGGATGAGGTGCCACTGAGAGGCCCAAGGACTTGGCTGTAGCCCACAAGTCCATGAAGCGTTCCAGTGCTGTGTCTACCTTCTCTCCAAAAGAGAAGAGTCCCATCGAAGGGCATGTCCAAAAGGTTGGCCTGGACATCCTCCAAAAAGCCAGATAATCTCAGGTGTGGCGCCGCAAGGCCACCGTAGACAAAACTGCTCTGCCCAGCGTGTCAGTCATATCCAGACCACACCTAATGGTGAACTTTGCTGCATCTCTCCTATCTTTCACTGCTTGGGAGATGATAGCCCAGGCCTCCTCCAGAACCTGTGGCAGCACTTGTGCAACTGTTTCCCATAGGGTGTGGGAGCAATGGCCCAAAAGGCATGCAGTGTTTACCGACTGCAATGCTAGGCTGGTGGAAGAAAACATCTTTCCAAGTGTGTCCAGCCTCTTGGAATCCCTGTACGGGGAGTGGCTGGGAACGCACCATGGGGAGTAACAAGCAGCTTTAGGGGCTGCTCCCTCAAAGCCTTCGGCACCATGGCCCGGCAGTCTGAGCATAGCTTCAAGTAGTGGTCACACTCGAGACACCATAACACACAAGGTGCGGGTCGGTAACCTACATGGCTCGGTGGCAGGTGCCACATGGCTTGAACCCTACCTTTCTAGAGGACATTCCCTTGACACAAAAGAAAAGATCTTCGACAAAACATCAAAAAAATTGTCAAAAAGAAACAGAGGGGTAGCACTTCTCAGTGCTAACTGGCGAGGAAAAAAAAGAACTGACATCCACATGCCTGGGTGTTGCCTATATAGGTGACCTCAGCATCACATCCGGTGCTAACAACGCCACGATGAACTGAACGGAGCCACCTGATGGCGCGCAGGGGTACTGCACATGCAAAAGCTTCCGGATCCAGTCTGATGCCTGGGAAATTCAAAGGTAAGGAATCTGCAGCTAGAAGTCTCTATCAGATAGCATAAATTCATCCAGCCCTTGGATAATGCTGGTTACCCTGGAGACCTAATTTGAGTTAGGTGATGTATATGCGATAGCATATAATTTGAGTTATATGACGCTGTGTGGTCAGTGGGCACTATCAATTAGAGCATCTTATTACATTTCTAATGTCTGTCTTAGTTGGACATCTTAGGTTTGGCATGGAATACATTGATGAAAGTCAATCTACCTGTTTGATTTGGAATGGACATAAAGTTATCCTAATTGTAATTTTATTTTTATTACTAATATAAATTGTCAAAAAATTTGAGACATGAAGGGTGCATGACAGTAAGAGCAAATGTGACAAAAGCATAGGCATTTCTTTTAATAAAAACGCTTTTGCGTGATTATTTTTATGCTCCACTGAGCTTCAAAGACATTCCCTTCATCTCAGTACTCCTTGCTATGAAACATAATACACTTACTCAATACAGTGGACACCTTATGACTCCCAGAGATTTATAGCTATGGCTATTACCAAGGCAAATAAGTTGCACCAGATAGTACTGCTAGGCCTAGTCACTTATAAGGGTGATTGCAGACACATTCAACAAGTCGCAAGACCTGCCCTCCTCGCCAAGATTAGGGGTGGGAGGTAGTCGCTGCTCCGCCGGGTGAAGTTCGCAAAGTTTTGCCCATTCACAGAGCAAGGAGTTCTGGAAAAACTCAGTGAACTGCTGCGCTTTGTAGTTTTTCTCGTACATGGATCACCAACGTTAAGTTGGCAAGTGGAAGTGCGAAAAATTGAGCGCTAGGGTGAGTCCCGGCATGATTTCTCAATGCGGGCGGTCGCGGCAGGTCGCTACCGTTCACGTTGAGAATTCTGCCACTCTAGCAGAAAATCTACTCGAGCAGCAGAAAAAAGCAGCACTCTCTAGCACGGCATGTGGTGCTGTTCACACTTATTTTACAGCGCAGAACAAGCTCTTGACACTAAAAATCAGCGAGAGCAGCATGAAATGCTGAAATTCCACCACTCATGGAACTCAACTGTATCTTGCGGAGTTTTTATGTAACTCAGTGGAATTCCACAGAGTAAAACTCTGCGAGTTCCGCCCACCCCTAGCCATGATCCCTGGAATGGAGGATGGTAACTTTTCCTTTAACTTCAATAACACTTACTAAAAAGAATTGACAATGCCAATCATTTTGTCTTTATACTGAATAGATGCTTGCAAGCTTGAGTAATACACAAAACAGTTGGCTTGGGAGATGAACGTCTGGCTGAATGTGCCCATGAGGTCCTATATGGAACTGATATTTTGAGGGACAGTTTTTGTTGTAATCCAAGTCTGTCCTTCCTTCTCACAAAATAAATCTTTGAGAGTTCGACCATGTAATGAAAAAACAATGAATTTCAACACAGAGCCATATCCTGGCTGGGTGGATACAATGCCAATTAAGGTGTTTAACATTAGCTGGTCTTGTGATCATATATTACACCCATCAATTCATAAATTCAATATAAAGAACATGCAGGATCAGGTACATTACATCTTGAATTAAGCGATCAGCACTACCAGAACCTCGGTTTTATACCATGGTTTAATCTGCTATACAAAAGAGACAAGTATAACAGAGGAAAGCATGTACCAAAGAACAAATACGGGAACTTTACAAACTTTGAGAGAAAATAAACTAATTACTTTATGGTAACAGACTCAACACAGCCAACCAAGCCCATAACAACCACAGTAGTTACAGGCATCAATTAAAATATTTGACCATCAGTTGTCATACAGCTCGAATGCATAATGCAAAGGTTATTTAACAATTTAATTATACATGGCAGTCATTTGAAGGTCATCGTACAACCAGGCGCGGTGCATCCATTGGGGCGTTGCCACCCCGCCCTCCCGCGCCCGCAGCTCCCTCGGCGTCTCTGACTCAGTTTACTTAAGTTCAGAGACGCCGAGGGAGAACTGACAATCATGTTAGTCAGCATGACGTCGGACCGCCCACCCCCTTCAGAGTCTGAAGGGGGTGGGCGGTCCGGCGTCATGTTGACTGACATGCATTGTCAGACCAGCCAGGGACAGGCAACAGCACAAGTGCGCATGAGTGGGGAAGGTGAGCAAATTTTTCGCCCCGTGCCCAGTCATGCGCACTTGTGTTTGCACTGGCTTGCGCATGCCCATTAGGAGCCCCTCGGTCTCCTAATGGGCAGGCGGCGGGCGAAGAATAACCGTGCCCTAAGCCAATCCTGGCACTGCAGCAGCGCCAGGATTGGCTGAGGGGTTGCCACTCCAGTGCTGTTTCTGAAGAGGCGCCAACGCGGACCAGGAGCAGAGGCAGTCAGGTAAGTTTTCTAAATTTTATTTTCCCTCTGTCGGCCCCCCACCCCCGCGCCACCCCCCCGCGAGTACTGCGAGCCGTGACTGTAACACACAAGAAATAAAAGAAAAAGGTGAAGGGAGCCATAGTGAGTCTCTTGCAGGGTTTGTAATCCACTTGCAATAATAGAACCGAATCTTCCGTTTGAATAAATCAGAAATATTGTACGCGATCCCACTGCCATGTGAGTCAGAGCTTGCTTAGCCTTGCAGATGCCTAGTAAGGCTCACGAGATTCGTGGATTGTTTTCAGTTTCCAGATGCAGAGATCTGCATTGCATCCCAGAGTGCACGCGGCCTTTCGACAAGTGTCACGTGATGTACCGCTAGCGTTTGAGAAACACGGTTGCTACAAACATTTCGCTATCCAGGTGACATCTATATTCCATTTGCTTTCCATCCCCCATCATTTTGTTATAACCTCTCAATTATTTATTTGTTTAAAAACCCAAGACATTCCGTTCTTTTTGGAATGAGTATTCTAACTTTGCCAAAATCTTAATTCCTTTCTTGTGAATTTTGGTGAATGTGGCACTTATCACCACTAAGGCAAATGATCGTGAACAGTTCAAGACATAGGCTGACCAAAGTGCCACAGGTTTCCTACGCCAAAGCAAGAAATATTCACTGCAGTAATGCATCTAATTGCGGCGCTCTAGTGAAAGCCCAGTACACTGATTTTTTTTATGTGAATTAATGAATTAATTGAAATGTTGGAAGAAGAAGCATTGCCCAGGGAAGACCAAATTTAGCACAGTGTGCATAATAGACGCTTTGCACGAGTATGCCACTCAACTGACCACACGCTGGTTAAAAGCACTAGAATTCTACCTTCCCTTACACAGTGCCCTGGCAGTGGCAGGCATCATGCGAAAAGAAATAAACTCTTATATGCTGTAAAACATACACGGCCGTCCTGTACAGTGAGTGATGTAACACAGCGCTTTTCATGGTAATTTACAAAGTCTGACAGACACTTTAATGTTTAAACTGCAAGAGATTTCTGTGGACTTACAGTGCTGCAAGGCCATACTAATCGCAATGCAATGTACAAACATAACTTACTAATTATAATTTATTAAAAATATCACTTTTTCAATGAAAGCATGTTTATTGCATAGGATGAGCCCCATTCCTGCTGCTCGCACTACTGAAATTGTGGCATCGAACAAAGAACTAGAGCGCAACCCACTCTGCCAGTGTCTCCATGTTATGGATGATGGTTAGGGTTGCCACCTAACTGATATTTTACAAAGTCCTCCGGTAACTAATGCGTGTGAGCCAGTGCCGGAAATTAATAAATGCCCCTAATGAGGCAGCCGGTATTTCTATAACTATGCCCTCTGTAAAAAAAAAAAAAAAATGCCTGTCCCTGTTTGGGCTCAGGCCTGGCTGCATGTAAACAGAAAAAAATAAAAAAATAAAAAAACAAAAAAAACGGAATTGCGCGATGATAGAGACCAAAAGCTTCAATCTGGTGGACCTTTTATTATGGACTTCACAGACAGACACTGGACCATATCAGAGCTTGCCATTATGCCCACCATCAGGGAATAGGCTTGCCTGCCACTGGTTAATTTAGACATGGGTTCAGGTTTTGAGGCAGGTCCGGCGAGGCGTTGCACCATGTGAGTGCCAGTCAAGACCTTTCCGAAGAGTGTAGCAATGAAAATAGAGAGAGTCCTCATCCTTCAAGCAAAAAATAGTGCAACTGTATAGTAATTGCATCTGCTAGACTACCGCACCAGTAAGGTCAACTCAGGAACTTAGGGGTTGGAAGTCTAAAGTAATGGTTGGACGCATATAGAGGGAAATATGGAGAGATTTAGGCTGCTCTGAAAGGAAGTAGTAATCTCAAGATCAGAGCTATGTGAGAAAATAAATGGGTAAATAATGCAAACACTGAACATAGAGTCTGAAAATGCTTGTGGATGTGTTCTGATGTTCATCCTTAACTTTGTCTCACAGTATTTATTACAAAGTAAAGTACGTTCCATTTTGAATGACTCTTTCTTGACATGGCACAAGATGGTGGGCATGGGCAGCTTCCCAAGACAGTAGAATGTATTGTCTACATTCCTGGGGCTCTAGGGTGGAGAATGAGAAGTACCGGTACTCTCCCATTAAATGTATTGCAGCACTGCTGAGATGTGCAGGCAGTCTCCCTTCCAAAGTAAATAAGTGCAGGTACTGAGTACCGGACAGTACCTGTTCACTGAAAGCACTGTATTTTTTTAGAGCAAGGGATAGTGATTACAGCCGTGTCCGGGCGATAATCTGATAGCATAAGAAGAAAACAATAAATTAAAACTATAGGGAAAGGTCTGCTTTGTGCTCCAGATCAATAACACATAAAGGTTAAAGATTTCTGGTGCTAAGGGTATGTTTAATGAAATAAAAGGCACGGTCAAGCATTATTGGGATATTATTGTAAAAGGACACGTGATAGGCTGCCTCAACTCGCTCATCTGCACATATTTCTATATGACTGGTTACAGCCAACAGCTGTGGGTGCTTCCCGAAGTCTGGTTAGAGCATATTTTTCCAATGTTAATGCTGCATGCAGTGCAAGACACTGGGCAAGCATACATTTTAAAGGGCAAAAGTTGTCATGCAGAACAATTTACATATTACAGTAACTGTTGAACAAATTAATGCAAGAAGATAGGGGGCAGTTTTTAATGTGTTTAATATTTCAAGACTATACGTTCCCACTGCTTAATAAGCCTTGCTTTATCGCTGCATTCATTTGTTTTAAAATACACCATTTGCCAATATTTTTTAAATTTCTTTCTCAGGAGAGGGACTCTCCCTAGACCCCAGGTTTGTCCATTGAACTTGTTCACATCGCTAACTAGTGTTTTCTACTGGAAAGGGTAGAGCCAAAGCAGTCTTGCTTAGTACCCTAGCCCTCTTCAGAAGTCAGACTTGCTTGGCAACCCAGAAATTCTCTGAAATAATGTATGAGTTTTCTTTTATGAATGCCTAGAAGAACTGAATTTTTAGTTCATTTATCACAGAAATAGTGCTGAAAATCGCTCCAAAAAGATGCCAATTTTTTAAAAATTTCTTCCCGAACCCCCCTTATTGCCGTCGGGCTCGCTCGCTGCGCTCGCTCGCATACGTTGATTCGTTCTGCCTACGCCACACCAGTTTCAAATTCCACCAGCCGCCACTGCGTACAACTTCCTACAACATTTACACAAAGTCGTCTTTTGTGAAGTATGTCAGTTCTTTGTGTAGGCAATAATATATACAGCTTTAATATGAACCACACAAACACATAGAATACCCGAAACATTACTCCCAGACCCACCAAATGATTTAATTTCTGGAGGCAAAAAAAATGGAAGAACTCCAGAGGCTGACTCGGCCCTGCAGCTCCTTACCCTCGCCCACCTTCCCATCATAATAAATGTTCTCAATAGAGTGAACTCCCTGAAGGTGTCCGGCTTCCATACAGTTTATCAATTGCCTCTGGATATATGGGTTTAGACTATCACGGAGAAATCATTCACTGTGCTAATCAATGCACCATAAAGCTTACTGGCCCTAAGACTGTATAATAAAAACATATATAGACTGGCAAACTACAATATCTAATAACGAATAAGAGAAACATCCCCCTTACCAACCGACCTGAAAAACGTTTACTTCTAAAATAGCAACTTTAGCATGCAGTAAAACTATTAAATTAAGCTCCTGCACTGCACACGCTCGTTTTAGTTGATTTCGCATTAGAACTATTCAAACTAGCATTCAAGGTAGTTATAAATTACAAAGAATGAAAGTTAGATAGGAGTTTGAATAACACTAATCCTTGTTCAGCTTTATAAAGGTGAGTCTCAACAGTTTGAATTCTGTAGCCCGTAGAAGACTGACTTCAACATATTGGAAACAACTGTGCCACGTTTAGAACCAACAAGTTGGACTTCAAAATGACGATTCAGCTGTTTTCCCTTAAAAGCAGGACAGAAGACATCGTCTAATCCTCAAACAGTTTCTTATACATTTCTACAATATCACCTAA
This sequence comes from Calotriton arnoldi, assembly GCA_963921515.1. Lineage (NCBI taxonomy): Eukaryota > Metazoa > Chordata > Amphibia > Caudata > Salamandridae > Calotriton > Calotriton arnoldi. The sequence continues at coordinate 1,503,443 of CAWUFW010003015.1, forward strand.
AAAATAAAATCAAATACATCCTCTACAGCATTATCCATGGGCGGCTCCTCCTCTAAGGCGCAGGAGCGTCAACCCACTGCTTTGTGCAGTGTAAAAAAAGGAAAAATAAAATGATAATAACTTGCGGTTATTATTATTTTATTTTTTCCCGTTGCGGCGTCTTTGTGGGGAGGGGCTGCTCTCAAAGCAGGAGGAGGAGTGATTTGCACTCCCTTTGTGAGCATGAGTGATTGGCTGGCCTTCTCGGGCCGTCCAAACAGTCATGCGTACATTGCAGGTTCTCCATGCAGGCTGCATTAAAGCCTGCCTGGAGAACATGCCCACCCCTCCAGCCCTTGGCTGAACGATGTGTCACAGCGTTCAGACCAATCACAACGCCGCACTGAAGCGTTGCGATTGGCTGCAGGAAGAGTGGAAGCCTTGGTGCTTCCTGCTTCCAGTTTTCCCTAAGAAGCCAGAAAAGGACGCAGGAGAGGTGGCAGTGGCCAGCCAGCCAGCCGGTCGGGAAGTAAGTGAATATTTTTTTTTTAACCTGATCCCATAACTCCCCCTCCCCTTTCCCCCCACCCCGCTCCACTGCAGCTTCTAGGTAGCAGCCACCACTGACATTATCACATACTAGGACATTCAGAGCAAGAATGTGTAAGCATGGATTTTTGTTTACTTCAAAATTTATTTTAAATTGATTTCATTCATGCATAGCTGATAATAACATAACATGTAGAAAAGTCGTTGCTGAATGAATGAATATATTCTTCTCGTCTATTTTCAATAAATTAGTATCCTTCAAATTTTTTTTCTGCATAACACATAAATTTGGGAAATTATAAATCTAAAGTTGTGTTAGTTCTTTTTAGATATTCAGTCAATGTCTGTCTGAGGGTCAGAATGCCCAATTGGTTTAATGGTTGTCTTAGCAGACTTCTCTCATTTATTAGTGATGGACATACATAAATAGTCCTGCCAAGTACCACGCATCAGGCATTAGACTAACGCATTTCAGTGCGGTGGTCCGCATCACCGCACTGAAATGCAAAGTCACGCATAAACGGGATAGCGCCTCCTTGGCTGTCAAGCCTTAGTAGCGCTGATAATGCTGACTAAAGGAGTGGCGCGCGCCATGTCATGTGCACAGGGCTGACAGAGGTTAGTAGCTGCTAACTCACTTGGCTGCTACAATTTATTAATAAAAGGATAACATTTCTTGCCTCTGTGCTGCATTCATTGTGACTGACGTCACAAGGCAGTGCCCAATAGGCGCGCACCACAGGACGTTACAGTGTCCTGCGATGCTTGCTGCAGTTAAGCTTCTGGGAGGCTGGCAAATCAAGGAAGCACCGGTGCTGCTCAGCAGTAAATTGAAATAAATGACCCCGTGACCGCCAGACCCAACCCCACGGACCCCGTCGGCTGCTGGAGTGGAGACCACACTGTGCAGCTCAGCTGTTCCTGCTGCTTAGCCAGAATGAGAGAGTTTGATGGCGGGCGGATATCACAAATTTGCCGAGGGAGAGACAGGCCAGAAATTTAAGGAGGCGAGCGGTCGGCCCGAAACCAGAATTGCTGTGGCTCACAAGTAAGTATCAGTGACTCTACGTTTAAATGTTAATTTATTTTGCTTTTAAATTAAGTGCTTAGCGCGCGATCAGCTGCCTGCTGGTCAGTGTAGTTTTGTCCTTGTCACTGAGCTCACAGGTCAGGAACTGGGGGTTTGGCGCTGCAATTATTCTCTTATATTCTGTCCAACAGATCTCAAGTTGGGTTAAATGGTACTGCTTGGTTAAAGCCACCCTTCCCCATGGTCAGTGGCACTCCTCGGGGTTCAACCAGATCCCCAACTATTTAGTACCTACACAGAGCTGCAGGATAACCAGGACCGTCAGGGAAGAGGCCTATCTCTACAAGACCTTTGAGGACAGCCAGTCTATTTAACAAAGACTGCCTCCGTGACTGTCACGAAAACAAAGAGGGCTGAAGAGCTATTCATCTGATAAAAAAGTTCTAAAACGGAGCATCTAAAATTATGATTTTAGTCTCTGACGTCCTGTTTATACTTTGGCTTTTCTCCCTAGATATTTTTTTAGCTCTGGTCTCCACTCTTCGTTCTTTACAATTTTATTTAAATGATGAGCTTAATTTCAAAGTTCATCTCTCAAAGCTCACGTAATCCTGTCACTACGAGCTGTGCCTGCTCTACCGGATCACACCTCCTCTTTACTGTGTCATTTTCCACCCAAACCCTGGTTATTTACATACACAACAGTGGGACGTGTGCATTTCCACAGAGACAACATGTATAATTAGACAACAAAGTTAAGCTGATCAGAGGTCCAGAATGACATGCGTCATTGCTATGTTCTGAAAGCATAAAGCATTACATTCAAGCCCTGCCTACTGCTGCACTACATTTTGAAATTCTTAAGCTGTTACCATCTGAAGTGCAGCATATTTATTTCCTCTGTTTGAAAATAATTTAAATAGTCTAACGCCTGATGCGTGGTACTTGGTAGGGCTGCTGTGACTTTTAAGTGTGTGCCTCAGCTGCCTGTCAGGCTGTCTTGCCCAAATTCAATACCCGGGCACTGTCTACCTCCTCTAACTTGCATCATGGACGATCAGGAGTTCGTACCGAGCGTGTCCCTTTCACCACAAGGTAAACTGGCTCCCGCTCATGCCCACCTATGTTTTGCATTTTATTTCTACTAGCGGGATGTACTGTTTAACAATGAAAATATTGGCATTTTACAATCTAAAATGCCTTTTTAATAAAGTGAAAAGTATCAAGCTGTGAAGGATCTAATGCAGATCTAACCTGTCACTGGAAACGGCCACAACAACTCCATAGTTTGCCAGCTATCCCTCTTTTCTCCTTTCCCCCAACGCCATGCAATCAGGGGGTTAGAAGAATCCAAGCTTACCCACCACAGCCACACTCTTTACTTCCCTCTCCATGCCATGGATGTTCTGCAGTGAGCTGGGGTTCTGCTAGCTCGGACTAATCACAGCGCTGTCATGATTCATATAACTCTGCCCTCCCCCTCCCAGACTCTGGTCTTTCTTTTGTGTCTGATGGTAGTGCTTAGAAGCAGGCACTCTAGGTAATATGCATTGTCCATGCTGCTCAGTCTTTCCACCAGTCTTTCCCACTCAACATGCCCCATGCCACCACTTTACTTCCTAAGTGCCCTGCCGTTTCTGGTGCTTTGTAGCACTTTTAAGATCTTCTTACAGTTTCTTGTTGCTCAAATAGGCGTAATTTCTGATATTTATATGTTTACCCTTATTCATTGCTTGATTTTGCTCGTGAGAAAGTGTCACTCATAGTCATTCAAATGCCACTCATAATTGCACTGAAATTATGAAAATGTCACACATAGCAATCTGAAACCTCCCTTACCGAAGTTGAATACTACATTTAGTGGTTAACCTGTCTTTTTATAGCATTCGAAGACTATTTTATGCCAATTTTAGTATTCAATAATGTTCTTTTTGGGAAGGCTAGTGCATGAAGACTACTGATATGTGAGTGGTACTTCTTGAATACTAACAGAATACTAAGCACAAACTATTTGAATACTACTGGACTTTACCCAGACTGCTATTAACATTCTATTCAAGCCGCATGCTGAATGGTAGATCGGTGCCTTATTTATTATACTATTGTGGTGTTTGTGTAGTGTAGGGTAGTGTTTTAGGGTTTAGGGTAGTGCTGGGGGATCGTGCAGGGTAGTGATTGAGTGTAGGGACCGGACTGGGGGTTGGGGGAGGGTCGTGCTGGGGGTAGTGTTTTAGGGTTTAGGGTAGTGCTCGGGGGTCGTGCAGGGTAGTGTTTTAGGGTTTAGGGTAGTGCTGGGGGGTCATGCAGGGTAGTGTTTAAGTGTGGGGACCGGACTGAGGGTCGGGGGGAGGGTCGTGCTGGGGGTAGTGTTTTAGGGTTTAGGGTAGTGCTGGGGGGTCGTGCAGGGTAGTGTTTGAGTGTGGGGACCAGACTGGGGGTCGGGGAGGGTCGTGCTGGGGGTAGTGTTTTAGGGTTTAGGGTAGTGTTGTGGTGTTTGTGTAGTGTAGGGTAGTGTTTTAGGGTTTAGGGTAGTGTTGGGGGGTCGTGCAGGGTAGTGTTTGAGTGTGGGGACCGGACTGGGGGTCGGGGAGGGTCGTGCTGGGGGTAGTGTTTTAGGGTTTAGGGTAGTGTTGTGGTGTTTGTGTAGTGTAGGGTAGTGTTTTAGGGTTTAGGGTAGTGCTGGGGATTGTGCAGGGTAGTGTTTGAGTGGGGGGACTGGACTGGGGGTCGGGGGAGGGTCGTGCTGGGGGTAGTGTTTTAGGGTTTAGGGTAGTGTTGTGGTGTTTGTGTAGTGTAGGGTAGTGTTTTAGGGTTTAGAGTAGTGTTGTGGTGTTTGTGTAGTGTAGGGTAGTGTTTTAGGGTTTAGGGTAGTGCTGGGGGGTCGTGCAGGGTAGTGTTTGAGTGTGGGGACCGGACTGGGGGTCGGGGGAGGGTCGTGCTGGGGTAGTGTTTTAGAGTTTAGGGTAGTATTGTGGTGTTTGTGTAGTGTAGGGTAGTGATTTAGGGTTTAGGGTAGTGCTGGGGGGTCGTGTAGGGTAGTGTTTGAGTGTGCGGACCGGACTGGGGGTCGGGGAGGGTCGTGCTGGCAACCCTACTTTATATTCATTTTGATGAAATGCATTCTCACACTATGGCAGTAAATCTAAAATACAAATGTAAGGTATAGGCAGAGCGGAGGTTCCAGGGGGTACTGGAACCTGAATAAACAAGCATTGGCATAGCCAATAGGTCTCGCCTTTGGGGCCTTATAAGTGTTTAGCCAGAGCTATTGACTTTGCCAATGTCTTCAAGCTGTGCTGTAGAGAAGTGTGGCTGCTGTGCAGCATGCTGAAAAGTTATAATAAAAAAGTGTCAGAAGCATTTTTGTTACTTTATATATGACCAAGAAGGCATTATGTACACTGAACGACCATATTAAAAAAAGTATTTACAATAAAAAATGTCCTCAGTTTTCTTTTCTTCTTGCAATGCTGGCAACTTGTTTCTGCCTATTCCAATGGTTGTTTGTTAAAGCTTTTTTTTGAGGGGGAATAAACAATCGGAGGGTGAAGGTTGGGAACTAGTACCTGTATTATAACACTAGCAGACGCTAGGTGAGAATCAACAGATGCCAGATTACGAGAGCAGGCTGGAGTGGTGCTGAGTGATGCTGAGGTGGTAGTGGTGGTGGTGATGGTGACTGGTGCAGAGACGATGCTGAGGTGATGCTGAATGATACTCAGGTCTTGCTGAGTGATGATGATGTGGTGGTGTACTAGTGCCAAGGCGATGCTGAGTGATACTGATGTGGTGCTGAGTGATGCTGTGGTGGTGCTGAGTGATGCTGTGGTGGTGCTGAGTGATGCTGTTGTGGCCCTGAGTGATGCTGTGGTGGCGCTGAGTGATGCTGTGGTGGCCCTGAGTGATGCTGTGGTGGTGCTGAGTGATGCTGTGGTGGCGCTGAGTGATGCTGTGGTGGCGCTGAGTGATGCTGTGGTGGTGCTGAGTGATGCTGTGGTGGTGCTGAGTGATGCTGTGGTGACGCTGAGTGATGCTCTGGTGGCCCTGAGTGATGCTGTGGTGGTGCTGAGTGATGCTGTGGTGGTGCTGAGTGATGCTGTGGTGGTGCTGAGTGATGCTGTGGTGGCGCTGAGTGATGCTGTGGTGACGCTGAGTGATGCTGTGGTGGCCCTGAGTGATGCTGTGGTGGTGCTGAGTGATGCTGTGGTGGTGCTGAGTGATGTTGTGGTGGTGCTGAGGGATGCTGTGGTGGTGCTGAGTGATGCTGTGGTGGTGCTGAGTGATATTGTTGTGGCACTGAGTGATGCTGTGGTGGCCCTGAGTGATGCTGTGGTGGTGCTGAGTGATGCTGTGGTGACGCTGAGTGATGCTGTGGTGGTGCTGAGTGATGCTGTGGTGGCCCTGAGTGATGCTGTGGTGGCCCTGAGTGATGCTGTGGTGGTGCTGAGTGATGCTGTGGTGGAGCTGAGTGATGCTGTGGTGCTGCTGAGTGATGCTGTGGTGGTGCTGAGTGATGCTGTGGTGTTGCTGAGTGATATTGTTGTGGCACTGAGTGATGCTGTGGTGGCCCTGAGTGATGCTGTGGTGGTGCTGAGTGATGCTGTGTTGGTGCTGAGTGATACTGTGGTGGCCCTGAGTGATGCTGTGGTGATGCTGAGTGATGCTGTGGTGGCGCAGAGTGATGCTGTGGTGACGCTGAGTGATGCTGTGGTGGCGCTGAGTGATGCTGTGGTGGTGCTGAGTGATGCTGTGGTGGTGCTGAGTGATGCTGTGGTGGAATTATGTGGCATGGTGAATAGATCGGGTTGAGAGCTGCACAGAATAGACAGAGAGGGATAGGTATTTTGTGCACAGATAGTCAACAGCAGGCTATGGTGCATCAACCAACAGCACTTACGTTATGGACTTGTGTTAACAGAAAAAATGTGAACTTTTAGTTTTTATTTTAGAATTATAAGCATGATATTCAATATCCCAGCACAAAAATTACAGTTGGCTATATAAAACATGTTAATTTTTTACTGAACTACAAATAAAATGCACAGATTTATAAATAAAAAAATGATTTATTATGGTTTACAGTAAAGAGGAGAGATACCTTCCTCCTCTTACTCCCATTTACCTTATGTCAAGGTGACGGGTACTTCTGAAACATAAGTACAAAGGAGGCAGCTATTTGTGGCGCGCCACCAGCGGCGCCCGCGTGCACCGGCTCTGCTGCTCCAGAGAGACGTGCTGCGTTGCTGGGCTGAGTTCCTAAATAGTTAAATCCATCTGCTCTCAGCTCTGGAGTGGCTGAGAGTGCTACACTGTATCAAATCTGCCTGGCCTGTGTCGCCTGGCAACAATGCGGCAATTAGTGGCTGCGGCGCTGGTGTTCCGTCGTTTTCAGCTCCCCGTCTGTAAGCGCTCCCCCCGAGTGTGTGCGCATGCCCATCAAGCTGCGCAACCGCATTTTGCACTTTGTATCAAATACATGTATTTTTGAGCTCCCCCTAATTCTGCCGTTTTAGTGCGCATGCGTTTCATTGCACGCATGCGCACTATAGGATTTCTCATTCAATTTGAAGTTACGCGCGGTGACAGTACCAGTGATCGTGGAGAGTTGAAGGTTAGCCTGTGAGGAGACTGTGTCACCGCCGCATGCTGCATGGAGCAGGCCCGAGCGGTTAATCTTTGAGAAGCCTAGCCACAGGACGCGAGACGCTGGTACAGGTACGGCGCGCTATGTAACTTGTTGATCCAGAAGCCCCCCGAGGCAGAGTTACACGTGGTCGTGAAGAGCCTTCGGGATGGAGCCAGTGTTGAAGTGGGCGGATCGGCATGGCACGGCGTGCCCTAACTTTTTTATTGAATATAATCAGCTATCCTATCACTTGAGGCCTTTAATTACGCTCACTGCGTGCTTGCTGTTGTAGTTGTAGGCCGCTGGGGCTGGGCAAGGAGTCCAGTAGCTCGCAACCCCCTCCGAGTGTGTGGAAGGACTCCCCTCGGCCCGGAGAACATACCAGGCGCTAATGGCGTGGGCGCGCCATGTTCGGGAGGCCTCCACAGAGCGGTGTGCAGATCGTGGCCACCTCATGGAAGGTGTCTCTCAGTGCCTTAGTGGCCGCCGCAGTGCGCTGTGTGGTTGCTGCTGTAGAGAGCAGGAGGCGGCAACCTGAGGTGAAGGCAGGTGAGGTAGTCGGCGAAGTACGCAGGGGACAGGGGCTCGTCGGTCCCTGCATGTCGCCATTGTAGTGTCTGCAAGTGACCCAAATGATCACAGCACTTTTGCTGGGAATCTTGTCTTTTTCTGACACTTTTGAATTCCATAGTGCAGCCTCGAGACTTAGAGAAAAAAAGGTTTAAAATATAAATAATTAAATAAAGTAAGCCAGAGTGGTCACACAGTGGCCAGATTGGTTTATTCACACCCAAATACATTTGCACCACTTTACAGAGCTTGTCAGTAAAGCGCTACTTTTGTTTTCTGGTCTTTTTGTTTGAACAGCATTGTTTTCCCGGGTGGGGAAGTGCACCATTCCTGAAGGTACTCCAATACTTGGTTGATGCGGGAGTGGAAAACGTTTAATGTGATCTATGACAGCTGTTTTCCTTACTTTAGTTTATCAAATGTGTACCGCTGCTCTGTGTTCAGGGATGTGGTCTTTTTAAACCATACTGCTGTCATGTTCTTAACTTTTTATGCAAAAATACTCATTGATTTCGGAATAATGTAAAAGCATTAAGTTCACCTTGTTGTTCCTGCTTACATTTCACACGCTTTACTTAATCTTGCATTCACTATGAGTGTTTGCTTTTTTGAGGATGTTACTTTTTTTTCAGGCAGCATATTACTTACTCTTGTTTTGTGCATAATTTGAATTTGCGCATCCAGGTGTTTATAGCCTGGCACAAAATGGTTGTAGCTGAAAGCATTGCAAGTTTTCTCAGTGGAGCAGTATGGTGTTAAGTAGAGGAGAGGATGTGGCACTATGGCCAGAGCTGTTGAATTTGGAACTGAGGAATCCTGGTTCAGCCTTCATGACCAGACCATTCTCCAGAGGGAGCACATTCCCATGCTAGAACTTATAAGGCCCCACTAGACCTTATAAGCTCTGCTGTCATAGCACCAGCAGGTGGACCCTAGCAGTGGCAAGTGTGGGTTAACCTTGAAGGCCTGTCCACTACAATCCATACTGAAGTTCATCTCCAGTCTTCTGGGTAATCCTACGAAGCAGCACACCCTAGAGCAACAGTGACCCGCACTGAGGTGTCAGGACCATTGAGGCCAGACCGCCTCACCCATTGGTACCTCCATTGGCATTGTTTCAGCAGTAGCAGTGCAACTCACCAGGGATTGGCAATGGAGGATTTGCACGCACACCAAACTAAGTTTGCAAGCTTCACGCTTCAGGCCCAAGCACTCTTAACTAATTGGTCAAGTAGAGAAGCCAGGAAAAAATACTAGGTATTTGATTTTATATTGCTTGTTCAACCACTGGATGAGCATCTCGTGCCCTCTTATAGTTTACATCAAATGTTATTGTTAATAATGTGTTTTCTTTAATTTGTGGCTCCTCAGTGTACAGCGTGGGTGACACACTTATGCCTCATCTTACCCGGAGATAATGTGTAACATGACCAGCAACTGACAGACTTTATGGCTGTTGTGAGTTCTGGCAGCTCTTAGCCACAAGTGAATAAACAGAATCCCAGACTATTCTTTTTAAAGGCATTACTGTAAGCGGATTATAGTGCAGAATGGAAAAAACAAAACAACCCTTATTATGACCTGAGTCTGTGTGCCATGTCAGACTAGTGCCCTTCCATTCCTGGTGCTTTGTGGCAGTTTTAATATCTTCTTAGAGTTTCTTGTTGCTCACATGGGAGTAATTTCCGATATTTATATGTTTTCCTCGTCTTCATTGCTTTATTTTTGCTCACGATAAAGTGTCACTCATAGTCGTTGAAATGTCACTCATGATTACACTGAAATTATGAAAATGTCACACATAGCAATCTGAAACCTTGGCATCTATGAGTGACTGTGCTTTTCATGTGTGATATTAGACAACTTGACACCTTCACCCTTTTTTTGGGCTGTCCATTTTTTATGAAACAGAAGTCCTCAGCATCCGAAATGCTGGTCTTTTGTATTTGTAGTATTTTTCATAAGATTGTCGGATGTGGCAGTGTACACCGCTGTATTATAGGCCTTCAGTGCCCTGGGTAAATGTCTGTGGCTGTCCTGGGTTTTGGTTCTGACAATATGGCCGCTCTAGAATTGCTCCTCTTGCTATTATAAAGCGCTTTAACACCCAGTGATCGTCCTATATGAAACTGCAACAGTAAAATAAAGTGAGCACTATATATGTGGTAAACTCAATCCTCGACCGGCCAGTGGATGCAAGCAAGACTCGAGTGCTAGCGCAAAACAAAGATGCAAAAATTTTTTGCACAAGAGAAATAAATATTAGGTGGGTACTGGCTAGGCCAAGTGGCCCGAGTCTAAGGCAGGGCCATCCTCTAGGGACAATAGCAGGGAGGAGGAGTGGTGGGCACTGTTAGTTCGCTTGTTGGTTTGGCCGGCCAACCTAGGACGGCCAAACCAACATGCACACTTACATTTCTCTAACCCAGCTGTGTTGTATTTCCAGGTAGAGAAAAGCCACAGACTCATATGCCTTAGTGAGCGTTAAACCAGTCCGCTCAGGCCAATACTGGTGATGCTGTCATGCTGGGTAATAGCATGAGAGCAGCTTCGGGATTGGGTGTGCAGTCTGGGAGCTGGACTGCGCTTGTGGAAGAAGCTGGACAGCGGCAGGTAAGTCCTTTTTTCTTTTTTTAAATATCCACTGCCCTACCACTTTCTATTGAAAGCAGCCACCACTGGAGTAGAGGCTTCTACATAGAAAGTTCTAACACCAAATATTATAGAGTTTAAATAGATGAACCAATAAAAGATTTGTGTATGTTAACTCATACTGTCCCTCAGCTGCTAGCATTCTCATTTACTTCATTCTTCCTGATGGTCCTATCAGAAAGATTGTAAATGTTTACACGGGTGTGGAGTCACTCATGCTTTCATTCACACCTACAGTTTTCACATAACAAGGTCTCACCACTGCAGTGTCCAGTTATCCATGCACTCCCGCTCCTGCTTGCTGCTCTCATGCTCTCCTGTTTCAAACCCTCCCCCAGGCCGTGTCATTCTCTCCCAGTTGTCTCCTGCAATCTACCCAAAGGACTCACGTCCACTTCTCCCAGGAGTACTAATCGGGGAACTGCTGCTATCTACGTGAGGGGAAAAGCAAGGCAGCCTGGAGCACCATTTGGCGTCGTGACAGCAGTAAAAGGTAATATAGAAAAACATTTAAGGCTCTGTGAGTGCCTGAGGGAGTAGTGTTGCTCCCATTGCCAACACTGGTGATATGCTGACCCTCACATAACGGTTTTCCTTGGCAACTAGGCATCCATTGCATGATACCCAACCTTTGGAAAACTTTGGCCCAGTCACAAAAAGGGTCATTCTTGGCCATATGTGAGCACGCATGATATGTTGGCTACCTCTGGTAAAATGCTGGGTTGGGTTTAATGGTAGGAATTCCTGTCCTGTTGTTGCCTTCCATGATATGATGGTGCCTGTCTTTCGCATGTGCAAAGTGGTGATTGGCCGTAGGGTTTTGTATTTTATTTTTTAATGTTTTATTGGTACCACAGTGGCTACTGCGTTGGGTACCCTAGTACCAGGCACTGATACCGGGGTACCTGCGACCCAATCTTCTTATTTTCTGTTTTTACCTGTTTTGAAATTAAAGTGGGGTGTCGCAAAGGCATGCCTATCCTGACCCCTATGTGGCCTTTCATGTTTTTTTCCCCCTTCAGGACTAGAGGATTGAGACGGCTGACCCAACATTCTCATTTTTGTGGCCAGCCAATCAGGGTCCACCCTTCCTCTTTGAATGGGCCATATCGCAGATTATCTGGCACCAATAGTTCAGTTATTTTTAAGTTTTAACTGGTGTTTACCCTAACATAACATGTACATTTGTAATGCACACGTTCAGCGAAAAGGTATCTTGTTGCTGATTAGTAGATGTTTATTGTTACCCAACTCAATGGTACTCATTTTATCAACCTCGGGATAAAAGGCTGAGTGGATTGGGATTTGAACCCGTTGCAGTGAGGTCATGTATAGACTCCTACAGTGGATGCATTAGTCCACGAAGACAAGAGACCAGCTCATCATGATCTCCGTTTTGATGCTAATTTCTCAAAAATGGCTGAACAGATTTACACCAAATAACCAAAAGCAGGTTTTCTCTATAAAGTTCTAACATTTTGCTGATCAATTTTGCTATAATTTCTGCATAACTTTCCATGATGAAGTCAAAGTGATTGTTTTTTTTAAATGTTTTTAATGAAACGGTACCAAGGCTATTAAAGAAAGGAAAAAATGCCTTTCCTATGGAAACTCTGGCCAAACTAGAACTAAACTGTGGTGACTATGTAATAAATTTGATATTCACCACTCAATATGCCATAATATGGTGTATGGTTAGTGAAACTCAACCACACATTCTGTCTCAGTTTATGCTTAAGAAGTTGAATTCACAATGTTATGTGCCTATTTACAAAATACTTTTTTACATTAGTAAATCACTTATATCTCCTTGTCAATTATTACAGCTATTAGTCAGATTGCCCTGCTACTGGTCTGAAAAATAAGAGCATTTCAAGGTAAGAATGGTTGCTAAAAGGTAAGTGAAACTCATATTTTAAAACCAAGTGAGTAGCAGCAACTTTGACCACATAACCCAAAACACCTAATTCTCTGGCACTTTCCCTTTGTACTCCTCACCTGCATATCTCGGAAATAAGTTTCTGTTTACCAAATGCAGACCCTTAAAAAAAAAAATAAGAAGAAACGACTACTGCATTGTAGGCCAGTTGAAGTACTAATCTGCAGTCATTAACAAAACCACTCAATATCCCTCTCAGTTTTGCCAGACCCTACTCAAAGCCACTGTGCTTCTTGCTCACTATACCATCACCCACTCACAACACATCCTAATAACACTACTCACCACTAAACATTTTTCTTCTTATTCGTTGCTGCTGGTAAATATTTGAGAATCAACAGGCAACTGTATTTCCAATATCTCAAGAAATTGTCAATCTATGTAGGGGCCACTGGAATTATGCAGCTGAAGAGGACCAAATCATGGGGCATAGTTGACTAAATTATGTGGTAAGAAAAGGCAAATTTTGTAGACGAATGCAGCACATTTTGTGACATTTTTGCATTTATTATTTTGGCATTTTTATTGTTGTTGACACTGGCTTAGCGAAGGTTTTACTCCATTAGTACTACTTTAAAACTCAAATACAGCAATAGGCTACAGAAAGGTGACCCATCAACCTTCACAAAAGGACTTCCACTATGCAGCAACAGATTAGTAACTCTGCTCTATGCCACTCCACTGTACGCCACTCTACGCGACTCCACTCTGTCACTCCAATACATGACACTATCTGCCACTCCATTCTACAACACTCTATTCCACTCTTCGCAATTCCACACTGCAACACTCCACACCACTAGCTAGTGCAGAACATGGCTAAAACACATTGGCAAAGCCAATCGCTCATCCATAGGCAAATATCATTGAAATGTCATATCACACACTTTTGTGTCCAACTGCATTTCCTTTAAAAAAATGTACAAGTCAATGCCATAAACGCCTTGTACAAACGTGTTTAGTGAATTGTTTTTATAAGTTCTAACCTTAATGGAGTCTGGTGGACAATCAATACAGGAGGAATTAGAACAATTTCTTTTTTATCTGACAACTAATTGAATTTTGCACAATTGCTCATTTTGGGTAACCTGAAAACAAACGGTGGTGATCCTGTCTTGTCATGGACCAAGTGGGAATTCAGTCAGGTTCTCGACAATTCAACTGGCTCTCTACTTGCAGGAGGAGGGGTCTCCTGGTACAATCCTGTGTATGTCTGGGTTGGCTCCTTTGCTTTGTGCTTCTCCTAAGATCTCTTGCTCCGGTCCTCTCACATACCACAATTATAAAATGCCTACTAAATGCATGACTAATGAGTTTGTAACAGGCGTATTAGAATCATTGACTCCCAAGATATGTAACACATAAAGTTTAGTCCAAAAGCCATCATTAAAAGAAGCCTTGTGCAAGCAACCAAATGAATAAAATTGCGATAAATTAATCAGAATTAATGCGACTTGTGTTCAATTAACATTCAATTTAAATTCTGCTGTAGTCTTACTTAACTCTTGACAGTCATTGCCATTAGTCTTCAGATATTGCTCACAAAGATACCACTAATCTTCAATTAGCGGTCACAATAAATGAGACTGGCCTTAATTTTGCTCTTGAAATAGCACAATAGTGTTCAATTAACATTCACTATAAATTCTGCTAGTCTTACTTGAGTCTTCACAATCATTGCCGTTAGTATTCAGATATTGCTCACAAAGAATACCACTAGTCTTCAAACAGTGGTCACAATCAATGAGACTAGCCTTCATTTTGCTCTTGAAATAGCACAAGAGCTGCAAATAAACCCTAACGGAATACTACTAAGCTTCAAATACTATTCTTCTAGAATACTACTAGTCTTCTTTTAGCAATCAATTGAAGTGTTCATCATGTATTTGAAGGGTAGTTGAGTAGAACTAGTATTCCCTCATTTGCATATTTCGGCTTGTGGGCATACTACATAGTCTTCATGCATACTAAATAAATACTATATTTTAATAGTAAATGAATACCGCTGTAAACACTGGAATCACACTAAGTGAAGATCTTCCATTTTGGTGAGGGCTTGGCAGCTATGCACAAACAACATGAATAATGCTTTCTACAGCGATGATGTGTTTAATTTGTGTCTTTATAAACAATTCACCCTTGAATACTTTGACGATAAAGGCTGCAGGAAAGGTGAAGGGAGAGCCTACTTGGCAAAAGCAAAGGAGAAATAAAAAGGCAAAAGCAGGAAAGCTGCATTTCCTTTTTGGTAAAAGAGGGTTATAAATAGTTTGGAACGACAGCCAGAGAAGGTAAAATGAGCATTTTCCAAATGTCAAGCCCATCTCCGAGCTGTGTTTTTTTTGCTTAGAGGAAACCATTTGATTGGTGGAACTGGTGATATTTTGGGGACACATCTAATAGGAAACTTGGTTGATTGAAGTGATAGAAATATGCTCACATTTCCCAAATAAATTAGTAGGTAACAAGTGTGTTTTAACGTTCTTGTTATACCTGCTGCTCAGCCAGTGTGAGTGGGGTGTGGAATGTTTGTGTGTGGTGATGCTGTAGAATGTTGGGTGAGTGAGAGAGTCAATTGGAGAATGGGCTGAGCAGCAGGAAGGGTGCTCCTGGTGGGGCTCTTAACGTTATCTACTTAGATAAACATCCTACCTAATCTATCTTGGACTACTGGACGTCTTTATAATACAACATATTTTGGCGACAATTTGAAAGAGGAACAAAAAGGAACCTGCATGTGTTAACTGAGATCAAGAAGAGACTACTGAAACAAAATCTGTATGAAACAAACCTTAGGAAACCACTGAAAGAAGAAGTTTAAAGTATCCTTAAGAAACTTGAAGTACAGAGAAAGAAAGTATGCCCTCTAGCCGCACCAGTGTCCTAATTCACCGGACAGCCTAAATCTCAGGGCATGCTGAAACTCAATACACTTTCATAAGCGATGTCATTTCATCATTTCATGTCAAGGTGACAGTAGATGGCAGCAGTTTTATGCCCAAATGACACCTACTTGTGTGTCTTCGCCAGCAGTGTGCGTGGTTATGGGCTGCTGGGTCATTACAAGCGTACTGGTAGTGTTGGTGAGACAGAAGAAGCAGATCGGCAATGCTGAGGAAACATGAGGAACTAAATCTGCAGTTATGGTCAGTTACATGCTCGGAGTCTGTGGTGAGCAGAGCTATTTGAATTGTGTGTCGATGCACGTGCTGCTGCTTAAGCCTACAAACATCTTCACTAACAGGTGGGCTCAAGGGTGTGCGTGCTCACTTACCACCGAAGAGTCGAAGCGAGGCGAAGCTGGAGCCAGTGATGATAGGGGTTCCTGCAGAACTGTGTGGAGCAGGGTAGGTTGCGCATGTTTGTGCCTGGAGCCATTCGGCGCATAGCACGTCTGCGTGCCGCCATCTTGAGGTTGGCATAAACAGTTTCTTTTATGGGCCATATTTACTAACCTGACGTGTCTTCTCGTCGTGATCTTTGACCTGCTTTCACGCCGCATTCAAGCGGCGACAACAACTTCCTTGGAGTTACCCCGTGGGGGCTGCAAGCTGGGGTGTTCAGCTGTGTTTATAGGAGTTGCTTTGTTCCAAGCAAGAAAGAAAGTAGAACTTAAATGGCTTCTAGGTTTACCCTTGTTGCACGCATGCAGCAGTGTGTAGCAGCGCGGTTTGGATTCAAGCTGTGTAGTCACCTAAGGGCGTCAGCCATAAGCTGCAGTGCGTGCATTGTACGTGGAAAGTGAGGTAGGACTGGATGGCGTCCAGGCAGACTCTAACAAGGACACCAGGTGTACATTCCAAGCTTTCTCCAGTTAAGAGCAGAACTTGGCTAGCTGTTCAATCGTCCTTTGGCACAGACCACGGTAACCACTTTATTTGTTTTGTTTTATTGTTTTCTGGTTGACAGTGGGGATGACTTCATATGTGATGTATTTTATTGTGTACTAAGTGGAGTTTCGGGTGAGAACTCGCTCACCGGTGATCTTGAATGTTACTGGGGGTTACAGTTGTTCCATTGCCACTCTGTGCCTTTATTAATATGCTGCATTGGTGTTTGTTCGTTAAGGGGGTGTTAGGTATCCCTTACTGTATGTCTGATACATGTTGAGGCCTAGGTGTGAGGGTTCTGAAATTAGGGTCCTAAGGTCTGGAGGTGAGACCAGGTCCTGGTCCTGACTTGTGTTTGAAGTGTGATTGAAGTTAGTTTTTTTGTTGTTCTACCCTTCCTACGGGGTAAGGGTGAAGGGCAGGGTTTAAGCCAAATGATTTGTGTTGGAAGTGTGAAGTTTTTGTTCCACCCTTCCTACGGGGAAAGGGTGAAGGGCAGAGTTTATGCCAAATTAATGTGTTTGAAGTTTGTTGTTCCACCCTTCCTATGGGGTAAGGGTGAGGGGCTGGATTTAGCCTACTCATGGGTGTTTAAAGATTTTTTAGGTGTTCCATCCCTCCTACGGGGTAAGGGTGAAGGGCTGTGGGTTAAGCCAAACGACTTGTGTCTGAAATTATGTTTCACCCTTACTATGGGTTTGGGGTGAAGGGCAGCGATTAAGCCAACTCATGGGTGTTTGATGATTTTGTTTGGTGTTCCATCCTTCCTATGGGTGAAGGGCAGTATCTAGCCATGTTGTTCTAACCTTCCCACATTGTTTTTCGTTCGCTATAGGTGGTTTTCTACTACATCCCCGGTGGACAGTTTCCTGCATGCTGTTTTTATGTCAGCCTGGCCAGCTGGCATGTTTGTGGCATTAGGGGTTTGATTGAGGAGTTGCGGGGTGGTAGACTGTGTAGGGTAGAGTGTGTGTTTTGTTGATTGAAAGGGGGAAGATGTGTGAGGTGTGTTCATTTATTGCACTCTCTATCCTTATGGGCATACATAGGGTCGAGTGTGTGTTCAGAGTGTCTGGTTTACCATTATTTAAAATATGTATGTGTTTGCACTCAACAGCTTATTTGCATGTATTACATGTTACAAGTACATCTTTATGTCTTGTATCTTCTGTGGTCAGCATGCATGGCCTTTACACTTACTATGTAACATGCATGTTTTATTACGATTTCTTTTTGAGACGTGTACCATTCTTATGAGTAATGTGGAAATATGTTGCTTACTCAGTTATGCATCATGAGTGTGATGTTTACCACCTTATATTTCCATGAACCTTTATTGCCTTCCGTTTTTGCTATTATGTAAACATGCATGCAAGAGTCTTTAATGTTATTCTAGCTCCTGTATTCACTTTCCTTTCTTATTGTTTGCTTTTTGGGTAGATATCCATTGTGTGGTTTCTAATGTTATCCTGGCTTCTGTAAAGAAGGGAGATGTGTTATACCTGCTGCTCAGCCAGAGTGACTGGGGTGTGGAATGTTGGTGTGTGGTGATGTTGTGGAATGTTGGGTGAGTGAGAGAGTGAGTTGGAGAATGGGCTGAGCAGCAGGAAGGCTGCTCCTGGTGGGGATCTTCACGTTATCTACTTAAATAAACATCCTACCTAATTTATCTCGGACTACTGGACGTCTTTATAATACAACAGTTCTGTAATCAATTAATTAAGGGCCTTTTTTGAAGTTTACTCCAGACACGCAAACACAGTGCTTGTCATTTCAGCTCACTTTCAACTGCCCCGTATACATTCCAATCTTCACTAACCTTCCAATGCCACTATTCCATTACCTCACAGTTCAAGTTACATCATTAAACGTTCTTTATTTCTGTAATGTGTTTACCAAGATTCCTATGTGAAAATTAAAGGATATAGAAATAAGCAGAAGAAAATTGGACGGGATGCAGATTGGTTGGAAATATTTATAATTTTTCAAATTCGAACCTTGGTGGGTTACACTGTTCATGTAGAATAGACATAGAACAGACGTAACTAGAGAACATCTTTTTGACTAACATATATTTCAAACTATACCTCTGTGACAAATTGAGACTTGAGTGACAGCGATATTAGATTGGGTCACTTGGGTCAGGGATCCACCTGGAAAGTGATAAAGAAGAAAAGCTGGAAACCAAGGGAGGATCTTTACCATGTTATTTCCAGGGAGAGGCACGAACAGAGATTAGCTGGTGTAACTGTTGTAATAGAGACAGTGTTGTAAAGAGGTAACTTTATTATACTACCTGTCTCTAAGTGTGGTGCCTCATCTACAGTGGTGTAGCCAGACCATTTGCCACCCGTGGCAGTACTTGATTTTGTCGCCCTGCAGCGGCCTCAATTAAGAGCGGGGGTGCTGGCGGTTCCTGCACTTACCACCCCGTGACGGCCGCAGGTAAGGGGGAAGAACGCCCCACCCCCCCTTGTTACGCCACGGCTCATCTGGGTTGAGACTGCTCATGTCATCTTTCTGACTGAAGTGACCATAAAGCCAGATTTACACATAGAAAATGGACCACAGAAATCAGACATCGACAATGTACTAGAAAGTGCAGACATAGAGCACAAACAACATAAAGCAGACACAGGCAAAATACAAGAAAAGCAGACAGAGGTAACTGAGTTAAAGAAAAAAACATTTTACTCTGGAGAATGCCGAGTGTTTTTGGTAGAATGATAACAGCTCAATCAGTACACTATCAAATTTAGTGTACATTGTTAAGGCTTGCACTGATGTGATCACATCAGTGCTGCCTGACACATGACTGAGACAGAGACAGATCGAGGCAGTCAGCCAATAAACAGTCAGAACCGTTTTGCTGATTTTACTGGAACCACTAGCAGGTTCAGGAGAACCTCCAGTCTATGAGGTGCACTATTTGCAACAGCAAACAGAATAGGTTTCCACATGCATTTTAAGATGTAGGACGTAGATGCAACAAGCTAATTGCATCTTTATCGTGATATTCAGTAGTTCTCAACATTATTATAAGTATGTTAAGAATGATTATCCAAAACTGTAATGAAATGCTAAAATGACACATTTTTAACAAACTATATAAATATCATAATATTTATAATAATGATTACTGTATTGTCTGCATATGCATAGCTGTCATTAGTGCAGAAGGTACAATAGTATTGGAGCGTATGTTTGTATGTATGTATATGGTATTTCTATAGCATGAACCTAGCCTAAAGGCAGCAAAGTGCCTGATGAATATGGGGATGTTGCTCCAGATCCTGGGTGCATAGATGATAATGGTTTACTCTCTTGTTTTTCCCTTTTTACAGTCCTTAGTTTGCATTCTGATGGTGTCCTTGCTACAGATGTGCCGTGATCTACCAGCGGTGGTGAGCTTGTCTGCACGAAAAGTGGGGTGCTGGGCATGAAAGCTTTGTAAATGATGCAGCCAGTTATGTAAGGTGTTTGAAGCTCCCACTGTGGCCACTCATGGATGACGTTCACTACAGAACTAAATAGCAGTGAACCCTATGGGGCATGTTTACAATAGAATGGCGGAGTGCAGCGTTAAGGTAAAATTGCTAACGCCGTGCTCCGCCATTCTGAAAATGCAGGGATGCACTGTATTTACAATGATGCGGCGCAGCTCTGCATTTTCCCTAGCGCTGGCGCTAAATTTAGCTGCCTAACTCCAACACAGGCAACCTTGCACCATAGTGCAAGGATGCCTGCATTGAGGAAATGATTGTTAATGTGCAGGAAGGTTTCCCTTCCTGCACATAAACAATGATTCATGGCGATTTGCTGTTTCTCCAAATTTTTGCTGTTTCTATGTGTGCTGCATTGTGCAGCACACATAGAAACAGCAAAATCGAGGATAAATTAATAATTTAGGGAGAGAGGATGTAGCCTGATGGCTAGAGAGGTCGCCCTCGAAGCTGGGGAGCCGGGTTTGAGTTTGGCAAGGACGCTCAACATCCTGTGATTCTGACCAAATCACTTAATCTCCCCGTGCCTACCAAAAATGTGTCCATCTGTAATGCAACTATTGCTCATATAAAGTGCTCTGATACCTTCGGGTCAAGATCGCGCTATATAAAACTCAGAAAAAAATAAATATATCCTCATTTCACCATGATAAGACTGGGATTATTTTGGTCTTAATTTTGATGCTGCCCCATATTTACGCCACCCTTGTAAATAGGGGCGAGCATCAAAAAGCAATGGGTGTTGCGGTGGAAAGGCCACTACAACACCCATTGGCTGCCCCTTTCACGCTAAGTGCTGTGCAAAAGGGGGCCTTATTCATTAGGCTGAGTTAAGTGGCTTAACGCCGCCTTGTAAATAAGGCACAGGGTTTATCACCACAGGAACGTCACAAAAAGAGCCGTTGCTGTGGCGATAAACTCTTGTAAATATGCAACTATGTTCCTTGCTTGCATTAGGATAAATAGAATCCCTGGAAGGCCCCTGAGTGTCGAACTCTTTACTTTTCCACTTTTCTTAAACGTGAATGGCTGTTAGTGTGTCTTATTTTTTCATCGACGTAGGTCAGCCAGTCCCAGAGAGGCAACTTCATTTTGCATCAAAATGTCTCCCAATGAACGCAGCAGGATGCACTCTTTAATGTAGCTGCAACATAAGATGGTCGCGCGCCCGAATTCCAGATGCCCCCTATCTAGCACCTGCAAAGCTTTTCATCCGAGCTACGTAAACAATATAAAAGGATACTGGCCAATGTTTTCCCCATTTTATCAGTGTACAAGTAGCACAAACATTTGACATGCTCAGCGCTTACATAAACATTTAGGGCCAGATGTATCAAGCGTTTTTCCCGTTCGCAAACGGGCCGATTCACAGAATTGTCCCGTTTGCGAACGGGAAAATGCCTTTTGGGATGTATCATCCCAAAAGGCATTCACAAAATAGAGAATCGCAAAAATTGCGATTCCCTATTTTGTGAATGCATTTAAGGAATCGCAATTTGCAATTCCTTAAGTGAAATGCAGGAAGGAAAAAAAATGTGTGACCTGCCTTTAAGGAATCGCAAATTACCACCAACTTCAAGTTGGTGGTAATATGCGAATTCCATGAAAAATTCACTTTTTTGCATTTTTCAAGGTGCCATGTGGCGTACATACATGCCCTTAGGGCGTGTATGTGTGCCGCATGTGCACACATGTATATTCCAGGGGTGCAACAGGATGTCCATTTGGCACCCTTGCACCCTTGAAATTGCATGCGCAATTTGCGAGTACCTATTGGGTACTCGCAAATTGTGCATGCAATTCCCATTCATTCCTATGGGCCTCTAGGCGCATAGGAATGAATGGGAAGCCATTCCTTATTTGCGACTCGCAATTTGCGAGTTGCAAATAAGGAATATGTAGGAATCGCAATTATTATTGCGAAACCTACATACATTGCATGCGATTCCATAATAGCGAATCGGTAAAATTTGCTATTATGGAATCGCAAAATCCAATATTGATACATCTGGCCCTAAGAGTGTTGCTTGCGACGTGCTTTTGTTGCCTGGTGGTGCAGGGAATGCAAGAGTACCTGTTAGGTTCAGTGTGCATCTTTCATGCCTCCTCACTGAGGGGCATATCAACAAAGAACAGCGATAAACATCGCTGAGCAGGCATAGCGCGGATTAGCTTAACGCCGGCTATCGCCGGATTTAATCGCCGAGATATCGCGTTATTAACAACGCATATCTCCACAGCGATATTAAATCCGGCGATAGCGGTGAAATCTGCGCACATCGCAGGAAATCCAGCGCTACAACGGAAGCGATCAGGTAATCCTTGCTAATAGGGAGATGTGGATTCAGCCATAGAATCCACCTCCCATCATATGTATAGCTAAGTCTGCTTTTTAGCAGACGTTAGCTTTCGGCGTTATCCGCGATTAGCGCGGATTCTAACGTCGGAATTGGTGTCCTGGGCCAGCTTGTTGATAGGGAGTAGTGCTGTAACTCCTTGGTTCCCGTGTTGTGTTAGTAGGACACGCCCACTTTGCATCTCATTAGAGATGCAAAGCGAGGCGTCGGTAATAAGGCTGCTAACATGCGCTAATGCATGTTAGCACTGCCTTGTAAATAGGGCGAAAGCATTATCTCCGCTTTTTTGGCTTTAAAAGCCAAAAAAGCGGAGATAAAGCCCTTGATAATATGCCCCTAAATTCTTGGATAAAGCAATGTAGCACACGTGAATTGGGCCTTAATTCAAGCAAGCTCAACGTCAACGGCCTCCTACATCCGCGTTGAGTTGTAAAAGGCTGTCATAATTAACGTGCCAATACTTTGAAGGCAGAAGAATGAACATGTACTTTCCATGATAACCTATATTTTACTGAAAAATGTAAGCAGTAGAGCCTAATTACACTTATTGTCTTTTCTATCAACATTCTGGGAGCGGAAAATGCAGCTCGCTCTACGAAGAGTATCCAGATGTTATTGCTGTCTTGTTCTCAACGTCTGTGGGAAGCCGCCAGTTCTCTGATGTTGAGCATACAAGCAGCAGGGGTTCCAGACAGGAAATGATTGCACAGTGTTTTCTGAATTCGAGTTTGTTCTGTGCGTGGTGAAATGCTAAGGTGGTTCTGAGATGTAAACACCAGCATGGGCCCAAGTCATTTTTCATTTCGTTCTAGTTGCTGCTCTGTGTTTTTTTTTATACCATCAAAGTAAAGATTGTGCGATTATATGGAAAAATAGGTGATTGAGCTACCACAATTATTGACACATGCCACCAAGTTGTAACCCACTATCTATAAAGTTTTAGTGCCTTTTCTTAACGCAAATTATATCAACATTTTCCCTTCAGAAGAGCATAAATGAGGGCTTTGACACCAAATTGCATGAAGCGGACACATAGAAGTTGTCCCTTGACTTCTAATCAGCTCGAGTTGTTCCCCACTCAACGGGAATAATGAATATATGTATATTCCAGATATTTTCACCAGGGCCAGGAGCTTCAAAGGCCAATGAGCACTCTTCGTGTGAAAAAATGAGGGTCCCATCACTTAGAGCTCCAGTTACTGGGTCTGTGATGGAAAGTTTGCTTCACGAGGCGTCTTCGACTCTCCAGCTCGACAAGGATAAATATGCAAAGTCTAGCTCAAGGGAATGGGTGTGGGGCGAGGCTGGGCACTGTGCAACACAATTATCATATTTACCATAGAAAGCTAATGCCAGTCAGAGTTATAAATGATATACATAGAATAGCATAACTGCTAAATCAGATATTAGAAAGTACACAACAGAATACTCAAATAGTGGTGTGAAAAATTGTAAAAGTATGTATCTTGATATGAACACTATGGGGTTGATTCCGATCCCGGTCGGAGGCGCACCTAATACCATTCGGCCGGGAAAAAAGCCAGGCGAATTCCTGTTTCCCGACCGATTCGCACATACGTCCGAACGAGCAAGTACGATGCGCACAACTGCCCAAATCCCGACCCAGTCGTACTCACCCAATACAGGTCCAGTTCTCCGACCGATGCGGATCCGGAAACGCAGAATCGAGTCACACGGAAGCCAAAATAAAGCCCCGTCCGGCCGGACAAGTACGATGCGCTTTCCATACGCGCCGAACCCGTCGCTACGCACAGCACGTCAAAGCATCCGGGAGAGGCGCACATAAGCTCCGATTCGCGCCACAAGACGATCCACGGCTACGAGACGAACATGCCAGCGACGAGGACGAGGCGAAGCAAAGAGAAAGACGAACGAGACGAACCAACCATGAATCCCATCGTGCCGATCCTACCAATATTCTACATCTATTACCGGAACAGGCACGGACGCGTACGGCGCAGAAGGTAAGTCAGACACCAACCACAAAAACAAACTACACGTACCTGACATATCACACACACACAGAGGGATGCAGAAATTACTTACACCAGCAACAGCAGCACCATAGGGGCGGGATGGCCATCACCAATGCCACATATACACATAGGGGCCTGGATGCCAACAACTAACACCACCCCTACCCAGGGGGTGCTAGATGCCTGTCACTACTACCACCTCTACCCATGGGGGGCAGGATGCCTGTCACTACTACCACCTCTACCCATGGGGGGCTGGATGCCTGTCACTACTACCACCTCTACCCATGGGGGGCTGGATGCCCACCACCACTACCACCCCTACTCAGGGGGTGCCAGATGCCTACCACTACTACCACCTCTACCCATGGGGGGCAGGATGCCTGTCACTACTACCACCTCTACCCATGGGGGGCTGGATGCCTGTCACTACTACCACCACTACTACCACCTCTACCCATGGGGGGCTGGATGCCTACCACTACTACCACCTCTACCCATGGGGGGCTGGATGCCTACCACTACTACCACCTCTACCCATGGGGGGCTGGATGCCTACCACTACTACCACCTCTACCCATGGGGGGCTGGATGCCTGTCATTACTACCACCTCTACCCATGGGGGGCTGGATGCCCACCACTACTACCACCCCTACTCAGGGGGTGCCAGATGCCTACCACTACTACCACCTCTACCCATGGGGGGCTGGATGCCTGTCACTACTACCACCCCTACTCAGGGGGTGCCAGATGCCTACCACTACTACCACCTCTACCCATGGGGGGCTGGATACCTACCACCACTACCACCTCTACCCATGGGGGGCTGGATGCCTACCACTACTACCACCTCTACCCATGGGGGCTGGATGCCTGTCACTACTACCACCTCTACCCATGGGGGGCTGGATGCCTACCACTACTACCACCCCTACTCAGGGGTGCCAGATGCCTACCACTACTACCACCTCTACCCATGGGGGTGGATGCCTGTCACTACTACCACCTCTACCCATGGGGGCTGGATGCCTACCACTACCACCACCTCTACCCATGGGGGCTGGATGCCTACCACTACTACCACCTCTACCCATGGGGGCTGGATGCCTACCACTACTACCACCTCTACCCATGGGGGGCTGGATGCCTACCACTACTACCACCTCTACCCATGGGGGGCTGGATGCCTACCACCACTACCACCCCTACTCAGGGGGTGCCAGATGCCTACCACTACTACCACCTCTACCCATGGGGGGCAGGTTGCCTACCACCAACAACACCCCTACTCACAGGATGGCTAATGCATGACACAACAAGCACACACCAACATAAGGAATGCAACAAAAAGACATTTCCCCCCAACACCATGACAAGCGTGTGTAGACTGTGTCAAATGCCTACAACACTGAACATGACTTTGAACATACAATGTGACCCCCTATCACATGTGTCACACATAAATATGTGTGGCCCCCACAATGCAAGCAGACCATGACCACTGTGGCAATGGGGTCCAACCCCCATCATCACAGTGACCAAAAGGTAAGTGTGGGGTCCATAGCTGAAGCACATTTTGAACATTGTGGCAATGGGGTCCAACCCCCATCATCACAGTGACCAAAAGGTAAGTGTGGGGTCCATAGCTGAAGCACATTTTGCACATTGTGGCAATGGGGTCTAAACCCCCATCATCACAGTGACCAAAAGGTAAGTGTGGGGTCCATAGCTGAAGCACATTTTGCACATTGTGGCAATGGGGTCTAAACCCCCATCATCACAGTGACCAAAAGGTAAGTGTGGGGTCCATAGCTGAAGCACATTTTGAACATTGTGGCAATGGGGTCTAAACCCCCATCATCACAGTGACCAAAATGTAAGTGTGGGGTCCATAGCTGAAGCACATTTTGAACATTGTGGCAATGGGGTCCAACCCCCATCATCACAGTGACCAAAATGTAAGGGTTGACATTGAAAAAGCTGCAACTGCCAAACTGCATGGATGATTCCTGGTCACAGAACAACAAACACATCAGTGGCAAAGTAGTGCTTGTGTCCCAACATAGATTGTGTGAGGCAAACAGTGCAGTGCAAATAAGACATACCTTTGGCCATGTGCAGACAAACATCACCCATGGGGGCTGACACTGTCAACATCCATCAATGACACAATGACAGAAGTGACCATCATAATGCAGACCCACATATATGCACCAATGGGCACACAAATGTAGATACCCTGTGGAGACTGTAGATGTGAGGTGAACAAATAACATACCATGGCAGCAATGGGACACACAAACAATGATCATTGTGCTGACTGATGACCTAGGAGTCCCAGGGACAGCAGGTGAAACCCACCAAACAACATACAGCCAATAGCACACCAAAGATATGCCAATGCAGTGGTGCAGATGCACAAACAGGCAGACCCACACTGCACATCAAACACAACAGGTGAGGGGGGGGTGCCAGTGTCCCCAGGCAACCACACAACACATGATGAGGCCTGAATACCAATTACACAGATGCACATACAGTGCCACACAAAAGTAACTCATGGATCCAAATCCCCTATGTGGGCAATCAGGCATTGTTAGATGAGAGGGAGCACAAATTACACATGTCACACAAGCTTGTAGGAACAGCAACTAACACAGCAAGAGACAGACCCACCACAGCACTACCCCCAGGGACCCCATATTGTACTGACACTAGCCTGCATGATAATCCCACTGTGATGACAATGTTAGATGTCGTTCACACTGTGAACCCCAGCCATGTGTCCTGAGCAACTAACTACCATCACACCTACACAAGCTCCAATCAATCAGCACGGCCTGCCAGCCAAGGCCAATATGGAGGTAGGGGTCTGGCCGTGCAACAACTCACTTTTGCACACACTCAACACCACACACCCTGATCTCCACCAATGTGCAGCAGTGAAGCTCACATGGACTGGTGACATTGCACATGCACCCATGACAATACCAGGGGTGGTGGTGGGAACCAAGGTGCAGAAACCCATCACACATGGCCAGTCAACAAGACTTGTCAATGTCTGACACACAGCACAGTATGCTGTACATGGGCATGATGTGAAATCCACCACAATCAATGGGATCCTGGCCATAGTCACACACCAATGAAGAAGCCAAGGTGACACACGAAGAACACACGTACACCACTACCAACATTGCAGCTCTGACCCTGAGGAGTGGCAGCAGTCACACACACAACGTGTCACAATCACTGTAAGCTAACACAAACTGTAAATCACATTACTCGTGTAAACAACAAGTGCCAAGGGGAATCCTGAATGTGTCCCATCTGCGTTTGCCCACATCCCCAGCACTGACAACAAAGACAACCTGGGATGACAACCTCATGAACATTAGTTTGCCATGCACCCACATCACAGAGAAACCAGGTCCAAGATGCTGGATGAACACAGAACAACTCAGCAAGCATCACAAACAGGAACATCCCTAGGGACACAGCCTGTGTAGGAAAAGGGAAGGGAACACGCACAGACATGCTTACACAACACAGGCCCACGCAATGTCACCAGATTACACACTGCCATGAGGGCACACCACTCCTGTGGAAGGTCCGCTGTGCCAAACCTTGTCTGTGCACGACCCAAACATGTCAGCAGAACACTCCGTCAGTGAGTCAACAACCACAACACACAGAAGGCTCTGCTCACATCAGCCTGGGTACGGGGGTGTCACGTCAGTCATCTGCACACACACCAAACACGTGTCAAGCAAATTGCACTGTATACACAGATGAGTCCTTCGACATTGATGTGCAAAACTGCATGTCCAGTGGAGCTGGGCACACAGTCAGGGAAATCGGAACATTGAACAGGGGTAAGCCCACCAGATGTGCATCAGTGTAAGACAAAGATGTTCATTTACAAATGCAAAAAGGACATCCCTGTGTCAAATGCTGAACATTACACCCTCAGACTGTAGCAAAGGATGCCATAGATCCAGAATACAACAGGACACATATCCCATGGACCACATGGAGTCCATCACTGCAAAACTTCATCGTCCTGATGTGAACACTATTACAACTGCAAATGCAGGATGCTACTCGTCCACATCATGTACATCAAAAGAAAACCCAAAAGTAAACAAAAAGAGGCTTTATTCAGCAAATGTCAGGGTAAAAACGGAAGTCCAAAAGAAACTAAGGCCAATGGCCAGTCCAAAATCACAGTACCAACGGGGTGAGAAGTGACAACTGGTCACACATTGCTTGCCTGCACTGGTACGGTTGGGGGACATCACCCTTGGAGGGGCATACAAGGGGCAGGCCAGGCACCGCAGGGACAGGATCAGGGGATGGCAGAGTGAGGCAGTGAAGGGGTGGTGGGTGCAGGAGTGTCACCGGCAACTGCAGTGGAGGTGTCTGACTCAGGGGGTCCGGCACCACCGTGGTACACAAGTCAGTTGGTGTGGGTGCCGCAACCACTGCAGTGGGCTGGACTGATGTAGTGGACTGGGTACCCACTGCTGTGCCCGAGTCAGACGTGGTGGTTGTGGACTCCACTGCAGTGCATGACTCCAAGGGAGTGGAAGGGTGGGCAGTTGAGGTGGGCAGGACAGAGGGGGGGGACCCGGTCCCCACAACAGTGCCACTAACAGGCAGAGCGTCTGGGTTGGGGGTGGAAGAGCAAGTGGCAGGGGGGGAGGGCCTAAGCAGTCTGGGGATGCGGTATCGGTGTGTGGGGGAACCTGGGGCAGGGTGTGGCGGGGGAACCTGTGCAGTGGTGGCCTGGGGGATGGAGGAGAGAGACTGGGCGCTGGAGCTGCGTGGTGGTGGTGGGGTCTTGCTCTTCCTGCTCCGGGGGGACTTCCGAATGGGCTCCTGTGTCTGCCTGCGCCTGGGGGAGGGTGTCCGGGGGCGAGGGGTACTCCTCTCTGTGTGGGTGGACTTCCTCTTCCCCTGGTGTGCTCGGTCAGCAGGAATGGTGGGGAAGAGGCCGAGGTCACACAGGAAGACCTGCTTTGTAGGTGGGGTAGCAGGCGAGGCAAGGGAAGGGGTCTTGGAGGGAGAGGATTTGGAGGACTGCGGAGTGAATGTGGATGCCTGTGTGTGTGTGTGTGTGTTCCCCATCCCCTGTGTCTGTGGTATCAGTCCCCTGAGGATGCTTGTGTGCACGTCTTGCCTTACTCTTGGGTGTGTCTGTGCTGCTCGTGTCTGTGTGTTTGGATGACTGTGCAGGTGTGCATGTGCTTTGGACAGGTAGGGGAGCAGGAAGTGTGGATGGGGCAGAGGTGGGAGGGGTGAGGGACTGTTGGAGGAGGGACACTGCTGCCGTCAGGGAGGAGTCCATGGACCTATTGCTCCTCTGTAGGGCAGACATACCCGTCGAGATGCCCTCCATGAACGACAACAGCTGTGTCAACAGAGTGGTGTGTGCATGGAGGACACTCAGCATTGCTGTCTGCCCTACATGGAGCTGCCGAAGGAGGTACACAGACTCCTCACTCAGGGCAGCAGGGGACACAGGGGCAGGGGGGGTGCGATGCCTAGCACGAAGGAGACACGCTCCCGAGCACGGGAGCCTCCACGGACCTCAGGAATGGGAGCCGATGGGAGGGCGGTGGTGGTGGTGGTGGTGGCGGGGCCAGACAGACTAGCTGGCCTTTGGTGGCTGCCGAGACCCGCCTCCACAAGGGAGTCATCCTCCGAGCTGCTGTGGTCCCCAGCTGAGGTGGATGGTGCTGAGGACTCCTCGGTGTGGCTCCCCTCGCCCTCCGTGCCCCTGGGTCCCTCTGACCACTCGTCCGATGCTGACCCAGTCTGGCTCCGCTGCTCCTCCTGGTCCATGGAGCTGTCCCCTCCTGTGGCCGTATCTGTAAACAATTAGGGAAACAGACAAACATCAGTCACCTGCACTTACCGCACACACCACAGTAAGTACAGTACATTACAGAGCAAGCCCTGGCATCCTTAGTTGAACATTGCCTAAAGTCCTCACACAGATTCGGGGAAGCCAATTGTCAGTCTGATGGTCAACCATGGGACTCACACCCCTCCTGCCCTTGCACCCATCTGTCTGGTGCCTGTCTGATGGTAAGACCCCAGTGTGGACACATGCACCACCTACACAGTTGTTGGACATTGCAGGGAACACGGTGAAGCATGTGAACATGCACACATCACATCTCTTGCCACTGAGTCAGTGCAGGTGTTCGGATAAAGGGATGGCCAGATTCTAATTAGAAATGCATGTGATGCATACCAGCACCAGACACCATGATGCACCCATGTCCGGATAGTCAATGCCACAATGGGGTGCATGTTGCACATGTCACTCCCCTGCAGGATCAGTCCCAGGAAGTTGAATGCCATGACACAGGAATGCGTGCAAAGTCATACATTACTGTCTCAAGTCACATGGCCATGGCAGCCAGACAACAACAGTCTGCACTGTGTCACAATCTGAGGGCATGGGGAATGCAAGTTATGTGACTGACAAGTGCACATGTCCATCCCCCAAAAACCACATCATCTGTACTACTATTTGTCCATGTCATACCAACTGGACATATGGGGGACATGAAACACAACTCTCTGAACATGAGCACCTCACAGTGTGCTGTGAAGGAAAATACAGCTGCCTGAAAGTCACAGTCGCAAACACCTGTGTGCACAGTCAAGTGATCAGACACCTATAGGTCACAGAAGTATCGTCTATCATGGTCACATCTCAGATGGCATGCTGAGCCCCAAACGATGAACATACCAGTAGTCCTGACAATGAAGACACAGCACAATGAGACAGAGGCAGACACCTGAGGGTACATTTCACTGATCACAACATGCCAGATGATACACGGGAGTGGGAGTACAGAGTGTATTGTATGCACTGGAGTAGGCATGACTGTCCAGCTCCACCTGTAAGAGGGATGAGTCCTGGACAGTAGGCAGGTGGCTAAGCATGTGTGACACACTGGATACACATACTCCTGAGGCCCAAATATTGTTCCCACCAGCAGCATGGGTTTGTGCCACATTCCCCAGGGACATGTGGTGAGTCAGAGCAGCAAGCGGACCACATATCAAAGTTACACGCAGATCACATGTCAGAACTTAGGCATTGTGTAAGCAATTGACCCACCCATGAATCGCACAACATACTCACGGGAACAAATGCTGTCCCCCACCTTGAGCAAAGCAAAATGCAATGACACAGTCCCCAAATGATACAATTTCCTGACTATAAGGGCCACACATATGCGTATCAGAGGAGAAGTGGGCATGTAACAAATAAGGGACATGGGTCCTGGACCACATGACTGATGTACTGTGGAAGTTTAACCAGGCCAGAGGAGGGCACATAGCATGTCAGAGAAAGTGCACAGTGCAGTCATGGACTCACCCCATTCCTTGCTGCTGTCTGTCCTTCAGCTGCCCATCCAGGTCAGGGAAGACCACCGCCAGGATCCGGAGCATGTGGGGGGTCAGGGACGGGTGTCCGCCCCTCCTGCGAGGAGGCGACAGCTTCAGCTGGACCCTTGCGATCCTCCGGGTCCAGCCACGAAGGTCCTGCCACCTCTTTTGGCAGTTGCGGATCCTGCGCCTGTAGACCCCCACGGATCTTACTTTCCGGGCGATGGTCAGCCAGATGTCCTGCTTCTGGTGGGCATCAACCTGTGAGGATGACAAAGTGAAAAGGCCATTACTACACATGCAACATATACGTGCATCCGTTGGATATACATGTCTCAGTTACAGGGGCATATGATGTACACAGGCAGTGCAACAATGGCTATGAACAGTTTGCCAGCAGTCACTACATGGTATCATTGCATGGGAAGTAAACCTAGTTGGAATGCACTGTTACTGCACTGTACCAGTTCAGTGCATGTAACTACACACTTTGGGGTGTGACAACTACTCAGTGGGCATGCTAGCCAGTGGTGTGCACAGTGAAAGTCCTGCTAGTCAGACAACATGCACAATTACTGATGCAGTGGACAGCACACTCACCTGCTCCCCTGGTTTCCCATACAGCTTGCTGTACTGTGGAAGGAGGCTGTCCAGCAGGGCCTGGTTCTCCTCAAGGCTGAAGGCTGGGGCTCTCTCCACAGTACGTGCCATTGCAGGAGCCAGAGGATGCATAAACAGCAGCAGTGTTGGTGGCAGATGTCGTCCTGGAGCATGTAGAGCAGGCAAGTGAGCTCTCAGGGGAACAGCCAGCATTATATGTGTGCTGCAGAGGCAGATACTGTCCCATGTGTCCAAAGTGATAGGTCCAAGTCGTTTGCATCTTCTAAATCTGACCAATCCATGGTATAGCAGCACTAATACACGCCCACGGCATCCTTCAAATCTTCAACTTCATGACACCGATGATTTTGCAACATTGTTGTGGCTGGCCAACTGAATTCACTGCATCAGACTCGTTGGAGCTTCGAAAACGCGTCCGTTGCCATGCCAGGCCCCAGCCAATGTGTGCGCACCGATCGGTCCATTGCTGTACAACGCGTACCCGGGATACAACGCGTACACGCTCACATTGAATGCAATGGGCCGGCCGGGCACACCCATCGGTCCATTGCAGTTCAACGCGTACCCGCGATACAACGCGTACCCGCTCACATTGAATGCAATGGGCCGGCCGGGCACACCGATCGGTCCATTGCAGTTTAATGCGTACCCGCGATACAACGCGTACCCGCTCACATTGAATGCAATGGGCCGGGCACACCGATCGGTCCATTGCAGTTCAACGCGCACTCGGGATACAACGCGTACACGCTCACATTGAATGCAATGGGCCGGCCGGGCACACCGATCGGTCCATTGCAGTTCAACGCGTACCTGTGATACAACGCTGCACCCGCTCACATTGAATGCAATGGGCCGGCCGGGCACACCGATCGGTCCATTGCAGTTCAACGCGTACCCGCGAGACAACGCGTACTCCGCTCACATTGAATGCAATGGGCCGGCCGGGCACACCGATCGGTCCATTGCTCTACAACGCGTACCCGGGATACAACGCATACACGCTCACATTGAATGCAATGGCCAATGTGTGCGCACCGATCGGTCCATTGCTGTACAACGCGTACCCGCTCACATCGTATGCAATGGCCAATGTGTGCGCACCGATCGGTCCATTGCTGTACAACGCGTCCCTGTACAAGTCACTGGCATATGTCACCATGCCTGTCACAGGTGAACATATGCCAGCCACATATACTTCCCAGGGAGTGAGGGGCACACCTACAACACCACAGCCTGTCCACACTGTATCCTAAGGCATGTAAGGCTGCATTACATGTTCCGTGTATGGGGGTCAACATGTTGTTTTTTGGGTGGCACTTGGGGGCAGCCACTCCCAGGCTGTGCACGTGTTCATGGAGACAGAATCCTTGGTGTGTTGTGCACATGAACACTGTGGTGTGCAACTGTTCATTTCAGGGCATGTGGCATGGTCACATTTCATGGTTGTGTATGTGTACGTCATGTCACATACCC
Source organism: Calotriton arnoldi (assembly GCA_963921515.1). NCBI lineage: Eukaryota > Metazoa > Chordata > Amphibia > Caudata > Salamandridae > Calotriton > Calotriton arnoldi. The sequence goes on from CAWUFW010003015.1 coordinate 1,536,986, forward strand.
CTGAGTCCCATGTGGGACGGTATGTACGTCCCAGGGTGACCCATTGCCACAATTGTGATGGCCCTCCACAGTCTGTGTGCATGTCGTGTTTACAATGTCTCTGATTCCATGTGCACAATGGGAGACAGTCTCCATATCCATGTTGTTTGTGCATGGACTTTGATGTTGTGCGTGTGTGTGTCACAGACGTCCATGTCTGACCTGCCGAGGAAACAGGGACCACTACCTGTGGGGGTCATGGTTGTTTAGCTGTGGTGTATTCATGATGCACCATGTCATGCCAGTGTCCATGTGTCAATACAGGGTCCCTGGGAATCTACCTGTCGATGAGCTGTGATGCCTGGGGCACATCTGTCCTCACATGTCACTGTGGTGTGTGTTTGGAACGTGACAGCAGTACATGGGTACTGTGACACAGCCTAATGATATCCCATAGCACAACCTGGGACTTGTTGAGGACACATGTTGAACTGTGATGTTAGATGTTAGCCATGTAGGTGCCATACATGTCCTTACAGAACGGCACACGCATCATGTACTTGTGTCTCGTAATGATGTATCATGTGATATTGAGTCTGGTCTATGCCACATATGTGGGGTGACTGACAATCTTTCTTTCTTCACCTATGCACGGCAGGGCACCAGCTGTCCATCGGCCATTCCCTGACCTTGCAATGGTGGTTGAACGGGACTGCATCCGACGGTACCGCTTCACCAGGCCACTGATTGAGGAATTGACGGTGCGGTTGGCCCCACATTTGCAACCTGGCCGGACATACCCTACAGCGCTGACCCCCAAGGTGAAGATGATGGCAGCCCTACACTTCTTTGCCACCGGTACCTTTCAACACACTGTGGCGTCTGCTGGTGGGATGTCACAGACCATGTTCAGCCGTGTGCTCCGTGACGTTTTGGAGGCTATGTTGAGGTACCTGAACCAGTACATCTATTTCCCTAGACTTCAACAACTCACTGACATGAAGAGTGACTTCTATGCCCTGGGGAGGATGCCGCATGTCATTGGCTCCATTGATGGTACACATGTGGCTTTGGTACCACCACAGGCCCAAGAGCAGGCATACAGGAACCGCAAACACTACCATTCGGTCAATGCACTGGTGGTATGTCTTGCAGATATGAGCATCACACACGTCTGTGCCCGTTTCCCGGTTCTGCACACGATGCCTACGTGATGAGGTAGTCGCATCCCGAGGATGATGTCACAGATGCGGAACCAGCGTGCCTGGCTTGTTGGTGTGTACTGACTTTGTACCATCGTGTGTGTTCTGCAATGTAGTGTTCCACCCTCTTTTCCAACTCAGCTAATGTGCAATTGTCTGTATGTTGGTGACTCCAGATACCCCAACATGCCGTGGTTGCTGACGCCCCTCAGGAACCCTGTGACACCAGCCCAGATGCGCTACAATGAGGCACATGGTCGGACCAGGAGAGTGATTGAGCGGACATTTGGTCTCCTGAAGAGCCGCTTCCGCTACCTAGATAAGACAGGAGGGGCCCTCCCATATGCCCCAGCAAAGGTGTGCAAGATTGTCATCGTCTGCTGCATGCTACACAACCTGGCAGTGTGGAAGGAGTTGCCTCTCATCCTGGATGACGATGACCAACATCTGCCACCTGTGGAGCATCCTGGGCTGGACCACGATGCCAGTGGTGATGATGATGATGAGGGTGATGTCCGCACACAGCTCATCACCAACTTCTTCAGCTGAATGTGAGTATCCAGGGATGTTATGTCAATGATGTGAGTTTGCATGATATGTGTTGGTGGTGCTCTGGTGCTGTTTGAGTGTGTCCATGTGCTACTTGACTGGATGCGTGCAGCAATGTGTCCTTACAGGTAGTCTGTACTCCACAACAGTGTTGACATGCTAACTTGGTCCTGGGTGGGTATCTTGTGACATGTATTGGGCATGAGTATTGCAGTTCTGTCCTGTTCTTCAGTGCTTTTGACTGTGTGTCATTTCTGTCCTTCACAGGGTACTTTCAGAGTTGTTTGGTCAACTGTGATCCCCCGACACCGTGAATCAACTTCCAGGGTGGTAGCTGTCGTTTCCCTACAGGTGATGTGCGCCACACCCATGGACTTCCTTTCTTCTACACTTGTTGACTGTGTGCCCACTGCCAGGTGGGATTACCTTGCATCTGTAGTGGTTACAACATGTTGCAAATGTGTAATAAACCTGTGTTTCACTTTGTGATGTGCGTTGTCTGTGGTCACACATCTGACTGACATTTGCTTCCTGCACCAGTGGGCTAGTTAACACAGACTGTGAATAGGTGTTGTGTCTGTGCATTGCACTGTATTTCCTGGCAACATCAGTGTAGGTGATGAGTCAGATGGCCCTGGTGTGTATGTGTTGTGTAGCCCTGGTGGTGTGTCTCCCTCATATGTGTCACGTCGCCATGACTCACATGCCGGTGTTGTACTTGCTGTAGCAGTTAGCATGCACAGTGTCATTTCACAGATCATCATCTCCACTTCAGAAACAACGTTGTAATCACAACAGAGGCAAGTATGGTGTAATAGTGAGTTTAAGGACATACATGTGTGAGTATAGTGCACAGGATGGTGGGTGCTGTACATTGTGATTGTAATCCAAAGTTCCTAGATGATTTGGAAGTCCTGATAGCAGAAATGTCCTGAGTAAAGTCCACAGTCATCTGATACATTGGTCCAACTTGAGCTCCCCATGTCATGTGGGAGAGTTGTGTTGCATTCGACAGGGTGAAGAGTTTGCGCACAAAGGTGATTTTCCGGAACAGGTGTTGGCTTCCTGGGGGTTGTGCATGGCCATCAGCCTCTCAGTTGTCCTTCCTCGGACGACCCCTCTTCTTTGGGGGGGCCCTCAAGTGCAGGCTGCTGCGGTGCAGGGGACTCTCCACCAGAGTCATCCTCCCTCCCTGTGGCAGTTGCAGTTGTTGCAGCACCAGATGTTGTGGGCACACAGGGAGGTGTTGACATGTTGGTGCACATCTGGCGGAGGCACTGTAATATGTCCCTATGCCCCGCCGTCTGTTCTTGCAATGTGTCCCACTTGGACTCCATGTGGGACATGTGTAAGTCCAAGCGGGCATGATGGGCAGCCTGCTGCTGTTGAATGTCCCTGAGGATCCCCACTACCTGGCTGAACTCTCCGGTGCTAGTCTGGTACACATCAGCTATGCATACCAGTTGTGGGTCATCATGCAGTCCAGACCCCTCTGCAAGCAGCGACCTATGTCTACCACCCCTCCCACCACCCCTGGCGACACGTGAAGAACCTGCGTTGGCACGCACAGGTGACCCTGGGCCCCCTTGGGGGTTGTTGCTGGTATTGGTGTCCGTAGCTCCACGTTGGGCCGGGGTCCGTGTGCTGTTGGTGGTGGTGGTCCTTGGTCTGTCCATGTCGGCAGGGGTGGTCTGTGTGTTGGCAGTTGTTGGAGGGGTGGGTGCAGGGGTTGCAGCTGGTGGTCCTGCTGGTGCTGCATGATGACTCACTGCGGAGGTGCCAGGTAGGTCTTCGTCATCCGAGGTGGGCAGAGGCTGTTCCACACCAGTGAGCTCAGTGTCCCCCGGAGCCTGGGACAGGGACTCCTCAGCGTCTGCTGCTGTGTCCCCATCATCACCTGTATTTGGAAGAGACACACAATGTATGTAATGTTTCTACAGGCATCAATGGTTCAAACATCTGACAGTTGTGACTGTACCTCTGGATGCGGGCCTGTACATTGCATTGTCCTAAGTTGTCACAGTCAGCTGTTGATATTGGTGTAGCACATTGTCCTGACAACATGAAGCATTTCAATGTGAATGTTGAGGTGTGTGCATAGCCAGCATTGGTGGTATTTGGTTGACATCCGGACATCCTTCTCCCTCCAGGCCAGTTATCCCACCATGAAGCATGCCACCCTTGCAGTGGGTGCAGGTTGACTCTCAGGATGTCAGTCAGTGGTGTCCTGCTGTTGGTTGGTGGCCAGTTCCCAGCATGGCCTTGTGCTCCCCACAACAGAGCAGCAGTGTCAGACATCTTATGGGGCTTTCCACTCTCTGTGAGGTGTGCATGGTTCAGTGTGAGCTTGCTGGGCCATGTGGGGGGGATGTTGAGCTGTGAATACCACTCCCATCATGCTATTGCCTCCACCCCCTTCCCAGCATGCCCATACTTCCTTCCTTTTGAGTGTACTTCACTGTGTGTGGGTGTGACAGCAATGGCAAGATGGCTGACAGTGGTGTCCTGCTGTTGGTTGGTGGCCAGTTCCCAGCATGGCCTTGTGCTCCCCACAACAGAGCAGCAGTGTCAGACATCTTTGATGGGGCTTTCCACTCTCTGTGAGGTGTGCATGCTTCAGTGTGAGCTTGCTGGGCCATGTGGGGGTGGGGGTGTTGAGCTGTGACTACCACTCCCATCATGCTATTGCCTCCACCCCCCTTCCCAGCATGCCCATACTTCCTTCCTTTTGAGTGTACTTCACTGTGTGTGGGTGTGACAGCAATGGCAAGATGGCTGACAGTGGTGTCCTGCTGTTGGTTGGTGGCCAGTTCACAGCATGGCCTTGTGCTCCCCACAACAGAGCAGCAGTGTCAGACATCTTTGATGGGGCTTTCCACTCTCTGTGAGGTGTGCATGCTTCAGTGTGAGCTTGCTGGGCCACGTGGGGGGGATGTTGAGCTGTGACTACCACTCCCATCATGCTATTGCCTCCACCCCCTTCCCAGCATGCCCATACTTCCTTCCTTTTGAGTGTACTTCACTGTGTGTGGGTGTGACAGCAATGGCAAGATGGCTGACAGTGGTGTCCTGCTGTTGGTTGGTGGCCAGTTCCCAGCATGGCCTTGTGCTCCCCACAACAGAGCAGCAGTGTCAGACATCTTTGATGGGGCTTTCCACTCTCTGTGAGGTGTGCATGCTTCAGTGTGAGCTTGCTGGGCCATGTGGGGGGGATGTTGAGCTGTGACTACCACTCCCATCATGCTATTGCCTCCACCCCCTTCCCAGCTTGCCCATACTTCCTTCCTTCTGACTCTGCTTCCCTGTGGGGTAGTGTGCCTGTGCTGAATGGATGGCTGACAGTGTTGTCCTGGCGTTTGTTTGGCTACAAGTCCCATGTGTGTCACTGTGCTTCCCACAGCATGACCCAGGGTGGTGGTTCTTTGTGGGAAAAATATTTTTAGTGTGAGGCAATGCATTTTCCCAGGTGAGTTGTGTGTAGTTTGGGTTAGGGTGTGTGTGTGGGAAGAGCTGCTGGTAACTATGGTCATAGCTGTCAGTCCTCCTTCCCACCCAGCCAGATATCCCACCACGGAACGTGCTTCCATTGCAGGGAGTGCAAGTTGTCTTTCAGGATGTCAGACAGTGGTGTCCTGCTGTTGGTTGGTGCACAGTTCCCAGCAGGGCCTTGTGCTCCCCACAGCAGTAGCCAGTGTCAGCCATCTTGTCAGTTGTTTTCCACTCCCTGTGATGTGAGCATGGTTCAGAGTGGTGTTGATGGGCGTATTGTGATGGTGGGCAATATCTGTGACTACGACTCCCATGATGCTATTGGCTACACTGACTTGACCAGCATACACAGAATTCCTTCCTTTCTGTGGGATTCCCTGTGTGGTGGTGTTGTAGTGGTGGCTACATATCTGACAGTGTTTGTTGGTTAGATTTGTGTCACTGCCTAGCTTTATTTGTTGTAGGGTTTGTACATGTCATGACACAGTTACATATCACTATGAGATGGCATGTATTGTGTTTATCTGACTGACATACACATCTTGGGATGATTCTGGTTTTGTTGCTGTGGATTTGCTAAGGGTGCATGGTTTGACTATCCCCTTGACAGTGTTGTGTGTGTATTGTCACACGATATTGGGTATATTGGTTGTGTACTCACCAGGCTCTGGGATGTCTTCTAGTCCATAGACGCTCACTGGTGGTAGGATGGCCCGCACCTTCTCCTCCCAGGGCCTGAGGTATAGTGGTTTGGCAGGAGGGCCACTGCCGGTGTGTTGGCTCAAGATGTAATCCTTCTTCAGTAGGTCCCTGACCCTCCTGCGCACATCATACCACCTGTTCTGGATGTCTTCCTTTGTGCGCAAACATGGTGATTGTGCGTTCACCCTGTCAACGATCCTCGCCCACATCTTGGTTTTCTGCGACATGGGGGTCTGTTGGACCAGTGTACCAAACAGCTGTGGCTCTACCCTGAGGATCTCATCTACCAGGACTTCCAATTCACTATCTAGGAACTTTGGATTCTTCTTGGGGGCATGGTGATGGGTGGTGGTGGTGAGTGATGTGTGTGTTGGTGTGCAAGTGAGGGTGTGTGAGTGTGTGTTTTGCTGGGTGTATGTGAGGGTGCTATTTGTTGAGGTGCTGATGGTGTGTGGCTTGTGTGATGGATGAGCTGTGAGTGTGTGTGTGGTTGCTGTCTGTTGGTGTTCTGTGCTGGCAGGTCATTTGAATTTGCAAAGGATCATGGTAGGGATTTGTGTCCTTTATATGGGTGGAGTTGTGGGTGTGTCTTTGTTCCCTGTTCCCCCCCCAGTATTTATTGGCTTTGTAATTGCTTGTTTGGCCTTTTTTTTGTGTTTTTCCCTTTGTACTTTTTGTGCATGTAGGAGACGTTCTTCTGACCGAGTCGGACCCTGCAGTTGTCTTGTGCGAGCTTCTCCGAGTCGTTCACGCTGTGTTTGTGCTGTTTCCTGTGCTGCGTACGCGTCGGTCGCGGTGTATTGGGTTGCTTCAGCTCGCTGTTTTGTATGTGTGTCGGTCGTACGGCTTGAGCTCCGTGCGACTCGGTCGTGTTTTCCACGCGTTGCATCGTACTTGGCGGGTCGGAATTCGCGGGTACGTTTCGTTCGGGATTCTTCCTGGTGCGTGTCGGTCGGTTCGATTTGCGTGCTTTTCCAGCCGGATAGCTGTTTTCCGCGCGGTTCGGTCGTTCGGCTTGTGTTCCGTACGAGTCGGTCGGATTTTGCACGCTTTTCATCGTACTTTGCGGGTCGGGCTGCACCGGTACGTGTCGGTCGGAATTAATTCCGGCTCCGAGTCGGTCGGTACGTTTTCCGGCCCGAATCGGAATCGGCCCCTATATTGTGTGTGATTGCTAGATGATCAGGAATATCAGCATGAAAACACAACATCATAATAATGCAATTAAGCGAATTTGATAAGCAATACAGTGAGCATGATCACTAGTGGACGACGATCTGTAAACTTCAACCGTCTACCAAAATGGAGCTATTTTGTCATTAGTTGATAATGTGGACTGTTGCCATTGCTAGTGTTTGTGAAAACCAAGATCAAAGCAAGAACAAAGCAAAAGTAAATCCAAATTATTTACAGTTTACAGTGTGAAAAGGAAGGAGTCAGTGTCTCAAATTTTCAAAGGCAAAAACAACAATTGATTGACAGAGTGCAGAACAATGTCATACATTCACCCCAGTACAGAGATCTGGGCCTAAATCCATCGTTTTTTTGCTCACCATGCCATTCCAGTTTGAACCCAGCCATATGCAAATCAGTCTTGACCCTGTGCCCAATGGGAACTGTCCAGCCCGAACTGCCAGGCCAGGTTCTCCCTTTTCTGGAAACAAGTTCAAAGAGTTTGTTTACTATCTCTAGTAAGGTAAGCTTATCTAAGGGTTTCCGGGTTAGTGTTTTTGATCTTTGGCTTGCCTAAAATGTGAATATCTTGCTCTCTTTGAACTGTAATCTCGCCAGTTTAGAAACTGCTCACTGTAGTGGGGGATCATCCTTGATGATGGTAGGGTGTGAAACACAGTCGGATCCATAGGATGGATGGTAGTTCAGAAGGTAACTAGACAAAATATCGAGAAAAAAAATATAGAATGGACAGAATATCGAAGTCAAAATATAGAATGGACATAATATCGAATGGACATAATATAGTGGTTAAAAATATCGAAATGCAGGTAAGTAATATCGACTGTCAAAATATCGAAGTACATAATATAGGCATTAAAATATATCGAATTTTTAATAATATCGAATTTTTGTAAGTGTTTTCTATGTTAGTATATGTGTTAAAAGTGTATATTATTTTTGTAATGTATGTTTAATTTTTTTAAAGTAATGAATTTTATGTTATTTAATTTTTGCGTAATTTAATTCCGTAGCGGGTTGTGGGTTTATAGGGGAATAGGGTGGGAAGTAATTTAATTATATTAAATTAAATATTAATTTTTAGGAATTATTAATTATTTTTAATTTAATTTTGCGTTTTAGTTCTGTAGCGGGTTGTGGGTTTATAGGGGAATAGGGTGGGAAGTATTTTAATTGTAATTAAGTAAATATTTATTTTAATTTATTTGTATTGATAATTAATTTATTGTTAATTAATTATTAATTGGTAATTAATTTTTATTAACTGGTAATTAATTTTTATTAATTGATAAATTGATAATTATGTTAATTGTATTAATTTATTATTCGGAGCGGGTTGTGAGTTTATAGGGGAATAGGGTGGGAAGTAATTTAATTGCAATTAAGAAATTAATGAAATTATTTTTGTGTATTGATAATTAATTTATTGGTAATTAAATATTAATTGGTAATTTTTTTTATTACTTGTTACATTTCTGGTATTGAAAATTAATTGGTTGTTAATTATTAATAGGTAATTAATTTTTAATAAATAATAATTATTGGCATTTATAATTAATTAATTATTAAATATTTTGTAATTGGTAATTAATTTTAATTAAATTTTTATTGGTATTGATAATTAATTTATTTTTATTTAAATATTAAATCATTACTTTCCCAACTGTTGCACTCACTGGAGTGGGAATAGTAATTTTTACCCTCCCGCTATCCAACGCTTTCCCTACTGTTGCACTCTCTGGAGTGGGAAAAGTAATTTTTACCCCTGCGCTATCCAAAGCTTTCCCTACTGTTGCACTCACTGGAGTGGGAATAGTAATTTTTACCCCTCCACTATCCAAAGGTTTCCTTACTGTTGCACTCTCTGGAGTGGGAATAGTAATGTTTACCCCTACGCTATCCAACGCTTTCCCTACTGTTGCATTCACTGGAGTGGAAATAGTAATTTTTACCCCTACGCTATCCAACGCTTTCCTTACTGTTGCACTCTCTGGAGTGATAATAGTAAATTTGACCCTCCCGCTATCCTACGCTAAAAATATTGAATATTTCTTATTAATATTAAGTTAATATATATATGTATTAAAAAATAAAAATGTATGTTTATTTTTTTATAATTTACATTAATTATTTATTAATTTTAAGGTTATTTAAGTATTTTTAAGTATGTTTCAGTTAATTATATTTATTATTTTATTAATTTTACATTACTTTTAATACATTTAAAAAATTCGATATTTTAACAAACTATATTATTTACAACGATATTTTGGATTCGATATTTTTGTACTTACCTGTTTGTAGATAGGAATTCGATATTTTGGCATTCTATATTTTATCCACGATATTTTGGCAGGTCGATATTTTGGCATTCTATATTCTGTCAGTGATCCAGTTCAGAAGAATACAGGGCCCCTGTAATGTTGCAAACAACAATTAGTGTCCAGCTAGCTACCAACCCAGTCATGTGCTGGACTACTGCATAATGGAGAATAAATGAAGACCAACAAAAACATTAAAGGTAGTGTAGGAAGGGATTTGCAGGTGACCTGGCCCTTCTCTCTCATATCCATCTGCAGATGCAAGAGAAAACCGACAATGTGGCGGCCACAGCTTCACAACTTGGCCTCAAGATCCACAGGGGAAAACACAACATTTTGAAGGCTAACATGGCCAGCACAACTGAAGTCACTCTAGCAGGTGATGCGCTAGAAGAGGTTGAGGCTTCACCTAACTTGGCAGTGCTCTAACAAACAGGGCGGCACAGAGGCTGACGTCAAGGCAAGAATCGGCAAAGCAAGGGCTGCCTTCATTCAGGTAAAGAAGATCTGGAGCTCCAAGGACCTAATGCACCAAACCAAGATCCAGGATGATCCAGGGGAGAGGATGTGGCCTAACAGCTAGGGCGTCGACCTCAAATCTGGGGATCCGTGAACGAGTCTTGGCAACAACACTCAACATCCTGTGATTCTGAGCAAATAACTTAATCTCCCCGTGCCTATGAAAAATGAATGTGTCCTGGTGTAACACAACTGGTTCTTATGTAAAGCGCTCTGATACTCGATACCTTCGGGTCAAGTTTGCGCTATATAAAACTAAAAGAAAAAAGATCAGGCATTTTAACACCAATGTAAAATCAGTCGTTCTGTATTGAACATACACTTGGAGGACAACTGTGACCACCATCAACATAGCCCATACCTTCATCAACACTTGTCTGAGGAAAATCCTCCAAATCCACTGGCCAAATACCATCAGGACAATGACCTACGGTGGCAGACTTTCCAACTCCCTGCTCATGAAGAAATCCTGGAAAGACACTGGGGCTGGAAAGGTCACATCCTCTTCAAGCCCGCATCAAACATCGCCAGGCAAGCCCTGACCTGGAATCCTCAAGGGAAAAGGAAAAGAGGAAGGCCAAGAAACATCTGGTTACGAGGCCTTGAGGCTGACTGCAAGGAAATTGGTTACACCTGGAGTAAACTTGAGCAAAAAGCCCAGGACAGAGATGGCTGGAGAGTCCTGGTTGATGGCCTATACCCCAGGAGGGGTAGTAGGAATAAGTAAGTAAGCAAGCACGAAGGGACGTACTTGCCAGCCAGCATTACAACCTACTGGAACTGCACTTGTAACTGTAGGATTATTGGGTCTTGTAGACACTAACTGCTAGTAAGGGATAGAGAATTTCTAGGTAATATGTCAGTATCTCTGATCTCTTTTGTCTTGCTTGATTCTACCATGTAGGTAAGATCATGAACATCAGCAATAAGCAGGCCAGCAGAGCTTCTCCAGGGAACTCCAGTCTTGACTGAAGTAAAAATGGAATGGTCAGTGCTCAGCCCCAAGTGCAACAACAGCAGCAGGGTCCACATATGTCCAGGTCAAATAGGTGTTCAAAGAGTGGAAGAGAATATATATCCAAGTTCAGGCAGATGACCAACAAACCACTGCCAATCATAATTAGTTAATCGTGCAGATTCAAAAGGTTTAGTCAATCAGAATTGTTCACTTTATCTTGCCTCAGAGAGGGGTCTAGTAACATCCTCTCTGTGCAATGAGACGTACTGATCACTGTCTACTTGTGGATGACCAGGTACAATGGAGCTTTTCTGATGTGACACCTTGTGCATTTCATACAGACAGCACTGTAAAATAATAGCATCTATGTAGGTTTTGGCCTCTGCGGACATTATTTTTCTTCATCTTGCAAATTACATTCTCAAGAAGCAAATATTTGCAGACAGTTAAGCAAAACCCTATGGGTGCGTGCACCTACTATTTGTGAAGTATTTGCTCACTGTACACTCAGTCACACCTTTCAATGTTTGAGCAGAATAGCATAGTACTGGAGGATTTCTTTAGCATTCGGGTATTGTGCAGAGTGAAAATAAGAAATACAAGTCATCTTGAAAGAAACAAGTGTCATGTTACTTTAAGCACTGAGATTGTTTTCTAACCAGACACTTTATCAAGTCTTTCACATCTCTGGGGTTCCTGGTAAACATATCGGGGCCCCTAGAGGGTAGGTGGGGGTGGGGAGGGTAACGGGGGTCCATTAATGAAGCTTCTGTGTAATCACCTGCTAAAAAGCATTAAGGTGGACAATGGTATAACTTGGAAATTTGATTCAACTGTATGTAACTGAAATGTTGAATACTGAGCACGATCAATGCAAAGAATGTTTAAAAAAAGTCTTTCACTTCTCGAACAAGCTTTAATAAATGGAAACATATTTTTGTCTCTTTGTTTAAAAGTGCTTTAAAGGACGGAGTCAGTTTGTTTTTAAAACCCGTGTAAAGTTTTACTTTCAACTTGTATAGCACAAACCAAAAACCAAATGTTCTTTTTCCTCTTAAGTAATGATATATAAATATATAATACCGCTTTCAATAGTTATCATTTTGTCTACACTGCAAGGATTAAATGTTGAGTCTGCCTTACCATGTTGTGATTTATTACATGAGGGTTACACAAAAATCACTGCAGAGAACACTCGGTGCACTGAATTAATTTACAGACCAAGGTTAAATTAAAAAATGTAAACGCTCCGCAGATAATGCATATGGCGTATGAAGCAGAAAGATATGCAGGCAACGTTTCTTAAAATGACAAAAAAAGTACCTTTCTGAAGTGTTGGACAAAAAATATGCACCAAGTGACTGCACATTGATTTGTGTGTCAAAGTTCAGATATATATAACGGAACAGGCTTAAAATGGAGATCAAGTCTGTAAAGCAGTTGATGGAGTTAGATAAATCAGTACTGAATCATAACTTTGGGATGCGGTTTCAAATAAGAGAGTGAGTTCAAGAAGTCCTGAGACTTGCAAATTGAGTAAGTTGTATTCAAACTTTTTTTGTAAAGTGCATAACTCATAAGGTTGTTTAAAAAAAAGAGCAGCAGTTTTGAAGACCTGTGCAGCAGAAGGACACCATTCCCACTGATGTCAAGGCCAGTGTCGGGAAGCAGGTCGATCCGCAACACTTAGCAAGCTCCCCCTCCCTTTCTCTGAGTCTATCCCCCCACCAGCACAATCATTCAGGTGAAACTGTTTGACCCTGCCCTGTGGTGTAGTTACCAGCCAGGCATTGACACTTGATTAGATCAAGCACACTTGACCCCTGCGCTCCTTAACCTGCAGCCCTTCTCAGCATATCTTACCTGATGTCTCTGACAATCTCTTGCTCCAGGATGCTGCACCCATGAGACATCCTGAAGCAGTAAATCATCAGAGAATCCTGGCCAGGAGTTTTACCACACCTGACAGAAAATCAGGTGACGTCAGGAATCTTCAGCCCACTTCATGGATGTGGAAATTTGCTGAATGTGGCCAACTAAGCAGGCCTAAGAAATATTTTCCCACTGTGTCAGAATATTCATTAGCAAGGCTACCAATTTTTTGTTTAAGAGTACCAAGCACAGCTGTTCGAGCACATGCAAGATGGCCACCGGCTGATTGCACTCTCGATCCCCGGCCCGAGTTTCTGGTTATCTCAGAGACATATTTGGCAATAAATAATGGTGGCATGAGGCGGCTTAAGTGTTTGGGACCACCAAGGTGAGTTCTTTTGGAGTCTCTTGCCTTCCTTGTTTAGACTCCTGATCCCCTTCTTTCACCCACTGAAAGGTGCATCAGCACTTTTCCCACCTTTTTCAACCTGACTGGATTTCAAATGCCCTGCTTGCTTGCAGTGAGCTTTTCTTCTCCTCTACTATCAAGTCCTCTCTCCTGTACCATTCAGCTATAAAAATACCTTTTTTGCTGCATTAGCTCGTATTTCAGAGGTATTTTACCCACATCCTCCTCATTTCTGTTGCTTGGGTCCCTGACTTTTAGAGATGCTTTTTTGCCTTTCAGCCTCAGCTCAACTTCCTTACAACAACATATTGATATTAAACAGTTTCTCAATAGACATTCATCTCTTTACATAGTATTTTTTCCCAAAGTTTTAGAAAATCAAAACAGGTGTAAAATCTTCGTGTTCATGGTATACCAGAGGGAACAGAAGGGGGTGATGTTTCTCGTGTTAAAGTTACCCATTGTAAAATCAAAACAGGCATAAAAATCATCATGTTTATGGTATACAGGAGGGAACTGAAAGGGTGATGTTTCTTGTGTAACAGCTACACGTCATAAGAATTTCCTGGACCTATTCCCCTCAGTGCGCGCTATGAACACAAGAAACATTATTATCCACCCATGTATCTGCAAGTCACCTACAAGGATTGGACCATTTCTTTTAACTCTCCAGCAAAACTTAAAGAGTTCATTCCTCTTCTTAAAAGAGATGCTACGGACACTGGCAGCTCATGAACTCTTCTTTACTCCTTGTTTTTTATGGGTTCAGTTATGTTTGCATCTTTTGTTGATCTGGTATTATTGCATTGAAGTTTATGTCTTCTCACTAATGTCTTTTTTTCCTCTCTCCCTCAGGCCCTCTATGTGTACCTGTTGGCCTCCATAATTTTGTTCATTGTTCAGATGCTGTACAGTCTCCCTTCAATCGATGGTTCATCCCAAGACTTTCTTCCTGAATGGGTAAGACCTCCTTTATTCAATTATGCATGTCTCCAATTGTTGACCCCAGTCTCTTTTTTCTCTTCTTCGGTCATTTACGGTTCTAATTTCATTTTTGGGGAATCAGGTGTTCCAGCTGGTTCATCTTTCATGGTGCCCGTCTGCACTTCTTCTTCAATTTTCTTTCCTTCTCAAATTCTCCTTCTATGGTTCAGGTCTTTCAGACTTCTTGCCATCCTTCTTTGTTCTACCCATTTTGAGTCTTCTTTGGACTCATTCCCTGCTCATGTTCTCCCTTTTCTCCACTGTCACCTTCCTTTACTTTTCATTGCATATGTTTTGATGTTCCTTTTTGGCAAACTGGTTGGTGTACAGTTATTCTTTAATGTAATTTCCATGTTTGATGAGGTTGCTGTTATGTATCCTGTTCATCAATTTTTTCCATGAATAGACTTAGAATTATTTTCTGGAATGTCAAAGTCCTTTGAAGCCCTATCTAAACACAAAGAGTTCTCACACATCTCTCCAAACTCTTTTGTCATGTTGCATTATTACAAGAAATTCACCTTCTTGAAAAAGACATCGATATGCTTAAACATTTGGTGTGGTTCTGTCTATTATTCTCCTGCTGTTCATCAAAAAATGGCGTGATTAAATTATTTCATAAAACATTACCTGTTAATGTTTTAAAGCAAGACAATAATGTGGAAGGCAGGTAGCCCCATTTAGATACAATGATTAATGGGTGCCCTTACTCTCTTATTAATGTTTATGGACCTAATAGGGTCGCCACGTATTTCTGGGTCTCACTCTCAACTAAACTAATGTCAGTCAAGAATGTCAATCTCGTTCTTGGTGGAGATTGTAACCAGCTACTCAATCCCTTTTGAGACAGAAAAACAGCTTTCAAATATATTCCTAATAATATGCAAAGGCCTTCCACAGAACAGTTTCAGACAGAGGTTGATGCATGGCCTATTCACAATCCCGACCATTTGGAATATTCCTTCTTTTCCCATACCCACCATTCCTCCTCTAGAATAGATTATATTTTTCTAGATAAAGACCTCACACAACATCTAATCCACGCTGAATTAGGCCCCATCCTCGTCTCAGATCATGCTCCAGTGATAATCGACCAGCAATTCACCCATTCCCGCACTCGCACTAGTAGATGGAGTTTTAATAATTGGTTGTTGCAGGATCAACAGTTTGTCACAGGATTCCAGCACCTTAATACTGAATTTTTTCACATTAATTCTAGTCCTGATGTCCAGTTCCACCATGTCTGGGATTCTTTCAAAGCATCAGCACAAGGACACATAATTATGTATCCAAAAAAAAGAAGGTCGCTGCAAAGGAATCTTCCACTCTCTTATAACATATTACGAAACTAGAACATGAATACTAATCCTCTTCTCACAAAGAAGTTCTAGACCAACTCATCCAGGCCAAACTTAGTTTTAACAGAATCTCCATTAACAATGCCTCTAACACACTTTTAAAAATCAATGCTAAGCACTATGGAGGTTCCAATAAGGCTGGAAAAGTGATACCCAATTATCTAAAAGTAAAAATACAAAAGTCCAAGATAGAAGTTATCCACGATGCCTCTGGTAATCAATTATTCAAAGATCAAGAGATTATGACTCGTTTTGGCGCATTCTACTCCAAATTATACACGGAAGACACTCCTTTCACTCATGAGTCCCTTGATTTTTTTTTCCGTACAGTTCTTAAACCACATATTTACTTTTCCCTGCTGGAGGCAGATATCTCCTGTGCTGAGATGCGCACTGCTATCTCCAAACTCCGAAAGGGCTAGGTACCAGTTCTGGATGGTTTTACAGTCAAATTCTACTCTAAATTCTCTAATCTTTTGGTTCCCAAACTTGTATTACTTATCTAGCATCTTCTGATCTCCGATACCATGGTTAGCTCTTTTTCAGAGGCTATGATATGTTTTATACCGAAACTGTGATGTACAACAGTGTGTTTGACACTGTTAGTGATTCGCAGTGGGTCGCACAAAGACCCGCCTCATCAATATTCATGAGGCAGGTCGCAATTTGATACCCATTGTGAATTACTACAATCACAGGGATGGTAGCCTGCTGGGATCAGCAGACCACTATGTTTGTGATTGCTTTTTAAATAAGGCAATATTTATTTTTGTAATGCAGCCCATTTTTCATAAGAGAAAATGGGATGCGTTTAAAAAATAAAAATGAAAAGCTACCTTTAAATTTTAAGAGTAGGCAGTGGTCCGTGGGACTCCTGCCTGCTCTAAAAAACATTTGGTGACCACATTCACAAAGGGGAAGGAGTCCCTTGGGGATCCCTTCCCATTTGTGAATGGGTTACCACCAACTTGAAGTTGGTGGTAACTGCAAATGTTTTGAGACCGCATTCCTGATCACAAAACATTCATACATACCAGTGTTATTCAGTATTAGGAAGGGATGCATTAAACATGCCCCTTCCTAATACTGAGTCGCAAAAACAAGATGCAATTAGATAACAAGTTACTGAGCCACATTTTGTCTTCTGTACGTGGCAAAATGCTTTTTACCGTTGACAAACAGCCCAATGGGTCTGGTTTTGTCAAAGACCTTAATATTTCTGACAATTCCCGCACCATCCTAAATATTATTCATGGTGCCTCTAGAAGCAAAACCCCTTTAGCTCCGATCACCTTGGACGCTGAAAAAGCTTTCGACCGTGTAAATTGGAATTTCATGTTTAGAGTTCTTAAATGGCATGGTTTCGAACCAGATTTCTCCAGTATGTCAAAATTCTTTACACGTCCCCTTCTACCTCAGTGGACACTAATGGCCTTCAGTCTCAATACTTTCCCCTTACCAGAAGCACCAGACAGGGTTGCCCCCACCGCCATTACTTTTCATCCTTGCTTTGGAGCCATTTTTGGAAACCATATGAAGATTGCAGATCTTCACTGGTTATAACCATGGACAATGAAATATTACATTTCCTGCCTATGAGGATGATTTTTTACTTTACATTTCTAATCCCCATATCTCCGTCCCTGAAATTCTTCTATTGTTATCCTGTTACTCTTCGGTTTCTGGATATCGACGAAAAATTGACAAGTCCGAATTAAAGACATTTAACAAATTCTGTATCAAAGATATGTCTAAGGACACAGTTTTTCTGTTGAATTCTTCTAAAATCAAATGTTTAGGGATTCTGCATTCCCCTTCCATCAAAGAAACCATCAAGGCTAACATAGAGGCCCTAAATCATAAGATCTCTACCCTCTCTGCTCAATGGTCCCCTCTAAAACCTTTCTTGGTGTGGGAGATTAGATATGATTAAAATGAAGTTCCTGCCTATTATTAATTTCTATTTGCAGAGGCTTCCTCTCCATTTGCCCCACACCTTCTGAAGATACACTGACTGTCTATTATCCAAGTTCCTATGGAATAAGGGAACGGACCGGGTTTTCTTATCCAAACTTAAAAACTCAAAAACATCTGGTGGTGTTCACTTACTTAATTTTACTCAATACCACTTTGCTTTCACCTTCAAACAGATCTGGTCCTCGTTAGGAACAGTACCTTCCACTTTCCAATCGTTCTGGCATTCCTTCAAGCTTTCATTAATTTCCCCCTTTTCACTTCTTCAATTGTCCCTTATCATTCAAAAACCTATGTCAATGGTTTCTCAGTTATTGAACTATTCCAGTCATATTGCAAAAACATTTATTTCCAAGATTTACATTCCCTCTCAGCTGTTATTATTATCTCCAATTTGGCATAATCCCAACATCACTATAGCTACAAGGTTGTCAGGTGGTCTTCCTGGCTGGCCAATGGTCTCATAATGATATTTCAGATTATCTCTGACAATCAGTTTCTTTCCTTTGGAAACTCGTTTCCCTATTCCTTCTTCATATTGGCCTAATTATGCCATCCTCTTAGATATTCTTAGACAAAATGTCATATACCCTTCCTCTACTCCTTCTCAGTCTCTCAATGATCCTATTACTCCCCACAATTTTTCCACCGAAGTCCAAGGTTCTTTTCTATACAAACAGCTTTCTACCTTCGAATCTGACAGGACTAAAACTAAAACTGAAGAATCTTGGGAACAGGATTTACAGTTCACTTGCTCCATTACCTTACAGAACAAAATATGACATAAAATACACCATACCTCTCGCTCAGCCAGTACCACTCAGACCATGTTTTCCTTTTACAACAGGTTGTTTTTAACTCCTTGCTCTTTATTCAAAATGAAACGTTTGACCAATAATAACTGCTGGCCCTCTCCATAGGTTTTTTTCACTGTCCAAATGTCTCCTCCCTTTGGAAGCAGGTATGGCACAAACTTTCCCAATTCTTTTCTATTTCGACTCCTTACAACATGGTCCATATCTTTCTGGGTGGGTGCTCGGATACATGATCCGGTAACAGGATTAAGGGTATGTTGGTGGATCTTCTCTTGGCGATGGCCTTTCTAGTCATTACTCTTAATTGGAAGAACTTCAATATTTATTTTCTTACTTGGTGGAACCTGATCTGTCTTAATCACAGATTTGTGACTGCTCATTCACCCACATTACAAGTAGCCATTAAGAAAGATTTGCTATGGCTACCTTTGACCTCTTACTTATCAAACCCTAACAATGTCAACATTAGAAATGTCGAAGTTTCCAAACTTCCCTGAATCCCCTACATTATACTTTATCTCGTTCCTTCATTCTCACTACATACCTTGACTGTATGTCTCTTGGATAGTTACTAAAACCATATCTTTGTCATGCTCTTCAAAACATATGAGTTATAGGTTGTTTTCCCCTTTTATTTTTCCCTATTACCTTAAAATAAAAAAACACATAAAATGCTATTAGCTTTCTTACATAGAGTTTTTAGAGTTTATTTTTATAAAGCGCAAACTAGACCTGAGACATCGGGTATCAGAACGCTTTACATGAGCACCAGTTTCGTTACAGAAGGACAAATTCATTTTTGTTAGGCACGGGGAGATTAAGTGATTTGCCCAGAACCACAGGATGTTGAGTGTCGTTGCCGAGACTTGAACCCGGTTTCCCAGCTTCGAGGTCTACCGCTCTAGCCGTACGGCTACATCCTCTCCCCAACATAGGCCAAGCCATTGTATTGCATAATTTGCTTGATTCTTCTCTTAATATTTATGGAGTTATTACTGTGACATGTCTCGTTGTTATGCACATTTTAACGTTTTTGCTATATTCCTATATGTTAAGTTCCTCAATAAAGCATTTTTAAACTTAAAAAAAGAGTACCAACCACAGTTTGAATACTGGTTTTGCCACACAAGGCCAGCTGACATCAAAATTGGGAATGTCTAGTTTCATACTGTTATTTTATTCTGTTAGATTCCCCATTCCTTTAGTTGAGTTTTCCGTGCATAGTATTATTTCTATATAAATTGAAGATGTTTCCTAAAGTAGGAGTGATATTTATCATAAAACCATGAGTTTGTCGATAAGTAAGGATGCCACATGACTGTGAGTCGCCACAAGCAGAGGTTTCAAGTACTGGGCTTTGATTTTCTATTGAAATGTGTTCTGGGAGTTGTGGGCCAACTTTAGTTTTGGGCAGTATTACCAGATTTCAATGGTTGGCGTTGGATAGAATAAGGTTTCCCTCGCCACATGGGGCTATCGAGTAAAGTAGCTGACAATTGCCACTTTTTTTGCAACAGCCTAAGCAGATGGAAGAAACAAACTGTGCTTAAAGCCCTCACACAAGAAGGGTCTTTGCACACCCGTGGACATTGTCAGGCAGGTCCCACTGAAGAACTTCAACCCATGGGACTGTCAATGCAGCCTATTTGTGTGAACTTTCAATTCACATGATGGTGACCTTGCCGAGCTCAGTTCATGATGACGCTGCACACAAATGCCACTGGCAAACAACTGGTTACTTAAGACATCTCTGCTACTTCACACGTACTGTTGCATAGGTATTACCTAACGTGCACGCTCCAAGCGGGGTTCCTCTTATTAGCATACAGCTGACAAAACATTACCACCGGTATCTCTGTGATAATTTATCATGATTAGCCTCCGCGGGGCAGAAATACTATTTTTGCCTACCAGGATGACATAACAACTAGGAATACAGTGAGATAACCAAATTGAGGCAGGAAATCACAAAAAGTTGTCATGCTGTAAAACGTAGCTGTGAATTCTTACAGCAGGTGCACGAGAGTTATGCACACGGACCCTGTAATTTGTGAAGGGGATTTATGAGTCATGCGCGCATAACACAACCTTGGCAAATCCTTGTGACAAGAAAAGCGATAAGACAAACTTTCTTCTCCTCACACACACAATAGAAATAAATATATTCCGCCCTAGCATTAAACGTTGATGAATTTCAATGGGATGTGTGCTTGCACTTTACATGAAACTGTTACATGTCTCTAACAAAATCAGGAATGTCTGAAGAACTATATAAACACCAACATGCCAAGCGTTTTCAAATACTGGGGTAAAGACACAATGTATTTGGAAGGTCAATATACAAAAAATGACATTTTTAAAAAAAAACAACTGCATTTACTCAAGGAGGAAGCATTCATTTTGAGTGGCAGTGATTTTGCAGAACTCAAAAGTTCTGTCATGTGCCCAACACAGTACAGACAGTGATGGGAATGGATAAAATGCACCCGGGTAATGTACAAATTGGGGGAGAAGGTGTCAGAAAAAGGGTAGATTCCTGGTGGCAAAGTGAGTGGCAGTCAGCCGATGTGACCGTGCATACGGTTTATTTTCACGAGCTGTGCTCCCAAAGAAGTTGACAAAATAGACAAGCATTGGCATAGCCAACTGGTATCGCCTTTGGGACCTTATAAGTGTTTAGCCATGCAACAGTTGATGTTGTTGCACCAAGGATATTGTGCTGGATAACCAAACACTTAGAAGGTCCCAAAGGCGAGACCTATTGGCTTTGCCAATGCTTGTTATTACAAGGAGTGGGAAGCAGTGGAGAGAAGAATGATGGTGAAAAAGCAGAACGTGTGAAGAAAGCAGAGAAAAGGGGTGAGGGCAGGATTGTAAGTGGGGCTGGACCTGCTGGGTCTCAGACACGGCAGTTATTAAAACGAACTTTACAAGCAAAATACTGATTGATGTCTCAACAGTGACCGTAAAAACCCTCAAAATAATCCATGTCAGCGATGCAGTACCTGTTTACACTTCACATTTTCCTTCTTCTTCATTTAGCATTCCCATACAAGTGAGGATAGAGAAGTGGTTGTGTGTGTCCGAGTTGGAGAGGGCACGGGAATGAGGAGGTGCTGGATGGAAGTGCTGCTAACGAGTATTGGCAAACATGTTGTTTGTTGTGTGATACACCCGCATGTAATAACAGAAAACTCCCAGGCACCCAAATACTAGTCAGGTGTGATGATGTGGGAAGGACAGGGGTTTAGTTCACATTTTCTAAGCCACACCCTTAATTGTATCGGCAACCCCACTTGGAAGACACCACCCACATTTGCACACCACATAAAATACCGGGTGTGGGAGACAAAGAGGATGCAAAGCAGAGTGGGAATCAGCATGGCGAGAAAAGAGCAAAATGATAAGCACGGGGGGGAGAAAACTTTGTTACATAGAGTGGAAGATAGAAAAGAGGAAGAGGAGGAACGAAATGTCTGGGAAGTGCGCTGTGGTCAGCAGAAAAAAGGAACGTCATTTGTTGCAAGGTGCGAGGAAGACCGAAATGCTCACAGACCCATTTGCCTTTTCAGTGTGGCCAGTCCAGTCAGCGATAGAGAGATGGATGGGGCAGAGGTCCGAGAAGGGAGAGATGGCTGTAGTTGGGAGGCAGCAGGATTCTATAGGGGAGAGAGAAGGGAATAGATATAACCAGATAAAGATAGGCTTGGAGCAGAAAGAAAAGGATAGAGGAGCGAAGTGGGCACAGAAAAATGAGGGGAGGAAAATGAGCAAGAGAAAAGGAAATGGTAAATATTTAGAATGGAAAAGAGAGAAAAATGGTTAGAGATGGCAGTACATGGAAAAGGGGCACAGGGAAAGGAGGAGGGGAAAATGAAGGAGATAGAGGTGAAGGTTGATGGATGCGGGGCAGGAATGGAAACGGGGTAGAAGGGGATGGAGAAGAGAGAGGAAAGAGACATTGGAGAAAAAAGGAGAAGATGGGCAGGCACAACATGAGTGGAGCGAGTTCCTCCTTGAGACAAGGGTTCCCTCCATCTCACATCTTCTCCCATCAGTCTGCACAGAAGCATCAGTGGTGTCAGTCTGAGTCAGAGCAGCAACCTGTATGGGGAGGTGCCTGTATTAAAAAAAAACACACACTAAAACACGCACAGAGAGATATACACTGCTACAGTCGTACAAAAACAGAGATAAATGCACGCACACTAGAACACACGTACACACGCACGCATGACCACGCACAGACATACTCACACGCACTCTCTCAAATACTCACATAGGACCCCCACCTCCGAGTACCCCTAGAGTACATTTTAGGGAAGACCCTGATTTTGTCCCTCAGGGCTCCCTACCACCCCTGCCCCCGCTCTATTCTAAGACGAGGGTCAGTGTGATTGCAAAAAAGCGGCCAAAAAACCGCCCCTCCCCCACCCAAAGCGGGAATCTTCAAGCAGTACCCCGGGGGTAACAAAGCGTAGCCCGTTTTCTTTCTCTTTTCCACTTCTGAGGCAGCCTGGCAGGCCTCCCCTGTTTTGCCCTGTAGATGGCGCACCCCATCCCTCATACTGCAGAGGAAGAGTCGACGGCAGTGGCAGAAGTCTAAAAGCGGGGCCTTAGCCTTCCGTGCATCGGATCCACAGTAAACACAATTGTCTTATCCGATCGCCGTTCCTCATCGTCGCTCCCCTGCTCGGATATGGATACGGAGGGACTGGAGCCTTCCGGACTGCGGAGTTAAAGGTGAGGCTGGGGGTGGCGGCCATGGCGTATTTTTTCCGCTTTGTTTTGGTTCTCCCGTAGCCGCTCTGTTTGGGTTCCTTCTATCTGCACAATTGTGAGAATTGAGTTTCATACGTAACTATTTTCATCAATATGGCATTTTTCTATTTGGTCAGTGTGATGTCATTATGCTGCATGATGGAGAGATCGCTTTTAACGTGTTTTAATTTTAACAAGTGTGTATTTTTCTATTGTATTGTAATATTTATAGAGCTTACTACTCCTATGCGAGACGTGAAAGCGCTTGCCTACATAGATAGCATAATACCACTTGACTGCTAGAAACGGAAGCATCGTGTGATGGTTGTTTTCACATTAAAGGGCATGCTTCACATATTTTGACACAAAGGAGAGCTGTGCTACAAAAAAAAACCATGCACTGAAACACAAGTGCGCCCCGCGGCCGCGAAAGTGAAACTCCGGGTTAAAGAAGTGGGAGGGGTGGGGAGTGCGATTCCTTGCGGGAGCGAGCGGCACCAGGAGCGATAATTGCTACCATATGGCGCCAGCTGCTCGCTCCCGCAAGTGAATCGCCAAACGTGCACGCGTTGCCATTGAAGGCAATGGAACGCGTGCACGTTTTTGGCTGAAAAGCCGAATCGATTGCAAAAGGTCTTTTTGCCTATGCAGCGCATGCGTGCTGCGTAGGCGAGACCTAAAAAACGAGACAGGAAAGCACTTCAATGTTCCCAAAACAGACATATTTTAGCATAGATGGCAAAGATATTTATGGCACCTATTGCAGAAATCCAGCTAGTCTCATGATATGAAACTAGTAAAACAGTTAAAGCGGTAAATGCACTTTCTGCAGAGAGCTCTGTGTAATGTGCATGTCTCTAGTCTGCATCGTCATTAAATATCCCCAGTGATTAGTGTGCCTGTAGCAGTGCACTTTGTGCTACCAGTAGATGGCAGGTTCTTATTCTAGTGAAATAATAGGTTACTGCACTGGTTGCAGAGGTCACCCATTAGATCATAGATCACAAGTTTCAATCCTGGTAAGATAGCTTAGTCAGTTACCTTACATCTGTTAAGGGCTTCATGTAAAACACCCAAAAGGTGATGGGAAATGTAATGCTTGCAATTTGTCTAACCAAGCTATACCTACCACAATCAGGGGGGAAACTGATCTTGGGATGCTTGTGCTCCAGTTCAGGGAGGACCTTGCCTGGAAGTTCAGGCTGGAATGTTCCTATTGAAGCAGGGTCAAGACAGATTTTCATATATCTGGGTGAGTAGCGACAGGTAATTTTGATTGGGAGGGGGGCGGGTGGGTTACACACGCACACATATACACTCACACCCACGTATTCACACACACACACACTCACAACACTCACGACAAATTGATTCATTTATACATACACTCATGCACATACCTAACATTCAAAAACATAAAATGTACTTGTCCTGCAGCTCCGTGGGAGGAAAGCCTCAGAGGTTCCAGGAGGGTTGGGACTGCTGCCTTCCCTCACTCATTACAGAGTGGGATGCAGTCAGTGAGAGTTGCTGACCCCACCCCACTCTGTGACGGAGTGTCACTCATTGACACTCGGCTCTGGGCACTATAGCGCTTAAAATTGAAGCTCCCAGGTGCGAGGTATCAGTGATGCTCTCCCTCATCACAAGGGGCTGGGTCTTGAGCACTTTTAAAAGACTGAGGAGGTCATGCCCACAAGGCTGTGAAATATTCAGCCTGGCAAAGTTAAGCTCAGGGAGGCAGGAGCGTGAGCATTTAACGCATGTATAGCTCCTGGCTACCTGATATGAACGAGAAGAGTGTCTGTCAGGCTGACCTTTGTTCAGCCTGACAGACACTGTTCTTGCCAGGAAAAGGGTGATGGGACGTGACTTCTCAGCCCATATGGACAGGCCACGGCTGATCTGTGTCCTAATGGAGGTGGCATGTTAGGCAAAACAACCAGGGGCTTAACGCAAGCCCATGGAGCCCCTGCAGTGCAGAGGGGCCCCCAACCCACCAGGGATCCCTCAACCTTGAGGACGCCACCATTCAGTCCAAGGCCAATGAATACCTGTGAAAGAGGTGAGACTCGGGGCCTCTCCACATTCTGCAGGAAGCCCCATTAATTTGTGTTACACCACTGAAAAGAACGATGGCTTGGAATGCTA
Source organism: Calotriton arnoldi (assembly GCA_963921515.1). Taxonomy (NCBI): domain Eukaryota; kingdom Metazoa; phylum Chordata; class Amphibia; order Caudata; family Salamandridae; genus Calotriton; species Calotriton arnoldi. Next base: position 1,562,223 of record CAWUFW010003015.1, read on the forward strand.
CCCGATCAATTGCCAGTGTTTAGACAAATTGCAAGCATTCCTCCCATCACCTTCTGTGTGCTTAATGGCCTCAAGTAACCTGCACGGCATATGTTTAAACCCTTCCAGGTTGTAACTTATTATAAATCTTTAAATGATGATAACATTCATACTATTGAATTGGGTGATAATTAACAACTGTTATTAAGTGCCAAAAGCAATTCAATTTGTATTCTGCGATACACAGATGATGAGTAGTGTTACTCCACGCATAGACCTCCATAACATTCATACACACTACTGAGATTTACAAATTAAAACACTTTCTGACATTTGTTTATCACTAGGACAAATTGGAAACTGATACAGAGAAAGTGTCTTTGTTTATGGTTGTGGGCAACAGATTAATGAGGGAAGATGTAGAAATTTCCATCTGTGCTGCCTTTAAAAGCTGACACCAGCTCCTAGCCAGGCATAACTCCTATAAAAGGAGTCCAAAAAATAATGCATTTGGAGCCTTACATGAAGACAGGGAGACCAAGCGCCTCCAGTCCTCTTGCTACGCTGAAGGCTGAGCACACATGTATGCGTGTAGCATTTGCTGCTTTGTGTCTTGTTATTGCCACACGGCTATGACACAGTCAGGATGATTTGATAAACCAGGGGCTCTGGTATCAGACTAGCTGCTGTTATGGTATGTGTTATGTTAGCAGTTTTTTAAAGTGCTCAGATTGCTCAAGCTGTAGCGTCCCTGCACTAGGATTGCTACCCTATAGGAACAGGAAAAGAACAAAGCAAGAAGCTAACAGAGACCCTAAAACGAATAAGGCATCCAAGGCATAAGACCGATGCTGGATTGAGAATCAAGTTGGTTGCTACCCTGTCATCAATATTCATAAGCTTAAATGCTTAAAAAAAAAAGAAATGTAACCATAGTGATACAAGGAATACATTAGAAACATCTCAGCATTCTAAGGATATGCCAGATGAGTTCCTTGTCCAAACATGGGCTCGAGAGTGAAGGTCGAGCACCTCTGAAGGACTTAGAATAAATCCCTTTTAAAATAGGCCTGACAGTGCAGCTATCTGTAAGGTGTATTGTTACTAATTCTGCAAAATAATTACAGAATGGGCTTTCGCTCCAATTAGAGGAGGACTGCTCTCTCACCTCATGCTGTTGGAATCTGGTCTAACATCCCACCTTCCAGAAAGGGGCTCCATTGGAATGAAGGGTGTATTTACATTTGAATAGTACACTCAATCATCACAACATTTCTCACATTCGGTACTTTTTTTCTTAGTTGCATTCTATGTAGCAAGCAATCCTTTTTTGTTGCTTTTTCACAGCATTGGCAAAGCCTATAAGTCTTCACCAACATTGGAGCGTGCAGCGTATGTAAATAACATTTGTGAAGGCCTGTGTATATGTGCACCGGCACATTAGATTCTAACCTATTGACTTTGCTGATGCTCGTTATGAACAGTTGAGGTATTTGTGTCTGCCCACCTGTTTTAGTTTCCTAAATTGGGCCCATATCACAGAAGTGCCCCAGGGGCGCAATGGGTGTTTGCGCTAGCTTTGTGCACACGAGAGGCACTTTGGTATTAAAAAAGGGACCACAGACACTTCTGCCGTCCCTTCTGTAATACAGATAGCCAGGCGCACATGTTGCACCTGCGCTATCTCTAGATGGCGTACCCTCTTTTGCATAGGGATGTGGCCCCATGCAAAAGAGGAAATATCTTTACCTCTGAGCCCGTGCCAGCTGTCAGGAGGTGCACTGTCAGTGTGCCACAAAAAGGTGACGCACTAACAGTGCGCCCCCTGATGGCAGCCCTCAGGAGAGGGGTCAAGGGGATACTATGAACCCTCCAAATATTACCTTGCAGGCGCGTGTAGTCACTCACTGCACCCACCTGCAAGGGGATCTCTCTCCCCTATTTAAAGTGCAGGTGGATGCTGCCTGCCAAGGGAAACATGGAGCGGTTTTGAAGCAGCTGCTCCATATTTCACTTGAATGCACTGCCCCCAGGGTAGCACGAGTTCGCAGCTTCATCCTAACAGGGTGCACTTTCCCTACTTGCTCGCGGCACACCTGTTTGAAGGTGCACCGTGGTGCAAACAGGGAAAGTGTGCCCTATACATAATATGGCCCCTGTATGGTAAGTTCTTTGTGAATATGTTATTTCTCTCATTTCAGAAACTCGAATGGCCTATTTTGGCATCCCTTTCCAACTTCTGTGTCTTTGTCTGTTTCATACACATTTTATGGAAAAAGCACCCACCCTTTTACCCTTACCTCTCTCCTCCTTATGTCCTCCATTTAAGATTTTCTAGCACTGGCCCACTCTCCACCTCCTCTACTATCCCTCCCTAAATATATTTAATGTGTATTTCCTCAGAGGTGTGCTCCTGTCTCCTGTAGCATGGCTAGACCAAATTCTCTCACACTTTACCACAGGCTGGGTAAGGGAACAAACACAAGCTCTGTGAACGTTAGCTATAAAATTGAGTTTTTCATCGTGTGGTACATAGAGACAATGTTTGGGTAATTTGCACCATTTCCTCTCATAGAGCAGGACATGGGCCAATGTAACAGCTTTAATAATTTTTTACAGGCGACTTCAGATGTTACCTTCTTGTTACAGGCACAATTGGTTAATATAACATGACTTTATAGGTAAAGTTGACCCTCAGGTTTTCTTTCAAGGTATATTTACAGGATTTCAAACATCTGGCATTTATTTTCAGACTTCACAACAGTAAGCAGCGTAAATAAGCCCAGAGCAACAATATAGTATTGCTTTTCTGGATCTGACAGCTGTCAGCAGTGCTTATTTTGTGTCAGTGGTTATAGAAGGTGAACACCAGACTTATTTTTGGGAACTGAAATGTATTTTTCATCATCAGACATTTCCAAAAGAGTGGCAAAAAGAGAAACAGATATTTAAAAGAACCTGCAAGCAGAAAAAAGAGACAGTTGTGTAGGGTTGTGGAAGAGAGAGACATGAGGTAACATAAATAGAAATTACACTTGGTATTTGGTAACCCCCGGATTTAGAATTACTAGGGGGCTCCAAATAAAAAACTTTGTCACTGCACTTTAGAAATTAAGCAAAGGCTGTCAGTTGCTGCCTTCTCAAGTACTGTGTTGGTGCATTTGAGGATGCTGCAGACAGAGGTCCTGACCTAGCGGCATCCGAGTGATGCATGCTGGGATAAGAGAATAATTAAGTGGAATGGGTGGAGAATGCAAAAATGCTCTCCAGCATTTACCCACTGCTGAATACTTTTCTTATGGTATGTATTAGACCCCAGAATTGATATTTGTTTTAGACAGACACAGCACACCAAATAAATACAAAACTATTTTTATAAGACATTTTACAAAGACGTTGTATCTGTGTACTTAATATTCATGCTGTCTGAGAATCAATGCCTATATACTTGAACACTTCTAATGAGTCACTAAATATGGTGTAATGACGTTGGTGTGCATGGAAGGAGGACCTTTTGCCCTGACATTGATTTTGCATTCTTAGTATCCTGGGGGAGTACAGTAGCAGGGTCAAGCTACTACATAGATTTTGTTGAGAACACATTGTGTGCTTCAAGCTGTCCGGCAACAAATCCTATTTCACTCCCAAGCTCATGACATGTGTTTCTGAGAAAACTTATCCCATTGACAGGTAAGGACACTGTAGGAATGTTTGGTGAAATCACTCCACACAGGGATTATGAAAAGGAAATGTTTTAGGGATGAAACAATTAGGCACCGATTTGAAGTTGGTCGGAGGAGTAGCTGCTATTTATCATGCCTGATAAAATATAATTCTGTGGGGGTTAAGAACTAATCGTGTGCAATAAACAGCACCTATTCCGAATTTTTGTGTAATATCATGCAGATTTTGGTGTTTCAGGGCCCTATTCACAAAAGTAATCTGAGACAAAATCCTAACTTTACGACTTTCGGTATTCACAAAGGGCATTTAGGAGCAGTAAAGTTAGGATTTTGTCTCAGTTAAACTTAAGTTTTGGTCTTAAGTTAAACTTAAGACCAAAACTTAAGTTTTGGTCTTAAGTTTTGATCTTAAGTTTAACTAAAGACCAAAACTTAAGTTTAACTGAGACAAAATCCTAACTTTACTACTCCTAAATGCCCTTTTCAAATACCAAAAAGTCGTAAAGTTAGGATTTTGTCTCAGATTACTTTTGTGAATCGGGCCCTCAGTCACCAAAATCCATGTGTCCTGCTAAATATCATATTGTTTTCTCCTGTTAAATTCTGGCAGCTTTTACCTGCCAATGAAGGGTGAAGTATTTAACATTCTTGGACCGGGGATGCTGTAAATACCACTCAACTTGGCATAGAAACAGAGGATTGCACAGGGATTGGAAAACTAAGACCAACTGAGAAGCAGGGTCTTAATATTTAACCAGAAATTGCTCAAAACAAATGACTAAGATGCAGTATATGAACTGCCTATGAATGACCACCTTCCAGAGCCAATATCTAAGCCATAGTGCATGGACACTAACAAATAGATTGCTTCAGCCCTCTGAATCCTCTTGTTGTTTCACTTCTATTTTTCTCACAATGTTTGACTCCCCATCTATCTGCCTCAGTGCTGTCCTCATCCAACCGACCACATACTTGGTCTGATTTGCACATCTACACTCCGATTTAGAAATCTTTTTAACTCTATGTCCTTATTCCATTTATTTCTTCATCCCACCGAGCAATTAATTGAGAGAATGTCCCATATCCATTTATTACAAGGAATGGTAGCTCACTTCATATACTAGATCATGAATCTTCATGATTTATTCTCTTAAAGTCTCAATTATATTAAATTAATACATCAATGTATCTCTTGCTTTAGTTCGTAACTATTTTAAATTGCGTTATTTTCTGTATCTGATCATCTCTTCTGAAAGGTTTCATTGGTCATTCTATGCTACTAAAAACTGCACCCTGGTGACTTTGGTAAGCCTGAGCTTCCGATTGTGCATAACTGTTATGCCTGGTTTTTGTGTGAGATCTGGTCTAACTCTTATCCATGCGTTCCTATTTAGACAACCTTCTTTTGACTTGAAGAACCGAAACATTCATCACAAATAATCTTGCCAGAGAGGATGAAAAATACTGCTCTTCATAAAACAATTAGTAGTAAATCTGTGGAAAACTTCAACAACTGAGTTTGGCCACCACTATGTAAAGCACCATGTAGGAAATGGAACAAGGGCCAGGCGCAGCATGCTTGTTTGGTCAGGTGATTTATTTACTGCTAATATGTCTCATACAGCCGTTTCTGAGCCGTTTCTGAGCAATCAGACACTGCAAGCATGCAGAAATGCCAAAAACAAGGGGAATTCCGATACTTGCAGTAAGCTGGGCGAGTATGGTGCATAAAAAGGGATCCGCTAAATGTAAAAATGTAAAAATGTAAGTCCGTTTTTATATAGCGCAGCTACTCACCCTTACGCTACAAGATATTATGTAGGAATAATGCAGTTATGTAGAATGAACGCCCTATTTCCGTCCTGGATATTGAATGATCATAAATGCCTAAATTCTTTAGGTAGGCTAGCTATTTAATATTGAAGGCATTCTCTGATTCTGATGAAGGTAGGTCTCAACCATGTAGGTCTACTACGGAGTGTTGTGATTTGGTGTCCTATCTGCTCGAGTAGTACTGGTAGCCTTTCAAGGATATATTTGACATGGTGGGAGCTGGTAAAGCTTAAAACTGAGATAGAATCTTTTCAGATTCACTTGAGTTGTCCAGCTCCTTCTTTAATCCAACTTTGTACAGATTAATACTTAAGCTGAAAGAGGTTGTCTGTGTTCTAATGCAAACTTGGATGTAGAGTTAGCTGAAATAAATAACCACACACAGTATTTGGAAGAGCATTCTTTTTTACTGATGTACTATTTAGCCATTGTTCTCCTTTCTTACAGTCCAGTGTACAAATGACATGCGCATCAGCTGTTAAAAAACAAACGTTTGACTTTGCCACTCCATGTACTTAGAATGTTGGTAAGTGTGAAGACAATCATTTAACCAGAGGACTTTTGGAGAATATTTTCTCTCACATTTATTGCTGCCCCAAGGGTGCCTACTTGAAAGTCCCTGGTAAAGCTCCCACTTACATACCTTTTGTTCTTGGATTCCTCAAACCATCCTTTATTATTATGTTACCCACAGGACCACCCTGCATGGTAACATCATGCATGTGTATTTTCTGCTCCTCTTCTAACTCTTCATTCTAATGTTCCCCACCCACCTTTCTCCTGGTGTGGTTATTATTTCATATTTTGGGCATGCTTGCGTTTGGGATTTTTTCACACTCATGTTTAAGTTTATTTCTAAAGTGTTCTTTGGTATGACTTTGTGTCAAAGCCAGAGGTCTCCAACTGTTTCTGTAATAAAAACTACTTATGTTTGATGAAAATCATCCTGAGCTACTAATATTAGTGTTGCAATGGGGAGACATCAGACAAGATTACATTAGTGGGCAGCATATGCAAGATTACAAGCAGGGATCACTTCAGTGAATCAGGCAGGGTTGCCAGCAGTAATGTATAAAAGGCTTTATCAATTTGAATGCTTACACGTGGGTATAGCGTAACAGTCCTGGGTGCAATGCCCCTGCAACCAAGGCAATATTTAATCTCAAATACATGCTTTTCAATTTTAGTATACATATATTAACTCAACAAGCCTGGTCTAGCCCTCAGGAAGAAGGAGTTCTAGACCACAAAATTATGGATATATTGTGATCTATTAACCTGGTTATTTTTGACCCATTTGGTGCATTGGTTTACATTTTTAATAAAGAATAGTTAAAAATAGACAAGCATTTACACTTAGCTTTTAGCTATAGTTACAAGTATTTGATATTGTTGTATCATAGAAAATTCAGTTGTCAGAGATCAAAATGTATGTAGACCAGGTTCTGAAGGTTCTCAACGGCTCTAAGACAAGGTATAGGGGCTTACTATTCAATCAGGATAACTCACCAGCTGGTCTAAAATCCTACAGTTTCCAACACACAGCACTCCTGTCCTGGGTTAAGCTGAAGTCTCCATGGAAAGCAATTCTTTGACAGGTTATGCTCGTTCCTATACTGTGCATTCAGCTACAACTAAAAGTAAAGGCTGCTAAAGCTGCAACTATTTAGACTGTTTTCATGAAAATGTATGTCATTCAAAAAGCAAGTAATACAACTTTTTGACTTCATTTTCAATGTATTTAGAGATCAAAAAAACCTTGACAACCATAGAGAGGTGGTCCTCCAATATAAAATGTAGCTACAGTTTGTGTTCCACTGAGGTAAAAACCGCATTGCAAATTAAATGAAAAATAATAGTCTATCCTGCTGTGTGTGGTAAATAGTTAGATTTCATGCATGTGCAGTTCCTAATGTGTCTTTCATAACATGATGTGATGCACTACAAAATGGTCCGTATTAGCAGCATATACAAGATCCCAAGATAAGTGAATGTTTTTTATAATTTTTACTTCGAGTACTCCGATTTTAGCACGTCATTGAGTCTGGCAGGGTTTTGTGCATCAGGACTAAAGATGCTGAACAGTAATATAGGTAGGGAGGCTCTGTCACATCATTTAACTAGGTGCCCTAATCTTGATGTTAGTATTACCTCTAGAAATGCTAATCAATCCAGCATGGACATTAATTTAGCCAAATGCCAGGGGTAGCGGAAGTGACACATCACATGCCATTTGACCTTTACTTTCACTCACACACACTTGCTTACACATACATTCACTCATACACACACTCTCTCACATAAACATACTCTTCCCCGCAAGCAAGCACTCGAACAACATATATTTAAAAGCATTTCTACTTTCCAAAGCTACCAGATAGGGTCATATTCCAGCTAATTGTACTTCGTTTTTTAATACAATAATATTGAATAACATGATTCACTATTAGTGTAATGAACCAATGATAGAAAACAACGAAAGTGGAACCAACATCCAAAGACCTGGCACAAATTTGAACAGGGTCGCAAGGAGAAAGCCAGGTGTCGCAGCTGCGACCTTTGGCAATCCTTAAATGGTGTCCATGCATACGAGTGCATCCTTTGAAAACGCTGCCTTTGTCAAATATTCATTCTTTGACGAATTTAGAAGATCTAAAGACAAGGGCAAAATTTATATCCTACCTGAAAGATACAATCAATATTTAAAAAGATATATGAAATGAATATATATATAGGGATGGATTATAGAGGAAACATTAAACATGTTTAATTGCTTAGATACTTTACACTATATCTTAACTGGAGATATTTTCATAACATTTGATAAAGTTAAGATTAGGGAGGTAAAATTCTCCATGCCAGGGAGGAAATGAGAAATGGATGAACTTGGAGGAAGAAAGAAGGTATTTACACTACATTAAGCCGCTGGGGAGAAAGAGATGTCATGTACGAAAATATTTTCAATAATTGTTTCAGACAACCATGGCAATTGCAGGAATTATAATTCATTATGGGACGAATATTTATTAAATAAAAATGTTTTGGGAGAGGGAGGGGAAATACATGGCTAGCATGCCAAAGAGAGCAGTTGACCAAACATGAACAAAAAAACAATTGTAATTCATTTAATATGTAATATACTCCTAATATTTATTTTGCTAGTACAGAACTCCTTTGCACTGTACATTTTTGTATTGTGTTGTACTACGTTCCGCCGCACTTTCTAAATCAAGAATTAGTGCACAATCTGTGTTTAAAGCAGCAGCTATTATTGTTTTTTCTTTAAAATGTGTTTTACATATCTCTGCAGTTGCATCGCCAGGGTTTCTTCAGGGAGAATTCTCAGCACTCTGGACAAAGTTGACAACATCATGAAGTCTCAGTGGCCTTGAAAGCAGAATCATTTGAATTCTTGTAAAGTTCAACAGTTTCTCGGCAGATGGAATGTGTCAGTGTATCTCCGGGTGATTTCACCGGGTGAGGAAACCCATGTGGTAAAACCGGCTCTGATATTCCTTGTAATTGTTGGTGCAGCACATTCAGATCTGTTTCCCCTAGGTATACTGCTTGACTTATAATGAAGGCCTAGGTGGCCTCCTGCAGCGCTATTGGCGCAGGGGTACCGTTTTGGCAGTGCAGCCAGTGTTTGTAAATTTGAATGCACAGATAAATGGCAACCTGCCTATATTAGCACCACACCTGCTCGTACACTTCATAGTCATAAACTCAATAGTTCACCCCATTGACACCAAACTACACAAAACAAGAACTTACACAGCACCTGAAAAATGAAACATCAAAATGTTTGTGGAGCTGCACAATATGCTACACAATAACTCACGACACATGCATATTAAATAACCCTACACTTACCGATCACTGAAAAATACTTTATCAAAGGCAGTCTATAAACACATTAGTTTACGTCACGCATTCCTGTAAAAGTAACAGCACAAACCAGAACTACTGCAAGCTATATTTTTGAAGGAAAAAGATCTTTGTGGTAGAATGTATCACTTTCATTCTTGATTTTATGTTTCCAATGTGTCATTGAAGATCAGTTTACCACTCTGACAATTTGAATCATTAAGGGGACTAAAGGAGTGACTAATCGAACACAAATAAGTGTTTTCCACTCTTAACGTCTAGCGCTCAGTGTCTTAGCCCTTGGTTATTAGCCCAAAAGTGCACGACAAACCCCTGGATCAAAAAGAAAAATGGAGTCCCTGTACATAACAGATTGCTCCCCCAGTGGCGGCTGGTTTGTACAAAGGGTGGTGAGGTAGGCACAAAAAAAATAATAAATAAATTCACTTACCTTTGTAGCACAACGTCCTCCTCTCTAGGGTTCCTTCGAGGATGCTCCCGATGCAGGAAATTGCACTACCCAATCCTGGCGCTGCTCTCACAGCATGAAAGAAGCACCAGGATTGGATAGAGCAGGCTCTCTCAGCGCTCCTAAGAGCACTGGCAGTCTGTGCTTTCTCTAATCTAGCTGTTTAAAACAGCTGGATTAGAGAACTTTAAAATGTGCATGTCTGGCTGGCTAGTCCAAGATGGCCGGCCAAAGAGACATGCACATTTTAAAGCGCACAGCTCCCTGCTGCTGCCACTCGGCAGTGTTGGCCCCACCCCATCCTGACACTTAGTTCGGGATGGGTTGCTAAAAAATAAAGTGGTAATAAATAAACTTTATCACCATTTTATGTTTCGGCTCTGGGGCTTGTGGGGACGTCGCTCCTCTGCTCAAATGGAGGAGCCTCGGTTCCATGCTGTATAATGCCATAGCTAATTCAGAATATAACCAATCTAGTGGCAAAAGTACCACATTCATATTCATACTCCATTCTGCTTAGATTAATGAATGTCACAGCACTACTCTCCTCCTCTACCCCATGACATGCAAATTAGGATGTGAACAATGTAATTCTAGTTTATGAAAAACATCTGATGCAGTGTTGATTCATCTTGGCTTCAAATGTCTGGTGTGAAAAACATTTGGCAAGACAGCTCACAACATACTGTTACAGATCACAAACATTGAAAGCATGTTGAAAACACAATGCTAATTTATTTCTGAAACGCTGAGTCACTGTGGCCATTCACACATCGTAGTCACACAACAATCACTCAATTTCAAGGCTGGACTTGGACGCCTAAGCTTGCCAATCGCCTACTACTCCCTTTCTAAAAAAGTGCACTTGCTTCTGATTGGAAGAAAAGAAACATACAGTACCTCCGGTGAAGACGGTTGCAGATGTGCTTGTGCAGGTTGTTATGGTTACAGAGGTTGTGACAGTTTCAGTGGTAAAAGAGGGGATGATAGTGGTTGAAAACAAAGTGTTTGGAACATCTGGTGAATGGAAAAAATAAAAAGACACAAACATATGAAGACAAAATCAAACCATGCAAACAAAATGAAATCCAACAACGGCTTTGGTAAATGCATAACACGGCAAATGAAAACATGTGCAAAGGTGTACATCCATGCGATCCCTGCCATGTGGTCCCTCTCTGCTGCTAGATCCTAGCAGCATGGGAGCTGAAGTAAGTTCAGACCTTCTGACTAGCATGATAATGAAATTAGTAGGCTTCATTCATTTGCCATAAAGCTAGAGACAATATGGTAATTACTACAAATTTTTTCCAGGTCACTTAAGATGTCCAAATACAGAGGGAAACACAATGAGGGATACAACATGCAGTGCAAATGAAGCACAATGAGCGGATAAAGCAAAAATGAGAACATATCACCTGCAAAACCATGTTCAGTCACTATCAAAAATAGGAGGAAAAGGCAAATAGCTTCTAATTAATATGCTTTCTAATCATAAGGACTTCTCTAGCTCAACAACGTACTAAGACCTGACCTGTCAAATTGACAACCACATTTCCTTCTTTACTTAATAATGTTTTGCGGCAAATTCTAAACTCTAAATTTGAAATGGGGCCTTAGAGTTAATTGGTTTCCATGCTCACAATAGCTTTTTTGCAGTGTAAATTGAGAAAATATATTTGAGAGTGAACATTACAAAATCGAGCTGAATTCTACCCAATGTTAAAATGCAGGTGGGTTTTCAGAATGGCCCAAATTGTCCAAATATTCTCCTTTAAATTAAGGGTATGCAAATATTTGTCATAAGTATAAATTGTGCATATATTGAAAACAAGACTGGGTGGCTCAACAAGTTGCAATTAGTGAGGAATGCCTTGAAATTTTTAATAATTGAGAGAGGCAAGACACGCTGAAACGTCTGTACAATAGCACTGATAAAGGAATGCAGTTCTGGAATGATGGATTACTTTATGAGGCGAAGTAAAAACATCAGAAAAAGCATAGACCACTAACAGCAGGGAATATTAAAATAAATGTGAGATATGCTCTATATATAAAACAGTATACCAAAAACGAGGGAATAGTGTTGCAAGTAGTTAAAGGGAAGAGAAAGGGCCATAGGTTAATGTGGTCATGATAGCAGGATTAAAAGATGTGCAGCACATAATGAAAATTAATTTTATTTTGCAATTTTATATAGTATTTTAGGGTAGTGCGGTCACATCCCAACATCAGAGCGCTGTTGAGAATAACGAGTTAAACCTGTGAAAAGGGAAAAAGAAAGTAAAGCTCAAACATTTCATACTTAACATATTTCGACATTGATGAATATTACAATTCCACTGATTCAAAAGAATACAGTTGACACCGTGTGTAAAATTCACGTGTTCCTAATACCTTCTCGTCTGTTGGTATTTTTCGGTGCATTTTCTCCAACCCTGCAAGGAAAACTGTTCTTTTCGGATGATAACTTCTTTCAGTTTTAAGTAACTTTATTTCTATGGATTTTAGCTGAAGGTTGAATTAATTGCAGCTTGTTTTGAAATGAACATTTATGTTCGTTCTCCTTGGTGAGCTATGTCTAACCTTTAGCTTTAAGACGCTAGGGGGCAGATTTTCAAAGGTTGATTAGAATTTTCGCTGCACCAGAAAACCTTAGCGCTGTGCTGCGTGCGTGAAAGTAAATAGCGCTGCGTCATATTTACAACGCGAGGTGTCGCGAACTAGCGCATGCACAAAAATAGTCTTGCGTCGCAGTGCAAAAAGCATGTGCGTCATGCACGTCCTTAAAAAAAATCGCAAAACACCGCAAAAGGATGCGACGTATTTTGGTGGAAGTCCAAACACAAGAAATGGCAGAGAGCCTTGCCCCACAACCCATTCCTGTAATGCAGCAGTCAGAAGAGGATCCAGCTACCAGTATCTCCATGTGGATGAGTGATATTCTCTGCTTGTAGATTCTTTCCTTCCTCTGTGTTTTCTTTTTCCCCAAGGCAACTATCCGCTGATGGTGACGGACAATAACAATCTCCATGGTTGCCACAGCCAGTAGATATTTGTTGTGCTTCTGCTGATAGATCTCCCAGTTAATGGCTCCAGCTCTTTTTGTGCCTATTTTGTACCTGCGCTGTTTTTTCTGCGCTAATCTTTTTTGCGCTGCTTTGCGTCACTTTGCGTGACTCTTGTAAATACCTGTGCCTACAGGGCTTTGGAGCTTTTTGAGTGGGTAACACCCTGACACACCCACTCTGCATAAATTAAATCAACTTTGGCGCAGTGACGCCGCTTTGCGTCATGCGAGCGCCAGCGCAAACTCTTTGAAAATCTGCCCCTAGCTCCACAGCCCAGTATTCTTTCTGACTTTGCAAGGCCCCATTAAGGATTTCTTAAGCTATGGATGCTCCATGAAATGCATAGTCATCAAAAGAACAATTGGCTATAGCAGAAATACAAGTGAGTACCTCCTTTTGTGTTGCCTGTGCAGTTAAATTGTATTATGCTATTCCAATCAAGACAGTTCAGGAAGTACAAAGGACAGTCTTCCAAACAATGGCCTTTTTTCAAAATATTCCATTGCCTCTGAAAATCTATTTTTGAAAATTTCAGTAGAAGATTTTGGCCAAGTGAGGAGACACCCACCTTTGAAAATCATGATGCAATCTCAGATTTTCTGTTACAGGTTATCTGAAGTGGTGGCCTTTATACACCATGTGATCTTAGCAAAGAGAAAACCCCTTACCTGGTTGTAAATTCTGAAATGTTAACACTTCTCTTTCATGGTACATGTTACGCCTTTCATGCCTATTGTGTAATTTATATTGTAATATGTTATACCTTTTTACATACATTCCTTTGGGGCAATACAACCAGCTTTGCATCTGAACAATTTATGTGTTGTTTAGGCTTGTAATGAAAAAAACTTATTTCCAATAAAAAAAGAGGAGCATAGTCAGGAATGGGATTATTATTTTGGGAATTAGTTACCCTTACAATTGGGAATGAGGCAGGCTAAAGTACACTTTTTGCAATGTTACTTGTCCGTTTACATTTAAATCAGATTTTGAAAATTAAGTAGGAAATAACTTTGAAGTATTTTTCTAGCATTTCCCCAAGTGGTGACGGGAAATAAACTATTTAATCACATGTAGGACTGTTCAGGATAAAGTCTAGCAAAGGCTATACAGTGATATAGCTTTTGGATTTTATTTCACTTAGAAAGCAAACTAACCCCAATATATAGTGTGCCATATTGCTATATATTTGCACCCTGTCCTGTAGGCTTACAAGGCACACTTTAGAGTTTACTTAAAATAGGCTTCTACAACATGGCAAAGGTCATTTTCCCTGCCATGTGCCACTGCTGGGCATTCAAATTGCAGCCCAGACAGAATGCTCTTGGTACACATATATTTTAGCTATACATATGGGTGATAAAACGCACATTACAGTCCTCACATGACATTTAACCTTCCATGCGACAGGCGTGTGTGCTTTGTCATCTACAATGGTTCTACAGCACAGATAAATAGATAAATTGGATGAAACCAAGTCTAACAATACCATTTTAGGTCCAGAGCACATACACTGTGGCCCTGAATATTGGTGTCACTATGCATGGAGTCATAATACTAGCAAAAGTCGGGTCCAGGAAAACATTAAAATCTGGGGTGACCATGCAGAAAAGACACATTTAGTACATGTACAAGTTTTTTATATTTACAATAATAAAGAATAGAATTATGTACAAGTTTTGAAGCAACACTGAATTTAAATTCCACCCTGTGTTATAAAAAAAAAAATTGAATGATAATCTTGGGAACTAAGTTACCCACTCTAACCATGTAGAATAGGAAGGGTATAAGATAGGACGATCTTCACTTTCTGTCTCTGAACTATCAAAGTGTATTTTTAAAGATAATCCTTGATTTATGGACTCAATGGAATAAATCCCTTTTGAGTACACTTCAGTGGACTGTTACTAACGTGTCCTGTCCATGCACATATATCTAGTTTCCATAACATGACAAGGGCCATATTATGCAAGGGGCGCACTGTCCCCTTTTTGCTCCCAGTGCACCTTAAAACAGGCAGCGGGTGCAAACTGGGACAGTGCACTCTACTACTGGTAACGTGCTGCCCCGAGGGTAGCAGTGAACTCAAGCTGTCCTGCGGGAAGTGCACTAGTGAAATACAGAGCAGCTGTTCGAATCATTTGCTCTGTTTTTCTCTGTGCAGGTAGCAACAGTTTGCACTTTAAAGAAGAAACAGAACTCCCCCACTAGGCGGGTGCAGTGAGTGACTGTACCAGCCTGCAGCGAGGATGCATAGGGAGTCTTCTTCCCCCTTGCAGTGGTTGCACTAAAGGACTATGCGCCTCCCTTTTGTGGCGTAGAGTCAATGTGCCTCCTGATGGCCTCTTTGCCTGTGCGCCCGGCCTCTTTGCCTTTGGTGCACATGAAGTGCCAGTGCTATCTTTAGAGGGAATACTCTCTCTAATGATAACACAGGCACATCATTTGCACCGGAATAATAAGTATTTCAGAAGAGGCCGTACAAACATTTGTGGTTCCTTCTGTAATATCATAGTAACTACAGGTCACTATGCATAATATGGCCACAGGTGGGTTTGCTAGCATTATAGAGACACAATACTGAAGTTTTCTTTTATGAAAGGTCACCAACATAGGCGTGGCAGGACAAAGCAAAGCCACTGGAGACTATGATGGATGGATTTCCACCATGAAAGTAATTGTGAATAGGTCAATTGTACCTGTAGAGAGTTATGAAATCAATTTTGGAGATGTTACCATTACTACCTGTGAGAAGCTGGCCTGGAATATGATGTCCACTAATGTATGTGGGCACCTTGCACCAGTCCAGACAACCCTTATGGTGATTTAAAAGATCTCAGACAACCTTAGAAAGTTATCCAAGTGGTAGCTGTGGAGAGCAGCCTTCAGGCTTAGTCTTGAAAGAGTGTAAAGCAGCTTGTTTTACCAGAATTATAGTATAGATTACATGAAAAGGAACCACACAAAGTATTTATAAAAATATGTATTTATGATATAACACTATCTAGTACGTTACAGTATCTCCTACACGGAGATAGACACAAAGCACACAATATTTAAGCAAAGAAATCACAGTGAGTAGCACTAATACACAGTGGGCCCCAGGGCGGGACCAAACCATATACTAAGAAAGTGGTATAAGAACCACGACTCGAGTCAGAACAATGTCGAGAGGACGTAGAATTGCTGGGGACCCACAGAACCATCCAAGGTAAGTAGATAGGGAGCCCACGGAGAGAGTGTGCAGTGTGGGAACACGACCGCGTGCTCCGTACAAGTCTATGTGCAAGTCACGGTTGGAATTTTAAAGGTTAGGGACCCTTCCCAGTGGACCCTGCAGAAACCCTGTGGAAGAAAGAAGGATGGAAAGCCACCCCACCCGTGGATACTGTGGTACCCAAGTTACCTATCCCAGGGAAGCCGGGAGTATAGGTATGAAGTGGCGTCGGAAACCGCAGCCGAACCCAATGGAGGACTTCAGGAAAGTGCTGCTGCTGGAAGAGGAGAAAGTGTCCGGAGGAATCCAAATGTGGATTCTTGATGAGGAAGGCCTAAAATTAGAGGGGACAGAGTCTATTTCACTCAGGGGTGACCAGGAGACTTGGAAGACGAATGCCCTCTGATGTCGGCGCTTCAGGAAGGATAACGGTGAACTTGGCTCTGCAGCTGCGAGGACTAAGCGATGCTGAGGATGACCAGAACCTGGATGCGAGCTGTCCCACAAAGTATGTCGAGTGCTGAGGGGTCATGTCCGGCGGGAGCCCCAACAAGCCGTGACAAATGCAAACCACACAGGAAATCAAGAGGGTGCACGGTTGGGACCAGCAAGGTCCAGGGGACTCACCACAAGCAGAAGAGTCAGGGCAGGCCCGGTGCACTCAGAGGAGCCCAGGGAAAACAAAGATGATCCTCAATTGGACCCACAGGCTCTGGCACAGGGATTGCCAGAGAACCTCGAGCAGCTCACCAAAAGGAGCAGGTTCACTGTGCCCACGAGGTGGTGTGGCTGAAGATCTTGGTGCAAGAAGTTGCCGGAGGTTGGGGCTAATTGGAGCCCAATGCACTTGTTGAAGAGTTGCCAACAAGCATATGCACTTGCAAAAGTATGCGGTGCACAGGGGTTCGGTTAATGCAGCCCCCTACGAGGGATTCTTACCTCAGACTTGGTGAGAGGGCAGCTCGGGCCTCGGGAGACGTAGATAACCACCACCTATGTTGTTGTACCCTTCGGAGTCCACAGGAGCTCGGGATCAGCAGACCGGTCAGCAGTGTTGAGGTGCCTGCGAATGCAGGGAAGTGACTTCTTCACTTCAAGGGAGATTATCTTCAAGTGTCTTGGATGCTCCACAGGTCCTGCATGGATCATGTATGGTGCACAGGCACAGACGAGGCAGCAGACTGAAAGAGAGACAAAGTCAGTCCCAAATGAAGTCCAGCGAAGTCCAGAGTGCCCAGACAGTAGAGGTGAAGTGGTTTCAGTTCTGAATCTTGTCCACAACAAATCTAGGGACCTACACCCAGGTAAGCCCTTAAGTACCCTAAGGAGAGGGTTGGGAAGATTCAGGGGACCCTCCCAAAGGAGGGTCTGGACAGGGGGGAGGTTACTCCCATGCCCTTTGTACAGTATCGTGCCAGAGCGGGAGTCAACGGCTCCCAGGACTGGTTTGAATTGGACTATGCACAGGGACACCAAATGTGCCCCTCATGCAGACTTACAGGTGCTGGCAAGCGCACCCACCCAGCCCTAATACACTAAATTCCGTCTGGGAGGTGGTCACACCTCCCTGTGACAGGATGCCTATTGTTCTGCCTTCCCCTGCTTGAGCTTTGCTCCTCAGCAGGAGGGCAGAAATGTGTCTCTGGTCGGCAGCAACCCTTTTGTGCTGTCCGGGACTAGAAGGCTGGTACTGGGAACACCGAGAGCCTAACGGAGGGCTCTTCCAGTTCATGGAATCATACCTCTCACACCGTTTACAGTGTGGGGGTGTGTTTACAACATGTTTGACACCAAGCATGATATGATTCTTTGCAGCCGTTTTCAAGATGGTCATGATGTGGTCACGCGATGCTCCTCTATATAGTATATGGCTGCTTCACTGACAACCCGGAAGAATGGACTCCATAGGCTGCAGGGGTGTCCTGTTCATGCAGAGGCACCCTCTCACTTAGAACCAAGCACCCTGCCCTCAGGATTGTAAAGGCCTGCTAGAGGGGTGACTTATAGGTTTTAAGTACAGTGACCCTTAGATATAGTAAATCTATATCTTTAGTAAGTGATGCATGCACCAACTTACACAGGCTGCAATGACAGGCCTGTAGTTCCATTTTGAATGCTCTCTCATGGGTGGGATAATACATGTTGCAGCCCATGGGAGACCTCTGGCGTACCTATGCCCTGGGTGCCTGGGTACCATATTCTAGGGACTGACAAGGGTACCCCAGTATCCAATCTGGGATGTAACGAGGTACTGAACACAACAGTTTAGGGACAAAGCAGATAGACTGGGGTCCTGATTAGCAGGATCCCAGTCAGACTAGTCAAAAACCAGCTTAGCACCAGGCAAAAATGGGGGTACACATGCAGAAGGATCCTACCTTCCTACACCAGTCTTCTAATTCAGTCCTCAACTTGTATAATAGAACTAATATAGAGTTGTGTCTATGTATGTAATCTTTTGTCCGTTCTTCACACACAAGTAGTAAGCATTAGTAATTTTCACCCAGCATGCTATAAAATAGGAAACTTAGCGAGGTGGGTAATAGTACCACAGGTTACAAAATAAGATACTTTGAAAATAGTGAAGCGTACCACATGGAATTTATAGCGCAATGTAATCATGATATTGTTGTAGCAAGCCGTAAATAAAACCTATTATTAGCATTTTTATTAATATTAATAAAACAGGCTATCCTGTAAAAGGAGGTAGAATCTTATCACTATAACCTGTTAAACTGCAATTTTCGTTAGGTAATCAGCATTACAATATAGATGACTCAAAACAGCAAAGGAAGCCATAAAATCTCCGACTTGTACACTTTAGCTACATGAAATTCTGCTAATTTGTATAGCTTTTGCACAGGTGAGTGTGAGTGATAAATTTAGTTCTGGGAGCTAAATACGGGTGATACCTTAACACTGGGAACCATCTGGCACTCTGATACATGCGAGTCAGACATGTGACCTACCTAAAATTTCCAAATAAATAAATGGACCGGACCAAAATGGCGTAATGCTAAAAACAAAGCAACCAATACCAAAAGCAGGACAGCAGGAGAAAGCAAGTATAATCAAGACAGCTGGACCCATTCTTGGCAACTTTTGAGACAGAAAGACTGCTGTTGCACCAATGCAGCCTAAGCCTGAGTCAGGTTACCAAAAGAAAAGTAACAAATACTAAAGAGGTATAAAGCAAGAATGGCTTTAATCATTTCTATTATGGAGATTGATAGATCAGTTTAAAAAAAAGTGTGAACGACTATGTCAAAAAATTACTTTTTACTTGCTTAAGTAGTACAGGTAAATGTCAGCTCCACACACAATAAATTCTAGTAAAGACTGAAACATTCCATACTGGAGCTAACAGAAGCGTTCAGGCCTCTGTCAGTGTCAATTTGTACCCACCCCGTACACACACATACATCACCATCAGTGCGCAGCAACATTTTGTATAGCTGTCGCGGTAGAAGCATTTTATGAGGCCGGCTACATGTATCAGATTGTAATTCAGAGAACACGGGG
Organism: Calotriton arnoldi; assembly: GCA_963921515.1. Taxonomy (NCBI): domain Eukaryota; kingdom Metazoa; phylum Chordata; class Amphibia; order Caudata; family Salamandridae; genus Calotriton; species Calotriton arnoldi. The sequence continues at coordinate 1,581,864 of CAWUFW010003015.1, forward strand.
GTCTTAAATAATTCAGCAATAAATTAACGATTCCTTTATGGAACCGCCGTGTAATAAGTCACCGCAGTTACCGTGTGCCAATAAAAAATAAGTCTCATACTTCACATCCAGCCTGCCACTTTTAATGTATTATGTGGTCTGCATTAATATGCAATCAAAGGCAGGTAGTATACAGCAGTATGCTTGGGGGTGATGTCCAAACCAGACAATCACCTCCATTTTAAATCTAGAGTAGCAAAAAATTGAACCTCATAAAACACTAAGGACATAAGCTATTATTATTATTTCTCCTAATTGATTTAGGTTTATGTAGTGCCTGATAGTTTTGGCAATTAACCTGAATCCAGCGGAATAAAATATCCCTCCATAAAACCTTCCCCGCATCTCACTCCACTTGCACTGAAAGAGCTGGAAACAGACTCACCATCACTCTCTAGTCCGAGAGCTACAATATGGATGAAAACCTCTGACAGCCTTAGAGGAATCATGAAATAGATCCGTGTAAAGTCACGAGTCTGAAACTTTATGTGTCCCTAGAAAGCTGAACATGTAGAAAGACTCAAATAGCTTTGTATGATTTTATTATAACTGCATGGAATTTGAGAGAAGAAAAAAGACAAAGGAATAGAATACAATATTTCCAGGTTTTGCAGATCAAAACTGTAATGGTGTATTCAATTAAAAATAATAAAGTGGTGTTTAAGATAGTATTTAAAAATTTCTCGAAATCCTCCATTTTAAGAATAATGAAGTCGCCAACATTAACAAAGTACTTAATTTTATTTTCACAAATCACTTGCGTTTTCAGGCTATACTCATTCACTTTCATATTTAAAATTAACATAAAATCAACAGAGAATAGGGGGTCCGATGTACAAAGCATCAGCAACTTACAAATTACTCCCATATTTATATGAGAATGCTAAAATGTGTTTTTGAAATCTACCACATGTAAAAAGAAATGGCAGAATCAAAAAGGTACATGAAAAAAGTGTATTTTCACAGTGACTTACAATTGTAATAATGTGTAAAGAGAGATTTGCAAATAGCAATTCAGAAACAATTGCAAATGGTTAATAGTTACCAAAATAGGTGGTCCAGATGCAAAAAATAACTCCAACTCAGACCAGGTGGCAACATGGTCTAAAATTTAGAAAGCACATTGAAGATGCAATCAAGCCTTCACATTGGAAGTCCTCTAAGCCATGATGTGACAAGATGATTTTAGGAGTACACGAAGGAGGAGGATGTTGGAAAGGTTTTTCCATCAAAGGGGAACATTACTTTAGCAACATGTGGAGGTAGCATATGGGAGGTACTGGCTGAGCAGAAAGGACATGCAATATCGCACAAATAGACAAGTGTTGTTACTTGGCTCACAAATCTAGAACAGTCAGGTGCTGCAAACCGATGTCCATATTGTGTGTTTGCTATACATACTGCTTCTCTCACTCTCTATCTCACATACACACCCACACACATGCATCCTACACATGTCATTTAAACCTGCAGAGTTGCAGCAAATGAAGGAGAAATGTTATGACATTTTCCCTTTTGATTGGCTTTACACCAGTACACACATACTAATCTGTCCCAAATCAGCAAGTAAATTCATATTTAAATGTCAAAAGGATATTCACCTATTCAGTATCCAGGTGGTCTATAATGCTGGCGATATTGTAACTGATTCAGTTGCCAAAGATCATGGGAGCATATGTGTTTAGTGTATGTTTCAAACCAGGTCTCTTCATGCCCACCTTTCCAGTGGTTACCTTGAAAGTGGTTGATTAGAAGGAAAGAGTGTACTACACCTATCAATGAACTCCACAATTGACACATGACACTGACCTGTTACTTAACTGTGTTTATGTCATTGTTTCATACTACCCCGACATGCTTTTTTAACTCCATCACTAGTATCAATCAATCAATGAATCAATGATTTTTATTGTTTCAGTTAGTTAAAACCATAGCAATATTAGTTATTACAAATTCAATCTATAAATCAGTCAATCAATCAGGGTTTTGTAGAGTTCACTACTCACCCGTTAGGGTCTCAAGCCGCTGAGGGGTGGGTGTGAGTAGCTCCGTTGTGGTCATTCGAAGAGCCAGATCTTGAGGTCCTTCCTGAATTGGTGCAGTGTCGGGCTTCGCTGGAGGTGAAGGGGGAGATCGTTCCAGGTCTTGGCTGCGAGGTAGGAGAAGGACCTTCCACCTGCGCTGGTCCTGTAGAAGCGTGGGACGGTGGCTAGGGAGAGGTCGGCTGAGCGGAGGTTTCTCTTTGGGGCATGAAAGGAGATGTGGTCGTTGAGGTATTGGGGTCCGGTGTTGTGGACGGCCTTGTAGGAGTGCGTGAGCAACTTGAAAGTTATTCTTCTTTTGACGGGGAGCCAATGGAGGTGCTGGGTGATGTGGTTGTGCTGAGGGATGTCGAGCATTAGTCTGGCTGCGGCGCTGTGGATGGTCTGGAGTTTGCGGAGGCGTATTTTGTTGATTCTGGCGTAGAGGGTGTTGCCGTAGTCCAGTCTGCTGGTGACGAGTGCGTGAGTGACTGTTTTCCTGGAGTTGGGGGGATCTGCTTGAATGTCTTGCGTAGTATGTGGAGGGTGTTGAAGCATGCAGAGGATACAGCGTTGATCTGACGATTCATGGTGAGTGATGGTCTAGTATGATGCCGAGGTTATGTGCATGGTCCATTGGGATGGGTGGGTTTCCGAAGGCGGGGGCCACTGGGTGTCGTCCCATGCGGAGGGGGTGGAGCCGAGGATGAGGACTTCTGTTTTCTCCGAGTTGAGTTTCAGGCAGCTGGTCCTCATCCAGGTTGCGACAGCTTTCATCCCTTCTTGGAAGTTGTGTTAGTGATGTCGGGTTCCTTGGTGAGGGAGAGGATGAGCTGCCTGTCATCGGCGTAGGAGACTATGTTGAGCCCATGGTTTCTGACGATGGTTGTGAGGGGGGTCATTTAGACATTGAAGAGGGTGGGGCTGAGGGAGGATCCTTGGTGTACATTGAATCTGATCTCTGTCGGTTCTGAGAGGAAGGGCGGTAGTCTTGTTCTCTGTGTTCTGCCTGTGAGGAATGATCATAAACAGTCTAGGGCCTTTCCTTGGATGCCGGCGTCATGGAGTCTGGTGGCTAATGTGCGGTGGGAGACAGTGCCAAAGGCTGCTTATAGGTCCAGGTGGATGAGGGCTGCCGTTTGGCCTTGGTCGAGGAGGGCACGGATGTCGTCTGTGGCGGTGAGGAGGGCGGTCTCCGTGAATAAAGAATAAGGTAAAATAAGAATAAGTTAAGAGTGAAAGTGAAAGTGCGACTGTGAGTTGGAAACATACGGACTCTATCTTCCTTAATGGATAACTCTTAAAAGGAAACAATGCTAAAAACAAATATGCATCGGATTGGGAGGTTACCACTCTGGCCGATTGTCCAAACTGCTGGTATCAATCCATTCCCCCGCTAGGGCTGATTGTCTTGTGGTGGTGTAATTACTTAAGTATATGTCAAATGGGAACCATTGTCAGGAATTTCAACAATTAACTGTTTAGCTGTGGGTCATCTGAGTTGAGACTCGCTAATTATAGTCTCTCTGCATGATCAGATGCCTCTGTCATTAAAAGTCTTTTTTAATAATGTTAATCAAAGATTGTGCAGGTTAGGACAAATACATGCTAGATGGATAAAGTCTTCCTTTTTTGCTTTACAAAGTCTACATTCGGTGGGTCCACTGTAGACCCAAGCTTGTTGACTACCCAGTGCTGGTAATTTGCCAAAGTGCAGGGTCATAAGTCTGTGCTTTATGTGTGCTGGGAAGGCGGTGCCTAGGTTAGGCGCCAGTTTCAAGGCATCATAACTTTTGATCACCATCCAGGCGTGAAAATGAGAAAGAAATTTATTTTTGTCTGCCAGGCACAATTGAAACTTTAGAGCTTTGTTTATCACCCTTTTGAAAACATCATATGATGCGTTTGTACCCCACAGCTCAGTTGAATGCAATTGTTTGATGGAATTTTCCAAATATTTTTGGTTGGCCAACTGCGGCTCACTTTGTAGAGCCGACAATAGTGCACTATTTAGTGGGATATCTTGTGTTTGCCGTATCTTGTATCAGCATTTTATTGTAGTGGACCTTCTACCCAGGTCTTCCTTTGTAAGACCAAATTCAAGTTGGATATGTGCTGGGAATGATACTTGAGGCAGGGGAGAATGTTTACCAGTAAGCATTGGTCTGCAGTTAGTTCAGTGAGGCTGAGTATTGTCTTCTCATTGCTGCACTTCCATGTGTGATGGTCGGGAGTAGAGTGGCAGAAATGACAGCTAATAGTGGCTGAAAAGAGGGACCATCCAGTACTTTTGCCAATGAGTTGAAGACGTAGATTAGGGTAGTCCCTTTTTTCACCATATGTTGTTTCTGGTGGGAAATGTTGCCTCTTGAGTCCTGATACAATCCCAAGTATTTGTAACAGCCTACCGTTTCCTTGGAAATGGTATGTAGGAGGATCGTGGCCGCCCACCCTGGATTGTTACAGATGGTCATAGTTTTTGTTTTTATTTATTTACCTCAAGGTTGTTGGTATTAACGTAAGAGTTCAATGCGTTTACTATCCTTTGTAGCCCCACTTTTGCCATTCCGAACAGGACAGGTGGGAGAGGCGGAGAGGACCCAGCTGCAAGAGGATGAGAGCATACCTGATCCAGGGATGTAAAAAGGCTTGCCATAAATAGATTGAAGAGTTGAGGTACCAGCACACGTACTTGCTTGAGCCCTTGGTTAGTTGGTATCTGCCTAGATATTCTGGTGCTGTCTACAATTTTTACTTGATTCCAAGTTTCTGAGTAAAGCTGTTCTATTGCTCGAAGCAGCTTCCGGGTGGATTCCCCATATCCTTAATTTGTTCCAGAGAATCCCACGTTGACACAAGCAAAAGCTGCTTTAAAGTCTACAAAGCAGAGGTGTAGTCTCTTCTTTGCCCTTTTACTTTATTCAATTATGAAGGAAGTTGCTAGAATGTTTGTTAATGTACCTAAGCCTTTCCTGAAACCTGATTGGTTTAATGGGGTCACCTTGTTTGAGGTTGACCAGTCAGTCAGGTTGACTAGTACGAGGGAGGCATACTAATTTGCCTCAGAATTCAGGAGGGCAATAAGCCTGTAGTTGGCAGGCTTGGCCTCGTGACCCCCTTTAAATTCTGGGTTTATGATAGAGCTGCACCAGCTCTCTAGTATGGCACAGCTTGCCTGAACCTCCTTGTATAGTGCAGATAGTGCAACTGACCAGAACTCCGGAACTTCTTTAAAGATGGCCTGTGCAATGTCAGTTAGCCCTGGCCCTCCGTCACAACGCCCAGTAAGTATGACTTTTTAAGCTTCAGATCGTAACTATAGAATGCCTTCATTGGAGAGCAAGTGACACCCTTTCTCTTTACCTGAATCAGGCTAGCTGTTGAGCATGACTTCAAAAATTGTAAGTGGATCAGTTAGAGCTGACCTATCACTGTACTGATTAGGGTTATCTTGCTCAGCTCTGGTAGAACATTTGTCGGTTGTTAAAACATTAACAAGGTGGGAAATACATAATGGCTTTGGTATACTTAAGTTGTTTATCACTTTGCGGGCATATTGAGGCCATTTACTGTTTCCCCGAATTTCCTAGAGTTTACCTGCCTGGAGCTGAATATTAGCCTTGTCCAGAACGCATTTTTGCTGGCTCTTCTGTCCTCCCAGAGTTGTTTTTTGTACTCTTTCTTTAGTGCTTTTACTCGTTCCCAGAGGAGAGACTGTTGAGTTCCTGTTCTCATACGTCTGGCAGCTTTCTTTAGCTCTTTTCTCAAGGTAGTGCATTTGGCTGAGAGGGTTGTTGGCCGACTTAGCGATGTTGATGGGCCTGATTTCCCTGGTGCAACTTCTATTCACAGGTCAGCAAGTGAAGTTTGTCCATGTGTCGATTTGGCTGTTACAGGTAATGATGCCGTTGGGCATAAGGTCTCTGGCCTAGATGGCAATATCTACTATTAATTTTCTATTCCATCTCAAACCCAGTTTGAGGTGCCTATTTCCACTGGAGCCAATGGGTGAGCTTAGCCCTAGCAATAACATCAGGTATGAGTGTTCGCTATCTGTTGTGCATTGGACTCTATATTGCTGGATCACTGGTATTAGTGGCATTGAGGCAGTTGTGTAGTCAATAATGGATTTAGAGTTTGAACCGAAGTGAGAGTAGTTCGGGGGAATGTCATCTGAGAACCTTCCATTCAGCACACTCATACCTAGAAATTCCAGGGTTGTCATACATTTTTACCGGTTGGGTCCCACCATTTGACTACAGGCTTTGTCTATGTTGGGACTTGCCAAAATAGGTTCTCAGTGGTCAGCGTGTCATCCTCATCTAGTAATCATCGGAGGTTCAAAGTAGCACATCAGTTGCATTGTAGACAATGGCTTTAGTGGAGCATACATTTAGAATCCAAAGATAAGATTCTAATGCTGTCATTAGAAGACAAGAGGAGCATTACTCTACAGCGCTGATACTTGCTGCAAAACCTTTGCATCTCGTGTTTTTTTGCTCAACATACTCACCAGAAGTAGACTGCTGGTGAAAGTGGACGATGATTATTTGCATCATGATGTCCTTCCACAGGTGCACAATGGAGATAGAGCAGCAGAAAGGACTGTAGAACAGCCGTGGGCAAATAGTGTGAGTAGAGTTGTACAGCATAAAGAACCAAATTAGAATTGCGTTGCTCTGCTAATAACACCTGTTTATTTCATAGGTGCTGTATAACTATTTCAAAAGTAACATCTGACCATATGAACATACACTTAGAAAAGCTAGTCTGAGAGTGCTACAGCATGATAAACAAAGGTTTGTCAAAATATCGACCACAAAATATTGTAACAAAAAAATATCAATGTTAAAACATAGACATCAAAAATATCAACTCGACATACAATGTGAAGCATTAAAATATCAACTAAAAAAAATTGTGTTCCAAAATATCGAATAACATCCATGAGTAGAATTATTAATTATTTAAATAGAACAATATAAACATATATTCATAAGTATATGTTCACAAATTATTCATAAATTATTAGCCCATTGTAATGGGGTGCTGCCCATTTATTCCACCCGGATTTTGTGCTTTATTATGACCTGGTATTTGGACTTTCACTGTGGGTGAGTCTCACTACTTATGCCTCACCCACTATAATCACATGGAAAATGGACTGCATGTTTTTACCACCAATGTCCGCCTTTTAAGATAAAGCTGCTGGGACACAGCCAGTGTAGGGGTCATTTGGTTGGTTACACATGAACATGAGTGGACACTTGTGCTGGCTGCGTGTGTGAGACTACCATTGTGCGCAGCCCGGTAACTGTGCATGGGTAGCCTGATCACAGAGGGGACACTGCAAGGTTAGATGTTGACCTGGGGTATGCCTTGCAATATTATTGGTCACTCATAGGTAAGGTCAGTAGAGTTTAATGAGTTATGATTTATCTGCAGGGTCACTGAATTATACACATAGGGGGAAATCTACCTTAAACTGCAGTTTTGCTTCCCTTAGGCCTACAAAGTCCAGTGAGGTATACCACTGGGGTGAAACATGTGCTGTTTGAATACGCAGAATCAATAAGCAACATCTACAACTTATGGGTGGTGCAGAGTTGTCATTTCTCTCTGTGTCAGCTCAGAGTCAAATTCCAAGCCTTTTTGTCACCCTGCTCAGCCAAGTTATTTACTCTGCCTCCCCAGCAAAGGTAACAAAAGCCTCCCCACAGAAAAGGAGTAATTAACATTGATTCACTCAGCTTTTTAGGAGGATGGGGTGGGGAGTAAAATCTGGATCTGGTAATCAGCTGTCACATTGTGCCAGGATTGGAACAGCCCAGGCCCTCTGGACAAAGGAGGAAGTCCAGACCTGTGGAGCCAACAAAGGAGGGAGCTCCCCTTTAAAGTTTTGATGGGAAAGTCCTCGGCAGTGATTTCAGCTAGGGGTGGAGCTGAGGCCCCCAGAGGAGATGTGAAGAGAGACCACTTGACAGCACCATCTTATATTGTCACAGCATGCTGTGCAGGAGGGTTTGGACAGGGGATGAGGAGTCATGTGGAATCCCAGGATTGGAAAAGGATGCCTGGCATCTAGAACTTTCAACCCCCATTTAAAAACTCTTGCAAAATGGAGCGGAACAGAGTTGGATACTGGAATTGGACAGAAGCAACATTATAGAAAGCTGGATGGAAAGACTCCTGATGTCCTAATGGACTACGGACTAAGGCTGACCCCAGGACCAGTGGGCATCTCGAGGACCAGTTAGGCTGGTTCCCCTACACCCCCGAAGGACCAGGTTGGGGACGATCTGGACTTCTGTGTCCCAGCAGGGGAAGAGGAGCGCCAGAGACAAAGAAAAGGAGGGAGCTGGCACAGTGAGCCAATAAAAACTAGCTCCCCACAGAGTGCAACACTTCTAAGGTCAGGAGATCTGCTTAAAGTGCTCCTGGTGTCCCCCGGTTTGTATAGCGCCCTTACCATCATAGCAGTGTTTTGAACCTGTAGACTGTGCTATAGACTATGAGATGCTTGTATATATGTAATGGAATCTGTCTTTGTTTCATGCTGATGCTTTTTATGTGCTTTGATGCTGATGATTTTTACATGCTTTTATGGTCAATATTGACTGAATGAAGTGTATAACTGACTGAGATGGGTCAGATTTACAATCTGAACTCCAGTTAACAAACATTGAGGAAAGTGCATATATTTAGGGGGGTGAGATTTTCTTTTCCAACTCCACTCCAACAACCATTCGGGAGAATCCATACTTGGAGGGGGCAGAGCTACTATTCTAACTCCAGTCCAATACAAATGTAGGGGTGGACATATCTTTAGGAGGGATTCCACTCCAACAAACATGGGGGAGAATGTATACATGGAAGGGACAGATTTACTACTCTAGCACCAGTCCAAGAAACATTGGGAAAAGAGCGTATGTGGGGGAGGGGATATCAGAGTTAATATTGTAACTCCAGTCTAAATAACATAGGGAAGGGTTCATATTTTCTGGAGGGGCAGATTTACTATTCTAAATTGAATCTCAACAAACATTCTGAAAATGCATAAATTGGGAGAGGGAGAAGGACAAATTTAATTTTCTAAATCCAGGATTAATTAAAATTGCAGAAAGTGCACTATTAATAGAAATTGTCACAATAACTTAAAATAGAATAAAATAATACAGCCGAAAAAACTATTTAATAAATGAATATCTTTAAAGACCATATTAATAATATTAATTTTAAAGGTTAATGCACCCTCAAATAACACAATCCAAATGGAATAAACAATTATATACCTTAAAATAATGAAATATGTAAATAAGAAATCACCAATTTAAAACTTAATATAAATAACATGATAATTGATACTAAGAAATATCTAATGTAATTGAAATGCTACCAAGTAATTACTGCAATAAAACCCACAACTTAAAACAGAAAATAAATTAAGTTAAAAAATAAATGAACATGTAAATAGATATTAAACAATGAAAACGTTAAAATAATAAAACAAGCAATTAACTTTAATATCAATTAGTATGTATTTTTAGGTAAAACACAGCCCACTCAAACCCACATTAAACCACACAACCCAAAGTTAAAAATAAATAAATATTTAAAAATGTAAACAAGTAAATACTATTGTTAAAGAGTGCATAATCCCCCTATTAATCAATTACCAATAATTAATATAAACCTTTCAAAAAACTGCTCATTCAATCGCCAAATAAACATAACAAATTAAAAAATACATTGCACTTGCTGTAATTTAACAAAAAAATATTAAAACTAAGGGGCCGATTCCGATCTCGGTCGGAGGCGCACCCAATACCATTCGGTCGGGAAAAAAGCCATGCGAAAGCCTGTTTCCCGACCGATCCGTACAGCACACCGAACGAGTAAGTACGATGCGCACAACAGCACAGAATCCGGCCGAGCCATACTCACCCAAACCAGGTCCTGTTCCCCGACCGAGGCGAATCCGGAAACGCTGAATCGAGTCGCACGGAAGGAAAAATGCAGCTCCGTCCGGCCGAACGAGTACGATGCGCTTTCCGTACGCGCCGAACCCGTCGCTACGCACGGCACGTCAAAGCATCCGGGAGAGGCGCACATAAGCTCCGATTCGCGCCACAACACGATCCACGGCTACGAGACGAACACGCCAGCGACGAGGACGAGGCGAAGCGGCGAGGACGACGCGAAGCGGCGAGGACGACGCGAAGCAACGAGAAGGACGAACGACACGAACCAACCATGAATCCCTTCGTCCCGATCATACCAATATTCTACATTTACTACCGGAACAGGCACGGACGCGTACAGCGCAGAAGGTAAGTCAGACACCAACCACAAAACACATACAACACGTACACGACACATCACACACACACAGAGGGATGCAGAATATACTTACACCAGCAACAGCAGCACCATAGGGGCGGGATGCCCATCACCAATGCCACATATGCACACAGGGGCCTGAATGCGCACCACCACCCCTACCCAGGGGGGGCAGGATGCCTACCACCACCCTGAGCCAGGGGGGGCTGGATGCCCACCACTACTACCACCCTCACCCAGGGGGGGCTGGATGCCTACCACTACTACCACCCTCACCCAGGGGGGGCTGGATGCCTACCACCACCCTTAGCCAGGGGGGGCTGGATGCCTACCACTACTACCACCCTCAGCCAGGGGGGGCTGGATGCCTACCACCACCCTTAGCCAGGGGGGGCTGGATGCCTACCACTACTACCACCCTCACCCAGGGGGGGCTGGATGCCTACCACTACTACCACCCTCACCCAGGGGGGGCTGGATGCCTACCACTACTACCACCCTCACCCAGGGGGGGCTGGATGCCTACCACCACTACCACCCTCACCCAGGGGGGGCTGGATGCCTACCACCACCCTTAGCCAGGGGGGGCTGGATGCCTACCACTACTACCACCCTCAGCCAGGGGGGGCTGGATGCCTACCACTACTACCACCCACACCCAGGGGGGGCTGGATGCCTACCACTACTACCACCCTCAGCCAGGGGGGGCTGGATGCCTACCACCACCCTTAGCCAGGGGGGGCTGGATGCCTACCACTACTACCACCCTCACCCAGGGGGTGCTGGATGCCTACCACTACTACCACCCTCACCCAGGGGGGCTGGATGCCTACCACTACAACCACCCTCACCCAGGGGGGCTGGATGCCTACCACCACTACCACCCTCACCCAGGGGGGCTGGATGCCTACCACCACCCTTAGCCAGGGGGGCTGGATGCCTACCACTACTACCACCCTCAGCCAGGGGGCTGGATGCCTACCACCACCCTTAGCCAGGGGGGCTGGATGCCTACCACTACTACCACACTCACCCAGGGGGGCTGGATGCCTACCACTACTACCACCCTCACCCAGGGGGGCTGGATGCCTACCACTACAACCACCCTCACCCAGGGGGGCTGGATGCCTACCACCACTACCACCCTCACCCAGGGGGCTGGATGCCTAACACCACCCTTAGCCAGGGGGCTGGATGCCTACCACTACTACCACCCTCAGCCAGGGGGGCTGGATGCCTACCACCACCCTTAGCCAGGGGGGCTGGATGCCTACCACTACTACCACCCTCAGCCAGGGGGGCTGGATGCCTACCACCACCCTTAGCCAGGGGGCTGGATGCCTACCACTACAACCACCCTCACCCAGGGGGGCTGGATGCCTACCACCACTACCACCCTCACCCAGGGGGGCTGGATGCCTACCACCACCCTTAGCCAGGGGGGCTGGATGCCTACCACTACTACCACCCTCAGCCAGGGGGGCTGGATGCCTACCACCACCCTTAGCCAGGGGGGCTGGATGCCTACCACTACTACCACCCTCACCCAGGGGGGCTGGATGCCTACCACTACTACCACCCTCACCCAGGGGGGCTGGATGCCTACCACTACTACCACCCACACCCAGGGGGCTGGATGCCTACCACCACCCTTAGCCAGGGGGGCTGGATGCCTACCACTACTACCACCCTCAGCCAGGGGGCTGGATGCCTACCACTACTACCACCCACACCCAGGGGGGCTGGATGCCTACCACTACTACCACCCTCAGCCAGGGGGCTGGATGCCAACCACTACTACCACCCCCACTCATAGGATGGACAATGCATGACACAACCAGCACACCATAACCTAGGGAATGCAAGAAGAAGACATCCCCCAACACCATGACAAGCGTGTGTAGACTGTGTCAAATGCCTACAATACCGAACATGACTTTGAACATACAATGTGACCCCCTAGCACATGTGCCACACATATATGTGTGTGGCACCCACAATGCAAGCAGGCCATGACCATTGTGGCAATGGGGTCCAAACCCCTATCATCACAGTGACCAAAATGTAAGTGTGGGGTCCATAGCTGAAGCACATTTTGAACATTGTGGCAATGGGGTCTAAACCCCCATCACCACAGTGACCAAAAGGTAAGTGTGGGGTCCATAGCTGAAGCACATTTTGATTATTGTGGCAATGGGGTCCAAACCCCCATCATCACAGTGACCAAAATGTAAGTGTGGGGTCCATAGCTGAAGCACATTTTGAACATTGTGGCAATGGGGTCCAAACCCCCATCATCACAGTGACCAAAATGTAAGTGTGGGGTCCATAGCTGAAGCACATTTTGAACATTGTGGCAATGGGGTCTAAACCCCCATCACCACAGTGACCAAAAGGTAAGTGTGGGGTCCATAGCTGAAGCACATTTTGAACATTGTGGCAATGGGGTCCAAACCCCCATCATCACAGTGACCAAAATGTAAGTGTGGGGTCCATAGCTGAAGCACATTTTGAACATTGTGGCAATGGGGTCTAAACCCCCATCACCACAGTGACCAAAAGGTAAGTGTTGACAAAGAAAGAGGTGCAACTGCCAAACTGCATGGATGATTCCTGGTCACAGAACAAAAAACACATCAGTGGCAAAGTAGTGTATGTGTCCCATTGAAACATAAATTGGGGGAGCCAAATACTGCAGTGCAAATAAGACATACCTTTGGACATGTGCAGACAAACAACACCCATGGGGGCTGACACTGTCAACAATCATCAATGACACAATGACAGAAGTGACCATCAGAATGCAGACCCACATATTTGCACCAATGGGCACACAAATGCAGATACCCTGTGGAGACTGCAGATGTGAGGTGAACAGATACCATACCATGGCAGCAATGGGACACACAAACCATGATCATTGTGCTGACCGATGACCTAGGAGTCCCAGGGACAGCAGGGGAAACCCACCAAACTACATACAGCCAATGGCACACCCAAGATATGCCAATGCAGTGGTGCAGATGCACAAACACAAACAGGCAGACCCACACTGCACATCATACACAACAGGTGAGGGGGGTTGCCAGTGTCCCCAGGCAACCACACAACACATGAGGAGACCTGAATACCAATCATACAGATGTGGATACAGTGCCACACAAAGGTAACTCATGGATCCAAATCCCCTATGTGGGCAAGCAGGCATTGTCAGATGAGAGGGAGCACAAATCACACATGTCACACAGGCACGTAGGGACATCAACTGACACAGCAAGACACAGACACACCACAGCACCACCCCCAGGGCCCCCACAATGTGGTGACCCTGGGCTGCATTACAATCCCACTGTGATGACAAAGCTAAATGTGGTTCACACTGTGAACCACAGTCATGTGTCCTGAGCAACTAACTACCATCACACCTACCCAAGCACAAATCAATCAGCATGGCCAGTAAGCCAAGGCCAACATGGAGGCAGGGGCCTAGCCGGGCAACAACTCTCATCTGCACACACTCAACACCACACCCCTCGACCTCCAACAATGTGCAGCAGTGAAGTACACATGCACTGGTGACATTGCACATGCACCCATGACTATTCCAGGGTGGTGGGTGGGAACCAAGGTGCAGAAACACATCACACATGGCCACTCAACAAGACTCCTGAATGTCTGACACACTGCACACTATGCTGTACATGGACATGATGGCAATACCACACCAACCAATGGGATCCCATCCACAGTCACACACCAATGAAGAAGCCAAGGTCACCCACAAAGAACACACATAGACAACAACCAACATTGCAGCCCGGACCCTGAGGAGTGCCAGCAGTCACACACACAACGTGTCACAATCACTGAAAGATAACACAAACTGGAAATCACATGACAGGGGCAAACAACAAGTGCCAAGGGGAAACCTGACTGTGACCCATCTGCGTCTGCACACAAACTCAGCCCTGACAGCAAACACACCTATGGGTGACACCCTGATGACCAGTAATGTGCCATGCACCCACATCACAGAGAACCCAGGGAGAAGACTTTGGGGGAACATAGGTCAACTCAGCTAGCATCACAAACAGGTACAACACTAGGGATCACAGCATGCACAGCTAAACGGAAGTGAACACACAGACATGCACATACAACACACACCTTGGGCGCAGGCAATGTCACAGGAGTACACACTGCCATGAGGGGACTGCACTCCTGTTTGAGGAAAGCTGTGCCATATGTTGCCTCAGTAGGGCCCCATCATGTCAGCTGAGCACTTGGTCACACAATCAACAATTAGCACCAAATGAGGGCTCCCGTAACATCAGCCTGGTCATGGAAGTGCCAACGGAATCATCAGCACAGATCCAACACACTTGTATAGCAATGTTGCACTGACAACACAGATGAGTCCTTCCCCATTGATGCCCAAACCTGCATGTCCACTGGAGATGGCCACACGGTCAGGGAAGTAGACGAATTGAACAATGGCAGGCACAACAGATGTGCAGGGGTGGAAGCCACAGATGTGAAATAGCCAATCTAAGTAGGAAATCCCATTGCCAAATACTGAACACATGACACCCTCAGATGCTGCTATGGATGACATGGATACACCACAGGATAGGACACATTCCCCCTGGACCACATGGGTTCCTGCACAGTAACACTTCATTATTATGAGACCAAATATCACCATCACTGCAGCAAGGGCATGGTTAGCATCATCAACAACATGTACATCAGAAGCATAAGCACTAGAGAACAGAAAGTTGCTTTATTCAGCATATGTGTGGAATGAAAACAAAGTCCAGAAAAAACACAAAGGCCAATGGCCAGTCCATTGTAAAAGTCCAAACAGGGTGACAGTGGCAGATGTCACCCTACGCATGCCTGCACAAAACCAGGGACAATCCACTAGGAGGGGCAACCGGGGGGTAGGCCAGGCACCGCAGGGACAGGATCAGGGCTCACCAGGAGGAAGCAGGGAAGGGGTGGTGGGTGCTGGAGAGCCACTGACAACTGCAGTGGAGGTGTCTGACATGGTGTGTGCCGGCACAACTGGGGGGCATGACTCAGATGTTGTGGGTGCCGGCACGACTGCAGTGGACCCTGCAGATGGAGTGGACAGGTCCGCCACTGCAGTGCCCAAGTCAGACAGGGTGGTAGTGGACTCCACTGCAGTGCCTACCACCAGGGGAGGAGAATGGGGAACAGGCAAGGTGGGCTGGACAGAGGGGAGGACACCCTCACCACATCAGTGGCACAGACAAGCGCAGCGGGGGTGTGGTGCCGGGAGAGCAAGTGGCAGGGGGAGAAGGCCGGATCCTCTTGGGGATGGTATATCTGTGGGTGGGGGAACCTGGGGCAGGGTGTGGTGGGGGCACCTGTGGAGTGGGGGCCTGAGGGATGGAGGAAGGAGACCTGGTGCTTGAGCTGCAGGGCGGCGGCGGGGTCTTGCTCTTACCACTCCGGGGGGACTTGCGGGTGGGGGCCTCAGTCTGTCTGCGCCTGGGGGAGGGTGTCCGGGGGCGAGGGGCACTCTGCTCCGTGTGGGGGGCTTCCTCTTCCCCCTGGATGCTGGAGCAGCTGGATCGGAGGGAAGAGGCCGAGGTCACTGAGGAAGAGGCGCTGGGTCTTTGGGGTTGCAGGTGAGGCAAGGGAGGGTGTTTTGGAGGGAGAGGCAACTGAGGACTGCGCAGTGCCCGTGGATGCGTGTGTGTGTACCAGGGCCCCATCCCCTGTGAGTCTGGTTTCAGTCCCCTGACTGTGCGTGCGTGTGCGTTTTGTTTGTGGCGTGTGTGTCTGTGTGCTGGACGTGTGTGTGCTGGTGAGTGCCTGTGCCGGTGTGTGTGTGCTTGGGACGGGTAAGGTGCTGGGGAGTGTGGATGGAGCAGAGGCAGGAGGGGTGAGGGACTGTCTGAGGAGGGACACTGCGCAGTCAGGGAGGAGTCCATGGACCTATTGCCCCTCTGTAGGTCAGACATGCCCGATGAGATGCCCTCCATGAACGACACCAGCTGAGTCAACAGAGCGGTGTGCGCATGGAGGACACTCGGCATGGCTGTCTGCCCTACATGGAGCTGGCGAAGGAGGTACACAGACTCCTCACTCAGGGCAGCAGGGGACACAGGGGCAGGGGTGCGGTGCCTGGCCCAAAGGAGACACGCTCCCGAACATGGGAGCCTCCACGGACCTGGGGAATGGGAGCCGATGGGAGGGCGGTGGTGGTGCTGGTGGTGGCGGGGACAGCAACACTAGCTGGGGTGTGGTGGCTGCTGACACCCGCCTCCATAAGGGAGTCATCCTCCGAGTTGCTCTGGTCCTCAGCTGAGGTGGATGGTGCTGAGGACTCCTCGGTGTGGCTCCCCTTGCCCTCCGTGCCACTGGGTCCCTCCGACCACTCCTCGGCTGCTGACCCAGTCTGGCTCTCTGGCTCCTCCTGGTCCATGGAGCTGTCCCCTTCCGTGGCCGTGGATGTATCTGCAAACAATGGGGAAACAGACAGACATCAGTCACCTGCCCGCACACACCACTGTGAGCACAGCACATTACAGAGCAAGCCCTGGCATCATTAGTTGTACATTGCTAAAAGTGCCCTAACTGAACAGGAGAAGCCAATTGTCAGTCTGATGCCAAGCATGGCACTCACATCCCACATGGCCTTGCACCCATCTGTCTGGTGTCTGTTGGATTGCAACACCCCAGTGTGGACACATGCACCAAGTACACAGTAGTTGGACAGTGCAGAGGACACGGTGTGGCATGTGGACATGCACACATCACAGCTCTTGCCACTGAGTCAGTACAGGTTTCCGGATGAAAGGGATGCCCAGAGTCAAATAGGAAATGCATGTGATGCATACCAGCGACAGACACCATGATGCACCCATGTCCTGATAGCCATCGCCACAATGGTGTGCATGTAGCACATGTCACTCCCCTGCAGGACCACCAATAAGTAGACACATGCCATGGCAGAGGCATGACTGCTAAGTCATACATCACTGTCTCAGTGATGTATGACTTGGCAGCCAGACAACAACACTATGCACTGTGTCACAATAGTAGGTCATGGGGAATGCAAGTCCTGGAGCTGCACAAGTGCACATGTACATCCCCCACACAACACATCATCTTAACCCTCATCTGTCCAGGTCATACCTATTGGACATATGGGAGACCTGTGACACTACCCTCTGAACCTGAGCCCCTCACAATCTGCTGTGAATGGGGAACAGCTGCCTGAACTTCACATTCGCATACCCCAGTCTGCACGGGCAGCTGATCAAACACCTATGTGACACACAAGTATCGTCTCCTATGGTCACATCTCCAGGGGCATGCTGAGCCCCTACCAAGAAACACCCCAGCAGTCCTGGCAACTAATCCACAGCACACTGACACAGAGGCAGACACCTGAGGGGTCAAATCACTGTGCACAATGTGTCAGCTGATACACGGGAGTGGGAGTACAGAGTGCATTGCATGGCCTGGAGTAGGCATGACTGTCCTGCTCCACATGAATGAGGGATGAGCCCTGGACAGTGGATAGCTGGCTATGTATGTGTGACACACGTAATCTGCACACTCCTGGGGCCCAAACATTGTTCCCACCCGCTGCATGGGCGTGTGCCACATACCCCAGGCACATGTGGTGGCTCAGCACAGCAAGTGGACCGCATATCAAAGCAACACGCAGATTACATGTCCGAACACAGGCGTAGTGTGAACAATGGACCCACCCATGATGCCCACAACAGAGTTAGGGAAACAGATGCTGTCCCCCACCTTTAGTGAAGCAAACTGCAAGGACACAGTCCCAAGTGACACAATTCCCTGAATGTAAGGGCCACACCTGGGTATCAGATGAGCAGTGGGCAGTGCACAATAGAGGGACATGGCTCCTGGACAACATGACTGCTGCACTGTGGCAGTTAAACCAGGCCAGAGGAGGGCACACAGCATGTAATACAGAGTTCACAGTGCAGTCTTTGACTCACCCCCTCCTTGCTGCTGTCTGGCCTTCAGCTGCCCATCCAGGTCTGGAAACACCACCGCCAGGATCTGGAGCATGTGGGGGGTCAGGGTCCGTGTTCTGCCCCTCCTGCGAGGAGGCGACAGCTTCAGCTGGACCCGTGCAATCCTCCGGGTCCAGCCCCGAAGGTCCTGCCACCTCTTCTGGCAGTTGCGGATCCGGCGCTTGTAGACCCCCACGGACCGGACAGCCCGGACGATGTCCTTCCAGATCTCCTGCTTCCGATGGGCATTAACCTGTCAGGATGACAAAGTGAAAAGGCCATTACTACACATGCAACATATCCGTGCATGACACAGTTGTATATACATGTCTCAATCACAGGGGCACATGATGTACACAGGCAGTGCAAAGCTGCCCATGGACAGTTTGCCAGACGTCACTACATGGTATCATTGCATGGGAAGTAAAACCTTGTTCAAATGCACTGTCACTGCACCATACCTGTCCAGTGCATGTCACTACACACTATGGGGGGTGACAACTACTCAGTGAGCCTGCTAGCCAGTGGCGTGCAGACTTTCAGCCTTGCTAGTCAGACAATATGCACATTCAGAAAGGCAGTGCACAGAACACTCACCTGCTCCCCTGGTGTCCCATACAGCTTGCTGTACTGTGGAAGTAGGCTGTCCAGCAGGGCCTGGTTCTCCTCAAGGCTGAAGGCTGGGGCTCTCTCCACAGTACGTGCCATTGCAGGGTCCAGAGGGGCAGAGACAGCAGCAGTGCAGTGGCAGATGTCGTCCTGGAGCATGTAGTGCAGGCAAGTGAGCTCTCAGGGGAACAGCCAGCAATATATATGTGCTGGAGAGGCAGATACTGTTCCTTGTGTCCAAAGTGATAGGTCCAAGTCGTTTGCATCTTCTGAATCTGGCCAATCCATGGAATAGCAGCACCAAAACACGCCCACAGCATCCTTCAAATCTTCAACTTCATGACATACATGATTTTGCAACATTGTTGTGGGTGACCAACTGATTTTCCAGCAACCGACTCGTTCGAAATTCGAAAACGCGTCCGTTGCCAGGCAAGGCCATTGTCAATGGGTGCGCACCGATCGGTCCATTGCGGTACAACGCGTACAGGGGTACAACGCGTACCCGCACACATTGAATGCAATGGGCCGGCCGGGGGCACCGATCGGTCCATTGCAGTTCAACGCGTACAGGGGTACAACGCGTACAGGGGTACAACGCGTACCCGCACACATTGAATGCAATGGGCCGGCCGGGGGCACCGATCGGTCCATTGAGGTTCAACGCGTACAGGGGTACAACGCGTACAGGGGTACAACGCGTACCCGCACACATTGAATGCAATGGGCCGGCCGGGGGCACCGATCAGTCCATTGCAGTACAACGCGTACAGGGGTACAACGCGTACCAGCACACATTGAATGCAATGGGCCGGCCGGGGGCACCGATCGGTCCATTGCAGTTCAACGCGTACAGGGGTACAACGCGTACAGGGGTACAACGCGTACCCGCACACATTGAATGCAATGGGCCGGCCGGGGGCACCGATCGGTCCATTGCAGTACAATGCGTACAGGGGTACAACGCGTACCCGCACACATTGAATGCAATGGGCCGGCCGGGGGCACCGATCGGTCCATTGCTGTTCAACGCATCACTGTACATGTGACTGGCATATGTCAGCATGCCTGTCTCAGATGGACATATGCCAGCCACAGATAGCTCCCAGGGAGTGAGGGGCACACCTACATCATGACAGCCTGTCCAAACTTTATCATAAGGCATGTAAGGCTGCATTTCCTATTGTGTGTATGTTGGTGTACATGTTGTCCTGTGGGTGTCACCTGTGGGCAGCCACCCCCAGGCTGTGCACGTGTTCATGGGGACAGGATCCTGGGTGTTACGTGTACATGACCACTGTGATGTGCAACTGTTCATATCTGTGCATGTGCCATGGTCACATTTCACGGTGGTGTATGTGTATGTCATGTCACATACCCTGTGAGTCCCATGTGGGACGGTATGTTTGAGCCAGGGTGTCCCAGTGGCACAATAGTGATGGTCCTCCACAGTCTTTGTGCATGTAGTGTTTACAATGTCTCTGATTTCATGTGCACAATGGGAGACAGTCTCCACATCCACGTTGTGTGTGCATGGACTTTGATGTTGTGCGTGTGTGTGTCACAGACGTCCATGTCTGTCTTGCCGTGGCAAGTGGGACCACTACCTGTGGGGGTCATGGTTGTTTTGCTGTGGTGTATACATGATACTCCATGTAATGCCAGTGTCCATGTGGCAATACAGGGTCCCTGGGAATGTACCTGTCGTTGAGCTGTGGTGCCTGGGGCACATCTGTCCTCACATGTCACTGTGGGGGGTGATTGTGACACGGCAGCAGGAGATGGGAACTGTGACACAGCCTCATGATATCCAATGGGCCAACCTGGGACTAATTGATGCCACCTGTTGGACCGTGTTGACAGATGTTGGCCATGTATGTACCATACATGTCCTTACAGAACTGCACACTTCATGTAGTTGTGCCTCATAATGATGTATGTTGGGATATTGAGTGTGTTCAATGCCGCATATGTGGGGTGACTGACAATCTTGCTTACTTCTCCTCTGCACTGCAGGGCTCCTGCTGTCCATCAACCATTCCCAGACCTGGCAACGATGGTGGAACGGGACAGCATCCGACGGTACCGCTTCACCAGGCAGCTGATTGAGGATTTGGCAGTGCAGTTGTCCCCACATTTGCAGCCTGGCCGGCCGTATCCTACAGCGCTGACCCCCAAGGTGAAGGTGATGGCAGCCCTACACTTCTTTGCCACCGGTACCTTCCAACATACTGTGGCGACTGCTGGTGGGATGTCACAGACCATGTTGAGCCGTGTGCTCCGCGATGTTTTGGCGGCAATGTTGCTATTCCTGAACCGGTACATCTATTTCCCTAGACTGCGACGACTCACTGACGTGAAGAGTGACTTTTATGCCCTGGGGAGGATGCCGCATGTCTTTGGCTCCATTGATGGGACACATGTGGCTTTGGTACCACCACAGGCCCAGGAGCAGGCCTACAGGAACCGCAAGCACTACCACTCGGTCAATGCACTGGTGGTGTGTCTTGCAGACATGACCATCACACACGTGTGTGCCCGTTTCCCTGGTTCAGCACACAATGCCTTTGTGATGAGGAGTAGTCGCATCCCCAGGATGATGGCACAGATGCAGAACCAGCGTGCCTGGCTTGTCGTTGTGTACTGACTTTGTGCCATTGTGTGTGATCTGATCTGTAGTATTCCGCCCACTTTTCCAAGTCAGCTAATGTGCACTTGTCTGTCCGTAGGTGACTCGGGATACCCCAACATGCCGTGGTTGCTGAAACCCCTCAGGAACCCTGTGACACCAGCCCAGATGCGCTACAATGAGGCACATGGTCGGACCAGGAGAGTGATTGAGCGGACATTTGGTCTCCTGAAGAGCCGCTTCCGCTGCCTGGACAAGACCGGAGGGTCCCTCCCATATGCCCCTGCGAAAGTGTGCAAGATTATCATCGTCTGCTGCATGCTCCACAACCTGGCAGTGCGGAAGGAGTTGCCTCTCATCCAGGATGACAATGACCAACATCCGCCACCTGTGGAGGATCCTGGCCTGGACCACGATGCCAGTGATGATGATGATGATGATGATGATGAGGGTGATGTCCGCACACAGCTCATCACCAACTTCTTTAGCTGAATGTGAGTATCCTGAGGTGTCATGTCAATGATGTGAGTTGGCATGATATGTGTAGGTGGTGCTCTGGTGCTGTTGGAGTGTGTCCATGGGCTACTTGACTGGATGTGTGTTGCGATGTGTGCTTACAGGTGGGCTGTACTCCCCAACAGTGTTGACATGCTAACTTGGTTCTGGGTGGGTATCTTGTAACATGTATTGTGCATGAGTTTTGCTGTTCTGTCCTGTACTCCATTGCTTTTGACTGTGTGTCATTTCTGTCCTTCACAGGGTACTTTCAGATTCGTTTGGTCAACTGTGTCGACCGACGACGTGATTGCACTTCCAGGCTGGTAGCTGTTGTGTCCCTACAGGTGATGTGCGCCACACCCATGGACTTCCTTCCGTCTACAGTTGTTGACTGTGTGCCCGCTGCCAGGTGGGATTACCTTGCATCTGTAGTGGTTACGACATGTTGCAACTGTGTAATAAACCTGTGCTTCACTTTGTGATGTGCGTTGTCTGTGGTCACACATTTGACTGCCATTTGCTTACTGCACCTGTGGGCTACTTGACTACAACTGGGAATGGGTGTGGTGTCTGTGCATTGCACCGTCTTCCCTGGCAACATCAGTGTAGGCAATGAGTCAGATGGCCTAGGTGTGTATGTGTTGTGTAGCCCTGGTGGTGTGTCTCCCTCATATGTGTCACGTTGCCTTTACTCACATGCCTGTGTTGTACTTGCTGTTGCAGTTCGCATACACAGTGTAATTTTGCAGTTCATCATCCCCATAACAGCACCCACGTTGGAATCACAACAGAGGCAAGTATGGTGTATTAGTGTGTTTATTGTGATACATTTGTGTGAATAGTGCATAGGATGGGTAGTGCTGTACATAAATCTTGCAATCAGAAGTTCCTAGGTGAATTGAAAGTCCTGGTAGACAGAATCCCCAGTATCGGGGCCACAGTTGTCTGACACATTGGTCCAACTTGTACTCCCCATGCAATGTGTGGGAGTAGTGTTGCCGTCAACAGGGTGAACAGTCTGTGCACAAAGGTGAACATCCAGAACAGGTTCAGGCTTCCTGGGAGTTGCGCTTGGCCATCGGCCTCTCACTTGCCCCTCTTCGGACGACCCCTCTTCTTGGGGGGGGCCCCTCAAGTACAGGCTACTGCGGTGCAGGGGACTCTCCGCCAGAGTCATCCTCCCTCCCTGTGGCAGTTGCAGTTTGTTCAGCACCAGATGTTGTTGGCACACAGGGAGGTGTGGACTGGTTGCTGTTCATCTGGCGGAGGCATTGTAAAATGTCCCTGTGCACCGCCATCATCTCATGCAGTGCATCCCACTTGAACTCCACCCGGGACATGTGTGAGTCCACGCGGGACATGTGTGACTCCACGTGGGACATGTGAGAGTCCAAGCGGGCATGATGGGCAGCCTGCTGCTGTTTCATGTCTCTGAGGAGCCCCACTACCTGGCTGAGGTCTCCGGTGCTGGACTGGTACGCATCAGCTATGCGTACCAGTTGTGGGTCATCATGCACACCAGCAACCTCTGCAAGCAGCGACCTCTGTCTCCCACCCCTCCCACCACCCCTGCTGACATGTGCAGTGCGTGCAGTGGCACGCACAGATGACCCTGGTCCACCTTGGGGGTTGGTGGTGGTGGTGGTGTCCATGGCCCCAGGTTGGTCCAGGGTCCCTGTGCTGGTGTTGCTCCTTGTTCTGTCCATGTCGGCAGGGATGGTATTTGTGGTGACAGTCGTTGGAGGGGTGGGTGCAGGGGGTGCAGCTGGTGGTCCTGCTGGTGCTGCAGCTGGTGGTCCTGCTGGTGCTGCATGTAGACTTGCACCGGATGTGCCAGGTTGGTCTTCTTCGTCCGAGGAGGGCAGAGGCTGTACGACGCCAGTGAGCTCCGCATCCTCTTGAGCCTGGGACTGGGACTCCTCAGCGTCTGCTGCTGTGTCCCCATCATCACCTGTTTTTGGGAGACACACACAATGTATGTTATGTTTCTGCAGGCATCAATGGTTGACACACATGACAGTTGTGACTGTGCCTCTGGGTGCGGGACTGTACATTGCATTGTCCTAAGTCGTCACAGTCAGGGGTTGATATTGGTGTGGCACATTGTCCTGCATTATTTGGGCATTTCTATGTATTTTTTGGGGTGTGAACATGGTCTGCATTGGTTGTGTTTGGTTGACAGCCGGCCCTCCTTCCCACCCACCCACCCAGCCAGTCAGTTATCCCACCATGGACTGTGCTTGCATTGCAGGGAGTGGAAGTTGTCTCTCAGGATGTCAGTCAGTGGTGTCCTGCTGTTTGTTGGTGCACAGTTGCCAGCAGGGCCTTGTGCTCCCCACAGCAGTAGCCAGTGTCAGCCATCTTGTGAGTCCTTCTCCACTCCCTGTGATGTGAGCATGGTTCAGGGTGGGGTTGATGGGACAGTTGTGGGGGTGACCAATATCAGTGACTGCCACTCCCATCATGCTATTGCCTCCACCCCACTTGCCAGCATTCCCAAACTTACTTGCTTTTGTGGGGAGTTCAGTATGTGCGGGTGTGTGTGCAATGGCAAGATGGCTGACAGTGGTGTCCTGCTGTTGGTTGGTGTGCAGTTCCCAGCATGCCCTTGTGCTCTCCACGACACAGCAACAGTGTCAGACATCTTTGATGGGCCTTTCCACTCTCTGTGGGATGTGCATGCGTGAGTGTGAGCTTGCTGGGCCATGTGGTGGGGGATGTAGAGCTGTGACTACGACTCCCATCATGCTATTACCTCCACCCCCCTTCCCAGCATGCCCATGCTTCCTTCCCTTTGACTCTGCTTCCCTGTGGGGTGGGCTGGCTGTGCTGACAGGATGGCTGGGAGTGTTGTCCTGGCAGTTGTTTGGCTAAAAGTCCCAAGAGTGTCCCTGTGCTTCACACAACATAACCCAGGGTGGTGGTTCTTTGTGGGATCTTGTGTTAGGATGGGGGGCATTGCATTCTACCAGGTGGGTTCTGTGGAGTTTGTGTTGGGGTGTGTGTGAGGGGAGGTGGTTGTAACTATGGTCAGTGCTGCAAGTCCTCCTTCCCACCCACCCAGCCAGCCAGTTATCCCACCATGGAACGTGCTTGCATTGCAGGGAGTGGAAGTTGTCTCTCAGGATGTCAGTCAGTGGTGTCCTGCTGTTTGTTGGTGCACAGTTGCCAGCAGGGCCTTGTGCTCCCCACAGCAGTAGCCAGTGTCAGCCATCTTGTGAGTCCTTCTCCACTCCCTGTGTTGTGAGCATGGTTCAGGGTGGTGTTGATGGGACAGTTGTGGGGGTGACCAATATCAGTGACTACGACTCCCATCATTCTATTGCCTCCACCCCCCTTCCCAGCATGCCCATGCTTCCTTCCTTTTGACTCTGCTTCCCTGTGGGGTGGGCTGGCTGTGCTGACAGGATGGCTGGGAGTGTTGTCCTGGCAGTTGTTTGGCTAAGAGTCCCAAGAGTGTCCCTGTGCTTTACACAACATAACCCAGGGTGGTGGTTCTTTGTGGGATCTTGTGTTAGGATGGGGGGCATTGCATTCTACCAGGTGGGTTCTGTGGAGTTTGTGTTGGGGTGTGTGTGAGGGCAGGTGCTTGTGACTATGGTCAGTGCTGCAAGTCCTCCTTCCCACCCACCCAGCCAGCCAGTTATCCCACCATGGAACGTGCTTGCATTGCAGGGAGTGGAAGTTGTCTCTCAGGATGTCAGTCAGTGGTGTCCTGCTGTTTGTTGGTGCACAGTTGCCAGCAGGGCCTTGTGCTCCCCACAGCAGTAGCCAGTGTCAGCCATCTTGTGAGTCCTTCTCCACTCCCTGTGATGTGAGCATGGTTCAGGGTGGTGTTGATGGGACAGTTGTGGGGGTGACCAATATCAGTGACTGCCACTCCCATCATGCTATTGCCTCCACCCCACTTGCCAGCATTCCCAAACTTACTTGCTTTTGTGGGGAGTTCAGTATGTGTGGGTGTGTGTGCAATGGCAAGATGGCTGACAGTGGTGTCCTGCTGTTGGTTGGTGTGCAGTTCCCAGCATGCCCTTGTGCTCCCCACGACACAGCAACAGTGTCAGACATCTTTGATGGGCCTTTCCACTCTCTGTGGGATGTGCATGCGTGAGTGTGAGCTTGCTGGGCCATGTGGTGGGGGATGTAGAGCTGTGACTACGACTCCCATCATGCTATTGCCTCCACCCCCTTCCCAGCATGCCCATGCTTCCTTCCTTTTGACTCTGCTTCCCTGTGGGGTGGGCTGGCTGTGCTGACAGGATGGCTGGGAGTGTTGTCCTGGCAGTTGTTTGGCTAAAAGTCCCAAGAGTGTCCCTGTGCTTCACACAACATAACCCAGGGTGGTGGTTCTTTGTGGGATCTTGTGTTAGGATGGGGGGCATTGCATTCTACCAGGTGGGTTCTGTGGAGTTTGTGTTGGGGTGTGTGTGAGGGGAGGTGCTTGTGACTATGGTCAGTGCTGCAAGTCCTCCTTCCCACCCACCCAGCCAGCCAGTTATCCCACCATGGAACGTGCTTGCATTGCAGGGAGTGGAAGTTGTCTCTCAGGATGTCAGTCAGTGGTGTCCTGCTGTTTGTTGGTGCACAGTTGCCAGCAGGGCCTTGTGCTCCCCACAGCAGTAGCCAGTGTCAGCCATCTTGTGAGTCCTTCTCCACTCCCTGTGATGTGAGCATGGTTCAGGGTGGTGTTGATGGGACAGTTGTGGGGGTGACCAATATCAGTGACTACGACTCCCATCATGCTATTGCCTCCACCCCCTTCCCAGCATGCCCATGCTTCCTTCCTTTTGACTCTGCTTCCCTGTGGGGTGGGCTGGCTGTGCTGACAGGATGGCTGGGAGTGTTGTCCTGGCAGTTGTTTGGCTAAGAGTCCCAAGAGTGTCCCTGTGCTTCACACAACATAACCCAGGGTGGTGGTTCTTTGTGGGATCTTGTGTTAGGATGGGGGCATTGCATTCTACCAGGTGGGTTCTGTGGAGTTTGTGTTGGGGTGTGTGTGAGGGGAGGTGCTTGTGACTATGGTCAGTGCTGCAAGTCCTCCTTCCCACCCACCCAGCCAGCCAGTTATCCCACCATGGAACGTGCTTGCATTGCAGGGAGTGGAAGTTGTCTCTCAGGATGTCAGTCAGTGGTGTCCTGCTGTTTGTTGGTGCACAGTTGCCAGCAGGGCCTTGTGCTCCCCACAGCAGTAGCCAGTGTCAGCCATCTTGTGAGTCCTTCTCCACTCCCTGTGATGTGAGCATGGTTCAGGGTGGTGTTGATGGGACAGTTGTGGGGGTGACCAATATCAGTGACTGCCACTCCCATCATGCTATTGCCTCCACCCCACTTGCCAGCATTCCCAAACTTACTTGCCTTTGTGGGGAGTTCAGTATGTGTGGGTGTGTGTGCAATGGCAAGATGGCTGACAGTGGTGTCCTGCTGTTGGTTGGTGGGCAGTTCCCAGCATGCCCTTGTGCTCCCCACGACACAGCAACAGTGTCAGACATCTTTGATGGGCCTTTCCACTCTCTGTGGGATGTGCATGCGTGAGTGTGAGCTTGCTGGGCCATGTGGTGGGGGATGTAGAGCTGTGACTACGACTCCCATCATGCTATTGCCTCCACCCCCCTTCCCAGCATGCCCATGCTTCCTTCCTTTTGACTCTGCTTCCCTGTGGGGTGGGCTGGCTGTGCTGACAGGATGGCTGGGAGTGTTGTCCTGGCAGTTGTTTGGCTAAAAGTCCCAAGAGTGCTTCACACAACATAACCCAGGGTGGTGGTTCTTTGTGGGATCTTGTGATAGGATGGGGGGCATTGCATTCTACCAGGTGGGTTCTGTGGAGTTTGTGTTGGGGGGTGTGTGAGGGGAGGTGCTTGTGACTATGGTCAGTGCTGCAAGTCCTCCTTCCCACCCAGCCAGCCAGATATCCCACCATGGAACGTGCTTGCATTGCAGGGAGTGGAAGTTGTCTCTCAGGATGTCAGTCAGTGGTGTCCTGCTGTTTGTTGGTGCACAGTTGCCAGCAGGGCCTTGTGCTCCCCACAACAGTTGCCAGTGTCAGCCATCTTGTGAGTCCTTCTCCACTCCCTGTGATGTGCGCATGGTTCATGGTGGTGTTGATGGGACAGTTGTGGGGGGCAATATGTGTGACTGCGACTCCCATGATGCTATTGGCTACACTGACTTGGCCAGCATACACAGAATTCCTTCCTTTGAGTGGTCTTCACTGTGTGTTGGTGTTGTTGTGGTGGCTACATGTCTGGATGTGTTTGTTAGTTCTATTTGTGCCACTGCCTAGCTGTAGTTGTAGTTGTGTTTGTACATGTGATGGCACAGTTGGATGTGACTTTTTTGATGGCATGTGTTGTGTTTATCTGACTGACATACACATTTTGGGATGATTCTGTTCTGGTTGCTGTGTAATTGCTATGAGTGCATGGTTTGACTCTCCCCTTGACAGTGATGTGTGTGTGTTTTGTGGCAGTATATTGTGTACATTTGTTGTGTACTCACCAGGCTCTGGGATGTTCTCTAGTCCATATACGCTCACTGGCGGAAGGATGGCCCGCACCTTCTCCTCCCAGGACCTGAGGTATATTGGCTTGGCAGGAGGGCCACTGCCGGTGTATTGGCTGTTGATGTAGTCTTTCTTGAGCAGGTCCCGTACCCTCCTGCGCACGTCATACCACCTGTTCTGGATGTCGCTCTTTGTGCGCCGACATGGTGATAGTGCGTTCACCCTGTTGATGATCCTCTCCCACATCTTGGTTTTCTGGGAGATGGGGGTCTGTTGGACCAGTGTGCCAAACAGCTGTGGCTCTACCCTGAGGATCTCGTCTACCATGACTTCCAATTCACAATCTAGGAACTTGTGATTCTTCTTGGGGGCATGGTGATGGGTGGTGATGGTGAGTGATGTGTGTGTTGGTGTGCAGGTGAGGGTGTGTGAGTGTGTGTTTTGCTGGGTGTATGTGAGGTAGGTATTTGTTGGTGTGCTGATGGTGTGTGGCTTGTGTGAGGGATGAGCTGTGGGTGTGTGGTTGCTTTCTCTTGGGTGCTGGCAGTGGAATGGCATTTGCAAAGGATCATGGTTGTGATTTGTGTCCTTTATATGGGTGGAGTTGTGGGTGTGTCTTTGTTCTCTGTCCCCACCCCCCCCCAGTATTTATTGGCTTAGTAATTGCTTGTTTGGCCTTTTTGTGTGTGATCTTTCCTTTGTACTGTCTGTGTATGTTGGAAACGTTCTTGTGACCGAGTCGGACCCTGCATTTGTCTCGTACGGTATTCTCCGTTTCGTTCACGCTGTGTTTGTGCAGTTTTCTATGCTGCGTACGCGTCGGTCGCGGTGTTTTGTGTTGCTTCGGCTCGGTTTTGTATGCGTGTCGGTCGTACGGCTTGGCCTCCGTCCGACTCGCTCGTGGTTTTCGCGCCTTGCATCGTACTTTGCGGTTTGGAGTTTGCGTGTACGTTTCGGTCGGATTTGTTCCGGGTGCGTGTTGGTCGGTTGGATTCGCCTGTTTTTCCGACCGGATTGCTGTTTTCCGTGCGGCTCGGTCGTTCGACTTGGGTTCGGTACGTGTCGGTCGGATTTTGCACGCATTGCATCGTACTTGGCGTGTCGGGCGCCACAGGTACGTGTCGGTCGGTATAATTTCCGGATCCGAGTCGGTCGGTGCTTTTTCCGGCCCGAATCGGAATCGACCCCTAAATGTCACAAAAAGTAAATTAATAAAAGCATAATTCAATAAAACACCTAAAATTATTATAAAGCAATATTATCGTAAAAATATTTTAAACTTTGAAATTGTGGTAGAAAACTAAACTCTCAATATTTTGTCCAATATATTTTTGTTGCCATGATGTTTTGACAGCGATATTATGGTTTTGACAATGCTTGGAGTTGATATTATGGTGGAATATCATGCAAAATCTGTGCTGCACAAATATTTTTTACAACTTTGTCTGTACCTGAAAGCTAGGAAGAGGGTGATCTTATAACAGCAAACCTTTTGTTGGTGTCATTTTTAGAAAATGAAAACACATTTTTTTGCACAGCGCATTTTCCCATTTTTGAAAAAATAATGTTGCTACATGTTGACTATTTTCTCGTTTTCCTCCGGAGGAAGCGACAAACCCTGGGTAACTGTACAACCACTAAAAAAGGATGCATATTTGACCTGGATATTTGTTGTAGAAAAATGTAATGAAGACTTAACCACAACATTCCCCACATATGAAAAAAGGGTCAGCTTAAACTCCAATGTTGAAGGGGTTAGCACCATCTTCATAAGAAAATCTAGAAGCTTCAAAAACAATAGCATTTGAAAAATAACCTATTAATGAAATCCTAAGGGTCTTATGGTTCAATAATGTTCTATGTTAGACATGTATTTCCACTAAAATCTAGAAGATAGTTATACTGGTAATGCACTCTTTCCATAAAGGGCAATTATATAACAAATATATGGCCAGACTCACAAACGTTTGTAAATGTAAGCATGACAGTATTCCACCTTTGATTTGCATACATGTATGTATTTCTCAGAAACCATGAATTCTCAAGTAATACACCTCAGATTTGCACACTAGTCTAACACACCTTGACATACTTTTGCAGATTGTCTAGAAAGAAAATATCTTTCCCTGCTGCGAAATATCTTCCACTACACCACTGAAAATAATTGAGGTGAACAAGGCAGCATTCCACAGTAAGTGCACACTCACTCAAGCCTCATTACATTTAAAGTTACAATGGAACTCTCTCCACAATTCATTCAATAGAAACAACAGCATGTGTTCTTTCCTGCACATTACTCTTGAAATATTTGTTTTAGGAATATCTCCCAGTGCCTGTCCAGGGGAACATTAAGTTTTAGCCTAAAATAAAGTTGGAAACATAAACAGTTTGAAAACACTACCAATACTAAGGCTGTACTTGCTATTGGAACATCATGATCAACAGAAACAAAGGCTGTTAGACTTCTTTTCTGGCACCAACTCCCATCTTATCTCATAACAAGTCATCCATCATAATTGTGTACCTGATCCACTGGAACTGGGGGAAACTCTTAAATTAATTGTGCCAGCTTTTAAAGACAAATCATCTATCTCCTACCCATGCATGAATTAATCAAGTAATTTGCTTGTTTTTATGCATTTGACTTGAGGAGGATTATGTCTGTTATATATGGGATAAAACGTACACTCACCCATAATTATGCGGATATTGCATGTCACCGATGAGTACCGAGCCTACACAAAGGAACAATGCCAAATGCTGGGTTCCTTTATAAGGTATGGAGCGCTACGGCGACTTGCAATATCCTTATAATATACGCAAAAGGGTACTTTATTCCTTATAATACATGACAACACCATCACCCTTCGCACATACCACTTAAATCCTTAGGGCCCAATTCAAAAAGTAAAATTTAGACGTAAGTCGAGGTTTAGTACTTTTGGTATTCACAAAAGTAAGTTACTACTAGTAATTTTGCTACTAGTAAACTTACTAGTAGTAAAGTTACCAGTAGTAAAGTTGCTACTATTAAAATTATTAGTAGTAAAGTTACCAATAGAAACTTACCTTTTTGAATACTAAAAAGTAGTAAACTTAACTTAAGTCTAATTTTACTACTTAAGTCAAAGCATACTACTTTTTGTTATTCGATTAAGATTAACAATACTTTATTCAGTTAGATATATGACCATAAAAGCACAGAGAAGAAGCAGTTTATATACAACAGAGTATAAAAACATAAGACATTTTATTAAATATCAGGTAAAATCATACAATCTCACATCACCAGTTTAAATTTATAAAACATACATGTTACTCCAACTCAGCAATGTATAATAAAAAGACATAAAAAGTGGATTTAATTATCAGATCAAAGCAAGTCATATGACCTCACGTCTCCACTTAAACTTCATGAAGGGTATCTTTTTCTCAGGCTCAGGGCCTGAATAATAACATTTAAAACAGCAAAATAGATCAATGGGGATGCTAAGTGCTGTAAAAAAATCAAACTTTCAAGGATCCAGTTAAAAGACCTCTCTTTATGGATTGGCCGTAAGAATCGGGGTCTATAGTCTGCGTAAAGTGGGCAGAATAAAATAAAGTGCTTGGTAGATTGGCAGGAAATCCTGTCACAATGACAAGGGGGCAAGGACATGTACCATGAACCTGTGGCCGGGAACACCCCTAAATAATGTATCATAATCATGTGAAAACGTGAAAGATAAAAGCTATGTTGGGGAGTTTGAATCCACATAAGATAGGTCTCCATGCCAGCACACTTGGAAAGTGGTATATACTGTTGGACAGTTATCATGTCAATAGCTTTCTCCATTCTTTGCTTTTCCTTGCTTTCTAAGAACTTCAATTTGATCTGCGCCTTGGTAACAATACAAATGTTTCCTGTGTTTACCTACAGATCTGCCAGCCTCAATTCTGGCCAGGATAACTGGACATAATTTGACCATGGAATGGTCTGTGCATTGCTCTGTTTTAAACATTCTTCTACAATTTCACGTGTGAATTTCAAATCTGGAGACAACTCTATTTTGACCCATTGCATGATAGGAGCTAGCTTCACCGAATCTTACAGGAAACCTAGCCCCATTTCATTAGGTGTTATCAGGATTGCAATAGATCTCGGGAGTCCTAAAGTTTTGGACAGAAATGTATTCTCTACTGTCTGCATGGACGACACCGGGGCATACCCCCATACTCCCGCTCCACACATAACAAGTAACAGACACTTGCTTTTATATAACATCCCTATTTCTTTCGGCAGTTTATGTCCTAATATTTTGGCAAATCTATAGAGTGACTCGCATGATGCTTCTGTAAGTTGTGACCTCTGATTTACACGTCTATCCTAGGACAGGTTTGCTGAAAATAAAATCCCCAAATAGCTGAAGGTTGATACTTTCATTATTGGCATACCTCCCACCAAAACCTTCCTAGAGCGGGTGTTTTTAGGGCCGCTAGTCAGAATATAAGATTTCTGATGATTGACCTTGAGCTTCAGATCGCCCATAAAGGTATTAAACCCATCCAGCAAAATTTGCAGCCCGTTAGCAGTGCACGATAGAAGCACTGCATCATCCCCATAAAGGCGTACAGGAACCAGATGGTCGCCCACTTTGGGGGTGTAAGCAGTTAGGGACCTTAAAAAAGCATCTAGTGCATTAATATACTTTTTGTTATTCACAAAGGTAAGTTACTACTAGTAACTTTACTACTAGTAAACTTACTAGCAGTAAAGTTACTAGTAATAAAATTACTGCCTGTAAGTTTACTAATAGTAAAGTAAAAGTAGTAACTTACCTTTGTGAATTCCAAAAAGTAGTAAAGTTAGACTTAGGTCTAAGTATACTCGGGCACGTAGGGCCTTATTACAAAAGGGGTGGGACCGCCACGACAGGACGTTGGTGGCGGTCCTACCGCCGATAAACCGTAGGTCCGACTGCTGCATTTTGATGCATGAAGTCGGACCGTCAGCTGTCAAGGGGAAGACTGCCACCTCCAACAAGAACTAGGATCCCATCGGCGCTGCGGTCAGAATCGTATCCCTTGCATGGAGGAGGTGCCTATGCAGGCACCGCCATAGGGATTACGATGCCCCTTTCCGACAGCCTTAATATGGCGGTCAGACAGCCATGGACAGGCTGTCAGAAATGGACTTTGGGGGCCCCAAGCAGAGCCCCGATCCCCGAGGGGCCACCGTAAAGTGGCTTGGAGGCAAGCACATTCATACACCGTGTTCCAGGCACCACATGGTGCCTGGCACACAGTGAATGGATGTGCACAAAGTGCTCTTTCACACTTCAGCTTGTGCTGCAGCCCTTTTTTTGGGCAGCAGCACAAGCCGCAATGTAAAAGAGCACTTTTCCAGCCTCTAGCATGGCGGTCTCATCCTAATTGGGTGGTCGGATCGCCGCCTGCTTATTGGTTGGTCTCCTGACTGGTGTGATACTGGACAGCGGTCCGACTGCCCGTTATTGTAATGAGGCCCTTAGTGTATTGCTCTTTCCTATGAAAGAGACTGGATGTTTTCAAACATGAAGAATATAAGCACAATCTCCAGTGCAAATAGAAACATATAAAAAGCAGTTAGTTATATGTTGATAAACAATTAAAATCAGTTAAATATTTAAAAAAGTTTCAGCTCATAATCTGTAAATCCATGCAGAGAATATATATTTTTCAATAATAATCTAAAGCATGCAAAAAATAAACATGTAGCCATAAATATCTTCTTTTGCTTATCACTGTTCATCTAGACGAAACATGGAACATTCAGGTTTCATTTTCGTTTTTTAAACAGCAGCTTTAAATATGCTCTATAACCTGTCCTGCTGCTAGGTCTGGCAGCAGGCATTGTGACATCAGAACTCACTTGTAATATGTTATTATAGTTAAGTAGCTATATCCTTCCTTTATTACAGGTAACAAGAGAGGTCACAAGTCGCTTGTAATGTTGACATTAGAGACAGGCTTTATGTAGGGATTGCAGGCTCCCGTGTGCTAGAACTTCATTTACCAATCAATAAAGGTTGTACTATGCAGACCATCTGCACTTTGCAATGATTGTTCCAATCAAATGGGATTAGTTACTAAATGTAGCTGCCTGTAGACACCACTTATATTTTTCGGTTAAAAACATATTAGTGTTCTTGTTCATGTTGAATTGAATGTCTGGTGTAGAGTTACTCAGCCACTCAAAGAATTGCACTAATTCATGTTCTCCTCCAGTCCATATACAAAAGACACCGTCAATGTATCTAAGCCACATGGTCAATCATTCATTGAGGGGATTGTATATAAATATTTCTACAACCTGCGATATGAAAAGGCTTGGCAATAGGAGCAGACCTATGAGAGATTGGGCTTCTTCTGGATTAATGAATCTGTCACAGTCCCTGGTATATTAAAAATAAGGATATAGTACAGACTGCTAAACAATAAGCTATGAACTTTAACCTTACTATGTTATTTTAAAAGAATAGAACTGGAACAAATAGTTTTTCTTATTATTAGTTTTTCTCATCACTATTATTTCTTCTTCTAGAATTTTTTATCTCCATTTCACATATGTATTGGTGTTGGGTCAGCACAATTGAGCATGCTAATGGTTTGCACTCACTATTGGTTTATATGGATTTATATTTGAACTTGATGGTCACAAATACTTTGAAACTAATTAAATGAATTTTGAATAATCAGTTTGATCATGAAACTTAGGAGCATATTTACAAGGGAATAGTGCAAGGGTGCCTGCGTTGCATGGAATGATTGTTTATGTGCAGAAAAGTGTCCCTTCCTGCACATAAACAATAAATAAGGGTGATTTGTTACTTCTATGTGTGCCATTCTGCAGCACACATAGAAGTAGCAAATCGTCATGATTTAATGATAGTTTATGTGTAGGAAGGGGCACCTTCTTGACCATAAACAATCATTAATGGTGTTTTGCTCCTTCAATGTATGCTGCAAATGAGGAGAAATAAATGTATTTCTCCTCATTGCGCC
The DNA here is from genome assembly GCA_963921515.1 of Calotriton arnoldi. NCBI lineage: Eukaryota > Metazoa > Chordata > Amphibia > Caudata > Salamandridae > Calotriton > Calotriton arnoldi. The sequence continues at coordinate 1,617,549 of CAWUFW010003015.1, forward strand.
TTTTTACACCTTCTATTGCATGGCATTAGTTTTTGGTGCAGCCTCAGATTTACACATCCTTGTAAATCTGCAGCAGTATCAAAATGCGATGAGTGTTGCGGTGGAACACCCACATCAACACCCATTGCACACCCCTTTCATGTAAAGTGATGCGTGTAAAGGGGCCATATTTACAAGGTGGCTTAGCACTGCTTTGTAAATATGGAGAAGGGCATTGCACCACCAGAACGTTGCTAAAAGTGACATTCTGATGGCGCTATCCCTTGTAAATATACCCCTCAGTGTCTTAATCATTGTAAGAAGTCATAAATTTAAGTGAGTCCGGCGAGGTACCCTGTATTTTTGTTGACGTATAAATTGTCTAACCTTGCTTGTAATTAAGGACCCCCCCTTTTTGTGACTTTTAGAAAGCTGGCACCCCTATATATTTGGTGCCTTCACTCTGTTCCTGGGTCACATGACTGTATGTAGTTGGCAGTTGGACTATGTATATTCCACCCAGACTGCCATACAATAGAGGTATTAGATGTGCCTGGATGGGCCATGACTGGCAGAATTGGGGAACAGAGATGGGCACAGTTCCACTTGCAACTCAAACGATGTGCCCTGCCTACACATAAAGGACTTCACACTAGCGCATTGGAGCTAGGGCAGGGGAGGCAGGAAATTCCAAGCACTTCACCTGCTGTGTACTTCAGAAGACAGCTTTGCTGCACCTTGAAGGACTACTCTGCTGCCTGAAGCCTGCCATAAAACCTCAGAGGTCTGCCCTGCTGCTTAAACCATGTTTCCCTGCTTGAACCCAGGACTACCAGAGTGGCTTTTAAAGCTGCACCCAGACCCAGCCTGAGTATGTCCTAAACCTCCAAATGGTACCTCCCCAGTCCTGGGCCTTTGGAAGTGGTGCTAAAAGTGCCCAGATAGCCATAGGTTAAGCATTCGTTAATTTAGTGACTTTAGTGGTTTACCCTGACATGTATTTATGCTGTTGCGTGAGCAGGGTTAACACCCCACTCAACCAACAACCCAATGTCTCATATCTAGGATATTCATTAATTAATCACCTTTAAAATATTTACCAAAGATTTCATACTGACTTATGTAGCCAATCTTTGGAAGCCCAGAACCCAATACACTCTGAATAAAGCTCGACCTCATTACATTTGCTTTCATGCATCACACTCATCTCATATTCCTCAGAGAGTTAATGACCAAGATAATGAGAGAGTCACTTTATACTCTCCTAAGAACATTGGATACCATGCAATGCATCACACTCCAACAAAAACAACCTCAACTTCATAATAACTGCCTCATCATCAATCCAGTGTAGATACCAATGGTGAAGGATCATTTCACCATCATCTGCTACATTCATTATTCTGCACCAAAGCACCAAGTTCAATTAATAAGCCAAAGAAATGTACTATTTACTCGAGGACTTTCTCATAGACTATTAAAGATGAAGAACACACCAGCCTCTTACAGTTCCTCTAGACTACATTAGATGTCAACACACCCTATGTCATATACAATATTCCCATGATAATTCACATAGATCTCAAGGCAACACACAAAACATGTTCCTCCCAACCCAAGCTGTCAACTCCATGTTACTCACAAGTCTACTCAGAGGATGAACGCTCCATCCAGGAAAAGAAATGAAATGGAAAGGTGCCAAAGTCTTTGATGAACCACTCAACACCAAACATTCTATCTACAAGCATATCCTTCCTCACAACAGCCAAATCACCTTCAACAAGATCACCATTAGAGAAACAGGCAACAGAGATTAAGTATTCTTCAAGGCACTAACAACTGTGTCAGCCATCTTCAGACCCACGTAGCCAATTATCAATTGACACATTACACTATCAATCACTCCTTTACTGGCAACATAAAAAAGCTGAGAACTCACGTCATCATCATAATGCAGGTAACCATACTCTCTCCAATCCCCACTGCTCCACCTGTAAGTGGACCACATTCTCCCTCCTCTGATACATGAAACTCACCAACATCTGGAAATCTCTCATGGCCACCCTCTTTGAGGATGAGGCTTTGCCATCAACAATTGTGAAATCCATCTATGATGATGACCTCACACTCCTGCCCTACATTTCTAACAGCTTCTTTCATCAAGGAACCTTACCAGGCACACAAAAGAGAGGATACGTCATTCCTCTACTAGAAAAGAATACCATGTACGCAGATAATTTAGCTGACTAAAGGGGAAATCTTATTGAAGTGTCCTCAGAATTGTGCATGAAACTGAATGTATGCACAAGCACGGTGCTGCTTGTCAGTAGCTTGTTTTTGAGGCTCTCACAGTCTGCAGCTTTTGCTCACTGGCAACTTCTTCCTACAGAGCCCAAACCAAGGGTGTAATACAGAGCAGCAGGTGTAAAGAGAAAGATGAGGGTAGTGGGAAACAGAATTGGGACAGAAGAGGTCCAAATTCATCTGCAATGTTAGCAGCTAGTTTGAAAGAGTCAATCTGTCTGTCTCTGCATGATTCCAGATGCTGTTGAAGTTTCCTAAATGTATTGTGGGGGTAAAGGAAGTCATTCTCTTGCCATTCTCTGGCTACTTTCTTGTCTGTGAGGCTCTATACTCTTCATGCTTTCCCCCTGCAATGTTCCTTTACACCTCAAGCCATGTATTTTTGATAGTGTGTAGAACAGTCGTATTTATGTTCTGTGAAGCTGTCTAGGGAAAATTCTATAGCTTTTAGCACCTTGTGACCTCTGCCTATTTGGAAGGCATCCTTTAACAATCGTGTAACAGTTTGGAGATGACGGGTTAGTCGTGTAGCTATGCTGATGTTACACAAGGGCTACACAAAGGCTCTGTCAAGATGGCTGTAAATGGTAGCACAGAAGGTGGCAGAGTTTTGGAACCACAGATTGGAAACACAAGACCTAATGCCTTACTCATTCACAACTATGCGCTCAAGCCATGCCTTACATTGACTAATTGCCAAAATACAGTGGCACATCTCTGATATGTTCATACAGTCTCAAGCAAAGATGAGTCCAATAGAGGAGGGAGCAGGAGAGGGGGAGTGGTTAGTCCCTCGGAGACAACAAGCCCATATTCAAACAGAATCCTAATTACATAACATGATCAGAGTGGCTGTGGTCTGGAAGTAGGGTGAGGAAAACTATAAGCAACAGATTGCCTCCATCCCAAATAGAGAAAGTTTCTCATTCGTCCAGTCATTAAAAAAATGGTTCTTCAACACTTCCAGCCTTGATCATAGATCTAGGAAATGTTTAGTAGCTGTCCAAGACAAAGGAGGGGACTGGAGGAGAGTAAGGCTTAAAATAAGAATATAAGTCCAGAGCAGAGAGAACCTGACAATAAATTCACTACCCTGAAGACAGCGTGTGTATTCTCCACTTGAAAGAAGCTATTCTCAAGGAGATACAAGACACATAATGATGGACAAACCCATCACAAATGTTACAAGCCTAAACTGACCAAAGAAGTAAGCAGAGAACTTAACAGCCTGACTATCATGCAAAGCATGGGATGTACCAACAGATAGCAGAGGTTGTGATGTGCCTGCACAAGTAGGAGCCAAATTACCTGCTCTTCCTGAGAAGAAAATAAAAAATGTCCAATTAAGCTTTTAAGTCATTTCAGAACCCCAAGTCACTAATTTATCAATGTCTAAACTGAAAAGGTTTAGAGAGGGCTCTGTAGCACTCTGGAATGGCTGAAATCATTTATTCCTCCTATTATGGAAACGATCTCTGGCCCTGGTCAATGGCTCAAGAACTGTTATCATCACAAACATGCCCAGGAACACAAAATGGGAACCTTGGGATCAAAGTCTGTCATGGCTTAAAGAAAAGGTGGGGCATAGGCTATGTATGATCAGCAGAAACAAGGTGTGTCAGCCGAATCAGTGTAGTCATAAGAGACCAATAAAAATATTGTATAATATTAGGTTGGGGCATAGCAGCCTTCCAGGTTCTGATTAGCACTAATTCAAGAATTAAGATATTCACTCCAGTTGAAAAGAAAGGAAAACCATATATGTTAGTTTCTGCCAAGCAATGGCACCATCACCCCTTACGAAGATTCCAAGATGTGACTGAAGGACTGGTCCAATGCACATATACTTGATTGATCCCATGTTATTTTGGCTAAAATCAATTTATGCCCATTTTAACAATGTCCTTTTTCCACTGTTCTTGTGACATGAGGAACTGCTTAGAAGCTACATTTGAGCTTCTATTGTACATGCCAATAATAGAAAATAAAGAAAGTTATTGCATAGAAATTGACCATAATGTACTGTGTCTTACAATCCATTGATATTTATCAGGCCACATTTTCTAGCAGGCTTGCTTACATGTGTTCGATGTTCTCACTGTGTATATGTATTGTATTTTTATCTTAGTTCATGAAAGGCTGAATTGGTCAAAAGTGTTAAAGAGAGTTGTAAAACTTGTAAGCTTGATCCAGTCAACATCAGCCTCATCATGCGTCTATCTTTCTTTGGCAAAATCATTGAGAAAACAGTCTCCACTCAATCTGGAGTCAGACCATGATGCAGCACAGACACTGCCATTATTTAAATTGTTAACAATGACATCCTGATCACCTACATGAATGCTTAGTGCCTCTTGATCCTACTTGACGTCTTTGTATGAGTCAACACAGTCAATCACCAAGCACATGCTGCAAGCATGCATAAGTTTCTCTTATATTGACCTGCAATGGTTCATTTTCTACCACAGCAACCATCAGTAATGTGCCGGGGTGGGAACCTGAATATCCCAGAAACTATTCTCCTTCTGTGGGGTGCACCAGGGCTCCATCATGTCCACCATCATCTTTAAGCTCTAAATGGAACCCCTTGGGACCGAACTTACCAAAGGCAGCATAAAGAACTCTCAGTATATCAAACAACTTTACCTCAGAAATATCCAGTGACTAAAAACCTGCCTCAATCTCATTAAGAATTGGAGCTCCTGCACCCTCATAAAACTCAACAGAATAACAACAGATGTCCTCCTGTTCAGTATCATAAAGCATCACAAATTGAAGCCAGGAGGCCCTCTGAAGTGAATTTGGATTTTTTAATACCCAGCTAACACCAAATGCAAAATTACTTAGTTCCACCCTTGAGACAGACCTGTCCTTCAAGCAACACATTGTCAAGAAAACCAAAACAATATTGTGGGCACTCACATTCATAATGAAAGTAAACCCTACCTTCAGAAACCGACTAGAGAACAACCGTCAATGCCTTTGTTCTTTTAGCGCTAGATGGAGGTCAATCCCTGCTCTGTAGTCTCCTTTACACCACAAGGACTCCCCTGAAAAGACCCCTACATATGACAGCATGTCTCATCAAAGGCCTAAAGAAGCTTGAACGTGTCATTTCAATTCAGATGGAGCTACACAGTCTTGCTGTCAAAATCTGCATCATCTTCTAGATAAGCTGCATCACATAACAGGCCACCAGAACTGGCACCCCTCCATTCTTCCCATACAAATTAACTACCCCAGAAGCCTGGTTATCACCCGACTGGACACACAATTTGCAACGAAAACGTTTCCATCTATGCTAGCAGGACCTCAAACCACATCCCACTTACATTAGAACAGCCCCATTCCTCCAATGTAGAAATGAGCTGCGGACCCACTTTCTCAGAGTACACTACATTTCTGTTCAAAAGGATTCACCACCCATTAATATCCTGTTTCATTGTTAAATGTCCAGAATCATAAGTCAGGACTCCCACTCATGTTCAATAGTTAGACTGGGGCTCTATAATTAACTCCACATACATAAACACAAATTATCACCACTTTTTTGGGAAACCCGCATGCTATGAGTTGAGAACTCAAATCTGTCTCAATGTAAGTATCACTGTTTATATGTCTTATGATTTGTGTACAAAAGTTCTTATTGATGCCATTATGATTTCCATAAGAGTTCAATATTACACTAGTGGTAGAGGCTCCTAAAGAATATTGCTCACGAAAATGTACACTCTTTGAATTTCCAACCTTTATGACACTTTACATGTACATGTTCCCTCTTTCTCACGCATTAATTTTGAATTTATCTTCCCAATAGAGCTACTGAATTACTTAGGTATAAATAACTGTCCAGAACTGCATTAGAAAAGAGTTTTGTCATATTTGGTAAGTATTAAGACACTTGCTTTACCCTTGATAAACTGATATGGGTTGTGGACCATGACAAGAGATCTAATATTTTAATTGTGCAGATGTAAAATGGATCTCACTTTTTAGGTTGGACACCTACAAGGCATTTTAATATTTATATAAACATGCAAATAATCTGGAATGTTAATTAACATTCCTTTCCCCCCACAAGGATTTCATAGTTTAAAAATAACACTCTCAAATCAGACCGAATATATGGCAGGGCATGTGCTTTAATTTAATAAAATCATATCTTTTAAATATATAGTTTTGGTCTTCTGCAATAGACCAAATGGATGCTATTGACACAGTGTGATACTACTCCTTACTGCTGTACCAGTTTCCATGACCATCAAGTGTTACTGGGGTTTGCCAGTGTACTTGCTCACGGGTATCAATTGCCTAAGATGTAAACAAACAGACCAATAAACTGACCCTCCATCATGAGAGTCCCCTTCTGCCCGTTCTTTCTAATCAGTTGCAGCGTTGCTGTGATGTGGAGGCGCTAAAGTGGACCAATGCAAAGTACAAATCCCAGTATAGTAAGCATTGCTCATAAAATGCAGGAACGGGTGAAGGTGAACTTTTTGATACGGGGCAATTTGGCAGCTACTATCAGGGTAAAACATTCTGGCAAATGCTTCTTTTTTAAAACATTTTATAAAAGGGTAGTTAGGCAGAAAGTCAGACAGCAACTGTTGCTGGCCTCATTAAGCTTGACAAAGATTTTAAAACTAAACGTTTGGAACAGGTTTTTGGAAGGCTGCGTTACATTCAAGGGACAAACACAATAACTATGGTATCTCATCACACACATAGTTAGTTAGCAGCATGCATACCTACATTTTTTCCACATTCAATGCCATCTCAAGGCTAACTTTCCCTCCATAGTGCTCACATATTATCAAAAGTATTTGGACAACCACGAGGGGCAATTGGGGATTTCAACAAGTGCTGGGGCGTAAGTGCATTCATGAGATTGCGCTCTTCAAGCAAACATAGCAAGGACGCCGAATCCACACAGACCTGGCTGCGTTTGCCCCCTTGCTCACAAGTTTCAATTTCAGCAAGTGCCCTTTGCCCTTCATTCGATGAATAAGCATAAAACCATTGCATCGAATGATCCTTCCAACCTAACTAAGAGGCGAGAGACTGTGACTGTCCAGATGCCCTTCATCCTTTCACCAACATTACCAGCCGTTGGCCCACCTACCTAATCACTTTCACCTATCCACCTACTCTCATTCATACTCACTCAATCACCCACATTCAACAATGCAATCTCCTTCATCCAAATCCATTTCTTTATCTAGGCTCAGATTCATGCATCCACAGTAAGCTTCCCACTACCACTCACCCAAATCAAATACCCATTCTCATTCATTTTTAGCCACCCACTGAGTAATCTCTGCAATCCGCAGGTTTGGACAGGCCTGTTACGCACTCTGGCACTGCCAGAAGCACCAGTTCGAATTGGCCAGAGTGTGGCCCGCCTGTTTGTTTTAATTATTTCACAGCCCATGGGGACCACAAAAAGTGGCCAACACACTGGTCTTTGCAAGCTGGCTCGTCTGGCAATACCTTAGAGGCCAGTCCACCATTGACAATCAGTGACTTGCCCACTCAAACAAACTTACACAATTTTACCCTCGAAACCAAAAGCAACACTTGGTGGCTTTGCTAATGCTTGTTTTATTGCACACGCATACTAAATTAGTTTAATGTAAGAGCAAAATATCTAGATGTCCCACTGTCACATTAAACAAACCAAATCTGTAGGAAAAATAAAAACCACCATCAGCAGACATAACAAGGAAGCAGCTAACACGGACCTCATTACGGGTTGGGAGAGACCAATAGTTAGATAGTGAAGCAGCGAGAGTTTGACTTTGTGACTACAAGTAACTGCTAAGAGGTTCAAACTGACCTGGGCTTTTTCAGCCGGCGCACTGCTTCCTGCAACAGTAACAATTTAACAATTGAAACTCTAAATCGGTTTCTCTTCAGTTATGGTGTCGTGTTGCACCATGCACACACTAAACAAAATATAAATGTGACCTGCACTTGAGTGATGGTGCCATTGCATAACCTGGGTTTGAAAGTAAAACGGCTGAGGCAGTTCATTATCAACTCTCCGACAGGAGGAGGAGGTAAGTATGGGACATCACCATGCTTCACCATGCTTCCTGGAAGTACAAGGGCTGTGGTGGGCAAGCTCTGTCAATGCTTCAGCATCTGCCACCGGCATACACAGGCGCGGTATGCAAAAGTGCCTGACTTTTGCTCCAATCGAGGGTCAGACAGAAATCTTCAATAAGCTGCTAATTGTGGGGCATATTATCAAGGATCTGCGATGTTTATCGCAAAGCGCGCTTAGCACTGGTTTTTTTATCGCCGGCTATCGCTGGATTTCCTTGCCGTGATAGCGCGGTATTATCAACGCGTATCGCAAAGGCGATAGGAAATCCAGCGATAGCGTGTAAAACCAGCAATAACGTGAGAATTCCAGCGCTAAATTAACAGCGCTGATGAAAAGCTTGCTAATAGGCAAGTGCATACTCAACCCAACAATCCACCCCCCATTGACAAGATGGTTAAGGCAAGTTTTTTTCAGGCGTTAAATTCCAGCGATAAGCGCGGTTAGCGCGACTTTTCTTATCGCTTCGCGGGCATTGATAATAGGGGGAAGTTGTGTGTGTGACTGTTTCAATGGAGTTTCAGTCAGGAACGCCTACTTTGCATGTCATTAGCGATATATATCGCTGACATGCTTAGAGGTAAAAAAACGCCCGCTATCGCTAAAAAACTCACGCTTAGGCCCGTTAGCTGCAGCTTGTTAATAGTCTGATAAAAATATCGCCGCATTAGCGGCAGAAAAGTGTCGCTAACGCGGCGATAGAGGGCTTGATAATATGCCCCTGTAACTTTATTTGTGTAAATGAAAGAAGGAGTCCACAAAAGGCCAGGGATGGGGCCTCAAAGCCCTAAAGCAAGATCCACCAATGACAACGACTACCCTCGTTAAAAGACTGTTCAGACAATATACATCAGTCGATTCCCCTAATCCATGGATCTATGCCAGGAATTCTGGGACTTCTCTATCTGTGGTCAATAGCATACTTAGCTATCATCGGTCACAGAGCTTAGAAGGGTCACTTGTCCCTTGAGGAATTAAAGTCATACTATACCCTGGCTTCACAGTAGGGGAGGATCGCACTACCTCCACCCCAAGGATAGTGGGTGGTGTTCCAAAAGAGTCTGGTCTGGTCACACAGTGTAATTCTATGCAGAAAGACCCCCTCCTACTCTTAAAATCTAAAGCATGTGGTTCCATCACTTATTCAGGGACGTAGCTTCAGGGTGGGTGTTTGGGGTGTTAAATATATTTTGTGATAAATAGTAGAGTACAGGTGCTTTCAGTCGGGTATGGTGCAGTGTCTGCCGGATTTCAGTAGGATTTCTTACACACAGACAAAAACACACACACATTCTCTCCCTCTCTCTGTTTAGAAAGACTTCCAAAATATTGGTTATTTCCCAAGTCAATGTGCTTTCTCTTACTTAGTACCTCTACCAGTTCGCATTCCTCTGCCTTTCCATTGTCCCTTAAGCCCCTTCATGCACATTTTTTTTCATATAATGTAATTTAACATTGTGTGCCAGTGTGACTGTTGGGAAATCTGAAGCGCAACCCTTCCACCCAATCTTACTGACCAAGCTACGCCCCTGCACGTATTCTGATTTACCACTTAGATTTATTAAGGCGCATTCTATGCATATAAACGTTCCAGTACAGGTTCAATTTGGATTGCGAGCAAGGCTCTATTGTGTGGGTGAAATCCTCCTTCCAATATTTGTCCTCAAGGGACCACAAACCAGTTACCCACTTTCTTCTTATGCCAAAATTGTATGTGTATATTACACATACATTCATTGTTTTTTTCTTATCCAGTGAAAGAAGGGCTGGTAGCAAGAGCAAATGCAAGCCACCATGTTACATTTAACATATACGAGAAGTCTAAAATTAGCATTTAATTAAAACAACATCTTGCATTTAATAGGATATTTAAGATTCTTTTCACACTGAATGACTATAAATTGTCCATTGCTACAGAGGAGTCCCTGATCCATGTTTGCAAATGGTACTGTTCCCATTCTGCAGCATTTGAAGACATGTTTATTTAATGAAAGAAATGCTGTCATATTCAGATTGACAAGTGAATAGGAGGATCTGAATGTTCTCATAACTTAACACTCACAACTGCATCCAGAAATAACTGGGCATATGTAGGTCAGCCCGGCGCATCAGCAGCAGGCGGGCGCAGTTCAAGGATGAGCCAACTGATTTATGCTGCTTTAATCACGCTGCCAACAGCATGGGCAGTGGGTGGGTGCTGCAGGCAAAGTTGTTTACGGAAGGCGGGGGCAGGAGTTGAAATTATGAGCAGTGACATCCAGAAAATGCTCCACTACAGCTGAGACAGCACCAACCATTATATTCTTGCAGTGCTTTTAAAATAAGAGCCTATTCGCTCACATCTGACCTTTCATTTAAGTAAAAACACATTAATGATCTGCTTAACTCTTAAATGTGTATTATGTTGATAAATTGTTCCTTACTAAAAAGTTAAATAATCTTTGAACTAAAATTCACGATAGCAAACATATGTTCTTTTTTATGTAACCCACCGCAATAATAATAATAATGAATTTGCCTGGTGTTTAATTTTCGAACATTGTGCATGGCTAGATCAGAAGCATACTTTATTTGAGTCTGTTTGTGTTTGGTATTGCCATTTATTCATGAATCACAACATCTCAGAATCTAGAATTAGCACATTTCAAGAAAATATACACCTTAATATGCACATTCTACCCTCATGCAAGAGTAAGGTACAGCTAATAAACATGTACACATCCATAGAAGTCTCCCAAGCATCCCCTCATCTCTATTTACAAATGTGCAATTGGCTTACACCCAATTGCACATTTAATTTACTTGTAAGTCCCTAAATAAAGTGGTATAACAAGTGCCCAAGGACTGTAAATTAAATTCTAATTAGCCCAGATGTGGGTCCCGTACTCACCGAGCCTCTGGATTCAATCTAGCCTGGCCAATGAGGGGTGATACCCCGAAACCAGTCCCAGGATACTTGTTTCCAGTCTAGGGAAGACTTGGCCAGGCAGTTCCGGCTGGACTGTTCCCATGGAGAGGAGGGTCTAGACTGATTTGCATATGGCTGGGTCCAAACTGGGGTGGCATTGTGAGAAAAAAAACAATGGATTAAACCCAGATCTGTGACTGGGGGTGACTGTTTGATTTGTTCAGCATTCCGTCCATCATTTATTCTTTTTGCGTTTGTCGCCCTGAGGGGAAAGGGTATGCCCAGACGTGGGTCCATGCTCACTGTGCCACTGGATTCAAGCTTGCCTGGCTGATGAGGGTTGATACCCTAAAACTGGCCCCAGGATGCTTGTTTCCGATACAGGGAAGACCTGGCCTGGCAGTTCGTGCTGGACTGTTCACATGGGGGGCATGGTCAGGACTGATTTGCATATGGCTGGGTCCAAACTGGGGTGGCGTGGTGAGCAAACAATCTATGGATTAAACCCAGATCTGTGACTGCAGGTGAATGCTTGATTTGTTCAGAATTCCGTTTCTCATTTGTTCTTTTTGCTTTTGTCACCTTGAGTGGAAGGGTATGCCCAGACGTGGGGCCCACGCTCACTGTGCTACTGGATTCAAGCTAGCCTAGCTAATGAGGGGTGATACTCCGAAATAGTTCCCAGGATGTTAGCTCCAGGTCCACAGAGGACCTGGCCTGGCAGTTCGGGTTGGACTATTCCCATGGGGAGCAGGGTCAAGACTGATTTGCCTATGGGCGAGTCCAAACTGGGGTGGCGTGGTGAGCAAAAGAACGATGAATTAAACCCAGATCTGTGACTGGCGGTGAATGATTTGTTCAGCATTCCGTCCGTCATTTGTTCTTTTTCCAATAGTGGGCCTGCAGCATTTATTGTACCATCCACTTAAGTAGCCATTTAAAAACATGTCTCTGGCCTGCCGTTACAGCCTGTGTGTGCAGTTTTTAACTGCCATTTGGACCTGGCAAAATAAAACTTTTACAGGCCTAAACCTGCCATTAAATTACATATGCCACCCTAAGGCAGGCCCTGACAGCCCATAGGGCAGGGTGCATTGTATTTAAAATGTTGGACTTGTCATTTTAAGTTTTACTGGTACTGATAGTGAAAAACTCTTAAATTCTTTGCTCACTACTATAAGGCCTACCTCTCCCAAATGGTAACATTAGGTTACCTTATTACACATTTAATAAGTGATAACTTTTGTGTGGGAGCATTTAGGAATGTCATATGTGGTGCCTGAGGAATTGCAATTTAAAACTTTCTTTAATGGTAAAGTCGGATTTTAAGTCACAATTCTGTAAATGGCACTTTTATAAAGTGTGCATTTTCTTGTCCTAACCATTTGGTGTCTCTAGCATGTTTCCCGGGTCACATGACTAGATGTATTTGGCATTTGACCTTTGTGTATTATTCCCAAAAAGTATCACATTTGAGGGCATGTTGGCAGGATGGGCCATCCTGACTTAATGATGGAGGCAAAGTTTTCAACTGTTACACATGCACTTCAAACACACTGCAGTAGCTTACAAAAAAAGAACTTCACCCTAGCCTATTGTGACTGCAGACAGACTGGAACTGGGACAGGGAAGCAGGAAATTCCAAACTCCTCTGTGTGGAAAAAACTCCAGAAGCTTTTCCCATTTCAAAGCTAGCACGAGGAATAAAAGTAGGCTCCTCAGACTCACCCTTCAGATCACTCCTGGACCTGTAGCAGACCCAGAAGAAGAGATGCTCTGCATCTCTGCAGCTGGAACGACTGCCCTGCTGCCCTCCTGCCTAAGGAAGGAAGGCTGGACCTGTTTCTTGAACCCAGAACCACCAGAGTGACTCCAAGGGCTAGCTGACTGGCCTCCTGTTCTGAACTACAGAGACATAACAAGATCCAGAGACCTGCCCTGCATCAGCCCTGCTGGCCTCTGCTGGGGTGAGTCCTGGTCCACAAGGACCATTAGTTGTCATCAGTGTACACTCCTCCTGGCCCGAATGTGAGTTCCCTACAAAGCGATGCAACCCGACATTGCGCGACGCAGGACCTTGCATCGCAGCACTTCACAGCTCCTGATCGGCAGTCTCATCGAAACTTACGCAGCGTGACACCACTTAAAGCAGGACCTTGTATTGAAGCCCTCACAGCTCCTCAATGGAACCGATGCAGCATGGCGCAACTCAATGCAGGACCTTGCATCACAACCCTCACAGCTCCTCATCACAAACGACGCAGTGCAACAACACCCTACATCAAGGACAACAGATAACCACAGTTGACGCTTTGTGCTTTTAGGTGCTATACTTACCTTAAAACTTTGAAATTGGATATCTCTCGTTATACTGATTGCATTTTTGTTGTTTTGGTTTATCCTGATAAGGCATTGTGGCTGTTGCTTGACAGTGGCTCACACCCTCCTTAACCAACAACCCAGTTCCTCATGTATGAAATAGGGAGGTATGTTGAAGTTTAAGCTATATTATCCAGTCCCACAAAGCATGATGAGATTACAGATTTGTAACCTTCCAATTAGAGGTAATTTACTTAAATACAGAAAAATAAGAACATCAAATAATTTCATATCATCATTAGTGAGAGGATATACAATGATATAAAATTTACAAATACTGAATGTAAACAAAATTTGTATAAACAGATAAAAATTTTAGCAATACTTTTCCATCCATTTCTCTAAAAATTGAAAATGATGGGAATCATATAGCATAAGTTTAATAGATGTAGTGAAGTTGCAAAGCCAACAATTTGGATTATCAATTAAGTTAGCTGTAAATATTTAAGGTGGAGATTATAAACAACAATAAAGATAAAAAAAATAGTTTGAGAAATAGAAGCAGGTAAGTAGCCTGAACATTGCATGAACATATATTCGTCCATTGATGAATGGATAATAGGACATCTAGCTCGGAGTTCCATATGTGTGCGAAAGTAGTTAGATTGGAATTATCAGTAGAGGTTTTTTTTATATTCTTTAGAGGCTATGTGTCCAGATCGACTAAAATGTAAATGCATTATTCCATATTAAGAAACTTTAGCAGATAGTAGAGAATTTATACATGCAACAAGAATAGTGTTATGTAATTCATATTTATGGTATTCTGTTCTAGATAAATTAAATTAATATTGCAGTTTTAATAAAGATAAAAACATGTCTCCTTGACATATATTGCTAATAATCAAAATGGCAGTTTCAATCCAAAATTTCCAGAAAGATGTATGTTTATTCAGTTTTAAGTTAGGATTATGCCAACCAGAAACTGTTTTAGAGGGTTTCATATGTGTACTAAAACTTGCAACAACATTCAATAAGGCAAGTTTTGAGCATTAATCATTGGCAAGATTTTCAAACTTATTATTAGAAATAAACAAGAAGGCTGGTAAAGGGAAGGTTTTAGCAAATTACCCTCTATTAACATCCATTGTGGGATAGAAAAGGGGTATCTTTTTGAAACCATAGTGAACCCTATGCACTGAGAGAACAAGGGTGATATTATTACAAGTCTGGCAAACCAGTACCACAATCGTTTTGTAAATATTTATATCTTATGTTAGAAGGTTTGTTACTCCAAATAAATGTATTCAAATAAATGCAGAAGCTAGTTGGGAAGCATGATGAGAGCATGATAATATATAATATTTGTGGGGCGATTATTGTTTTTTCAGTTTTGATTCTACCCCACAAGTTTAAATGCAAAGATGACCATTTCTTCAAATTTTACTTGGTTTCAGTCAGTAGATATACACAGTTTATTTCAATTATTTGTTTATTAGAGGTGGATAAAATGATACCAAGATATTTAAATTTGACAGGATTCCATAATATATCTGTGTCTGCTAACAAATCAGATATACCAAACATATTTAAAGGGAAAAAACTCTTTTACTACTATTCAAAGTATACTAGAAACAGAAGCATATTGGTTAATGAGATTTAAAACAATCAGAAGGAATTTAGAATGATTAGCAACATACAACTCTCTATTATCAGCGTAAGTTGAACGTTTTAGAGCAACATCTTGTATCATAATACCTTTGCATTCCTTAGTATTTAATTTACAACATAATAAGGCCTCTATAGCAATCAGGAATAAAAGAGATGAAAGGGAACACCCTTGTCCTGTACCTTTATAAAAATTAAACAAAGGAGAAAAGCATGCCTTATACATAGATTCTAGCAGATGGGCTGGTTAATATTTCTTTAACCATATTAAAAAAATAGGGCAAAAGTGAAAAGAGACAAATGTTTTAAATAAATATTGCTAATTCACTCTACTGGATGTTTTTCAGCTTCTAAGGTTAACAAACCAAAAGTGATTTTGATGTTGTTATTTGGAGCATAAAACATGACATATAAGTCACAAGCTATGGGCAGAGAGTCTACCTTTCATAAAGCCAGTTTGTTCCGACTGTATTATATAGTTCAGGATTGGGGTTAATCTGTTTACTAATATTTTAGTGTAAATTTTACAATCCTAATTTATAGATATAGATAGAGGTATGTATGATTTTTATCTATAATAATAATATTTATATTAATAATAATGGGTTCCTTAAAGTAGCATTTAGTTGAAAGTCTTGGACAACGAAAGCAAAATGGAGCAGGCTGTGTCTTAAATGCTTTATAAAATTCTGCCTTGATACCATCTGGGCATAGTGTCTTCTTGAAATGTAAAGATTTAATCGTTAAATGAATTTCCTTTATGTCAAATAGTTTCTCCAGTTTTAGTCTGTCTTCAGCAATAATTTGAGGTAATCTGCATTGCGTTAAAAATGTGGTGAGAGCTCCAGGACCATAGGCTTACCATACAGTTTAGAATAAGATAACAAAAATTCTTGGGTAATGTCCTTGACCATTAGGAGTAATCTTTCATAATTTCTTCTAATCACATGTATTTGATTGTTATCTCTGTTGATATGTAAATTGTTGTCCACATCACCTTCTTTATAAGAATTAAAATGGTAATTAGAAATTCAAATCTTATTTTCTGATATTGAAATTTGTATTTATTATCTTAGGCCAATATGAAAAATCTTTCTATTGCTTAATTATTTCTCTAAGATTGATAACCTACAAAGATAGCATTTTTTCATGTGCCATTATATACTGCTTCATCTTCAACTGATCCTATCCCTCACCAAGGACCCCCTCGCCGCCAAATCCAACCTCCATGAAGGAATGAAGGCCGTCGCCGATTGGATGAAGATCAGCCGACTAAAGCTGAACACGGACAAGACAGAGGTCCTCATCCTCGGCTCCAACCCCTCAGCCTGGGACGACTCCTGGTGGCCTACGACACTGGGAGCAGCCCCGACACCCACCGACCACGCACGCAACCTGGGAGTCATCCTCGACTCAACACTCTCCATGGCCAAGCAAGTCAACGCAGTCTCCTCCTCCTGCTTCAACACCCTCCGCATGCTTCGCAATATCTACAGGTGGATCCCGACAGACACAAGAAGAACAGTCACCCAGGCCCTCGTCAGTAGCAGACTTGACTATGGGAACGCCCTCTACGCGGGAGCCCCGGCCAAGCTCATCAAGCAACTGCAACGCATACAAAACACCTCCGCATGCCTGATCCTCGACGTACCACGCCACAGCCACATCACCCCCCACCTGAGGAACCTGCACTGGCTCCCCGTCGACAGGAGAATCTCCTTCAAACTCCTCATCCACGCACACAAGGCACTCCACAAGACTGGCCCAGCCTACCTCAACAGACGACTCTTCTTCTACGTCCCCAACCGCCAGCTCCGCTCCGCCGACCTCTCCCTCGCCACCGTCCCTCGCATTCGAAGAACAACCACCGGCGGCAGATCCTTCTCACACCTCGCTGCCAAGACCTGGAACACCCTTCCACTAAGCCTACGACAGACCCAAGACCTGCTGACCTTCAGGAGGCTACTCAAAACCTGGCTGTTCGACCAGTAGCAGCAACCTCCCCCTCTCCCCAGCGCCTTGAGACCCTCGCGGGTAAGTAGTGCGCTCTACAAATTCTGTGATTGATTGATTGATTGTAAATGCTTGAAAGCATACCAATTGACAATTCTAGAGGTATCTTGACTTTTGTTATTATGAAAGAAATCGGTAACAGCATTAAGAAGCTTGGTAGAATGTTTATTGCTAAGAAATATTTCTACATTCATTCTCCACCTTCTTTTAGAATTATATATATTATATGTCATCTACAACTAGAGGAAAAAAAAATGTGTGATTGAAAATGGTAATTTGTTAAATTCTGGGATGTTAAATCATATGGCAAAGATTATTTGAGGATAACAGATAGCATCTAAAGTGGGATATGAATAGAAGCAGAAAAGATAATGAAAAGATAAAATTGAAACTAGCCAATGAAAACGGACACAACAAGTACAATGTACTGAAGAACAGAGGTGCAAATCAAAATAAAGCAATCTGCAGCAACATGATATTTAAGAAAAGATTGGCTCTATAATGAGATTTATACTATCAGTCATAATCTCCATTAGCCTGAGACCCTCATGATAGGATCATGTTGGTCTATGTATGTGATTAAGTCAGAAAGAGAGGAGAAGGACTAGAAGTTCTTATTTTTTTCAGATGCGCCTTATCAACGGATCAAAGAGACTATATTTATAGTTAACATCTTTCCATCTGGGTCATAAATTTAAGAACAGTTTACATATGTTCACAGTCTCTTAGACAAAGTTTTAGTGGATGAACATTTATGGCAACGTATTTATTTTCGGTAGACCTTAGGCAGCTATAGCCTATCTTTTCTATCTCTGCATGTTTCTACTCATTCCCAGCATCTGTGGATTGCTCTGTATCAAACTGATTCTAATATATTTTTGCAGCAAAACCTAATTGCTCTTTGGTGTGTAACATTTTGCACTCGAGTTTCTACCATTATTCTTTAGGTTGGCAAGCAGACTAGGGGGTCGATTCCGATCTCGGTCGGTAGGGCTCCGAATCGGATTCGGCTTTACCGGATCCGAGTCGGAGGCCTTGTTTCCGACCGATTCGTACAGTCGTCCGACCGAGCTAGTACGATGCGAATGTACGCGTGTGTTCCGACCGAACCGTTTCCGGATCCAAACCGCTCCGACCGACTCGTACGGAAACGAATCGCACCACGCAATGGAGACGTTCTCCGACCGAGCGAGTACGATGGACGCGTAGGACAGCCGGATCGAGTCGGAGCGTCCGGCTCGAAAAAGCTCCCGGAGCCGGACTTAGCTGTACGAGTCGCACACAGGGGGGACCCAAGGGTCCCCCCTACACATGCATGTACAGTGCGAGTTGCACCGACGCGTACACGCTGTAGGGGGCGCACTTGTTCGCGACGTACCCATTCAGTCAATGGGAGCCCGTGTACGCGTCGTACGACCGGCTCCCATTGACATCAATGGGAGTCCGACCGAATCGAGTCCGGCAGCATGTGGCCGCATCGTATTCGCTCGGTTGGACTGCAGGAGTCCGGCTCGGTCGGAAATCTCTCCGGATCCGACTCGGTCGGAGAGTTTTCCGACCCAGATTGGAATCGGCCCCTATGTCTTTCATATGAAAGCAAGTCAAATAAGAGTAAGTCACCAAGGATTTTAGAGGTTTGTGGGAAAGGTGTGACCATGTATTATTAGGAATAGAATACCTAGTGCTGTACATTAAAAGGGTAGTGCAGGTCACCTTGGAGTTCCATGACCTTATAAAGTAAACTAGAATTAATCCTCGATCCTCTAAATGGTCACAGAACTCCTTGGTGACTTTCAGGATATTTACAATGTATGACGGAGGTACCTTATCCCGTATATATCACAGTCAAATATTAGTTGTGATTCAGCGAACATAAAACTGAATAAGCTGTGAAATTCTCCAGTTATTGTGTGCAATGCACAATTCACAACATAACTTATATGCCTACCATGCTTTTTTTCATATGAAGTAGACTGAGCATGGTGAGGGACATATGCATGTTTTTTTAAATTAAATTGCATGCTTATCGTAATTGGATTTTTCACTTTTTTAATTCATTTTTGGTCCTTTTTGTGTGCATATCTATTCCACTCTGCTGCATAGAAACAATCATCAGGTTTTCCCTTTCTTATGTGAAACTTTTATGTAGACCATAAAACTTATTCTTTTGCCTATATTCACAAATTGGCATAAAAGGAACAATTCAAGCTCTTTATCTACCAATAACAATCTTCAAAAAAATTAAAAACTGAATGGAAGAACTTGCAAGCTTCTTGCTTTATCGTTCAATGGGTGTAGTCATGACCAGTGACTACCCCATGAGGTAATGGGGAATTGAAATAAACTCAGCATAATTCAAAGTTTTCAATGCGCCACTCATTCTTTCTGAAATGTTGCTTCAGGTATGACAGATGAGATATGTCCATGAATGACACCTGTAAAAACGTCTGTCCGTCGTGCTGAATATTAACCACCCTTGTGTTGAATGGCATCGTACCACAAATTAAAAGGAAATGATCAAGGCTAAAGTCTCACAGGCAGTGAGAAGACATGTTTTTTGGGACTCACAGTTTGAGCAACTTTAAATGTATTGTCAATTTTCAGCTAATTTAAGCCATCATGATGTCAAGTAGTATTGAACTTTATGTTGAACTTTCAGAAACAAGAACATGCAAAAAGAACTAAAAGCTTATGTTGCTAGCCTCCATCTTTTAAATAGTACCAAAAGGAACCTTCAACCACCTTTGATATAGCCAATTATTTTCTCACTTGGATATAGATGGGTGGTAAGATTTAGAGAGGAGCAGGGGATACAGAGGGAGGTGGACACATTGATGGAGATAGTGTCCTGATCATTTTGAAAGGAAGCCACTTCTAATGTTGCATCTCTGCACAATTGCCCACTTTGCCCATGCTTTTAAACCGCTCCGTCCAAAAGTTGGTTTTGCATGAACCAATGCAACAACACTTTCAAACATAGTAGAGTTTGGTGTACTGAGGAAGAGAACTTTTTATTGCAAATCAAGGTACATGAGAACATATAGGCGGATTTGACTTGAATGGGTGTTTGTACTGAGCAAATGTAAAAGAAATAATACTAGTTGCAAAACAGTTATTTGTCATGTTAGTTTGTTTCAACCAGTAAAGGTATTTTCATGAGTGCATGGTTGCTTGAGAAGACTTTGAAGAACATTAGGTCGTGGCTAGAATATATGTCCGTCAATCTTTAGATAAGAACGTACTGCATAAATGTGCACAAAGGAGTACGAACAGGCTAAAAAAAAAACATCTTACCAAAATGGAGCTGACATGGTTTAATCATGCTTTTTTAATTAAAACAGTTTGGTCTTCAGGAAAAACAATTTTCTAATTGTACAACACCCTCGTTATGTAAGAAGCACAACATTGCAGATACATTTTCATGAACAAAGGGAAATCTAAATTCTCTTCATATTCCTGAGAACCACATCTTTGTAGTGTTTTTCTGCAAATGAATTGGTCATGAAGGCCAAATCTGAAAGTCCGTGTAGAGGGAAATTAAAGGTGTCTTTTTCTAGAATGTTGATATGGAGGTGAATCGTAGGGCCTGCCTTTAAAAGTTAAATGAATACTGGGTGATTATATAAAGCTTGTCAACCAAAATCAAAGTTAATGTGCAAAGTTTTCTAAATAAGGATGCAAAATTAAACTATGCTGCATAGAACAAGGGCATAGAACTTTCCAGCGTGCATTGAGGCAGTCACTGTGGAGAAACAGAGCTGTGTTACTCTTAAAAGCCTCTAAGCATACCCTGGGGTTGTTGTTCATGTAGAATCTGATATTTTCTTGTACTTACTGCCAGATTCCCCAGCTACATGCAGATCCACACTGTCAGATTGAGAGAAAAATTGACTGCACCAAAAAATAGTAGCCATCTTCACAATTTTCAAATCAAGTGTTTTTATTACACACACATTGAGTAGGAAGGGTATTTGTGGAGAGCATCACTTCTAGGAAATAAGGGCATTTCTAACCATGTTTATTCTTCCACTTTGCTCAAAACTGGATATTATTAAAAAGAAACCTGACAAGTGCTATGGTCATCATTTCATAAATGATGTATGTGCCACAGTAACCTGGCTAGAAAGTCCAGCTCTGGCAATACTGATAGATAGTAGAGAGTTACCAGGTATCACAAGTTGGACACAGAGTATCCCCTAGAAATGAAGAATTACTAGGAGACTTGGCAACTGCGGGCCCGATACCCCTTGTTGTAATTCCTTTTTTTCCACTGGATTTTTCTGAGATATTTTAACTGCACAAAGCACTGAAGTCTTCTGGTGAAAGACTCCTGGTCAGAAGATTAACTGCAGAACTTGTCATTGTGATGGGGTTAGTAACTCTATTTAACAAGACAGTATATGATTTTTCCTCTAGTGAATGTCTACAAATATCCACAAAATTTGCATTTTAAAGAATGCTGGATGAGTGACAATGGTCAGAGCTGACTATAATTTCAAGGAAATATTGCAGGTTTTTCATTTAGGAAGATAAAGGAAAGATAGTGACAAATGAGGGAATTTAAAAGGAGCTGCATTTGTACCAGTGATCAACAGCCAACAACAGGATTTACAGACAATTTGGCAGAGTAGGCAAGGGGGGAAGTTCTCCTCTAAGGTGTTGGCAGTAACACTGGTCAACTCTAGATACAACTAAAACATCTGAGGCTCTTAACACAATGAATAGTTACAAAACAACATGACAAATGTTGAATTTGAACGCAGCACATGCCAGTCATTGCGAATTTTAACTGTAAACTGTGTTTATATAGCACTTACTATCCTTGACCTTGACGATTGGTTGAAGTGCTTTGCAGCAAGTACCATACTACTCCAGAACCCAAGGTTAGAGGTAAATAGGTAGAAGATTAGTAATAAATGCTTCTTTTTCCTTGTAGGATTAGCTGTGGTTCTCAGTTGGTCATATAATGGGGGTGACAAATTCCAGACTTTAGCCGCTTGCAAAGAGAAAGATATTCCATTCATGTTTTTTTTCTTGTATGCAGGGATATCAGGATCCTGTGACAGTCTAGATTGTAGGGTCTAGCCATTAGCAAAGAATAAAGCCAAATAGCGTTTAATGACAATTTTTTGGGCATGTGGAGAGTATCTACCCAAAGGTAACATCACAAATAAGATGCGGCAAATTGTGAAATAGAAAGCAAGTCTGGCAAACCAAATATTCCAACACCAGATAAGCTTTAATGACAAAATTCTGAAGTGAGTTGTCTCTCCCTTGGAATTTTTGCAAACATATTTGACAAATGTTCAATTTTAAAGCTGACTACGTCAGTAAAATGTATCAATACTTGAAAACCACTCAAATATTAATAGATAAAGTGGCTTGGAGTTTTTACATCACAACTGTAGGAAAGGTTTTGTAAATTGTGCACTATAGAGAAGACCTGGCTACTGGTTCAATGACAGAGAGTAATACATTTCAAACTTGATACTATTTCATGGGATTTACACAGGAGAAGCCAATCAAATTGTTCACGATTGGCATATTTTGTAGCGCACTGGCCAATGACATTGGTCAAAATTGAAAGTTGTGCAGGGGATTATTTGGATTCTTCTCTGAGGTAATTCTACAATAAGCAGAGTGAGGTAAATGTTACTCAAAATATATAGGACTGAATACAAAATTTATTGGAGATGCCCCTCCAATTTATTATTCAGGAATTTAGTAGTAAATTAGACATTAAGGACCTGATTAAGGCCATCATTAGGAATTGTGGCAGAGCTATACTCTAGGTGAATTAAGCAGACTGCAATTCCAACCATCCTCTGGTCTGATCTGTAAAAATAGGGTCCACAAACTCCTGGCCTGATTGGCTGGCGATACTGTACTTGTCTTTACTGTTGCAAGGAAATGGACTGTGGACAGCATCACAACCCAGTCCCCATCTGACAATGGCTGCAGTACAGGAGAATAGACAATGTCCCGTCCCACCCACTGCCAGCCTGCCCTTCACCCCTGCAATCTCCAAGTTCCACTGGCCCTCATGCTAACACTTCATACTGAGAAATAAAGGAGAAAATATACTGGATTGCAGACTGCTACCAAGGGATCAAATCTGGGCCAGCCCACTCACCAGATGTAGAAGGCCCAGAGCTATCTACTGCTTCTTCCCTGTCTGCTAGGAGGATTGAGCCATGGTAATGTTAAATCATTGCTTAATGCTTCTTTCTTCTAACCCAAACTAACTCCCCATATCTCATAAAACTCCTAAGATTACTACTTAGAAGGTTGGGCACAATATATACCCGAAATCGTCTACCTCATCTGTCACTGCTGAAAATTTGTATTGTCATTTGACTGCCATTTATTCAATGCTAAATAGTATATAATGTGCAGACTATTGCATATGTTTCTGTAAAGCTGTCTTTGTAAGATTTAATTCCTAATCTTAAAAAGCAACACTCTTTAGCTAGGAAACAAATACACACAGGAAATGTACACTTAACAGCCCTTGCAATATGCTTAATTAGAGTTTGTATGTTCTCTGATGTTGTGGAAATTGGTATGATAAAATTCACCTGCATCAAAAAGGATGCTGCATTATGTGTAAAAGGTAGGAGATAATTGAATATGAATTAATGGTCATCTGAAGCAGAAAATCCACTAGGATGCAATCCTCTGCTGTAATTTCATTCTTGCACAGAGTGATGCAATGATATGCTTAATTTTTGAAGAAAGAAAATCAATATTCATAGGATTGAATTTGGAGCACAATCTACTACTACAGATGGTCTCAAATTTTTGACATACGTCTGGAAATGAAGGCCTATTTTGTAAACAATATATATTCCTCTTTTTAAATAGCACAGAACAAATCATTGTTTTATCAATTAAAATGATGTTGGAAACAGAATAATTTCTCACATTCTTTTTCAATTAACTTTGTTCGTGACAATTTACTTTAATTAAGTATAATGGGTAATTAAAATTATTGTTGCTTGTAGAAGTTTAATTGTCAGATAAATATATTGATTTTACTAGCCCAATCAGAATATACAAAACCTATAGGAATGACTGTACAAAAGATATTATTCCAGATCTTCCTTATGTGTGCATTTATCTCATTTTTATATTTTATAAATATGTTTTTAAAACAAACTACACCATCAAATATGTAATAGAGTAAAGTGTTGGCAAATGTAGGCAGGTGACAATATTTTAAGGTCTACACAAATATGGTCAAGGTGGTAGTTGGGTAAAAACAAACAACTGGCTGTCAGTTTGATAGTAGCTTTACCAGTGTTTAAACTAATACAGCGTTGTCTTCCATATTTCATTCCTTGTAAGGCCATCCAGTAACAAATGGTTTGTTAGAGAGACATGTTGCTAAAGATAATTTATTTACAATGAAACAAATGTATCAATTCAAATACTGGATGGTGAGTTCTTAGATGTTCCTTGCAACAAAGAGGCTGCTATCAGGTAAAAAAAAGGGTGTTAGGGAGAGGCAAAGGCAGAAGAGGGGTGGCACAGTAATAAAGATAGTATAGGATATTTTTACAACTAAATCTCTACCCAGTAAAGCACTGCACCAAAACTCAGCACAGTAAACTGCAGTGCAATATCTGAAGCATGTGATCTGAAATCGCATGTACATGAAAGAAAAAAGTATTGTGAGCATAATTGAGCACCCAGTCATGGCTTGCACCTGGAGAGTTTGGCAGTGGTTTAAACTATTTATTAGTAGGCATTTCTCTTGTCCATATTTGTGTGTTTGCTGTACGATGAGCTATATCAATTGAGTGTATTTGTGAGTTATACACCTAATACATTTAGGTCTCTGGCAATCTGTCAGGTATTTGGAGTTCATGCTCTCTGAAATTTGTCTCCAGTGTTGCAGCGGCTCGGTCACATTTTTCAGACTCATCTATACAAGCTTGATTTGGGCCGGCCTTGGACCACAAAGAACATTCACCACGATGGCTTGCCCTAGCTGAGTTTTAATATAACAATTTCCTCTATAGTGCCTTATGTTTTTCTCCTTTTTTGCTCATGTAGACATCATCATATCTGGCCAAGAGATTTTTCCCCATCTTCAGTACCTACTGTACAAAGTATTATGAATAATAAACGAAACACTCAACAAAAGGTTGTAAAAAATCTCTGGCGAGTCAAAGCGAACTATAAGAGATTTACAGACTCATACAGACAGGCTGGCCTTCAGTACAAATTCAATTATCTTGATTGGCTGTCCTGACAGAATCTATCTATCCTCGGTCCCCACTCTAAGTTTTACTCAGTAGTTCACATCTCTAAGATTAAGAAAGTGAACAACGCAGACAAGGTGCCACCTCTACCAAGTGCAATAGATGGGACACCCAAGTATGAAGTGGAAAATGTTCCTGAGTCTTATGGAGTCAGATGACAATTACAATATCTAGTGCCCTGGAAAGGTATGAAGCCTGAGATAGATCTTGGGAACCCAAGTCATTCATTCATGTAACCTGCTTAATGTTATAATTTCACCATTGTTTCCAAATTAACCAGATCGTGATTTAAGGGAATGTATTGGTCTTTTGAGGGGAGGTAATATCAGGAGTCTTGGGGTTTGTGCTCTCCAGGCATAGCTCAGTGTTGCAGGGACAAGGTCATGTTTCTCAGACTTCCACTGTGCAAGCTTGCGGTGAATCTGTTGTAGAGACTGTGGAAGACACATTCCAAGTTTAAATACTAATAACCAACAAAGTGCCATATTTAGAGTTTATCAGAGCAGGAGCGCTCTTGTGTATCACAAGTGCACAAACCCTGCCAATCTTTCGGAACCAATGCTCTGCTTAGTGTTGTGGTAAGATTTATGTTCACAACAATGGAGTCTTCACTTTCTCCGCCTGTGTAAACCTGTGACCCTGTTTGGTGCTTTTAATTCTGTTTAATATTGTTTGTCCAGAATAGGGATGCAAGCAGGAGAGGCAGCCAACATGTGTCTCACCCCTTGGGCCTGTGGCTTTCTCAAGACGTAGCAGTTGATTGGTAAAAATAGTTAATAGTTCACTTAATTGGTCATGAAAGGCAGCAGGAGCATGGAGGGCGTGAGCTGTGCTATAGGATTAGAGTCAAACACGATTCAAAGAAAGTATCTAAATCTTGAGGTCGGTCCAGTCATAGTATATCTGCAACAAGGGAGTAAGCCGTATCTCTGCAGTCGTAAAAAGTTAACCCTCAAGTATTCTTACTGATCAACCGCTACGCCTTGAGAAAGCCCCAGGCCTGCACGCCACAAGGGGTGAAATATGTGTTGGCTTAGCTGTCTTCTGTTTGCGTCACTATTCTGGATGAACAACATTAAACAGAATTAAAAGCACCAAACAGTGATCAACTTGGATTTTTCCAACCCATTATGGAATACTACTAAATTGGAAGATTCATTTTCCACCTCTGCCCTTCATCCAAGCCAAACTTTCTATTTCAATGGGTTAAGGGTCATCCAATTTGGACATCCGGATCCCATGAAATCATATCCATTAAACTAGGGCGGATACTACCGGGAACAATTACCCCTGCCTTTCTTCACTTAAACCTATGAGCCGATGGCCTCTCCTCAAGTAGCTGCCAAGTCACAATGATGGTCGCCCACCTTAATGAGGGTGGGATGACTATCACACATTTTTCTTACCCATTTCTGCCATGCAAGTAATGCTGGACATGGGCAGGGAGCATTTACAATGGCACTTGTGTGCAGACAATTATCAACCACTGTACTTAAAAAAGCTACCTAAACAAATGTGCACAAACGGTGTCAAAAGCAAGACAAAAAATTGTTAGAGAGCACAAGCTAAACACCAAGCTGTCTCTTTTTCTCATAAATAGTAATACCATTATCCAACCCAGTGGCCTTCCTTTAATAAGACTCCACGGGGTAATACAAAAAAAATCAGTTTGAATGACTGTCGAAATACACAGTCGCTAAGTGCCGCATCTCAATATGTTCGCAAACGCCAGTCCAAAAGGTTGAATTTAGCAAATGAAAAACTTGAGATTGAATCTACAGCTATATCTTTTTTACTCGTATTTGCAGTCAATGTGTTTATCGTTTTCAATCCAGCCAAAGCATTAAAAAAGTCTGTCCTTCAATTAATTTTTCACTCAATGAGCTCCAAATCTGATCAAATATTAAAGCAAATGGGTACTGCATTTATCACGCGCCCTGTTAAATCATTTTGCCAATCATCTCCCTGCAAGAGAACATTAATCCACGATTATGGTATGTCAGAGCAAGCAATTAAATGGAAAAAAAACAGAATGCCTATTGATTGATACCAGCAAATTGGCAGCATTCGACTCAAAGCTTCGGCAGTTGTTCATTTACACTCACAACATTAAACTGATATTGCCTTTCAGTTGCCTTAGCTACCTGCAAATGTGATCAATTGCACTTAATTGCAGCCATTTGTTGGTCAATTAGAGATCTCTTTGTTCACATAATTATGTGTAAGCATATTGTTGACATTTGATTTTCAGTCACTCGGGGATCCCAGTTCTCTTTTTTTAAGTGCACTTAAACCACCCTTTTGCCAAAACAAACACAGCAAGCTGCCATATTTGAAACAAGAAGAAATAAATACCAATAACACGTTACATATCCGTATTTCTTTATGCTGGGGCTATACCTTATGAACACTGTGTACTCACAAGTACAGAATAAAATCTTACTCCTTAAAATTTTCAGATTTTGAAATAGTGTAGTTGAACTTTCATTTGATGTTTTTTTGTAAACCGTGAAGAATGTCCAAGTACATTAACAAAATGATATTTTTTAATGTACACAAATCATACTATTATATGACTTATTAAGTCTATGAATAAAGGCAGCCAAGACTGAAGTGGTGGGAAGATAAAATAAAAAGTTAGAAAATGGTTAATTTTCATAATTATACAATTTTTCTGATTATATTCAAATATACAGTGGATTCTACTGCTTATGACGTTTCTTGATATAGTTAACGATACAAATGTGTTGGTAATTCTCGGTCGTGGAAAAATTTCAGGAAAAACTGCAAAGCCATTGTTGACAGTCAAATCTTCTGCCAGAAGTGGCATTGCCATAAAAACCTGCATCGAAGTGCTTCATAAGTGGTATCTATTAGGACACTTACCCGTTTTCTCTGAAGTCGCCAGTGGCGGCCGGCACCGATCGGGGCGGGTGTGGGGTGAGAGAGTGTAATTTTTTTTTTTATCTTACCTGATTGTCGCATCTCTCCTCCGTCGTCCCTCATTGTCTCCCCCGGCCAGAACACGAAGCAGAAAGCACCTAGGCTCCCTTAGCCAATCACAATGCTGCAATGCAGCGTTGTGATTGGTCTGAGCACCGTGGTTCGCTGCTCAGACAGGCAGTGGGAGCCTGAGCATGTTCTCCACCCAGGCTGAAATGCAGCGTGGGTGAAGAATGTGCAAAGTGCGCATTAGTGTTTGCCCGGCCCAAGACTGCCGGCAAAACATTCATGTGCACTTGGAGTGGACAAACCACTCCTCCCCCTGCTCCTGTGTGAGCAGCCCAGCCCTTCCCTGCCCTGCCTGCCCGCAAAGCTGCCGCAGCAGAAAAACATAAAATGATAATAACATTGAGTTATTATTATATTATGTTTCCTTTATTTCACTGCTGCGTCGTAGTGGGGTGACACTCCTCCGCCTTAGCATAAGAGCTGCCACTGGAAGTAGCTGAATCAGAAAAGGTGCGATACAGAGCATAACAGGTTTGACCTAAAAACAGCCAGGCTGCATTTGGGACACTGGTTCAATCCAGAGACAGTTATGATCCTTCTTCCTTTAAATTTCATTTGAAACATTTGAATTTTCAGATAACAAGGCATTTTAATTGCTTTGCCAATGTAGTATTTTTGAATGTTAACTGATAGCCATTGCTGAAAGTATTCCTATATCATGTGCGACTCTTTCAGAAGTGCTATTCTGTAGGCAACACCGATTTACATACTCTGACTTATTTAGATTTCGGTTCAAACTTGAATTACATATGTTCCCAAAACACCCTGCCTCCAACTCTGCAGATTGTTTACAAGACAGTAGTGTCTGTAGGTGTTGTACCAACAGTGTGGTGACTGTAATAGGTGTGATTTACAATTTATTTAGAAGAAGGGGTTAGTCAGTCAAAACACAGATAACATTTTTTTAAATGTGGTGCAAACAGTAAACAGATATATTAGGTCACATGTGCGTCCTGTGTTTTCTGTAAAATTGGCTACAGAGATCATAAATGCCCTGGACCACTTGGCGGCTATACAGCGGCTACGACCTTTAACTCACACTGAGGTGTGCTTAATCAATTGATATTACATAGTTTCCAAGATTTTCCCCAAAACAGTGTCAAAGTATCCAGGAATCTGTGGCTTGAGGAAGTGATTTTAATAAAACATGGATAAGGGCATGCTGAGAGTGACAGAGGTAGATATCGAGTCAAGGGGCTCCCCAAGTTTAATGGCTCTTTATAACATTGGAAATGTAACATACAAAGGATAAATAAGCAGAATCACTATAGTATGCATAAGGAAATGCCTCTTTTTGCATGTTCATCCCCACATTTTAGGACAGAGGCTGCTGGTTTTTCAACTCTGAGAGTGCACCGAGGCCTGCTAATCAGACCTCAGTGTCAGTGTTCTAACCCTACACAAAAGATATGTTAATTTGGATACACCCAATTGGCAAGTACTGAATCACATATAAGTCACTAGTATATGGTACCCAGGGCATTATGGTAGAGTGCTCACCCAGGGCTGGAACACTGCTTCTGCCACCCTGCATGTGACAAGGACAAAATGGACCCCAGCCTGCCACTTCAGACTGAAAGGGCAGTGTTTACACTGCTAGTTCAACTTTGCCGTTACAACCAATGAAAAAGCCACCACTTCCCTTAAGGATCTGTGTAGGTCTTCCATAAGGAAGGGCTATGGAGTCAAATGGCAGGCAGCTATATATTATGAAAAAGGGCATATGACTTTTGATATGTCTTAATAGCAAACACTTCCAAATTATCATTTTGCTGTGGAAAGGTTAGCAGACCTATTGGCTAACACAAGGTTAACGGCTGGCATCCCAGCCTGGCTAGCCTCTGAATGGGACTTCCTAGCAAGGTTGAGTAAGGTATCAAATTAATTGGAGCAGTATATCTGACCTGATGTTCAGGCCATATTTGAAGTCACTATTAAAGTTAGCAACATTTACAAAGTTGCCACTATGCACTCAAGCTAGTCCAGTGGCCTCACAAAGGCCCTGACACACAGACAAATTTCTGACCACCTGGGGAGATATGTGAATGACTCCCAGGCCCAGGAACAAAGCCATTTCCCACACAGTGAGGTGATACCTCCTCTCCCAGGATGGCCACTCAGGGTGTTCACCCAAAAAGCGAGTTTCAAAGGGGAAGCCGCCTTTGAAGGATGACTGCGACAACACCCCTAAGCAGGATGCCTTTTGTTCCTGTGGACAATTAGGAGACAGATCCATAGAGGGAATGCCCATCCCCAAACTGGTTTTCCCATGGGCATGCAGCCCACTGGTAGCCACACCTCTAGGGTTATGCTAGAACGGTTAGGTCATTTTAAAAGGGGCAAGACTGGGGTACTCTGGGATAGCTAGATGCCAAACATTGTAGGAAGCACATCACCAGGAAGGAGGCGACTCAGTAGCCCATTAGCTAGTGACCGCGTGGTCCCTTTGGGGCTCTTTCCTCGGATACATTTGGCACCCCTGGCACCCTGTCCCTCAGATCACACAGGACTCGAAGAGAGGACTGAAGAAGTATTGCCCTGATGCCCTTAGACTTAACCCACACACAGAGAGATGGCTCCGTCGAGAGAACTGCACCTGCTGCAATTTAGGCCTAGTGAGATTTGGACTCTGCCTATAGCTCCTGACTCTGAGAAAAGTTTGCTTGCTGCCTTCAGCCACAGCAGTAATTCCTAGGATCAGTAAGCTGGTCCCCTGAAACCAGCTCCAATATCACAAGAGCTGAAAGAGCCCAAACTGACAAGCTGGTAGCCAATGCAAATGTTTTGCCACTACCAGTCGCTGGGCACACAAAAGGACAAATCTGATATAGCCAAAGATTGCAACCGTGTCTGCTGGACCCAGGAGTGCTATCATAGTCCGGAGTCATTGTACTCAAAGGACACCAGCCCCCACATAAGAATTTTTCCTCAACTGCAGTGCAAGGTGACCAGTTGTGCAGCATCAGCTAACCGGCTACTGCAATGTAGAGGACTTTGAGGGACCCCAATCTCCATGGTCAAAGTCGTCCCTCTTCACCCATGGATGGAGGGACCAACACAGAGACACCCCTATCGACTGTAACATAACTCTTGCATCCTTTGAACATCTTTTGAGTGTATCCTCAGCATCAGGACCATTTCATTGATGTCTATGGCGGTCGTCCTGTAAAGTTTGGAACTTGCTTCAAAAATGCTCTGGTGGCCAGGTAACTGTCCAACGTATCCTCTCTGGAGCTCTAGACCTTTTCCCTGCTGGATTTGGTCACCCACTTAAGGTCGGAGTACCTGCACTAAATCTTTCAAACTTTTGAAAAGTTTACAAACTGTTTGCTGACCAATGCTTGTTTGCAGTTGCATTTAAAAGTGGTAAAAGTGTCTAAAATCTGTATCTCCAGGACCCTGTGGTGGATTTTGATGATCAAGGTCTCTAAAGATTCATAAAAATACGCTTTATTTTTATAAATTGTTATCGTGTCTCTTTATTGTGTGTGACTTTCTTATTCTGTTGTTTGGCGCTGTTAAATGCTGTACACTGCAGGGTATATTTATGACTTTGGTGATGCAGAGCAGCACAGCAAGTCACATTGCTGTGCTGTGCTGCCCTGTGTCACAGAGAAAGGACAGGAATGCACATTCCTGTCCTTTTCCCTTGCACTGACACCATTTTGGCAGTCTAGAGCCAACGCAGGCACCTTTGCACCATGGTGCAAGGGTGCCTTTGTTGTAGGCAGGATTTTTTCTTTGCAGGAAGGGGCACCTTCCTACACAGAAAAATATTGGGAGACTGTTTCCTCTTTCTGTGTATGCTGCAAAATGAGGAAAAATGAGGAGAAATAAAGATATTACTACTCGATACATCTCTCCTGGGGAGGCATATCTTTCTGGCACATTCCCAGGTTTACCTACTCTGGTACATCTGGGAATGCATCTAAATCAATGGATGTTGGGGGGCGCTAGAGGGCGCACGGCAAGATGGCCGCACCCGTGTGAGGCTCTGCCCGGCTGAGCCATAATCCGCCAAATATCCGCCTGGAATACTAGCCATCTGGAGGCACAAAGGGGTGATTCCTGCAGGCGAGCCTCCCCTGCATCAGCTGGTGTGCTCGTGTCACCCCTACCGCCTGCTGTTGCGGTTTACCGGCCATTATCACCAGCAGCCGTCCGGCCACAACATGGCGGCACCCGCGAGGCCCTGAGTGCGGCGGCCTCTACTACCCTCTGCTGTGTCGGCGGCGGCACGTTCGGTGCCAGCGACATTGAAGGCGCTGACGGCGGCTCCCTGGTGTTCGCCGGCCTGGGTGACGCTACCCTGGGCTCCGTGTGGCTGGGAGATCCGACGACGCATGGTGGCGTGTGGCCCTGGATGACCGGACCCTTCCAAGCGGACGGCGGCGGAGGAAGGCTCCTGTGCCCCTGGTGCTGGCAGCGGTGAGTGGGGCGCGACCTCCGTTGGGCCTGTGCTTGTGGAGGCGGGCTTTCTCCCTGCTGCGGAGGCTCTCGTCGGGGTGCGGGTGTGCGTCCCTCCGCTTCACTACTGGCAGTGTTACTCTGTGCGCGCTGCGTGTTGCCTGCTGCTCTGTCTGGAGCTCCTCTGCGGCCCCCCCGGACTGCCTCTTCCTAGTGGCCTGGGCCCCTGCTTCTTGTTCTGCGCTCCTTCCCATGCGCACTATCCTGCAAGGCCTAACTGGCCACATGTACCTGTGGATTCCCTTTGGTATCGCTGGCTGGCATTAGAACACCGTGCTCTTTGCTGGTAGGAGACGTGGGGCCCTGGTTTGTCCTTGTAACGCGCTCAGGCTCACGCCGTACCTCCTTTGCGCGGACTGCGCTCACCTTCGGGTCCTCTCCTGCGGTGGGGGACGGTGGGTTCATTATTGCCTGACGGGACAGTCTGCAGCTCATCACAACGCGCTACTGCTCTTCGGCCTGAGGGGCTTTGGCTCGGGGGCCCTTGCCTCCCCTTTTTTCACATCATACTGATTCCTCTTGTGGCTACTATGGGTCGGACTGACAAATCCCAACCCCGCCTCACGTTTGAGGCGCGCAAGTCCTCCAAGTCTTCACAGAAGGCAGCATCGGACTCTGAGGCCGATGCCCAGGATGGTGGATCTTCTACCATAGAAACCACACTTATCGCCATGCAGCGTAGCCTCCAATCCATAGAGGGTACAATGGCGTCTGTGAACCAGCGTCTTGATCACATGTCGTCCCAGCTCGAAAAACAAAATGCTCGTATGGGGGAAGTCGAGCAGAGAGTTTCCGCCACAGAGGATGGATTGAGCGACGTTGCGGGTAAAACCCTAAATATGGAAAAGGTTCTTGCTATTATTCAGTCCAAGAATGAAGATTTGGAGGCTCGTTCTAGACAGAACAACATTCGTATTACGGGGCTGCCAGAGTCCATGAATGTAGGTAAAATGGAGACATTTGTTGAAAATTTGATTACGAACATCTTTGGCACTGAACAACTTTCCACCATGTTTATCATTGAGCGGGCCCATCGCTCCCTCGCAGCTTGAACTGTCCCGGGCGCCCCACCACGCCCTGTCATTGCACGAGTACTCAACTATAGGGACCGCGACACTATCTTGCGTATGGCCAGAGATAAGGGAACAATTGAACACCAGGGAAACACACTCTCTTTTTTCCCTGACTTTACTGTTACTGTACAAGCAGCGCGGAGGGAGTTCGGGGCTGTCAAAAAGTTTCTACAATCAGAAGGAGTCCCTTATGCCATGCTCTATCCCGCCCGTTTGAAAATAGGCTCGGATGGGGACTACAAGATCTTCACCAATCCCAAGGCAGCGCTGGAACATGCAAAACATTTAAAGAGAAGGCGTCACAAGTCTCACCCGCTGTCTGAGACTGAGGACCAGTAATACAATGGGGGCAGCTCTTTGTTCCTTGCCGTATCACGTGTTTGATTGGGCAGCCCTCTTTATACCTTAGTGGAAGTGTCGTGCTTTCTATGCAATGTATGACCTCTTTTATTGCAGGTGGAAGTTCCTTGATTCTTTGTTTTTATGCATACTTGCCTTATTTGCCTGGTAAACTGTCGGGTATGCTCCTGGATCAGGCACAGTTGCTATTTGGCTCAGCCACCTCCTACTTGTTAGGAGGCTAGTAGTTCTCTGACGCCCCCCAATGGGTGAACCCCATTTCTGCTTTGCTCTCTTTGTTTTAAGTTGGGGATGGGTGACAGAGGGTTGGGATGGCTTTGGCGAGTTGGGGACGCTGAAGTGGGAGGGGGGTTGGGGGGTCAAGGGTGTGGTGGGGTCTTTTGGCACTTACAGTCTATGGGTGTGGTATAGTTCTGCTCCATTTGTATGTTTGAATATATGTCTTCTCCATATCCAATTGTTAGGTTTCTCACTTGGTGCAGGTCCCCATGAGTGGTAAAGTACGGTTCCTAACTTGGAATGTACGAGGTTTGAATACCCCCAAAAAGATTCGCTCTGTTTTTGCTTATCTTGACAGGATGGACGTGCAGATCGCCTACTTGCAGGAAACACATCTTACAACACTGTCCGAGAAGAATGTAGGGGGTCGTTGGGCAGGGGTGCGTGTAGCCTCCTCTTTCTCCAGCTATGCACGAGGGGCGATGATTTTAGTCAAGCGTGGCGTTCCATTCTCAGTTATCCACACTGAAACTGATGACTCGGGCCGGCTTGTCTTGGTGCATGGGCTGCTAGGTGGAACTAATGTGTTGTTGGTGAATGTGTACGGACCAAACGTGGATGATCCTGCCTTTTTCTCTGATGCGTGGCGCCGCATTACGAGTTTTCCTGAGGTGGAGATTATATGGGGCGGTGACTTTGACGTTTGTCTAGATGTCTCTCTTGACCGTAGGGGCAGTGGGGTGTCAAGGCCTAAGCAGGCTTCCGAGATGCTATTGGGATTGATGGATGCGGAATGCTTGAGCGATGTGTGGCGACTGAGACACCCTGGGGCACGTGAGAGCACGTTCACCTCTTCCGTGCATGGGACCTGGTCTCGATTGGATTTTTGGTTGACTACTGAAGCTGTGTGTACTTGGACGACTGAAGTACGTCACATGGCCCGGACACTCTCGGACCATTCTCCTGTACTCTTAGAATTGCGGGTTCCTGCATGTGCAAGGCCTCCGTTTACCTGGCGGCTGCAGCCGTCTTCCTTAACTGACTCAGTCTTCAGGCATACGATTGGGGAAGCCATTCATAATTTTTCAGGGAAAACGAGGGTTCCGTAGAAAGCCCTGGTGTTCTCTGAGAGGCTTTTAAAGTAACTATTAGGGGGGTTTGCATGGGTGCACAGGCGGGCGTCCTGAGGGATTTACGGCGTAGGATTAAAAAACTAGCTGATGAAATTTCCACTTTAGAACGTGCCTACGATGCGGACCCTTCCCCTGAGACGCTATCTGCGATTCGGGAGCTGGTCACTGAACACAACAATACGGTCGATCAGGAGTTAATCCATAGGTCCAGGAGCAGCAAAGCCCGATATTACGGCGAGGGGGGCAGGCCTAGCCGCTCACTCGCTCAGAAGCTGACTGCACCGCGTAGCCAGGAGCACATCACGGAAATACTTAGTGAGACAGGGGAGGCGCAGTATACAACTGCAGATATTAGCGAGACTATACTTAACTTCTATGCCGGCCTTTACGACAACAAAACTGAGTTACAGCAAGATGACTTGCATTCTTATCTTGACGACATTTCTCTGGGATGGCTGTCTCCCGGCCATAGGGAATATATTACGCAGCCCTTCGACGTGGAGGACGTGAAACTCGCCATTATGTCTCTCCCCACATACAAATCTGCGGGTCTTGATGGGCTCCCCAGTGAGTTTTACAAGCTCTTTGCTGATGCTCTGGCCCCTCGACTGCTGGCGGTCTACGCGGAGGCATACAATACTGGTCGTCTCCCACCCTCCCTTAGGGAAGCTCTTTTAGTTATGCTATTTAAACCTGACAAGGCACCCAATCACTGTGACTCATACAGACCTCTCTCGATTATCAATATCGACGCCAAGATATTAGCTAAAATGATTGCCCTCCGGATACAGCCGCTGGTTCCACTACTGGTGCTTCCGGACCAGTCAGGTTTTGTTCCTGCGCGTTCCAACACACACAACCTACGCACGCTGTTTGCCACCCTTCATTACTTCGACTCTGACTTTCAGGCTGTAGCTGTGTTGCTCGACGCAGCGAAGGCTTTTGACTCCCTTCAATGGGTTTATATGTTCACTGTCCTTACTAGAATGGGCTTCCCTCCTTTTTTTTCTTCAGTGGATCAGAGTGCTCTATACTGAGCCGGTGGCCAGGGTTTGTGTCAATGGGTGGGTGTCCACTACCTTCTCTATTCGTAGAGGCACCAGGCAGGGCTGTCCTCTATCACCAATGCTTTTTGCTTTAGCTCTGGAACCTCTTGCGTGCAAACTGCGTCAGCTTCATGCATCGGCCGCTTTGCGTTTTCGGCAGCGCCCGCTTATTGTCTCACTATATGCAGGCGATATGCTGCTATATGTCCGCGAACCCGCCATCTACTTACATGAGTTACTCCGTGAATACGTCAGATTTGAGGGATTCTCGGGACTGGGGATTAATTGGGCCAAGTCTACAGTGTTCCCCCTGACGACAGGCACTTGCGAATTTGAGCTGGATTTCCCGCTGGCTTGGACACGGGACACGGTGAAATACCTGGGTGTCTGGTTACATAGAGACCCTGCGCTGGTTATTTCCATGAACTATGGCTGCACTATCTCACAATTGATAGACAAGGCTGAGCACTGGACCCGGCTGCCTCTATCGCTCGCAGATCGTATTGCAGTGACGAAAATGACTATTTTACCCAAGCTGCTATATCTCTTCGTAAATATTCCTATTCGTCTGAATATCTCTATTTTTAAGGCGCTGCAGTCGGCTTTGCTATCGTTCGTCTGGCGGGGTAAGAAACCTCGTTGTAGCTGGGATACACTTGTACATCCGTTCGAATGTGGTGGCTTCGAAGCTCCGGATATGCGTCTCTACTATTTATGCGCTCAGGCGCATTTTACGCATTACTGGTTCTTTCCCCAAAGGTTTCTGCCGCACACAGCGATAGAAGCAGATGCTATCCTTCCCTTGCCACTTGTTGCGGCAGCGCTTATGGGTGGCGGTGGAGGCCCCAGGACGGAGATCAATCCAGTACTATGTACAGCATGGGCCTGGCAGGCTCTCGCAAAGAGGGCACAGCTGACCTACCTCTACGCCCCACAGCTACCACTAGCAGCTCATCCGGGCATCTCGGCGGCACAGGAAAGCTTGGCCCTGCACACTCTGAGGTCTGCCGGCATGCTGAAACTGGGAGATCTGTATAAACAGGGTCACTTCCGGTCATTGTCAGACGTGCAGGCTGGTCGAACTCAGGGTCTGATGTTAAACTTTACGTATGTAAGGGTGCGACAAGTGGTCAGAGCGATCTATCCTGATTACCCCGCTGAACCTCAACCTCTGCGGGCACTGCAGGCGGTGCTCGCTGGCGAGGAGCGCAAGGGTTTGATTACTAAATTGTATGCTGCATCCCAGCGCGAGAAGGAGCCGGGTGAGCACCCCTCTTATCTTAAATGGAATACTGCGTTGGGCTATACCATACCACTAGACCACTGGCAGTTTTGCTGTAAGCTAACTGGACGCCTTACTGCCAACTGCAATTTGCGCATTATTCATTTTAAATTTTTGCACCGATTGTACTATACTCCAGTGCAATTATGGAAATTTGGATTGCGTGATGCAGCGTGTTGTGTGCGGTGTGGGCAAGTGGATGCCGATTTCCTACACCTCGCTTGGCAGTGTGCAGGGGTGGCTGCCTTTTGGACCAAAGTTGTGAATGTGCTGCCAGCTGTGGTGCTTGAGCATGTGCGGTGTGTACCGGAGGTGTGTCTGCTGGGTGATGTGAAATCATTAAAACCGGGCAACCGGCGGCTGGTTGCAGTAGCGACACTAATGGCCAAACGAGCAGTGGCGCAGTGCTGGGGCGCCAAGACGCTCCCTACTGTGCGCAGGTGGATCCGGGACCTGACCTACTGCCGGGAACAATTGGAGACTTATGCTGAGGACTTGCCTGAGTCATCCCGGCCTAAAGGTATTCTGGGCCCCGCTGACAATGTACCTATTGAGTCAACCTGACCTGTGATTTTTCGTTGACTTTTCTATATAGGGGTTTACCGCCTTGGAGACTATAGAACGTGACTCTTTTTTGTTATTGATGTTGATGAATGTATACATTTCATTACCCACAATTCTTCGTTTACACGATGCTACATCCTCGTAAGTGCCGGGGGGGTGGGGGGAGTTGGGTGGGGCGGGTTGTTAGCTCTTGGAGCTCCTATTCAGTTCATCTCGCATCACTGATGTCTCTCATTACTTCGAAAAATTGCTTGTGTTGATATATGCTTTCTGGATACTGAGGCTCCCGAATGGAGCATGTATATTGTAATTGCAAGCTCTTAATAAACAAATTAAAATAAATAAATAAATAAATCAATGGATGTTGTGTGGGAAGACCTGTGCAACACCCATGGAAAAGCCTCCCTGGCGCAGAGTAATGCAACGCAGCGATTTGCGCTGCATTACATTACTCGAGATTTATGAAGCCACACAAGGTCGCCTTGTGTGGCTCCATAAATCTCATTTGACATTTGTGTCGGTCTTGCACCACATTGCGTGGTACAAGAGTGATGCAAAGGGCTCATAAATACACCCCTAAGTTCCTTTGCCAAGACTTATTGCTTGTAGCCACACCTACCCATGGTTGAGCTAAGATTAAGTAAACGAGACCCAGGAAAGCATTTGCAACTGTATGCTCTACGATAAGGCCACACAGCCATATCATATAGTACACCCAGACCCTTACAGTAGGGAAAAATCTAGTCTGAAAAGAAAACACATTGCAAGCCCAGTGATAAAGGATGATTGCCCTCAAAGGTAAAGAATTGGATGGGAAAAGACAATAAAGAAGCAATGGCCCGTATCGTCCAGTATAAGTGAGAAGAAAGAAATCAAAAGCCAGGATTCCAGGTCCACAGCTGGGTGTGACTGAACACCAATAGAGAGACATAAATGGGGGATATGGCCCTTTATGAAGGACATGTTTTGACTTGTAATTGAAAGGTTGAGGCCTTTTCAAAGAGGTGCAGAATTTCCCAGAACTCCAGGAGCAAGCAGTAGTTGTTGGTCGCTGGGCTGTCACTAATATGGCAATGACCTGCTTGGACATGCTTACTGTGGGGAAAAAATGAAAGTTTCCATCTCCAGTCTTATTCAATGACCATGACCTGAATGCAGGAGCAGAGCAAGAATCTCACTTGAAAGTGATAGAGGACTACTCCTGCCTATCAATATAAGAGCGTAGACCAAAATGTAACTGTTGCCTTCAGGATCTTAAAGTAGTACCACCACAATCTGCAAATCTCAACCAAACTTCCAGCAAATGTAAACAAAAACAGGGTCATGTGTTTGTGACTCCCCAAGCCTGCTCAGTCATCATTTAAAAAAAACGCTGTTTAAGAATATATATGCTCAGTGATGTATGTAGCCATGCATCAAGCCATGTCATATCAAGCATCATAGTACTTTCTCCATGCTGGAAGAAAAAGCTGAGAATATTTTTGATGTCCAAGCCCTTAGAATAGTTGACAAACCATACCTTCCAAAGTTGTGAGTGCAACTTCACTATGCTGCCTGACAGCATAGTGACTCCCCATTGATTCTTTCATCTTCAAGAGTTCAACAAGGAGATGCAATCATCAAGCTACAAGAAATAGCAAGAATGAGGGCATCCTTTACCATTATTAAACACTGATTTGGCTGCACAGTTAACATTTGAAGTATTTGCTGCACCTGATGCCTTTTGCAAAGAGCACCCACATCCTTTGCAAGGTAGAACCACTCATTCGTAATCATATATTATTTTCCTAACTGTTATGTTCTACCCACGGTATGTATTTCTGAATGTAAATCTAAAGCAAATTTCTGATATGCTCTAAAATGTGGAAGACTATCCATGAAGCATAGATAAGTGTGTAAAAGACGTAGAACACTTACAGAGCAGAGTAACAGCAGAGAACCGGGCACCAGAAACAAAATAGAGTACATTGGAATCTAGAACAATAACTCCAGAAACTCTTTCACAGGCCCTTTCAACTGCCAATGGAAATTAGACCTGGGGTGATTGGCGTAATTTCAAAGAATTTCGTGTTATTCTTGTTACACGAAATTCCTGAAATGATACCATTATGCCACTTTACACAACTAATCACCATTCACAGTAAAATATTCCAATTAATGTGCCATTACACGAACACACAAGAACATCAGAATGTGAACTGCTGTTGTTTATTGTGCTTTTAGTTTTTTGCACATTTTTTAGCATGAAATGCGCCCTTGCATGAAAAACTGATGCAAGGATGCATTTCGTGGTAAAATATAACACATAAGGACAGATTTGCATTTCACATAACTGTGTCACTTTGCCAACATTTCGTTTAATTATGCAAAATCAAATTAAGTATGTTCCCAAACCTCCCAGCACCCCAAAATGTAGTTTGATTATACAACAGTAGTGGCAGAAAGTGTTGCAACAAAAGTGTGGTGACAGTTATAACAAAAAAAAACAAAGGTACACAGAAATGAGGATGCATTAGCATCAAAGCAATCATAATCAGATTAGACAATAGCACAGGCTCGACAGACTAGACAATAGTCATCGAATGGCCTAAGGCTTATGACATGGAATGTCAATGAGCATTGGTTCTATGCCAAACTTTAAACAGTAAGGGAAGAACTTACTTAATTAACACCTGAGATTCTTTGCCTTCAAGAGACACATCTATCTGTGCAAAACAACTGTGAAATTGAGTCAATTGGGCTTCAAAGTCCTAGCATTCACAAACCAAAAAACGTAAACACGAGAATTTGCCTTACTAGCTGGAAAACAACACTTGGCAATTGGAAAGCTCTAAAAGTAAACCCCAGGGTCTTTGACTTTTTGCTCAGATTTTTAGAGCTTAATTTCAGTAACAGTATGTGGTGTCTATGCCGCTAACAGATGATCCAATAACATTTAAACAATTACTGCTGGGATCAGCTAACTATTAAACTCTATTAGTTTCATGTGGGGTATTAGCTTTACCACTGATCATAGTAAAGATTCAACAAGGCTGAAGACAGCCTTTTGAATTCAGCACTCTAGGGCCACCTTCTTACATATGACTAGCCCCTCAGGCATAAAGGATGTCTTCACAGCCAGGATTCACATTTTATTCAGCCCATCACAGATCACGCTCTAGAAAAGATGTGTTCCTGCTATTACAAAGCTTAATCCCCTATACATCTAAGGATCTACATCCATGTATAGTAGCTGATCGTAACCCACTCACGCTTCTCAATGCAAGTAGATGGTTCAATCTAAACCCAAGTCCATGATGGACATTTGATAGCAATCATCTTAATGACTGAACTTATCAAACATATATGTCCAAAGTGCTCGAAGAGAATGTTGTCAATAATATGCGCACTGACTCCCTCAATGTAGTATGGGACTGTATGAAGCTGTTATGAGAGGCTCCACTCTTCCGTAAGGAATTTCCAGAGACAGAAACAATAGATTTAATGTAAATGGTTTGAGAAGCTGACTATAGAGTCTAGAAACTGAATACACAGTCTCCCTAGCTAACCAACCTCATCAGATTATGCAGGAGACATTATTTAATAATCTCACTACTATTAAAATGTTTAAAAAAGTAATTATGGGACAAGGCAGCCTGTAGAATCCGGCTGAATCAACTTAAAGCATTTGAGAATAATGAAAATATAGATATTATCTTAGCCTCAAGATTAAAACAACTAGCAGCCAAAAATCACAGATAGTAGCTATAGGGGATACCCAGGACAATATAGTTCAGGCAAAAGCAAATATAAATTCTACACTTTAGGAATATTAGAAGTGCTTATATCATGAGGAACAGATGCTAGCACAATTAAGTAACCATAATCATATAAAAAAAGGTAATGTTCATAATGTTACATCTTTACAGTGCAAAATTAAGGAAAACCCTATAACAGAGCAGGAATTAGATATAGCATTTAAGGGTCACTCCTTGCTACATGCTTATGGCCCGAATTCTATTCCCACAGAAATCAAAAACCGTTATTATTGTTCTATCTCTGCTCTTCAACTCCTTTAATAACAATAACTTAAAAATCCCATTGTCTTGGAAAGTAACCTATATAGCAGTTTTTCTCAGAAAAGAAAATGATCTACTGAATTCTGGATCACACAGCATATCTTTATTAAAAACTGACTCAAAGATTTAGTCTAACATTATTGTGAATCAGATATTTCCTTGAATTGCACAATGGGCAGACCCAATGCACCACTATTTTGTACTCCCAAAGGGAAACTACATTCCATATTAATGTGGCGTTTTTCATATTTGTTATTGCATCTGTTCAGGTCTTCTTGGCTGGGATAATCCTGTTGTATGCCGGAAAGAGATTTGAAAGGTTCTCATGGCCATTTCTTTGGCATGATCTAAACAATATTGGATTTGCACCTAAGATCAACCTACAGATTCAATTTCTGTAAGAAGATATCACAGGTTAAGTAATATTCATGAGCACTTTCAGTTTATTTACGAATATGGTCCCAATTATGTGTAAGCTGCACATTTCCAGATACAGTCACTGCACAACCAGATACAGTCACTGCACAACTTTATGGCATAAATAATCCCTGCCATGGTTCTCCCATGATTTAGATACACAACCTTGGTTACATACACATTTACAAACCTTGGGACAAATATTTGAGGGCGCTACTTTAATGTTTTTGCCTCATTGTCTCCTCCTTTTAGTATAACTAGGAGCCA
Source organism: Calotriton arnoldi (assembly GCA_963921515.1). Classification (NCBI taxonomy): domain Eukaryota; kingdom Metazoa; phylum Chordata; class Amphibia; order Caudata; family Salamandridae; genus Calotriton; species Calotriton arnoldi. The sequence goes on from CAWUFW010003015.1 coordinate 1,661,011, forward strand.
AACAATTTTACAACTTTTAGATATTTGAAAGGTATTGTCTTTTTGTACTCACCATGCACAACAAGGACATATTCTGCATTGCTTCGGCCTATCATATTTGCTGCTTCACAGCGGTATGTTCCATTGTCAGTTTTGTTTAGAAAACTGATTGTTAACTCTCTACCATTGACTGTCATCCTTTCTGGATCTGGAAGCTCACCACCATCTTTGGTCCACAATACTGGCTCTGGCCTATTGATTTCAGACAAAAACAGAATACAAGATACAATAAAATGTATTAACACCATGTTTAACTATGAGAATAACAGCAAACACATTTTATGACTATATATGAGGAAAGCTGATATATTCCAATATGTGCAATTGGTAGACCTGTTTTTTCAATATGGTCCCCAGTGGCGCGTGAGTTATTGATTGTGAAAAAAGTCTCCTAAAATCATTAAAGAAGCCTCACTCATATTCATGAAATGATGGGCAATGCCAGCATATTATTGTGCATATGGCTCCCACATCTGATGTTAATCTCTCCGAAGTGCATATTAATGTGATTGTGAACACTAAACAAAAGTAAAGGTTGTTACTAATTATTTCAAAGAATTAGAAACTAATTGGGATTCTTTCTGCTCTTCTAAGACAAAAGCATCTTCATAACTTCAGAACAGCATTTGAGGACCTTGCATAACTCAAGGAAAAAGGGTTCAGTTGGTGAGACAAAGCAAACGTCAAGAGACATAGGCAGCAATTAACAAAGTGCATATACTGTAAACATAACAAAGACAGAAGAAGAAGTAATGTAGACCAGTGAAAATGAGATACAAAATAGAAGGAAAGAACAGAGCTCAGTGGGGCATTGTTTATATAACAATAAAATAAACATACATCTGAAAGGATCCCAAGGAAGGTCTTTCATGATTGCTATTGGTTGTAAAAGGGTGCATGTTATGTTATGTATATTTGTAAAAAGCACTTTCACTTGTGAGGATATCCTAGTGTTGAGCAGGTGTGTGTGCCTAGCCCTGCCAATGGTAGGTTGGTTTATTGAAAAGCCAGGCCTCCAGCTTCTTGTGAAATTCAAGAAGCGATGATGAGGCTCTGATATGGAGTGGAGTCCATTCCATGCTTAAGTCATGATGTAAGAAAATGCCCGTCCTCCTGGTTGCTACTCCGAGTGAGACCGTGATCATGTGTTGATAATTCTCTTAGAATTATGAGTCAAGATAACCTTGGACTGTCATGATGTAGTTCTACAACTAAATGACTCAGATTTTAGACACATCTGTGCTGTGCAGACTGGAACTGAAAACAACTTAAGCCTTTGACTAACGAGACCTCTGCTGCCTGGCACCACTTGTTGCACTAACCTTGAGGAGACTATCCAAATTCAGTGCATTAATAAAGCAATATGTTAATATAACCTAGTCTATCATCTTGCACCTATATATATTGCTAGTGCAATTGGATACACCAATTCATGCATTAGCATTGCTGTTTCAGCTTCTGGAAACATTTCATCCATGTAAGATCATATGCAGGATCCTAGCTAAATCTCATCTACCTATAGCTCTACCTCTCAATGTGTAGTTTCTTCTTTTGTGGCAAGGGAGCTTTAAGAAATTGGGTTGCTGGCTGAGGGTGTAAAACCCTAATCAAGCAAAAACCACAGTCATGGTAAAGATACAAGAAAACTCTAAATTAACCTGTGCTCAAAGCCCCGGTAGCTTGGCACAGAGCAGTTAGACTTAGCTTAGAGGCAATGTGTTAAGTATTTGTGCAACACATCAAACAGTAGCACAGTAAAATACACCACAAAAAGAACCCAGACCAGATTATTCTTTAATAAATAAAACAAGACCAAAATGACAAAAACCCACCCAGAGATATGCAAGTTTAGTGAATATAGCACCAAAAAGCAAAAGGTACCAACTGTAGACATCTGGTCGTGCTAGAACAGGACAAAGACAAGTTCAGGCCAACTGCGATGGAGCGCAGACCGCCTACAGGGATCTAGTTAGGCCTGCTGATCAAGAGTACCCTAAATCCTGGCTGTTGAGTGTTACGAGGTCCCGCATCGAGGGTGCGTCGTGCAGCTGAGGCAATGCGTAGGTTGTGAGGAGTTGTGGAGCCATGGTGTGAGGTCCTGTGTCATCATTGAGGATCCTATGGACGAGGGCTTGGGATGCGAAGTCCGGCATCGGGGATGCATAGCGCAGTCAAGATGATGCGTCGGTTCTGAGTAGTTTCAAGGCAGCCATGCAAGAACCTACGTCATCAAGGTTGTATTTGACAAGATATTTGCGAAGCGGGCCTGCATTGGGGAAGCTTTGCATAGCAGTGATTCCGATACGGGCTGTGAGGTGGAAGTGGAGTCCTTGTGCTGAGAGACACCTTGCAGCAGAGGCGATGCGTCATTTCTGCTCAGGATTGCATCGCACAACAGAGGGGATGCGTTGGTTCTGCTGCATCCACAGATGGTCTGGCAGAGCACCTTCAGGCCAACTTCCAAGGGTCCAGGACTAGGGTGGCACCATACAATTCAAAACAAAAGCACAGGTGCACCACACAGCGGAATTTAATCAATAAGAGAAGTCCATATCCAGAAACGAGAATTCTTCAAGTTTTTCTTTCTTTTTATTCCATTTTCATTTAACGTAGATAAAACACAGAGTCCAGCTCTAATGACTCAACACACAGTACAGCCGACGTGTTTCGTCCTAATGTAGGACTTCTTCAGGGCACTAGATGATGGTAGAACCCAGCACTTCCATGGAATGAACGGTCATAGGATTCCCTGCTAATGAGCTATTTCCCGTTCGGTATGTTTATTATATCAAAGATTGGAGCCGTCTATATGGAGGCCACGACCAAAAGATGAATAGAGGTTGAATAAATGAAACGTCCCATAATGGTGATGTCCAACACCGCCAGGTTATGTTATAAAGGTGTTCAAAACAAATCCTCGAAGGATTTATCTTCAAAATATCACGCGAGGGTCTAGAAGTAAAAGAAGTAACACCACTTGATGAGAGGTAGACTTGTACAATAAATAACACAGCTAGACCCAAAATACATACAAGCAAAGGGGACGTCCCATCGCAAAACAAATCTTAATTTGCAAACCAATTAGGCAGGGAACCAACAGCCAAGATAAAACTGTCGAGATCAACGGAAACGCTGGGGACACGTAGCAGCAGACAAAAAGTCGGGCAGTGTAGGACTCACAGATGGGCGAGCCCAGGTGCTGGGTTGTTGTAGTCCTTCTATCCCAGAGGCACTAGTCATGAGGCCTGCCAATTAGGCTTTGGAGTCACTATGAGTTCTAGGTTCAACAGATGCAGGTCCATTCCTTCTCACTGATGCAAGAGGGCAGCAGGTCAGCAGGGCAGCAGTCCTTCAGAGCAGCAGTCCATCAGAGAGTCAATCATTTCAGCAGTGCAGCAGTCCTTCATCCTGGCAGAGTATCCATAGGTTTAAGTAGTGTACTGAAGAGTAGTTGTCTGAGGTCCAATATTATACCTGTGCCTTCCTTTGTATTGGGAGAAGCTCCTAGATGTTTCTCTTTGAAGTGGACACATTTCCTGCCTTCCCTGCTCCGGCTTCAGACTACCTACAGGGGGTATAAAGCCCTTTGTGTAAAGGCTGCCTTCCCATCCTACCAGTGATAGCCCATCCATGCACATATAAGTTCTCTATTGTGTGTGGCTGTCTAATAGAAATACACAGCCCAACTGTCAGCTACACACCGACTCATGTGACCCAGAGACAGGCTACCGCCACTAAATGGCTAAGGCAGGAAAATGCCAACTTTCTAAGTGACATTTTCAAAATTGTAATGTAAACTAAAAGAGGATTTGATTACAATTCCAAAGATATCAAACATGAACTCGTTACCTGTTCCCAATTGGAAGATACTGCTTATTAAATATAATAGGGTTGCTCAAAAGTTATCCTACAGGAGAGGTAGGCCTTGCAATAGCAAAAACAAATTTTCACTATCAGAACATGTAAAACTTAAATATCCATCTTTATAAATACACTGCACCTAGCCCTCTGGGCTGTTCAGGGTCTAACTCAGGGGTGACGTATATGTATTGAAAGGGCAGGTTTGGGCCCAGCAAGAGGTTTAGTTTGACAGTTTGAAATGACAGTTTAAAACAGCACACACAGGCTACAACGGCAGGCCTGACACATGTTTGAAAGTGCTACTTAAGTGGGTGGCACAATAAGTGCTGCATGCCGACTAGTCGTATTTAGTTTACAGGCCCTGTGTGCATGGAGTACCACTTTACTAGGGACTTATAAGTACATTAAATATGCCAATTGGGGATAAGCCAATGTTATCATGGTTCTAAAGAGTGAGCATATGCACTTTAGCACTAGATAGCAGTGGTAAAGCGCCCAGAGTCTTAAGGCCAGCAAATACGAGATCAGCACAAAAAAGAGGGGTGAAGGCAAAAACATTTGGGGGAAGACCATGCTGACAGATCTAACAGGAGCCTCTTAGCAAAATAACATTGGGCAACTTCTTAATGGGTCATATGTTTTTTTCCCTTTGAGGCTTTTTCTGGAGGTACCCCTCAAAGCCTTTTCCCACAGATACCATTCATCTCATCATTTTATTTTCCTAATCTAAACCACTATCACGCCAAGAAGTGCAATTTCATCACCTCCCTTTATGCCCTTTGCATGCCCAGCTTGCTGTCCTCCAAGCATGCACATACTGCACAGCCTTGGACAGTAGTACACATTTTTCTAAGTTTATCAGAGATCTGGCAATGATATGTTTCCTATTAGTGTCTGTTAGATTGCAATATTTGATCTCGCAAATTACTTTCGAATTGTGGATCTCAATCTGAAAACAAGCTTTTCTTATAGTTCTTCCCCCCCATTTATAGGATTTAACCTAGCCATAGTTATAAGGTCCTCTGTTGTCTTTTTTATGTGGCACACTGACTAGCTAGTGTTATAAATTTAAATATTTTATTTCATAAGATGTAAAACCTGCAATCCTGTAAACACTTTTGTGCACTCTAGTTAACAAATAAAATTATCTCACAAATAGAAGATAGTTGCAGTATGTTATTTAGCCTGCAAAGGGGGGCTATTAAAATATTTGGATGATCTAAATGTGATAACAAACAAGTTAATGTAGGGGGATCCTTCATCCTAAGTCCGCCTTGACATTGAGTGTACCTACCCTTCCTTCCCCAATCTGAAGTCCATTTTCTGTTACATCTGAGCAAACCTTCTTTGAATGGGGTCATTTTCTGCTGCTGGCGAGAATGTGGCTTGAATTTGCTCTCAACAATTGCTCAACTGTATTACTAAGTCAGGTTTGAAACTCAACAATGTGTTGTCAGAGCGTTGCAATGCCTTTACACGCCACAATTTCCAGGCTATGATTTTTCTTTGTTTTTGAGACACATTGTGCATGAATTTAAGTTTTCATCATGTGCACTTACCACTCTAATGCAAAAAAGTGTCTTACAAAACACTTATTATATGCTGATTTGAATCAGTGGTCTACACACCAAAATCTCCCAGAGGGACGTCTCAAGAATAAAGCCCAGTGAATTCCATTAGTTCTTTCTTCACTACAAACATCCTTACTAAAGTCAAGAAGTTGTTCTCTGGGTGTGACCTAATGTCATACTCACCAAACAACTTCTGGTGGTATTATATAGCATTTCACTCATTTCTTAATAGCACAATTCCAGGAAACAGCATGGTAGTAATTCTTTTCTCTCTCTTTCTCCCTTTCCCACATGCATACAGAGTCCTTTATTAATTTATTGTACCTTAGTCCATTCCATAAAGCCATTCTTTGTAATTGTCAGTACAATACAAACATCTGGTGACAGACAATGATTCAGGTGTAAACCACTAATACAACATTAAACAAAATAAGTTATGGGCCTAATCAAATCTAATTTTGCCACAGTAACAGTTTGTTTTCTGACATAATTATTCATGAGGGAAAATTAAAAACGCGATGCCAAAAGAGACAGTCAAACAAATGGTGTCAAAACACTTAGGGGCCGATTCCGATTCGGGCCGGAAATCTCTCCGACCGAGCCGGACCCGGAGAGAATTCCGACCGAATTGGACTCTGGCAGTCCGACCGGACGAGTACGATGCGTTCGTAGGCTATCGGACTCGATTCGGTCGGACTCCCATTGAAGTCAATGGGAGCCGGTCGTACAACGCATACGCGGGCTCCCATTGACTCAATGGGTGCGAGGCAAACAAGGGCGCCCCCTACAGCGTGTACGCGGCGAAGCGCATCGTGCCGTACATGCACAGGTAGGGGGGACCCATGGGTCCCCCCTGTGTGCGACTCGCGCGGCCACGCGTACAGGGGGGTCCGACGCGGACCCCCAAAGTCCGGCTCCGACAGCTCTTTCGAGCCGGACGGCGCGAGTCGGTCGGACTGCTCGCGGTGCGCATCGTACTTACCCGGCCAGGGAACGTCTCCATTGCGCGGTGCGAGTCGGGTCCGTGTGAGTCGGTCGGTGCGTGTTGAAGCCGCGTACGAGTCGGTCGGCGAATTCGTGGGCGCTTGCATCGTACTCGCTCGGCCGGACCCGCGTACGAATCGGTCGGGAAACAGGGCTCCGAATCGGATCCGGTAAAGCCAAATCCGATTCGGAGCCCTACCGGCCGAGATCGGAATCGGCCCCTATGTTGCTATGTTTGATTTTGATCTCCTGGACGATCTTTCCACATGGGTGGTAAGTTTATGCCTAAAACATTGTGCTGCTTTAGTTTGGGATCCAGCATGTTTAACTATTTGCCGTTCTGGACGACTACTGAAGTGGTCGTATTATGTCATAGCAAACCAAAAATCTTTAATTGTCCATAGAAATATCTATAGCAACCATGTCATTACTAGACTGCTAGGTGTTTGTGTGTATTGTTTAAGACATTATTGTGTAATAAGGTACAGATCAAAGGGAGAATGAGCAAATTGTGATAAAAATCCAATTTTTTGGGCTCGTTACAGGGCGGCATTTCCTGGGACGCAGCAGTGGGGGGTGGTATGGGAGGATGATGGATAAAAAAATCAAATAAAAAAATACCTGCTAGCCGGCCACTGCCACATCTTCTCAATCCTCTTCCTGGCTTCTTCGTCTGTAGAACCAGGGAGCAGGACGCACCCGGGCTCCCAGTCTCCCCATAGCCAATCACAATGCTACAATGCAGCATTGTGATTGGTCTGAGATTGGTTGGTTCGGCGCTCAGCCAGGGAATGGGAGCCTGGGCATGTTCTCCATGCAGGCAGTAATGCAGCATGCATGGAAAACATGCAAAGTATACATGAATGTTTGGCCAGCCCAAGAGGGCCGGTCAAACATTAGTGTGCACTTACATAGTTATTTTCTGAACAAACCTGGCTTGCCTACATTCTTCAGTCCTCCCCTAACCCCGGGACGATTTTGATGATCACACCGCTTTTCGCAACCTTACTCTCTCGCATGGAACACTCCACTAAGGTACCTATCCCTTATGTTTCAATGGGGTTCTCTCTGTTGATCTCCTCCCCGATCCGTTCACTTTTGAAGGATCATTTTCCTTTCCTCAATTTGTTTGACACTCTACTTCGGACCCCTGGTCCTATGCACCGCGAAGTTGTTTTGATTAGTCAAATTCTTATTTTATTCGTTATACCGCATGTTAATTGGATCTCTCATGTTTTGAGCATTATCGATTACCAAAGCTATCTTCTTTACGATTGTCTTTACATCTCAGTGTATGATTGAAAGTAATCCTTTTTTGCTAGTGTATTCTGTTGCTTAACAACAGTTTCTATCACGTACAAACACTTGAAACCCACTATGTCACTTATTTACCTGTGCCCTGCACATTTCAATTGTCACTTCATCTCCAACCATGTTTTCCCGCGAACTTTTTCATGTAGATTCCTTCATGAAAGCGGCACTTTCACGAGAGTCACTGGTTTCATTGTGCACCTTTTAAACTAATGTTATTCTAGTTATTTTCAAAGTCTATTCCCCTTCCCAAACGTCCCCTTAAAATATCTTTATGATTTGTATAGCCCACCCTTTTTCTTTCCCTCATTTTAATTTTTGTATCCTTCCCAGCCCTGAAGAGTCACAGGCATTATACTTGTGATGAAACACGTGTCGGCTGGTTGCTTTGTTTCTATAATTTTGTTCTCTCTCAATAAATATTACTGAACTCTATCCAGACATCAACAACTGTGATTTATCTGAACGAGACTCTCATACTACTGGTTTTACCCCTAATACGTGTGCCCAGGATTGTGTTTACTTGCACTTACATAGTGTCCACCACTCCTCCCCCTGCTCTGAGAGCAAAGCAAATCCACCCCGCCAAGACGCCGCAGCAGGAACAAATAAAATGATAATAATGCGAGTTATTGTCATTTTATTTTTCCTTTTTTTCACTGCTAAAGTTAGTGGGGCAACGCTCCTCCACCTTAGCGGAGGAGCCGCCACTGGCTGGTTAGTTCATTCAGAGGCAAATCTACAATAACCTTGTTGTGAAACCAGGCAGCTAGAAGCACTGTAAACAAAGAGCCTGCCAATCTCCTCTATCAAATGCCCAGACCTCAGTCAGGTAGATCTTGTAATGTATTGGATCGTACTAAACCACCTGTGTTCCCTTGGCCTTTTAGAACCCTACAGTTTTGAATTCTGCTATGAAAGCATTGCATTTTATGTATTCCAGTGAGGACATTTGTAATGCAATTCCTTCTTGAGGTTGTGTGATCATACTAATTTAGCATGTTTTATATTGAGTAAAGTGTAATAAAATGGTAAATGTTGAGTTCCAGAGGAACAAAGGAGGAGAAATATGTATATTTCTCCTCCTTTGTTCCTCTGGGGCCTCACTGGGGAAGGTGAGCTTTAGTAAATCTGGGAATGCACAAAAATCCATGGGTGGATGCATGGGAATGTCCATTCTACACCTATGGAATGCCTCCAGACATAGCCTAACGCAACACAGCACAAGTGTCTGTGTTATGTTACATTTTCTTTCTCAAGCCACACAAGGCAACATAAGTTGGCTCTTGTGTGGCTTAGTCAATATCTACTAACATTTTGTGTTGTGGCTGCACCAAAAAAATGGTGCAACTACAACACAAAATAATAGTAAATCTGGGCCTAAATGTTCATCTACATAGCAGAGGGTTGGGACTGGAATTGAAAAAAGTGCTTCTCAGTTGCTGACATTTTTTCATGTTGAATTTGGAAGGATTACAGTACTTTAGGAAATGGAGTCTTTACTAGTCCTAGTCTAGATAAGAATTTATATTGAAGTGGATGTACAAGGATTTACTGTGGGTATTCTTATTACATTTGGGAGTTCACACACCAATGGGGCATTAGAGAGGATGTTAACACCCCCACACACTTTCTTACCCTCTGGAATTATGTCTCCACCCCTCTTGAAAGAAGTCTTCTTTCTTCCAGTGAGAGGAATATTGAAAGGGGTAATCCTCCCTCTAAATTAGATATCTGTAACCTAGGACTGGATTCAAGAATTGTTACAGGATGTGTTGTAATTAAACAGGTTGTCAGGCTTTTAAGCTTACCTCCTTCAAAAAGAGTGTTTGCCTGCTGAGCATCTTTTGGTTTTGGAAGTCCTTAGCTTGGAGAGTGTCCTGAATGCCATGATGGAACTAATGACCCGGGAAGTACTATCAGTTAACTCAAAGTACTGGAAATACTAATTTGACTTGTACCATTCTGTAGGGGAGAGGACACAATAGACGTAGTTCCTGTAAAATGAATTTCCCCATCAGCTTAACCTAAAATGACTGGGTCCCTGATGGGCAGGCTAAAACTGTTTAGAAACTCCTGATATTGGTTGCTTGCAAATGTGTACATCTAAATTTATGAGAACCGCTCATTGAGATACAGGTAGCAACGCCAAGATAACGAACGTTTCTCCTACTGTGAATAGCCAATGGGAATCCTTTGTGATGATAAGTATCATTGGTGCACTTCTTCTCTCTATTTGACACTTATGATACAGTAGTACCCTTTTTGGATTTGTTGCTTTACTATGCTATTTCTATAGAGATTTTTTTGTTTTCTGTCACAAATTTTGTTAGTATTTAGACAGAATATCGGAAACAGAAATATTGGGTGACAAAATATTGTGTCAAAAATATCGAGGACAAACATATCGTGAAGGTAAGTTTCTATAGGTAAGCAAAGATTTACTACATATAACCCCACTTATCTGTACCTTGACAATATATATACGTACGTAGATGTGGAGTTAAGAATAGTACATTTAGACTCACCAATTTCAACTTACCTTCTCGATATTTTGGTCCTTGATATTTTTGACAAAGCATGGTGTCCACACAGTATTTCTGTTTCCGATATTCTGTCAGTGATCCAATTTTGCTAACCTGTTACCTATTTTCCTATTTTCATTTTATGTATTCTACAACATTCTTTTTTATGCTACATGACATCAATCTTATGTTCTTTATTTTTGACAAAAATGTTGTGTCATTACTTGTCTGCACCTCCCTTACACACAGTTAACTGTGGATTGTCCCAGGCTAAGCTACCAAAGGTGAGCCAAAGTTACGTTCATTGAAACCTGTTTAACTCTTAAGAGTACTCGTGGGCAGTGTATGAGAAGAGTCACAACTCACATCACAACAGTAGTTTCTCATGCACTCTTACACATAGAGCCTCACATGGATAGCATGAATTTCTACCTCACATTGACTGTATTCTAATATTTCCTTTAAAATTCAATAATTTGAAATGTAAGTAGTACGTTCTTGATATTAGAAACTCTTCTTAAATATGTCAGATTGTGTGACAGTAAGATTTGTGTACCTTACATAGGAAACACTCCCAGAACTGTATCAGCTGCAAATGTGAATCCTAGAGGAAAGGTAAGCAGTTGCACCATTCTTTTGTTTTACATTGAGAATAAAAAGGAAAGCATAAGTGGGCGAAGACAAGTAGAATATAAGATATTCAGCATCAAGTTTGATCTTTTGCCTGTAAATAACACGCGTATTCTTTACAACCATTGCCTTTGATTTTCCTTTTCTCGAGTCAATGGAACCATGAAATAATTTTCCCTGTCTTCCTGGCCTGTCTGGTCTACAAGACAGCTGACACTCTTCCTTGTCTGTTCACGGTGCTTCGCCGCTGTGGTTGTCCAACAGCTCAGACACCTACGCCTTGTTCTTTTGTGAGATGTACCAGCAATGTCACAGTTGATCAACTGCTTCTTGTCTTCGTATTGATCTTCTAATTGCCCCTGCTGCTCTCATTCATCACAGTGCCCAGATGTACCAACACAGTTGTTCCATGGTCAGTTCCTACAAAGCTGACAGCAAATGCTCTTTCCCGTGTGCTCCTTCTTTGCATTATCAGATCAAAAATCTGTAAATATTCCTTTTAATAATGAATACTTTCCAGAGGAAAACCACATTATTTAACATACTTCAGATAAGACCACATTAGCTATAATCAGCAGTGGCTTTGGCACAATAAAAGGTAATTTACAGATAGCAGGAAGTAGCAGTCTTGATTAAGAAGACACTAATTAAGACACCTGGAAAATTGGCAACTAGATACATCAAAGCTCTGCAATGTGTAGTCGCGCTCACCTTGAGGCATTTCCATATAATCTCCTGGGACACTCACTTGATTCACCAGATTATTTCTTACAAGTTTTATGTGCATGTGCCACAAAGCCTCACAGATTGGCACTTTTACTTATTGCATGACATTTGCACTAATGTTACTTTAGTGTGAATGGATGCAAAATGTCAAAGTACACTGAAAATGCTCCCTCGAGGCCTATCTTTCTATTATCCTGAGGACTGAATCACTACTGGGCTCAATAATCAGTTAAATCACATCAGTGACACGGGACAATTACAATTTGATTCTCATTTTCTTTATTATTTCATTTCTTTATATATTTTGTAAAGTTTCATTTTTTTCCTTTTTTCATTTTTAAAACTTTTTCTAAAAGTGTATACATTACAATAAAAAGACCAATCCTGTTATTACATTAAATACAGAAAAACACATATATTGTATTACTTAACAAAGAAAACCCTGGAAAAAACATATAAATACATCAATTTCACAAAACTAATTCAAACACATTCAAACTCACACAAACTGCATACAAACTGCATCTGAACAGTTGGGCGTCCTGTGTATGTATGCAGAGTCTTCTCTAAAGACCTTTATCGAGTACCTATTATCGTGAGGAGGTCGCTCTGCACATTAAAACAGTTACAAATAATGAAAAACCAAGATTTGGACTACTGATGTATGGAGGAAAGTAAAACAAAGGCTTCTTCACAGATTATATCGACGCATTACTCGAATATTCTGTCCCTGATGGGATGTTTTTCTTGAGAAAAATATGGCTGCCTAATGAGTTGGGCGCTACAAGAAGAGTTTTTTTTAGACTGAACATCGTCTCTCTAAAAATAGACCACTGGCTGAATCCTTAAGTGGAGTGATTGTCTGTTGGCCATTTATTTTTGTTCCCTGGGTGTTGTGAGATTTATGTGGGTGTCTGGAAATGTCCTGATGAAGGTGGTTTGACTACTCTTCATACACCGCCGAAACGCGCGTCGACCCTATGTTCAGACCCTTTTTGAACACATTGTTTCACTCTGGTCGTGGAGACTTTTTGTTATCTATAATCTCCCCCTTGTTCAGATGCAGTTTGTATGCAGTTTGTGTGAGTTTGAATGTGTTTGAATGAGTTTTGTGAAATTGATGTATTTATATGTTTTTTCCAGGGTTTTCTTTGTTAAGTAATACAATATATGTGTTTTTCTGTATTTAATGTAATAACAGGATTGGTCTTTTTATTGTAATGTATACACTTTTAGAAAAAGTTTTAAAAATGAAAAAAGAAGGAAAAAAATGAAACTTTACAAAATATATAAAGAAATGAAATAATAAAGAAAATGAGAATCAAATTGTAATTGTCAAGTGTCACTGATGTGATTTAACTTATTATTGAGCCCAGTAGTGATTCGGTCCTCAGGATAATAGAAAGATAGGCCTCGAGGGAGCATTTTCAGTGTATTTTGGTTTTTCCCCTCTTCTCCTTGGCCTGAAAGTAAATTTTCCAGAGGGGGTCCCCATTTATGCAGTAAATGTCAAAGTACAGCCCTGACAGAACTTTGACACAGAAAACTAGAGGATACTAAATAGTCACAACAATACAAAAAGGTGTTTGATTTTTAAGGGCATAGGTACCATACTAAGGATTGTGACCTTTTCTAAAATGTAATCATGTCAAACAAAATATGCCAGAATGACATATGTATGGTGTAAGCACAAACTACATCTATTTCTCTTTATTATGAGAGACTACACATGTTGACAAACGGAAATAGTCTTAGAACAGGTTTAGCAGTCTTGATTCACAGTAAAAGTAGTATGTACATTGAAAGAATAGTTAGGAGTTCACTCTTACCCACGTGTGCAAAACAGCTGTTACAAATGCAAAGACAAGCCAAACACCCACTCCAAAACTCAGATGTGCCATAAAGCTTGTTGTTTCTTAGTATCTAATTTATGTTACTAGGTTTTCCGTTGTGAATGGAAAATTTCTCATTTATTATCTGAGGCATGGCACCCTTTACCAGAAAGAACCTGTCAATGAATTTAGAATTTTTCGCTTTTATTTGGTAGATTGTAAGAACAGCCTGCTGTAAAGATTCTATTGGGCATGAGTGTATATAGTGCCAGTTTTTAAAATAATTTTGGGCCTTTAGCTCATGAAGGATCCGAACCTCAGGCAGAACGATTCATTTAGCTGTTTATTGCACCAGTTAGCCACTACAGTTAGTTTAGCACTCTTTTGATGTCATTCTATAGGTCTTTGTAAATAAAAAACAAGTTACTTACCTGTACACTGTGGTTCTCCAGTATTGATATCTTTCATAGATTCACATGCTTGTATCTTCCCCGTCGTCATGGTGGGAGTCTCACGGTATAACAAATAGATAGCAGTACAAAGAAAAAACTGCACTAGTAACATGGAAATGTCTTATACTTAGTAACCCAGTACCATCATTATATGGTCCAAATACCGACCAATGAGAAGCCAGCCTTGTGATCACAATTCCCAGCAGAGCCACCATACCTCAGATTTCCAACCGCCGTCGTGTGAGAAGGAGTCTCCCTGAGCTCTGCTCAGTTTGTTCCTTGGTGAACTTTTGACCTGTTACTTCACAGCAGTTTTATTCTGGAACTAAGGTATTGCCTTTTGTCTTCAGTTATAAAATGTCTGACAGCTCTAAGAAGAGGCTGTTCAGGCCTTGTAGATCTTGTGGGAAGGCCAGACTGTTCTCGGAGGACCCCCACAAGGATTGCTTATACTGCCTTCATCCTAAGCATGTCCCTAAGGAGTGCAAGCATTGTAGGACTTTTCCTGCGAAAACTCTGAGAGACAGAGAGGCACGCTTGCTCTTATGGCTTCAAAAGAAGAAGGCCATGTCTGACTCAGGTTCGGAGGAGGAAAAGGCTCATTCCTCTCAAAAAAGAAAGGTGGAGCCTTCTGAGTCGAAGACTGATTCTAAAAAACCAAAAATTAGCAAATCTAAGGAAGTCTGCATCCTCTTCAGTGCCTCACACTCCTCTCAAGAAACCTAAGAAGACGAAGGCTCCGTCGTCGGACCCGTCGACGAAAGTAAAGGTGTCTATGATGCTTACGCCGACGAAGACGTTGACGACGACAGCGTCGTCGACGGTAACGCTGTCAACGACGACAGCTTTGTCGATGACAATTACGACGACGACACCGTCGACGACTGTTCTGACGATGACCTCATCGACGACGACCTCGTCGACGACCGCTCCGTCGACGACCGCTTTGTCGACGACCCCTTTTAAGTCTCCAATTTCTCCAACAGCGGTGACGTCTATATCTATTAAAAGGTATCCTCCGTCGACGGGCTCGTCGACGGAAAGAAACTCAGGAAAGCCTTCTGCAGAGGTTTTGTCTTGGACAAGCATTTCGCCGCTTACTCCATCCAATTTGCTTGAGATGCAGGAGTCTGAAGAAGATGATGCTTATGGAGTTGCTTACAGCCCATCTCAACTTAAAATAAAGAGCCAGGACACAGATGAGGAGCAAGAAGAATTTTCTTTCAAGGATCGCCCTCTGTCAAGCACAAAAAGATATTAATCTTTTCAGGATACTTACGAATATGAGGAGGAAGAGGATATACCCCCAAGGGAAGAGGCTATTTCCATGCCAATATCTTTGGTAACGGATTTACGACATATGAATTCAGATTACTATCCCCGCTTTCCGTAAGCCAATGCTCCCGCGTCTGACACTACAAGTAAAACGCACGGCGCTTCTCAGGCTGTGAAAGTTCAGACACCTCAAACCTCGCAAAAGATACCACCTTCGAAAGTCTTAACCATCAGAGACGACTATGTAGAAAGCGAGGTAGAAGACCAACCAGAGGAAGGAGAATTAACACAGGACGAACCTGTGGGAGATGAATGGGACCAATATATTGATCCATCATCTCCTTCCCCATCACCTCCTCCAGCAAACTCCCCGCCGGAGGATATCGGGGGATTTCACGAACTCATGGAAAGGGCCTCAAAACAATTTGATCTCCCTCTTCCAGTAAAAGAAACAAAATGTTTCTTATATGACTTCAAAGATTCTGCCAGGAAATCAATCAGGACTATCCCTGTCGTCAATTATATATGGGAAGAAGGCTTAAAAATCATGAGGAATCCAGCCTCCATCTCAGCCTTGATCCCGAGAATTGAAAAGAAATATAAAGCCCCTGAATCGTCCCCAGCTTGCCTGATAGGTCATCCCAGACCGGATTCGGTTGTGATGCAGGCGGCTCAAAGACGTTCAAGAAACCCGACTGCGGCTTGCTCAGCACCCCCAGACAAAGAGGGTAGAAAACTGGATGGCGCTTGAAAATGTTTTGCGGTCATGTCGGCCGCGTCTATCAAGGCCTCTAATGCGCTGGCTATTGTCAGTCGATATGATAGACAAATGTGGTCAGATCTGGCACCCTTATTAGCATATCTTCCGGAGGATAAGAAAGAAGAGGCCGTACAGATCCTTCAAGATGGGGCCCGAGCGGCCTCTGAGATGATCGACATAGCCATGGATATATCTGCAGTGGCTTTTAGACCGATGGCAGGAGCTGTGGCACTCCGGAGGCAGGGCTGGCTTAAGGCCACCTCATTCAGACCAGAGGTGCAAGCAAAAATTGTCAATATGCCCTTTGATGGGGAGAACCTCTTTGGGGAACATGTGGAAGATGCCCTGCAAGGGATTAAAAAAGATATGGATACGGCTCGAGCCTTAGGGTCTCTGCAGCAGAACAGATTCCAGTCCTTTCGAGGCAGAGGAACAAGAGGTCATTATCAGCAAAAACCATCCTTTCAATCATATCGGTACCAGCCTTACCAACAGCAGGGGTATTGTCAGTTTTCCAATACGCAACAATTTCGATCATCTGGTCCCTTGTATCAACAGCAGACGAACAGAAGAAAGTCCTGGGTGTTAGACATTATTCATCATGGTCACACTCTAGACTTCGTCCGAAGACCACCGGACCGACCTCCGGTTCCCAGGAAACAGCAGCACCTGGCCCTAAAGACAGAAATTCTTTCTCTTCTCATAAAAGGGGTAATAGAAGAGGTTCCTTGTCTACAACAAGGGAAAGGATTCTACTCGCATTTTTTCCTGATACGGAAAAAACAGACCACCAAGTGGAGACAGGTGATGGATCTGCGAGGTTTAAACAAATTTATCAGGAAACAGTCTTTCCGAATGTTATCCCTGCAAGATATACTGCTAATGCTGAACAGAGGGGAGTATATGACATCTTTAGATCTATTAGATGCATACTTCCATATTCCAATACACGTCAAACACAGACGGTATCTCAGGTTCGAGGTGGCAGGGCGCCACTACCAGTTCAGAGTGTTGCCCTTTGGACTCCGCTCTGCGCCAAGAGTATTCACGAAGTGCATGGCCCCAGTGGCAGCACATTTGCGTCAGCAAGGTCACCAGGTATATCCATATCTGGACGATTGGCTGATCAAAGGCCCATCGTATCAGGACACTCAAGACGCAGAGGTATGCACCCTCTCCAAGTAGGGACCACCACTCTTGTCAGGGTAAGTCAGATACACACTAAAAGATAACCTGTGCTCACCCTCTGGTAACTTGGCACAGAGCAGTCAGGTTTATCTAAAGAGGCAATGCGTAAAGCATTTGTGCAGCACACACAGTAACACAATGAAAACACAACAAAAAGACTCCATACAGGTTTAGGAAAATAGATAATACTTTTAGAAATAAATCAAGACCAAACGACAAGATTGTTTAAAGATTAAATGAAAATATAGTGCTTAGAGTCCTAAAGCGCCAACTGGGGGCATCTGGTCACGCTTGAACGGGGCAAATCCAAAAGTTCAGGCCGACTGCGATGGAGCGAGTGTCGGATACAGGGACCAGCCTTGACCTGCTGAAAAAAGTACTTTTGGAGGGGGCAGCGTCAACGTCAAAGACCCAATGCGAGAAGCAGAGAAGGCGATGCGTAGTCGTCGATCCCTAGGATGTAGGCGATGCATTGGCTCTGATCCGCGCAGTTAGAGAAGCTTCATCGGCGAACCCCTTTGTGATGCAGGCGATGCATCGTTGTCTACCCACACAGTACGTCATCTTCGAGCGGCACAGTCATTGAAACGATATCCTCGATCTGCAATACATCAGTATCACAAATAATGCATCTGTTCCAATCATCACAATGGAGACAGATGCGTCGATTCAGCTGGGTCAGCACAGAAAACTCACTTCCAAGGACCCAGGACTGGGTTGGCACCACTTGGCAGGTTGAGACTCACAGATAGCAGAGTCCAGGTGCTGATGCAGATATGCAGGGAGTCTTTTATGTCTCTGAGATTTCAGGAGAGGGGGAAGGCCAGCAAGCCCTTGGAGTCACTCTGGGTGAGATGGGTCCCGTTATTTCCCTCAGCAGAGCAGAGGGTAGCAGGCAGTGGGGGAGCACAGCAGAGAAGGAAAGCAGTTATTCCAGTGCAGCAGTCTAGCAGAGTGGCAGCCATTGAAGCAGCACAGCAGTCCTTCCTCCTGGCAGAGTTCTTCACAGGTCCAGCAGTGTCTAATTTGTGGTGGGGTCAGAGACCAAGTACTTATGCCTAGCAGTGCCTTTGAATTGGGGGGTGACTTTAAAGAAGGGTCTTTGAACTGCACAGAATCTTGTTCTTCCCATACCTGCTCCAGACTATCAGTAGTGGGTCATCAGCCCTTTGTGTTAGGACAGGACACTAACTATTAAGGTGCAAGTGTCAGCTCCTCCCTCTCTTCCTGGCCAGGAAGGGCCATCAGAATGCAGATGAGTGCTCAGACACACCTAACCTTCCTGTGTTTGTGGCTGTGTAGAGGGAATGCACAAAGCATAGCTGTAGCCCAACCCATATGTGTATTGGAGTCAGGCGGCAGGCTCACAGAGCAGTGAGAGCAGCGAAATGTACACTTTCTAAAAGTGGCATTTCTAAAATAGAAAACTTTACCACTAAAACGGCTTTATCATTACCATTCCAAAGATACAAAACATGACAAAGCTGCTCCTTTCTAATCATGAATTACAGCTTACAAGTGTATTAAGGAATTCCCAATGGTAACCTATGAGAGGAGTAGGCCTTACAGTAGTGAAAAACTAATTTGGGTGTTTGTCACTACCAGGATATGCAAAATATAAAAGTACTTGTCCCACCTTTTACTTACTCAGCACCCTGCCCTATTGGCTACCTATGGGATGATTTATGCGTTTTATGTTTTAAATGCCAAGTCTAAGTGGCAGTAATCTGAACACACACACCCTGCAGTGGCAGGCGTGAGACAGGTTTGAAAGGCTACTTGTGTGAGTGGCACAAACAGTGCTGCAGGCCCACTAGCAGCATTTAATTTACAGGGCCTGGGTATATGGTCTACCACTCTACAAGGGACTTATGAGTACATTAAATATGCCAATTGTGTATACATCAATGTTACCATGTTTAGGGGAGTAGAACATGCACTTTAGCACAGGTCAGCAGTTGTAAAGGGCTCAGAGTCTTAAGGCCAACACAAAGAATCAGCAAAAAAGATGGTAAGCAGGCAAAAAGTCTGGGAGTAGACC
Source organism: Calotriton arnoldi (assembly GCA_963921515.1). Classification (NCBI taxonomy): domain Eukaryota; kingdom Metazoa; phylum Chordata; class Amphibia; order Caudata; family Salamandridae; genus Calotriton; species Calotriton arnoldi. The sequence goes on from CAWUFW010003015.1 coordinate 1,680,206, forward strand.
ACCCTAAGGATGACAGGTCTAACAGTCTTTTAGTTCAGTCATGGAAAGTTCAGGCTGCTTTAATCTGCACTCCTCACTAGTATCTTTTCATATATACCTGACCCTCCAAACAAAATACACATGCATAGATCAGTTTTGCCAATACTAATTAGGACTTTTACCAAAGAGTTTCACTGACTGAGCTGAAGATGGTGTAAATATATCACTGATGGAATGTTCCCATACACACAAAATGCACCTGGAGTGACAAGAGAAGATCTGAGTTGAATGTACCTGTATTTCTCATTATTCAAAATTAGCAGGTGACTGCCCTAAATTTTCATTTTTGAAGACGGGCAGTAACAATTAATCTGCCTGTTCCTGCCATTACAGTTTGGAGGCCCTTGCACAACAGATTCCTTGGTCTGCTTTCCCCAGCTGTAAGGTTCACTCAATGGTACTTACTACACGCCGTGATTGTTAGAAATATTATGTTCTCACCATTTGTGACTGTGACTTATCCACACTGAGACTGATTCTCAAGAGATTTAGAGCCTGATGATGACCTGAACAATGATTACTAAAGTCAAAACATTTTCACCAATAAAACAAGCAGACTGTATTTAGGTCAATTGATTGAGAATTGTAGAAAAATTATTGTTATTGACATATGCTGAGTGATCTTCAAGCTTATCGTTGTTTTGTTCTTCTACATACACTCTCACATGTTTTATCTATGTGTGATCATGTAGGACACTGAGAACTTTGTTGTTTCTTCATCTGACTAATGTGTGGCCTCTGTGCTGAATTATTAAATACTGTATAATTAATAAAAGTAGTGATTATTGTAAATTTTCTTAAACTGCATTGATTGTGTGGAGTAAAATCTCTTTTGCTTGTGAGTTTGAAATTGGTATGTTAAATGAGACCTTAGTGAACCACTGTTGCATATTTGTATGACTACCCAGGTGCCTGTTTGCATATTGGATTGTCCTTATTGTTCAATACTATTCCCAAACATTTGGGCCACACAAAAGTACACAACATAGCGAAGCAAATAAAAATGTACTGAGCTTTGTAAGAGGAAGGCTAAGATATAAACCAAAACTAAAATTGCCATGCTGCAGCTGTCATCCCCTGCGTTGGTGTATAATGAGGCTGCCTTGCGCAATGCACAGTCTTGCACATGGTGAATAGGCAAGTGTGAGCTGTATATTGTGGTATTTGTACTGGAAGCATGCCTTTGCAAATTCCTGTATGTGTACAACTCAGAAACAACCAACACAATGGATTTGTGCTGTGCACTGCAGCATGTTAGAACTGCGGTCTCTAGTTGGCAGAGGTAGGTACCTTTGACCAAATAGGGACCCTTGCTTCTAGTCAGGGTAAGGGGGAAACACACTGTAGATAACCCCTGCTCACCCCCTTGGTAGCTTGGCACGAGCAGACAGGCTTATCCCCAAGGCAATGTGTAAAGTATTTGCACCAACACCCACAGTAACACAGTGAAACACCACAAATGGATACCACACAGGTTGTTATAAAAATATAGATATCTTTATCTAGTTTAGGCAAGACCAAAACGACATAATTCCAACATACATAATTAATCTTTCCTTAGAAATGTTCTTTGTAAAAATGAACTTGTAGTCTCTGTATTTCCTTAAGTGATCAAATGAAATATTACTAGAACTGTTTGATTCAGCCCCGGCACAGTCCTGTTGTTATCTGTGCAATTCTTTTGTCAACAATGAACTTTCCCCGACTGGCTGCGGGCTCTGTGAGCAGTAATTTACCAAAAATATGCCCCCCAAATGCTTTGCAACAAATAGGCTCCGAGGCGCGGGCCCCGGTACCGCAGCTCGTCTGCTGGGCCGGTACGGGCCGGAAGGGGTACTCACAGTGAAGGCTTAACTCGGACGGGAGAACCGGAACGATTCCCTCATTCACACCCAGCCCCCAGGCGGCGACACACGTGGCGGCTCTGGACCGGAGTCCGAGCGTTACCTGGGGAGCTGATCTTGTGCGGCGGCCCGCGCAAATTGCTGATGGGAGTCCTTCTTTCTCGAGGCACCTCACGGGGAGAGCGGGCCACCTTCCAAGGCTCAAACGCGGCCCTCCTTGCTGACTGGGTGATGATGTCCTGCTGGGCGGCTCCCTCTCCGGCGGCCTTACGTTGTGGTGGGGATCCCGGTTGCCACGCAACGCCTCGCAGCCAGGGATTACTCGAACACGGCTTTTCCTCTTTGACTCGCAGATCTTCTCATTGACTACTCGGGCCAGCGGGGAGACCCACGCAGCACTCTGGATGCCACGCTGTCGCAGTCGATCGCGGCCTCAGTCCCTTGTGCACGGACACACGCATTCCGCGGTTGAGATGATTGGTACAGACGCAGGATTCCTCAGCCTCACCAAGGGAGCCAGCTGTGTCCAGACACACGCACACAGCGGTGCAGAGGTGATTCTTGCAAACGAAGTACTCCTCAGCAATGCGAGCCTCACGAAGGGTGTGAGCTGTGCTCAGATACACGCACACAGCGTCGAGGCTCAGGATAATCACGACCTCCCAGTATTACACGACAGGCTTCACAGAGGTCACCAGCTTTTCAGGGGCGATCTGGGGAACTTTGATATGCCTGAGTTCCCACAACAGGAGGCCAGCTCTCCTCAGGCCCTTGGAGACTTTTACTTCAGATGGACACAGCACACAGCAAAGTCCTTCTTCAAGAAGGGGACACAGCACACAGCAAGGTCCCTTGGTCCTCTCCTCAGTAGAAACAGAAAACTGCAGGCCAACCCCAGACACACAGCAAGGGCAGTGCTTCTCCTCAGTCTCTTCAGCTGTTCTTCTTTGGCAGAGGTTCCTCTTGATCATGAAGTAGTCTTGGAAACTTTGATGACCCTGAGTTTCCACAACAGGAGGCCAGCTCTCCTCAGGCCCTTTGAGATTTCCTTTTCAAGTAGAGGACACAGCACACAGCAAAGGCCTTCCCCTTTCCTTGGCAGAATAGCCACTGCAAGTCAGCCCCAGAACTCACAGCAAGGGCAGTCCTTCTTCTCAGTTTCTGACGCTCTTCTCCTTGGCAAAGGTTTCTTCTTGATTCCAGGATGTTCTAATTTACAGGGGTTTCAGCTCTTACATTTATACCCCAAAAGTATTTGTTCTCTATGTGTTAGGGGTTCTGGACCCAGTTCAAACCAGTTCTGGGTGCACTCTGCCAGTGCACAACTTCTTCCTTTGTGAATGTGGGCCAGGGTCTTCAGACGCACCGCAAGAGGTGGAGCCAGCATTGTGGAAGGCAGGCACAGCCCTATTCAGGCCCAGGTGCTACTCCTCCACTCCAAATGCAGATAGGTCTATTCAGCCTAGTGCTGACTCACCCAGACTCCTGGAGCCACCCCAGCCCCTGTCACTCTCAAGCCAGACAGTCAATCCACAAACAGGCAGAGGCACACAGAAAGGTTGAACAAGAAAATAGCCACTTTCTAAAAGTGCTATTTTCAAACACAGAATTTAAAAACCATCTTTACTAAGAGATGTGTTATTAAATTCTGAATTCAGGGATACCAGACTCCAATTTTCTATCTCACTCCTATGGGAAGATATGCAGGTAAACATGTTACACAGCATTCCCCATTCTGTCCTATGGTCAAGATAGCCTTTCAATAGTGAAAAACGAAATTGGCAGTATTTCACTATCAGGACATGGTACACACATCAGTACATGTCCTACCTTTCACATACACTGTACCCTGCCCAGGGGGTACCTTGGGCCTGCTATAGGGGTGTCCTATGTGTAAGAAAAGGGAAGGGTAAGGCCTGGCAAGTGGGTACACCGGCCAGGTCAAAATGGCAGTTAACAAACTGCATGCAGGCACTGCGGTGGCAGGCCTGAGACAACTTTTCAGGGCTACTCATGTGGGTGGCACAATCAGTGCTGCAAGCCCACTAGTGGCATTTGAGTTACCAGCCCTGGCACACTCAGTGCACTTTACTAGGGACCTACTGGTAAAACAAATATACCAATCATGGATAACCAATCACCATAACAATTTAGACAGAGAGCATATGCACTTTAGCACTGATCAACAGTGGCAAAGTGCCCAGAGTCCTATAGCCAACAACCACAGGTCAGGAAAAACAAAGAAGGAAGAAGCAAAAAGTTTAGGGATAACCCTGCAAAAAGGGCCGTTTCCAACACAACCCCCTTCCAGCCTAAAGCCAGGGTAGACCAATCGATACCTCGATGGGATTCCCTGCCTGGGGCGATAGAACACGGAACCTGGACCGAACAGCAGGGGTCTATTCCTGTTCTACGCCTTCCTGGACCCAGTTGAATCCCTCTATCTATACTCTCAGGGCCCACTAAGCTAAACCATGGGGGTCCCTTCTCCTCACCTGGGGACCCCATCTGTGTAGCGCCTAAGCTTAGTTTGCTCACGGAGGTGTCCGCACTAGTAGACAGTACCCACCTGGCCAACACAACGGTGTGGCCCAGTCCACCCACAGGGTGTGACTCCTGCCCCCCTCCCAGGGGAAACTCTGTCCACCAGGACAGCCAGCCACAAGGGCCACTGACAGCTGTCAGTGATGAGAGCCAGGCCTCATGCCTGTCAGGCCTCTCTAACCTCTGTGGCATCATAAAGTGGGGGGCAGTAGCCCCAGGTGCCTGGCACCTTTTCTCCACTCTCCCTCCTGCCAAGTCAGGTATGGCATCCTGACACTGGCCCACCAGCCCAGGGTCTGCACCCTCAGGACACAACTCTCCCACCAGTTAAGGACCTCTCTCCTGCAACTGGTCTCCCAACCTAGGATCTAAACCCTCAGGTTGAACCGGGGTCAGAGGCGAGGACTCCCTCCCTGTGCACCCCCTTCCAGAGTTCTGCACCCTCGCACCTGGAGTGGTACCCCTGGAAGACAAACCGGTCAGGACACTGCTTACAGTCATCCTTCCCTCCAGGTCAGGCAGAACCTGAACCTGGCCTCCCAACCTTGGGGCTGAACCCAGCGGCTGAGCACTTGCCTGGCACACCAGGACTTCTGGGGATGCACACAGTATCCCCCAGAGGGTAACACATGACTGAATTGTTGTGTGACAGTATGCCTGGCGCAGATCTCCCGACCCCTGTCCATCTGACAGTGCGCGAAGATCCCCCAGGACAGAAGTGGTCTCACCATGGTCACTCCTAGGAGGCTCAGCCCTTCTGGCTGGCCCCTGACCCACTGGTTCTCCCACTGGGGAACACATCCCCCTTTCACATCTCAATCTGGACTTCTGCACCCTCCACTTAGGAGCAGCACCGCCAGACACCAGAACCACTGGAGCTCCGTTTACAGACGCTCCAGGTTCTCCTGACACTAGGAGATCCCCCTCAAATGGCCTACTGGTACAGCCTAGGCCCCCAACCTGGCGTTCCCTTAGGGAACCCTCCAGGCCCTGAGACTGGGTTTCGGGCACCTTGGGACATAGCCCACACTCACTCCTTCTCCACTGAGACAGGACATGAGCCCCTACACCCCTCCCACTACACCAGAACCCAGCTGGGCTACTCCGAACCTCTCCCACCACACAGGTCTGGAAGAGCCCTGAGCCACTTCTTTTAGGATCACTCCCAAATGCCTCTTCAGACCCTCCGGAATCCACCAAGAGGTCTGCCTCCAACTCAAGGTCCCTGGAATCAGAGTACTCACACTCCACAGGGTGTTGGCATAGCTCTGGAAAACAGGGACTTAAAATATGCTCTCAACAATTGAATCACACAGCCCCCCACAGTTGTTAACCAAGCTACCCTTTGCCTCACCATCCAGTGCCTCACACAAGTACCCCACACCACTCTCCTGAGATTGGCAAGACAGTGTCTGACTGTCTCTGTCACTCAACCCACACTCTTCTGGGCGGTCTCCACACTCACACACCAGGACTTCTACCATGGGGGAACCCCTCTCCCTGCACCTCTCATCTGCATCTAGAGTCAGTAGAGTGTCCCTCCCACCACTAGGAATATGATTCCCTGTGTCAGTTCCCCAATCTACTTCAGAGACACTGCACACCACTGGAGCTACCTCATAAACCTGAACCCCCTGGTGTATGTTAACCACCTCCCTCAAGTCAGGCGCCACATCTCTGGGTGTGTGTACTTCTCCCTCAGCACTAGATAACACAATCTTGCTGGCACCGTCTGAGCTGGACTCCACCTCCAACTCAGCAAAGCTCACTTCCTGAGCTACACACATTTCCTTTTCAGTTAAGACACTCATGGCCTCAAGCCCCTGGAGCTCCACATCCAGCTCCCTCATTCTTAATTCATGTGCCAAGGTCAATTTCAATTCTTCCAAGGCATAAATCTTCTTGCTCTCTTCGGCTCTCTTTTTGCTCTCCAAAAGCAATCTCTTTATTTCCATTGCAGCCTTTTGGTTCTCCATTTCCAATATTTTCATCTCGAGCCTCATGACTTCTAACTCATGATCTCTAACCCTTTGGTTTTCCTCCAACTCCTCTGGGGAAAAACTTCTAGCGGAATGGTTGCTGCCAGCCCTGGAGGCTGCTCTGGACACAGGCAGATCCTGTGACCTGAAACCATCCTTATCCACCTCTGCACCATCTGTCTCCCCAGCCTCTTTGGCCTCCCACCAGGCCCTTAAGGCCTTCTGCATCTCATCCTTCTTAGAGCTGCTCCTCATGGGACATCCAAAATCTTTGCAAAATTGCTTGAGTTGATCTACTTTGTAGGAATACAAATCCTCAATGTGAAACTCCAATTCTGCCTTCTCACTTGCTGCTTTACCATTTAGACATGATGCGTGGATGACTCAAGGGTCAGATCAAAAATAGAACCAAAAAAACAAAACACAGCATGTGGTTGCGTAGTGGTCTGCACTAATCTAGTGATGTACACCAATCACTGTGGGTCAAGTACAAATACAAGTTCAAATCCTCACCGCTGACTACCAATGTTAGAACTGGGCGTCTCTAGTTGGCAGAGGTAGGTACCTTTGACCAAATAGGGACCCTTGCTTCTGGTAAGGGGGAAACACACTGTAGATAACCCCTGCTCACCCCCTTGTTAGCTTGGCACGAGCAGACAGGCTTATCCCCAAGGCAATGTGTAAAGTATTTGCACCAACACCCACAGTAACACAGTGAAACACCACAAATGGATACCACACAGGTTGTTATAAAAATATAGATATCTTTATCTAATTTAGGCAAGAACAAAACGACATAAATCCAACATACATAATTAATCTTTCCTTAGAAATGTTCTTTGAAATGTTCTTTGTAAAAATGAACTTGTAGTCTCTGTATTTCCTTTAGTAATCAAATGAAATATTACTACAACTGTTCGATTCAGCCCCGGCACAGTCCTGTTGTTATCTGTGCAATTCTTTTGTCAACAATGAACTTTCCCCGACTGGCTGCGGGCTCAGTGAGCAGTATTTTACCAAAAATATGCCCCCCAAATGCTTTGCAACAAATAGGCTTCGAGGCGCGGGCCCTGGTACTGCAGCTCGTCTGCTGGGCCGGTACGGGCCGGAAGGGGTACTCACAGTGAAGGCTTAACTCGGCCGGGAGAACCAGAACGATTCCCTCATTCACACCCAGCCCCCAGGCGGCGACACACGCGGCGGCTCTGGACCGGAGTCCGAGCGTTACCTGGGGAGCTGATCATGTGCGGCGGCCCGCGCCCGGGTAAATTGCTGACGGGAGTCCTTCTTTCTCGAGGCACCTCACGGGGAGAGCGGGCCACCTTCCAAGGCTCGAACGCGGCCCTCCTTGCTGGCTGGGTGATGATGTCCTGCTGGGCGGCTCCCTCTCCGGCGGCCTTACGTTGTGGTGGGGATCCCGGTTGCCAGGCAACGCCTCGCAGCCGGGGATTACTTGAACACGGCTTTTCCTCTTTGACTCGCAGATCTTCTCATTGACGACTCGGGCCAGCGGGGAGGCCCACGCAGCACTCTGGATACCATGCTGTCGCAGTCGATTGCGGCCTCAGTCCCTTGTGCACGGACACACACACGCCGCAGTGGATATGATTGGTACAGACGCAGGATTCCTCAGCCTCACGAAGGGCGCCAGCTGTGTCCAGACACACGCACACAGCGGTGCAGAGGTGATTCTTGCAAACGAAGTACTTCTCAGCAATGCGAGCCTCACAAAGGGTGTGAGCTGTGCCCAGATACACGCACACAGCGTCGAGGCTCAGGATAATCACGACCTCCCAGTATTACACGACAGGCTTCACAGAGGTCACCAGCTGTAGGCAGGCACACGCTTACAGCTTCGCAGGGACGATCTTGGGAACTTTGATATGCCTGAGTTCCCACAACAGGAGGCCAGCTCTCCTCAGGCCCTTGGAGACTTTCACTTCAGATGGACACAGCACACAGCAAAGTCCATCTTCAAGAAGGGGACACAGCACACAGCAAAGTCCCTTGGTCATCTCCTCAGTAGAAACAGCAAACTGCAGGCCAACCCCAGACACACAGCAAGGCAGTGCTTCTCCTCAGTCTCTTCAGCTGTTCTTCTTTGGCAGAGGTTCCTCTTGATCATGAAGTAGTCTTGGAAGCTTTGATGACCCTGAGTTTCCACAGCAGGAGGCCAGCTCTCCTCAGGCCCTTGGAGATTTCCTTTTCAAGTAGAGGACACAGCACACAGCAAAGTCCTTCCCCTTTCCTTGGCAGAATAGTACTGCAAGTCAGCCCCAGAACACAGAGCAAGGGCAGTCCTTCTTCTCAGTTTCTGACGCTCTTCTCCTTGGCAAAGGTTTCTTCTTGATTCCAGGATGATCTCATTTACAGGGGTTTCAGCTCTTACATTTATACCCCAAACGTCTCTGTTCTCTATGTGTTAGGGGTCCTGGACCCAGTTCAAACCAGTTCTGGGTGCACTCTGCCAGTGCACAACTTCTTCCTTTGTGAATGTGGGCCAGGGTCTTCAGACTCTCCGCAGGAGGTGGAGCCAGCATTGTGGAAGGCAGGCACAGCCCTATTCAGGCCCAAGTGCTACTCCTCCCACCACTCCAAATGCAGATAGGTCTATTCTGCCTAGTGCTGACTCACCCAGACTCCTGGAGACACCCCAGCCCCTGTCACTCTCAAGCCAGACAGTCAATCCACAAACAGGCAGAGGCACACAGAAAGGTTGAACAAGAAAATATGTGTAATCAAAAAGGACTAGCCTATTTGTGACTGATACAGGACTCAGGACTGTATGGGGAAGGGGGAAACTGTTTAGTTTCTTTGTGAAGCCCTCACCCACCAACCTAGTTGGTGGCATGCTTCATCATCGGGCCCACCCAGTGACACCAAATGTGTCCCGGGTGTGCTTCAAAGCCTGTCCTTACAGCGGAGCTGGTATTTTGCTGAGTGTGCAGTGTTGGTGACGTGAAGGTGAAAATTTAAAAGCTATACAGTGGTCCCAGTACCCGAGGGGGTTAACTTTTAATATCTGGGCCTCTGTTAGCGTTAAAAACAAGGCAATGGATGTTGGTGGAGTGAATATTAAGAACTCCTACATCCGGTGTGTAGTCTACATGTTTCAGCCAGGCCTTTCTTTAAAACTGGCTTTCCTCAGGACCGAAAGGTATGTGTGGGTGCGTTCTACACTTATATTGAGTGTGTGGTCTAAAATGTGTTGCACGCACTAAGGTGCCCTATGTGTGGGAGGGGGATTCCCTCTCCAGGCATTACTAGACGTACAACATGTATGACAAACAAACATACAGAGGAGAGTCTTAGCATAGTTGCATGAGTCACATAAGTACATATTTGCCAGTAGTGATGTGCATAACTAGCGGAAAAAAGCGGCAAAAGTGGAACCGTACTGGTGGTGCGGTTTAGGTGAATTATCGAATTACGCGCTGATACGTGTGGTGGGCTAGGTAGCGTACGCACACACACGTGTGAGAAGTGGACACGCTCAAAGGGTATCCTTACGCTAGCGTTTTGCAGCATATGCCCCTGTAGAGATATACGGCAGAGGTTCTGACCCTGTAATGAGAAGGGGGCTGGCCTGAGGGCGGTTAGGAACCTGTAAAAGAAAAGCTTACCCGGTCAAAGTTGAGTTAAGCGCTCTACTCACGACTTTGTGGATCAGGACCCTTTAGAAACCTGTTGCGCTGTCGCGGATCTCCGAAGGAAAAGGTCCCGGTGGCGCCGGAGTATAAGAATCCTTTTCGGCGTGCTCAGGTGTAGCTCGTTTCTCCCGCACTGCGAGTAGCGTCCCTGGAAAAAGGACATGGAAGAGAGACTACGCGTGCGCGGTGGGCGTTGTCATGGATACAGGGCGCTGTTAGTGCTCTAAGAGGCACGGGTGAATGGAAATAAGACAAAAAAATAAATAAAATAAAATAGTATAGTAAAAGTGGGGTCCACAGCGCGACGTTCTGATAGCGCTAAGGGACTCATTGCTAATGGGATCCTATCGAAGGGGGCCAGAGTCCCCAATCGGTGATGTTTAACAGAGGCGCATTTAGAGATAATCATTATGTGTGCGAGGGCCATGGGAAAGCCTCGCTCCTTAGTGTGTGGTCAGAGAGATGTGTTAGCTTCTCAAAGAGCACCACGGGATGGAGTCATTCAATCCCTGACGATAGATCCATTGTTGGTCTTTAGTCAGTAGGATTTTGTCATTGTTGCATCAGTTGTGATCAAATTGCTCGATCACTGTCCAAGTCATGTCATTGGGGGTGTGGCCATGTTGTAAATAATGGTCAGTGAACCTGCTAATGTTCTTTTTGCATCTTATTGTGCTGCGGTGCTCAACTACTCTGGTTTTCACCTTCCGCGTCGTCATCCCCACGTAGCGGAGGCCACATGGGCATGTGATGAGGTAAACGACGTTGGTTGAATTACAATTTGTGTGATGTGACTGTGTCCAGATTTTTCCAGATTCAAAGTCGAGAGTCTTAGAGTGTTGAGTGAGGTGGAACACACTACAGTCATTGCACGGGTAGTGTCCTGTGATTATTGGGAGACGCCAAGCGTTCAGAATGGTGTTAGTGGCTGGTTTCGGCGATGTCCTTGGACGTGTAGACACTAGTTGATCTTTGAGATTGCTCGCACGTTTGTAGGCGAAGAGGGGTTCTTCCCATTGTCTGGGGCCTGAATTTATGATGCGCCAATGTTTGCGGAAGATGCTGGAGACCTGGTTAGATGCCACGTTGTACGTGGTAGCGCATGTCATTAGAGGTGGGCCAGTTTCTTTCACCACCGTTTCCAGGAGGGCCTCTCTATTCTGGTTATGTGCTCTCTTTTTAGTTTTCTCAATGATATTGCTAGGGTAGCTGCGTTCCTGTAATCTGGAAGCAAGGGCAGCTGATTGTTTTTTGTAATCTGTGAGTTGGCTGCAGTTCCTACGTATGCGGAGGAATTGCCCGAAAGGGAGGTTTTCCCTTAAGGTTCTGGGGTGGAAGCTGTTAAAGTGTAGTAATGAGTTCCTGGCAGTTGGTTTGTAGTAAGTATTGGTTGTGAGTGCTCCTTTCTCAGCTGTGATGTTTAGGTCAAGGAATGCCAGGGTAGTGGTACTGGATGTGCTAGTGAACCGGAGGTATGGGTCACGTTCGTTGAGCCATATTAAGAATAGAGTTAATGTTTCTGGTGTGCCTTCCCAGATCATGAAAATGTCGATCGATGTAGCGACGCCACACTTTGATGTTAACTAAATGTGGGTTGGTGGTGGACGATATGTGCCTCTGCTCAAAATGGTGGACATAAAGTCCCGCTACACTGGGGGCAAAAATACTCCCCATTGATGTGCCGTTGGTTTGTAAGTAGAAGTCACCCTCATACTCAAAGTAATTTTCTTTAAGTGCGAGTGTAGCACATTTGAGGATGAATTCCCTGGGGGTATGGTATGCCCAGGGTGTGTGCATCAGTACGTCATGCAGAACCTGGAGCGTGGCGTCCTGTGGTAAGCTTGTGTAAAGACTTTCTATGTCTAATCCCACCATTAGCTGGGTCGTAGGATCAAAGTTCAGGTCTTTGATGAGGTTTAGAAGATGTTTGGTGTCTTTTATATAAGTCGGTGTTTGTTGGACCAGGGTGTTGAGAAAGTGGTCACAGTATCTAGACAGCGATTCTAGGAGGGAGTTGATCCCAGAAACAATGGGCCGTCCCAGGGGTGGGATTGTTCCTTTGTGGACCTTGGGGACGGTATAGAAGTATGGAACTTTAGCATTTTTGGTGCACAAAAAATCAGCCTCTTGTTTAGATATATGGCATGCTTCGCTGGCGTCATCCACCAGGGTATTGATGGTGGCTTGTAGGGTCTTGGTGGGGTCATTTCTGAGTTGTTTGTAATTACGTGTGTCACTCAGCAGTCTGTGGCATTCTTTGTCGTATTCCGTTTTGTCTTGTAGTACAATACCTCCGCCCTTGTCAGCTGGCTTGATGACAAGGGTGTGGTTGTCCTGTAGATTTTTGATGGTCTCCCGGTCTTCTCTGGAGAGGTTGTTAAATGTCCTGATAGAATCTAGTTGCTCTATATCATGATAGACAGCTTGTTCGAATGTGGCGATTTCTGCCGGGACACTTGCTGGTGGGGGTGTGAAAGTGGATTTTAGTTTCAAGCCCGTCTCATTGTTGTTCTCAATGGGGTTGTCGTCGTTCGTTCTAGGTTTTTCGAAGAAGGCCTTCAGTTTGAGCTTCCTGAAGAAGTCAGCAAGCTCTACGTGTAGTTTAAATTTGTCCAGTCTAGTGGTTTGGACGAAAGATAGGCCCTTGTTAAGTACTGTGGTTTCTTTAGGAGATAGTGGAGTGCTGGATAGGTTGAATACCAGGGTGGGCGCAAGTCGTTGGTCATTGTTTGCTCGTGCCTGGTTGTTGTTCCCGTGTTTTGTTGCGGGTATTCGCACTGACTGGGTTCTCCTCTTCTGCCCAGTGTACTTGTTGGTTGTTTCTTCTTCTGCCGCGTGACCTCCGGCCCTGTCCTAAAAAAGGTGGCCTGGGGTTGCCTTGGAAGAAAGGTGGAGGCCTAACTGGTACGTGTGGCCAGCCAAAGTATGGATGTTGTGGAGGTCCGAAAGGTGTTGGTCCATAGGTGGGTCCTTGTTGTGGTCCGTGCCAGGGTTGTTGCCATCGTTGTTGTGGACGTCCTCTTCCTCGTTGTTTAGATGAGCCAGTGCTGGAATCACTGGAAATGGAGCTGCTGTCTCCTGATACGTCACTGGATTTGTCGGATTTGTTGGGGGGTACATAGTTGTCATCTGTATAAGGGTATGTTTTGACATAGGAAAACTTCTTGAGATCCTTCTGGAATTTCGTTATTTTTGCTTGTGTTAAGTATTCTTTGTAGTCTGCCATTTCTTTGTTCTGGTCGTCCAGCTTTTTCTTGTATGAGGTGATGGTGGTTTTGAAGTGGCTCTCTGTGGCTTGGATGTCGATTATCATTGCCTCAGATAGACGTTTGGCCGTTTTGATGATTAGCACCAGCCAATCTCTGGTGCAGTGCCATGCAATCTGGGCCCAGTCTCTCCTGAAGATGGCATCTTCCAGGAAAATCCTTGGGGCGTTTGTAACGAGGAGGCCTCTGGGGGCTGTGTTTGTCCGGAGGTATTCTGTCATTCATTCACATAGCTTTATTCGATCTTTATAAACAGACCATAAAAGCACATAACATCATTATAAAAACTTCATATCAGATATATATAAAACCTATATACAGTGTTAAAAAGAATTAAACAATTTTACCATGATCCAAATTCCATTTAAATAAACTTTACAAACCCAGTAAATAGCTTAAAATCAAAGTCAGTCATTGTTATTAAAAGATCGTCCCACCAATTTCCTCTTTCATAAAACATGCCCACAAAAATGAGGCTACCGCATAGCATACATATGGGTCCGATAAAGCCTTTAAAAAATACATTGCCACCCGATACTGTTTAAAATTATGATATCTCAAGATCGGAATTATAAATGTTTTTCTTTCTTCAGAATAATTTTTACAAAACAGTAATATATGAGGGTCTGACTGCACGGCAATATTATTACACGAACAAGGAGACAGATCTGCCAGTTTGTATCTCCTAGCCGGATACCCCAAAAGTAGCGGGATCATATTCAGACGAAAACGCAGTAAAATAAATCTATGCTGAGTGTTATTTACGCGTGATAGGTAATAAAAACCCTCCCCAGGTCTTGGGGGAACCAGATCATAGGCAATGGAGGAGTGGAGACAAATTTTCTTTCCCCTTCTCTCATAATTTGCTCTCCGGTTGAATAGGTCAGTTAACTTTTTCTTTGTGATCCTTTTATAAGAATCAGGGTCTTTAAATAGTTCTCCCAACCCTGGAGCATTCAGTTGGTCCTCTACATAGTTTAGCCACCCAATTCTTTTGTAGTAATCCAACTTACAACAATCCCTGATAATAGTTTGTGTCAGATCCACCGTGGTCCTCCGCCAAATTGAAAGCCACAACAATAATGGTGCTAATCTTATACAATCACTAATGTATGGAAGACCTAATTCAAGGTGTAAAATATAATTTGGAGCTGATTGCGGTAAAGACACCCTATTTTTAAAAAAGCTATCTTCTGCTTGCTGGAGCTGCTCAACATTTTCCGTCCCCCATACTCCTGCTCCATAAATTGCAGCAGACTTTGTTTTTGCAAGATAAATGTTTTTTATTATATCCAGAGGGCTCCCTCCCAACTTCTTAGCAAATCTTTTTACTGCATTAAGGTTCCTTTGCATGCCCTGCGCTCTTACCGCCACTAATCTGGACCACGTATGGTCCTTATCAAAGAGAACTCCCAGGTATGAAAATGAATTAACAACCTCAATTTTCTTTCCCGCCAGCTGGAAGTGGGGGGGTTTCTCTCCTCTGGAGGCTCCTGTCACAATAATAAACGTTTTTGATTCATTTACTTTGAGGTCAAGTGAGGCCATAAAAGTGGAATAGGCTGTGATTAACGCTTGGAGGGCTATCCCCGATCTAGCTATCAATACTGCGTCATCGGCGTACGCTAAAATCGGGAGGGGGGCTTGATCAAACTTCGGAACATCTATAGATAAAGCAGACAGGGCGGACTCTACCCCGTTTGTATAGATGGAAAAAAGAAACGGAGCGAGAACACAACCCTGTCTTACTCCCTTTTCGATTTTAAAGTGGCGTGTACACTCCCCCTCCTACCATACCGAACACAAGCGGTGGCGTTGGCGTACAGCTGACGTATAAAGGCAATTATCGGCGGATCAATGCCCATCCCCTCCATCATGGACCATAACCTTGAGTGGGAAACACAGTCAAAGGCTGCGGTCAGGTCCATGAAGGCCATATAGATCTTCCCGCCTTTTGCCTTTGTGTATTTCTCTAAAGTTAGGGAGAGGTTTAGGCATTGATCCACCGTGCCCATACCCCTACGGAATCCATATTGTGCCTTCATATAGATCTTATTAGTTTCGGCCCATGCCTCCAATCTGGCCAAAAGGACCCTTCCCATAAGTTTGGCAGTAGTTTCAAGAAGGGATATAGGACGATAATTCTTTGGTAACCCCCTATCCCCTTTTTTAAAAATGGGTACAATAATACTCTGTCCCCATGATGAAGGGGGACCTGCTATCTGAATACTATTAAAAATATTTGTTAGCAGAGGGACCCATAAATGATAATTATCCTGAAATAAGTCAATAGGGATCCCATCTGGACCTGGCGCCTTACTAGAAGTGCATGCTTCAAGTGCCTTTCTAACCTCTGAATGAGAAAAAATTAACCCTCCTTGCAGTGGAGGTACTGTGCTATTAGACGATTGCTTCAAGGGGATTGGAACACCAAATATATTTTCAAAATAGCTCACCCATGCTTCTTCATCTACATGTACATCTAACGTAGGATCACTAGATTCTTTGAAGTACGGGCGTTCACTATTCCCCAGAAATCTCTACTGCTGCCCGAAGTGGCTGCTTGCTCAAGATCTTCCCAGGCCTGATCCTTGAGATCCTTCTCTCTGGCTCTCCTAGCTAATTTATAGTCGTTGCGTAATGCACGAATATTATTTGGGTCTCTAGGATTCGTTTTTAGGGCATTTACAAGAGCCTTTTTAGCTTTCGAACAGGTTATATCAAACCACCCACCATTAATAATGGCGTTTGGTGACTTAAATCTGGTAAGCGCAGCTTTTATTTTGGCCAAAAGGGCACAAAAATGGGTGACCAAAAACGCAGGGGGTGTGTTTTCTCCCAGGCATAGTAATATATCATCCTTAACTTGAACTAAGATTTCAGGGACTATATTTAGCTTATGTACCTGTGACCATTTTAGTTGATACCCATTCTTCCTAGTCAAATTCACATCTGCGACTACCTCATTATGTTCTTTAACTTTGGGCAAAATACTTAACTGTATAAATAGGATCGCATGGTCACTATGGGTAGTGAATAATGTATTCATATGTGTGACTTTCCCATGTATATGTGAATGTACTGGCACTAAGATAAAATCAATATTGGACTCTTGTATGCCCCTTCTAAATGTTAGCGCTTGCTCTCCTCTTTTATTTTATTGGCTATACATAAATTCCACTTGTATAACAAAGTGTTTAGAGTTTCACCATACTCACTATGGGTAAAGTGTAGCGAAGGATTACCATGGGAGTCTTCTACTCCACATACTCTAGACCCATTAAATTTGCACATGTGGATGTTAAAGTCCCCCACCAAAATGAGGTTTGCACTTCCCCCTTCTTTGCCATATTCAATTTCTCAATCTCCATTTCTAGGACGTCCACCACTACCTTCATATTTCTCCCAGTTTCATTGTTATAAAAATTAACAATAGTCCAGGGATCCTGGCTCCTGTAACTCAGCTGGAAGATCTGAAAATGCGTGTGTATGGGGCCAACCTGCCTGACTTCAATAGATATAGTATTCGAAATCAAGGTTAATAAACCCCCCTTTGCCCTCCCCGAGGGTGATGGAAGTGCCGGAGAATAAAAAGTGCGAAACCCATGAAAGAAGACTGGGTCTTTAGCCCAGGTCTCCTGAAAAAACACTATCTCCATTAATTGCCACTTATTTAACCACTGACGGTTTCCCAGTTTAGAAGCTATACCTGCCACGTTCCATGTTATCATGTTAGTCTTAGGACCCTTACTGTTAGTCATAGGGTGTACGGAGGTCTGAACTTGTACCGAAATAGTGGATATAGGGCTGGCATCTACCAGGGTATTAACGGGGAGTAATTTGATACGTTGGATCCCCACTTGATTAGTGTTATTCTCTACTACAGCCGGGGTATTTGCCTTTGGTGTTAGAAAAGGAGATGAAGGAATTAGTCAATCACAGTCCTCCAGAGTTGACAGGGCTTCATATCTATTTTGTAATCTAATCCCATAATTTGCAGGAGGGCCCTCTCTCCCTCTCTCGCCAGGGATTAAAAATGGTTTCCTACCCCTATAGTGCCTTTCCATTGTAGGTCCATGGCTGGTGTAAAAATACTCTAATGTTAGGGGTATTATCTGGGTGTTCCTTAGGGAAAGTGTACACAGGTTAGCTAAAAGATTAGCGGCCGTGTCTGCATTATTAAAATTTATGACCACACAATCACCGGCATAAACTTTTTTGAGACCACCCACCCATCCTACTCTTCTTGCCATGATAATTTCATTGGCCAACTGCTCCCTTCCCATCTCTGTTATTTTAACATTTTTTGATAGCCAGTGAAGACATTTGTCCATTAATTGTCCTGTTGATTCCTTTTGTTCCTCACGAAGAAGTGGGACATTGGCTAACACCAATACTAATGGAACAGCAGCGGAGGGAAGATAGAGAGTTTGTTGCGGATAACCCTCACTCTGCTTCAAAGAATTCTCAGGTAGTCTTTCCGAATGAGTAGCCCCTCTTGTTTCCGTCTCGGTTAATGTAGGCTAAGATGATGACCCACTTTTATTCAACCCTTGGTAAGTCCGATTGCCTCTTGTTAAGATGGTATTAGAGTTCGCATTTAAAGATTGTACTAATACATTATCACAATCAACCAAAGGTATTGGTGTTATTACTGTCGTTATCGCGGGAGCAGATAGTCCTCTTACTTCCCTCTCTTGCGCTGGATCTATACATCTTAATGTTGCTGAAGGAGGTACATTTATCTGGGACACTAGCTCAAGTAATGAACGATTTTGAGCCTCTAAATCTGCCAACCGTAGTTCAATTTGCGACAGTTTGGTTAAAATAGGAGCCATTATATTATTATAGCCTGGACGTAAGTTCCGGCCAAATAATATTATCTTGCTGAGCTTGGAGGGATGGAATATTAACAGCCATTGAAGGAATTACCGATATTTTACGGTTCATTATGTGTAACTTTTTTTGGGATGCTTTAGATTTAGTGGCGCAACTGTTTTTAGTTTGTTTAGATTTAGCACCACTTATAACACCCCCTGCTCTAGTACGCTTAGCCGGAGGTAACGGTGAGGTATCCAAAGATGATGTATTTTCCGGTAAATGAATTATGTGGGCCCCTGGAGAGATCTCTATGTTCGTATTGGGTGGGGGAGGACTAACCCGCTCTTGAGCAGAATCTGACAAGGTTAATGATGGTAAAGACTGGGTAGCCAGGGAGTGATCAATAGCAGGGCCAGTAGATAGTCTCGGTATTGAGGAGCCTGGCTCGAGAGAAAGACGTCTCTCGGTTAGCTCAATCTCATGGGACAAGACACTCGCTGCTCTTACCAGAAATGAGTCCAGGGTAGCTCCCACTCCCCCCCCCCCGACTTTCTCCTTTGGGCCCCTTCTTTTTGCCATAATCGCTGCTATTGAAACAGTACCTTACTCGAATACAGATGAAAGAGGGTTAGCCCAGCCCAGCCTCTTCCGGACTCCGACGGGCGTGGACGGGCCCGCCCTTGGCCCGGGCTTCACCCGGGCGCGTCCTGCGCCGCGGGCTGGCGTCGCTCTTTAATAGCGCGTCCTCGTGCTATGAATACTGGTATGTGTGGTCCTCCTGGACCCAGCGTTGGGAGCGTGAAGAAGCAAAAGCCCCAAGCAACAGAAACTGTGAGTACAAAGCGCCGCGGGCTTGCGTCGCTCTTTAATAGCGCGTCCTCGCGCTATGAATACTGGTATGTGTGGTCCTCCTGGACCCAGCGTTGGGAGCGTGAAGAAGCAAAAGCCCCAAGCAGCAGAAACTGTGAGTACAAAGCGCCGCGGGCTGGCGTCGCTCTTTAATAGCGCGTCCTCGCGCTATGAATACTGGTATGCGTGGTCCTCCTGGACCCAGCGTTGGGAGCGTGAAGAAGCAAAAGCCCCAAGCAGCAGAAACTGTGAGTACAGTTTGAGCTTCCTGAAGAAGTCAGCAAGCTCTACGTGTAGTTTAAATTTGTCCAGTCTAGTGGTTGGGACGAAAGATAGGCCCTTGTTGAGTACTGCGGTTTCTTTAGGAGATAGTGGAGTGCTGGATAGGTTGAATACCAGGGTGGGCGGCAAGTCGTTGGTCATTGTTTGCTCGTGCCTGGTTGTTGTTCCCGTGTTTTGTTGCGGGTATTCGCACTCACTGGGTTCTCCTCTTCTGCCCAGTGTACTTGTTGGTTGTTTCTTCTTCTGCCGCGTGACCTCCGGCCCTGTCCTAAAAAAGGTGGCCTGGGGTTGCCTTGGAAGAAAGGTGGTGGGCCTAACTGGTACATGAGTGGCCAGCCAAAGTATGGATGTTGTGGAGGTCCGAAAGGTGTTGGTCCATAGGTGGGTCCTTGTTGTGGTCCGTGCCAGGGTTGTTGCCATCGTTGTTGTGGACGTCCTCTTCCTCGTTGTTTAGATGAGCCAGTGCTGGAATCACTGGAAATGGAGCTGCTGTCTCCTGATACGTCACTGGATTTGTTGGGGGGTACATAGTTGTCATCTGTATAAGGGTATGTTTTGACATAGGAAAACTTCTTGAGATCCTTCTGGAATTTCGTTATTTTTGCTTGTGTTAAGTATTCTTTGTAGTCTGCCATTTCTTTGTTCTGGTCGTCCAGCTTTTTCTTGTATGAGGTGATGGTGGTTTTGAAGTGGCTCTCTGTGGCTTGGATGTCGATTATCATTGCCTCAGATAGACGTTTGGCCATTTTGATGATTAGCACCAGCCAATCTCTGGTGCAGTGCCAGGCAATCTGGGCCCAGTCTCTCCTGAAGATGGCATCTTCCAGGAAAATCCTTGGGGCGTTTGTAACGAGGAGGCCTCTGGGGGCTGTGTTTGTCCGGAGGTATTCTGTCAATATAAGGCCATGTAGGATGGTTCTGATTCGGTTGTGCTTCTTCTCTGTTAAGGTATCCCAGTCTGTTGTTTGGGCTATGGTGTTGGAAATGTTGAAGTCTGCCAGAAAGGAGGGGTCTGCGAGGATTTCGCTGATGTCGTTTTCATTGTAGGTTAAACCATGGTTTTCTGCCATGGTGGATATGGAGGTATGAGAGAGACTCTCGCAGCTCTGCGCTGCTTACAGTATTCAATTATCAAGGAGAGAGAGAGGACTAGGTAGCTAGTCCGTATCCCCGGGTTTATTATATGTAATCAAAAAGGACTAGCCTATTTGTGACTGATACAGGACTCAGGACTGTATGGGGAAGGGGGAAACTGTTTAGTTTCTTTGTGAAGCCCTCACCCACCACCCTAGTTGGTGGCATGCTTCATCATCGGGCCCACCCAGTGACACCAAATGTGTCCCGGGTGTGCTACAACGCCTGTGTTACAGCGGAGCTGGTATTTTGCTGAGTGTGCAGTGTTGGTGACGTGAAGGTGAAAATTTAAAAGCTATACAGTGGTCCCAGTACCCGAGGGGGTAAACTTTTAATATCTGGGCCTCTGTTAGCGTTAAAAACAAGGCAATGGATGTTGGTGGAGTGAATATTAAGAACTCCTACATCTGGTGTGTGGTCTACATGTTTCAGCCAGGCCTTTCTTTAAAACTGGCTTTCCTCAGGACCGAAAGGTATGTGTGGGTGCGTTCTACACTTATAGTGAGTATGTGGTCTAAAATGTGTTGCACGCGCTAAGGTGCCCTATGTATGGGAGGGGGATTCCCTCTCCAGGCATTACTAGACGTACAACATGTATGACAAACAAACATACAGAGGAGAGTCTTAGCATAGTTGCATGAGTCACATAAGTACATATTTGCCGGTAGTGATGTGCATAACTAGCGGAAAAAAGCGGCATAAGTGGAACCGTACTGGTGGTGCGGTTTAGGTGAATTATCGAATTATGCGCTGATACGTGTGGTGGGCTAGGTACCGTACGCACACACACGTGTGAGAAGTGGACACGCTCAAAGGGTATCCTTACGCTAGCGTTTTGCAGCATATGCCCCTGTAGAGATATCCGGCAGAGGTTCTGACCCTGTAATGAGAAGGGGGGTGGCCCGAGGGCCGTTAGGAACCTGTAAAAGAAAAGCTTACCCGGTCAAAGTTGAGTTAAGCGCTCTACTCACGACTTTGTGGACGAGGACCCTTTAGAAACCTGTTGCGCTGTCGCGGATCTCCGAAGGAAAAGGTCCCGGTGGCGCCGGAGTATAAGAATCCTTTTCGGCGTGCTCAGGTGTAGCTCGTTTCTCCCGCACTGCGAGTAGCGTCCCTGGAAAAAGGACATGGAAGAGAGACTACGCGCGCGCGGTGGGCGTTGTCATGGATACAGGGCGCTGTTAGTGCTCTAAGAGGCACGGGTGAATGGACAAATGGAAATAAGACAAAAAAATAAATAAAATAAAATAGTATAGTAAAAGTGGGGTCCACAGCGCGACGTTCTGAGAGCGCTAAGGGACTCATTGCTAATGGGATCCTATCGAAGGGGGCCAGAGTCCCCAATCGGTGATGTTTAACAGAGGCGCATTTAGAGATAATCATTATGTGTGCGAGGGCCATGGGAAAGCCTCGCTCCTTAGTGTGTGGTCAGAGAGATGTGTTAGCTTCTCAAAGAGCACCACGGGATGGAGTCATTCAATCCCTGATGTTGCGTGGACAGACGATAGATCCATTGTTGTTCTTTAGTCAGTAGGATTTTGTCATTGTTGCATCAGTTGTGATCAAATTGCTCGATCACTGTCCAAGTCATGTCATTGGGGGTGTGGCCATGTTGTAAATAATGGTCAGTGAACCTGCTAATGTTCTTTTTGCATCTTATTGTGCTGCGGTGCTCAACTACTCTGGTTTTCACCTTCCGCGTCGTCATCCCCACGTAGCGGAGGCCACATGGGCATGTGATGAGGTAAACGACGTTAGTTGAATTACAATTTTGTGTGATGTGACTGTGTCCAGATTTTGCCTGGTTCTAAGTCGAGTGTCTTAGAGTGTTGAGTGTGGTGGCACACACTACAGTCATTGCACGGGTAGTGTCCTGTAATTTTTGGGAGACCCCAAGTGTTCAGGATGGTGTTAGTGGCTGGTTTCGGCGATGTCCTTGGACGTGTAGACACTAGTTGATCTTTGAGATTGCTCGCACGTTTGTAGGCGAAGAGGGGTTATTCCCATTGTCTGGGGCCTGAATTTATGATGCGCCAATGTTTGCGGATGATGCTGGAGACCTGGTTAGATGCCACGTTGTACGTGGTAACGCATGTCATTAGAGGTGGGCCAGTTTCTTTGACCACCGTTTCCAGGAGGGCCTCTCTATTCTGGTTACGTGCCCTCTTTTTAGTTTTCTCAATGATATTGCTAGGATAGCTGCGTTCCTGTAATCTGGAAGCAAGGGCAGCTGATTGTGTTTTGTAATCTGTGAGTTGGCTGCAGTTCCTACGTATGCGGAGGAATTGCACGAAAGGGAGGTTTTCCCTTAAGGTTCTGGGGTGGAAGCTGTAAAAGTGTAGTAATGAGTTCCTGGCAGTTGGTTTGTAGTAAGTATTGGTTGTGAGTGCTCCTTGCTCAGCTGTGATGTTTAGGTCAAGGAATGCCAGGGTAGTGGTACTGGATGTGCTAGTGAACCGGAGGTATGGGTCACGTTCGTTGAGCCATATTAAGAATAGAGTTAATGTTTCCGGTGTGCCTTCCCAGATCATGAAAATGTCGTCGATGTAGCGACGCCACACTTTGATGTTAACTAAATGTGGCTTGGTGGTGGACGATATGTGCCTCTGCTCAAAATGGTGGACATAAAGTCCCGCTACACTGGGGGCAAAAATACTCCCCATTGATGTGCCGTTGGTTTGTAAGTAGAAGTCACCCTCATACTCAAAGTAATTTTCTTTAAGTGCGAGTGTAGCACATTTGAGGATGAATTCCCTGGGGGTATGGTATGCCCAGGGTGTGTGCATGAGTACGTCATGCAGAACCTGGAGCGTGGCGTCCTGTGGTAAGCTTGTGTAAAGACTTTCTATGTCTAATCCCACCATTAGCTGGGTCGTAGGATCAAAGTTCAGGTCTTTGATGAGGTTTAGAAGATGTTTGGTGTCTTTTAATAAGTCGGTGTTTGTTGGACCAGGGGTTGAGAAAGTGGTCACAGTATCTAGACAGCGGTTCTAGGAGGAGTTGATCCCAGAAACAATGGGCCGTCCCGGGGTGGGATTGTTCCTTTGTGGACCTTGGGGACGGTATAGAAGTATGGAACTTTAGCATTTTTGGTGCACAAAAATCAGCCTCTTGTTTAGATATATGGCATGCTTCGCTGGCGTCATCCACCAGGGTATTGATGGTGGCTTGTAGGGTCTTGGTGGGGTCATTTCTGAGTTGTTTGTAATTACGTGTGTCACTCAGCAGTCTGCGGCATTCTTTGTCGTATTCCGTTTTGTCTTGTAGTACAATACCTCCGCCCTTGTCAGCTGGCTTGATGACAAGGGTGGGGTTGTCCTGTAGATTTTTGATGGTCTCCCGGTCTTCTCTGGAGAGGTTGTTAAATGTCCTGATAGAATCGAGTTGCTCTATATCATGATAGACAGCTTGTTCGAATGTGGCGATTTCTGCTGGGACACTTGCTGGTGGGGGTGTGAAAGTGGATTTTAGTTTCAAGCCCGTCTCATTGTTGTTCTCAATGGGGTTGTCATCGTTCGTTCTAGGTTTTTCGAAGAAGGCCTTCAGTTTGAGCTTCCTGAAGAAGTCAGCAAGCTCTACCTGTAGTTTAAATTTGTCCAGTCTAGTGGTGGGACGAAAGATAGGCCCTTGTTGAGTACTGCGGTTTCTTTAGGAGATAGTGGAGTGCTGGATAGGTTGAATACCAGGGTGGGCGGCAAGTCGTTGGTCATTGTTTGCTCGTGCCTGGTTGTTGTTCCCGTGTTTTGTTGCGGGTATTCGCACTCACTGGGTTCTCCTCTTCTGCCCAGTGTACTTGTTGGTTGTTTCTTCTTCTGCCGCGTGACCTCCGGCCCTGTCCTAAAAAAGGTGGCCTGGGGTTGCCTTGGAAGAAAGGTGGTGGGCCTAACTGGTACATGTGTGGCCAGCCAAAGTATGGATGTTGTGGAGGTCCGAAAGGTGTTGGTCCATAGGTGGGTCCTTGTTGTGGTCCGTGCCAGGGTTGTTGCCATCGTTGTTGTGGACGTCCTCTTCCTCGTTGTTTAGATGAGCCAATGCTGGAATCACTGGAAATGGAGCTGCTGTCTCCTGATACGTCACTGGATTTGTCGGATTTGTTGGGGGGTACATAGTTGTCATCTGTATAAGGGTATGTTTTGACATAGGAAAACTTCTTGAGATCCTTCTGGAATTTCGTTATTTTTGCTTGTTTTAAGTATTCTTTGTAGTCTGCCATTTCTTTGTCCTGGTCGTCCAGCTTTTTCTTGTATGAGGTGATGGTGGTTTTGAAGTGGCTCTCTGTGGCTTGGATGTCGATTATCATTGCCACAGATAGACGTTTGGCAGTTTTGATGATTAGCACCAGCCAATCTCTGGTGCAGTGCCAGGCAATCTGGGCCCAGTCTCTCCTGAAGATGGCATCTTCCAGGAAAATCCTTGGGGCGTTTGTAACGAGGATACCTCTGGGGGCCGTGTTTGTCCGGAGGTATTCTGTCAATATAAGGCCATGTAGGATGGTTCTGATTCGGTTGTGCTTCTTCTCTGTTAAGGTATCCCAGTCTGTTGTTTGGGCTATGGTGTTGGAAATGTTGAAGTCTGCCAGAAAAGAGGGGTCTGCGAGGATTTCGCTGATGTCGTTTTCATTGTAGGTTAAACCATGGTTTTCTGCCATGGTGGATATGGAGGTATGAGAGAGACTCTCGCAGCTCTGCGCTGCTTACAGTATTCAATTATCAAAGGAGGAGAGAGGACTAGGTAGCTAGTCCGTATCCCCGGGTTTATTATATGTAATCAAAAGGACTAGCCTATTTGTGACTGATACAGGACTCCAAGACTGTATGGGGAAGGGGAAACTGTTTAGTTTCTTTGTGAAGCCCTCACCCACCAACCTAGTTGGTGGCATGCTTCATCATCGGGCCCACCCAGTGACACCAAATGTGTCCCGGGTGTGCTTCAACGCCTGTGTTACAGCGGAGCTGGTATTTTGCTGAGTGTGCAGTGTTGGTGACGTGAAGGTGAAAATTTAAAAGCTATACAGTGGTCCCAGTACCTGAGGGGGTTAACTTTTAATATCTGGGCCTCTGTTAGCGTTAAAAACAAGGCAATGGATGTTGGTGGAGTGAATATTAAGAACTCCTACATCCGGTGTGTGGTCTACATGTTTCAGCCAGGCCTTTCTTTAAAACTGGCTTTCCTCAGGACCGAAAGGTATGTGTGGGTGCGTTCTACACTTATAGTGAGTGTGTGGTCTAAAATGTGTTGCACGCGCTAAGGTGCCCTATGTGTGGGAGGGGGATTCCCTCTCCAGGCATTACTAGACGTACAACATGTATGACAAACAAACATACAGAGGAGAGTCTTAGCATAGTTGCATGAGTCACATAAGTACATATTTGCCGGTAGTAATGTGCATAACTAGCGGAAAAAAGCGGAAAAAGTGGAACCGTACTGGTGGTGCGGTTTAGGTGAATTATCGAATTATGCGCTGATACGTGTGGTGGGCTAGGTAGCGTACGCACACACACGTGTGAGAAGTGGACACACTCAAAGGGTATCCTTACGCTAGCGTTTTGCAGCATATGCCCCTGTAGAGATATCCGGCAGAGGTTCTGACCCTTTAATGAGAAGGGGGGTGGCCCGAGGGCCGTTAGGAACCTGTAAAAGAAAAGCTTACCCGGTCAAAGTTGAGTTAAGTGCTCTACTCACGACTTTGTGGATCAGGACCCTTTAGAAACCTGTTGCGCTGTCGCGGAACTCCGAAGGAAAAGCTCCCGGTGTCGCCAGAGTATAAGAATCCTTTTTGGCGTGCTCAGGTGTAGCTCGTTTCTCCCGCACTGCGAGTAGCGTCCCTGGAAAAAGGACATGGAAGAGAGACTACGCGTGCGCGGTGGGAGTTGTCATGGATACAGGGCGCTGTTAGTGCTCTAAGAGGCACGGGTGAATGGACGAATGGAAATAAGACAAAAAAGTAAATTAAATAAAATAGTATAGTAAAAGTGGGGTCCACAGGGCGTCGTTCTGAGAGCGCTAAGGGACTCATTGCTAATGGGATCCTATCGAAGGGGGCCAGAGTCCCCAATCGGTGATGTTTAACAGAGGTGGATTTAGAGAGAATCATTATCTGTGCGAGGGCCATGGGAAAGCCTCGCTCCTTAGTGTGTGGTCAGAGAGATGTGTTAGCTTCTCAAAGAGCACCACGGGATGGAGTCATTCAATCCCTGATGTTGCGTGGACAGACGATAGATCCATCGTTGTTCTTTAGTCAGTAGGATTTTGTCATTGTTGCATCGGTTGTGATCAAATTGCTCAATCACTGTCCAAGTCATGTCATTGGGGGTGTGGCCATGTTGTAAATAATGGTCAGTGAACCTGCTAATGTTCTTTTTGCATCTTATTGTGCTGCGGTGCTCAACTACTCTGGTTTTCACCTTCCGCGTCGCCATCCCCACGTAGCGGAGGCCACATGGGCATGTGATGAGGTAAACGACGTTGGTTGAATTACAATTTGTGTGATGTGACTGTGTCCAGATTTTGCCTGGTTCTAAATCGAGTGTCTTAGAGTGTTGAGTGAGGTGGCGCACACTACAGTCATTGCACGGGTAGTGTCCTGTGATTTTTGGGAGACGCCAAGCGTTCAGAATGGTGTTAGTGGCTGGTTTCGGCGATGTCCTTGGACGTGTAGACACTAGTTGATCTTTGAGATTGCTCGCATGTTTGTAGGCGAAGAGGGGTTCTTCCCATTGTCTGGG
Organism: Calotriton arnoldi; assembly: GCA_963921515.1. Classification (NCBI taxonomy): domain Eukaryota; kingdom Metazoa; phylum Chordata; class Amphibia; order Caudata; family Salamandridae; genus Calotriton; species Calotriton arnoldi. The sequence continues at coordinate 1,707,339 of CAWUFW010003015.1, forward strand.
GCCTGAATTTATGATGCGCCAATGTTTGCGGATGATGCTGGAGACCTGGTTAGATGCCACGTTGTACGTGGTAACGCATGTCATTAGAGGTGGGCCAGTTTCTTTGACCACCGTTTCCAGGAGGGCCTCTCTATTCTGGTTACGTGCCCTCTTTTTAGTTTTCTCAATGATATTGCTAGGGTAGCCGCGTTCCTGTAATCTGGAAGCAAGGGCAGCTGATTGTTTTTTGTAATCTGTGAGTTGGCTGCAGTTCTTACGTATGCGGAGGAATTGCCCGAAAGGGAGGTTTTCCCTTAAGGTTCTGGGGTGGAAGCTGTTAAAGTGTAGTAATGAGTTCCTGGCAGTTGGTTTGTAGTAAGTATTGGTTGTGAGTGCTCCTTTCTCAGCTGTGATGTTTAGGTCAAGGAATGCCAGGGTAGTGGTACTGGATGTGCTAGTGAACCGGAGGTATGGGTCAATTTCGTTGAGCCATATTAAGAATAGAGTTAATGTTTCCGGTGTGCCTTCCCAGATCATGAAAATGTCGTCGATGTAGCGACGCCACACTTTGATGTTAACTAAATGTGGGTTGGTGGTGGACGATATGTGCCTCTGCTCAAAATGGTGGACATAAAGTCCCGCTACACTGGGGGCAAAAATACTCCCCATTGATGTGCCGTTGGTTTGTAAGTAGAAGTCACCCTCATACTCAAAGTAATTTTCTTTAAGTGCGAGTGTAGCACATTTGAGGATGAATTCCCTGGGGGTATGGTATGCCCAGGGTGTGTGCATCAGTACGTCATGCAGAACCTGGAGCGTGGCGTCCTGTGGTAAGCTTGTGTAAAGACTTTCTATGTCTAATCCCACCATTAGCTGGGTCGTAGGATCAAAGTTCAGGTCTTTGATGAGGTTAAGAAGATGTTTGGTGTCTTTAATATAAGTCGGTGTTTGTTGGACCAGGGGGTTGAGAAAGTGGTCACAGTATCTAGACAGCGGTTCTAGGAGGGAGTTGATCCCAGAAACAATGGGCCGTCCCGGAGGTGGGATTGTTCCTTTGTGGACCTTGGGGACGGTATAGAAGTATGGAACTTTAGCGTTTTTGGTGCACAAAAAATCAGCCTCTTGTTTAGATATATGGCATGCTTCGCTGGCGTCATCCACCAGGGTATTGATGGTGGCTTGTAGGGTCTTGGTGGGGTCATTTCTGAGTTGTTTGTAATTACGTGTGTCACTCAGCAGTCTGCGGCATTCTTTGTCGTATTCCGTTTTGTCTTGTAGTACAATACCTCCGCCCTTGTCAGCTGGCTTGATGACAAGGGTGGGGATGTCCTGTAGATTTTTGATGGTCTCCCGGTCTTCTCTGGAGAGGTTGTTAAATGTCCTGATAGAATCGAGTTGCTCTATATCATGATAGACAGCTTGTTCGAATGTGGCGATTTCTGCCGGGACACTTGCTGGTGGGGGTGTGAAAGTGGATTTTAGTTTCAAGCCCGTCTCATTGTTGTTCTCAATGGGGTTGTCGTCGTTCGTTCTAGGTTTTTCGAAGAAGGCCTTCAGTTTGAGCTTCCTGAAGAAGTCAGCAAGCTCTACGTGTAGTTTAAATTTGTCCAGTCTAGTGGTTGGGACGAAAGATAGGCCCTTGTTGAGTACTGCGGTTTCTTTAGGAGATAGTGGAGTGCTGGATAGGTTGAATACCAGGGTGGGCGGCAAGTTGTTGGTCATTGTTTGCTCGTGCCTGGTTGTTGTTCCCGTGTTTTGTTGCGGGTATTCACACTCACTGGGTTTTCCTGTTATGCCCAGTGTACTTGTTGGTTGTTTCTTCTTCTGCCGCGTGACCTCCGGCCCTGTCCTAAAAAAGGTGGCCTGGGGTTGCCTTGGAAGAAAAGTGGTGGGCCTAACTGGTACATGTGTGGCCAGCCAAAGTATGGATGTTGTGGAGGTCCGAAAGGTGTTGGTCCATAGGTGGGTCCTTGTTGTGGTCCGTGCCAGGGTTGTTGCCATCGTTGTTGTGGACGTCCTCTTCCTCGTTGTTTAGATGAGCCAGTGCTGGAATCACTGGAAATGGAGCTGCTGTCTCCTGATACGTCACTGGATTTGTCGGATTTGTTGGGGGGTACATAGTTGTCATCTGTATAAGGGTATGTTTTGACATAGGAAAACGTCTTGAAATCCTTCTGGAATTTCGTTATTTTTGCTTGTGTTAAGTATTCTTTGTAGTCTGCCATTTCTTTGTTCTGGTCGTCCAGCTTTTTCTTGTATGAGGTGATGGTGGTTTTGAAGTGGCTCTCTGTGGCTTGGATGTCGATTATCATTGCCTCAGATAGACGTTTGGCCGTTTTGATGATTAGCACCAGCCAATCTCTGGTGCAGTGCCAGGCAATCTGGGCCCAGTCTCTCCTGAAGATGGCATCTTCCAGGAAAATCCTTGGGGCGTTTGTAACGAGGAGGCCTCTGGGGGCTGTGTTTGTCCAGAGGTATTCTGTCAATATAAGGCCATGTAGGATGGTACTGATTCGGTTGCGCTTCTTCTCTGTTAAGGTATCCCAGTCTGTTGTTTGGGCTATGGTGTTGGAAATGTTGAAGTCTGCCAGAAAGGAGGGGTCTGCGAGGATTTCGCTGATGTCGTTTTCATTGTAGGTTAAACCATGGTTTTCTGCCATGGTGGATATGGAGGTATGAGAGAGACTCTAGCAGCTCTGCGCTGCTTACAGTATTCAATTATCAAGGAGAGAGAGAGGACTAGGTAGCTAGTCAGTATCTGTTAGACCTGGCACCATTGGCGTGGGTCTCCTTTCCATTTTTCGCTGTTGTCTCCTCTGTTTTTGCTGGTGTTAGATGCTCTGGGCGCTGTGCCACTGCCCTTCAGTGCCACAGCGCGAATGCTCCCTGTGTAAATATGACATGTGAATTGGTATATCCATGATTGGCTTATTTTACCTGTTAGTCCCAAGTAGCGTGGCCTGTGTGTGCCCAGGGCTGGTAAACCAAATGCTGCTGGTGGGCCTGCAGCGCTGGTTTGCGCCACCCACAGAAGCAGCTTGGAAAGTGTGTCTCAGACCTGCCACTGCAGAGACTGTGTGCAGTCCAGAACTGCCATCTTGGCTGTGAAGTGCACCCACTTCCCAGCCCCTGAACCTTCCCTTGGCATCATGTAAGTCACCCCTATGGTAGGGTGCATTGTATGTGTAAGGTAGGACATGCTGTGGTGTGTGTAGCATGTCCTGGTAGTGAATTACACGCAATTTCGTTTTTCACTACTGTAAGGCTACCTGTTCCCCATAGGCCAGAATGGGCAGTTTGACTATTACATTCTATAGTCCTAACTGGCCCCAGGAACATGGTAGAAAAACGAATTTAGTATGCCTGAGCTCAGAATAATAAAATACATCTTTTAGTGAAGTTTATTTTTATATTCTGTGTTTGAAAATACCACTTTTAGAAAGTAGGTATTTTCTTGCCTAAGCCTTCCAGTGTGCTCTGCTGTTATGTGTATTGGCTGTCTGGTTTTGGAGGGACAGGGCAGGCTGAGTCAGACCTGGGTTTAATAGAGAGATCTGCATTTAGAGTATGGGGAGGGGTTGCTCCTTGACCTGAATAGGGCTGTGCCTGGCAAGGTGAATGCTGGCTCCACCTCCTACTGTGCGTCTGATGGCAGACCCCCTCTTCCTGAAAGGAAGGATGCAGCCTGGTAAACAAAGTGCTCCAGGACTGAACAGAACTGGTTCTGGCTAGGCTCAGTGACTTGTAGCTTTGAGAACAAAGACTTTTGGGGTATAAATATCTGTGCGGAAACCCCTACAATTTGTATTGCTCCTGGATGTCAAGACGAACCTCTGTCCGTGTAACTGAAGGAATCTGCAGGAGGTGACTATCCTTGTGCTTGTGTGCTGTTTCTTGGATTGGCCTGCAGTGGTTACCATTGGACTTGGAAGAAGAGGGAAAAGGACTTTTGAGAGAACTTTTATTAATCTTGCTAAAGCAATCACCCAAGGGTTAGGAGAGAGCTAGCCTCCTGTTGAAGTCTCAGGCACATCAGACTTCACCACCAGCCTCCTGATTCCTCCCAGCGAGGATTTATATCTGCAGGTGAGGCTCCTGTGAGTTCCAGGGCCTCTAGTTCTACTAGAGAGAAGTGAGTGCTGAAATCGTCGCTAACGCACGTTTGCGAGCCGCCGCAGCCGAGAGCGCCCGAAAAATCATCGCGCTGCTGCCGCCGAGTGCTTGCAACCAAAGATCGAGTCATCGCACCGAGATCATCGCTTCACGACATCGCAGCGCTGAGCGTCGAGCGTCTGCCATTTTCATCGCATCGCATCAGGATCGTCGCTCCCTCGCGGAGCTCATTTCTTCGCATAGCAACCCGACCGCACACGCAACAAGATCGTCGCCTCGCCTCCTCCCTTGCGGCAGGAGTCATCGCATCAACGGTCTAGCATGCAGAAGTTTGTCGCATCGTCTCTACACGCATCAGCAGATCGGCGCATCATCCTCCCTCGCGGCAACGATTTAACGCATCGCCGGCCTCGCGTGCAGAAATTCATCGCTACAGCTTCTTTGCGACAATTTGTTGGTTTTGCTACGAAATCCAGGTACTTTGTAGGTAAAAGGTCGCAGAGACCACTGCTTTGAACTGAACTCCTCTTTGCGCCCTTGAACTATTTTTGCATCATTCCAAGAGTAATCCTATTTGACAGTATTGTGGCTTTTTATCGTTATTGGTCTTGTGTTAAGTCTATATATAAAGATACTTATTTTTGATAACTACTTGTGTGGTGTCCCTTTGTAGTGTTCCTCACTGTGTTACTGTGTATGGTCATAAATGCTTCACACACTGCCTCTGAGATAAGCCTAGCTGCTCGTGCTACGTTACCACAGGGTTGAGCAGGGGTTATCAAAGGGTGGAGCCCTCTCACTCTGACTTAGGAAGAAGGGTCCCTACTTGGACAGTGGCCAGCCATTGCCAACTAGAGACCCCCATTTCTAACAGTATCCCCGGGTTTATTATATGTAATCAAAAAGGACTAGCCTATTTGTGACTGATACAGGTACACTGGGCAGAAGAGGAGAACCCAGTGAGTGTGAATACCCGCAACAAAACACGGGAACAACAACCAGGCACGAGCAAACAATGACCAACGACTTGCCGCCCACCCTGGTATTCAACCTATCCAGCACTCCACTATCTCCTAAAGAAACCGCAGTACTCAACAAGGGCCTATCTTTCGTCCCAACCACTAGACTGGACAAATTTAAACTACACGTAGAGCTTGCTGACTTCTTCAGGAAGCTCAAACTGAAAGCCTTCTTCGAAAAACCTAGAACGAACGACGACAACCCCATTGAGAACAACAATGAGACGGGCTTGAAACTAAAATCCACTTTCACACCCCCACCAGCAAGTGTCCCGGCAGAAATTGCCACATTCGAACAAGCTGTCTATCATGATATAGAGCAACTCGATTCTATCAGGACATTTAACAACCTCTCCAGAGAAGACCGGGAGACCATCAAAAATCTACAGGACAACCCCACCCTTGTCATCAAGCCAGATGACAAGGGCGGAGGTATTGTACTACAAGACAAAACGGAATACGACAAAGAATGCCGCAGACTGCTGAGTGACACACGTAATTACGCGCGCGTAGTCTCTCTTCCATGTCCTTTTTCCAGGGACGCTACTCGCAGTGCGGGAGAAACGAGCTGCACCTGAGCACGCCAAAAAGGATTCTTATACTCCGGCGCCACCGGGACCTTTTCCTTCGGAGATCCGCGACAGCGCAACAGGTTTCTAAAGGGTCATGATCCACAAAGTCGTGAGTAGAGCGCTTAACTCAACTTTGACCGGGTAAGCTTTTCTTTTACAGGTTCCTAACGGCCCGCGGGCCACCCCCCTTCTCATTACAGGGTCAGAACCTCTGCCGGATATCTCTACAGGGGCATATGCTGCAAAACGCTAGCGTAAGGATACCCTTTGAGTGTGTCCACTTCTCACACGTGTGTGTGCGTACGCAACCTAGCCCACCACACGTATCAGCGCATAATTCGATAATTCACCTAAACCGCACCACCAGTACGGTTCCACTTTTGCCGCTTTTTTCCGCCAGTTATGCACATCACTACTGGCAAATATGTACTTATGTGACTCATGCAACTATGCTAAGACTCTCCTCTGTATGTTTGTTTGTCATACATGTTGTACGTCTAGTAATGCCTGGAGAGGGAATCCCCCTCCCACACATAGGGCACCTTAGCGCGTGCAACACATTTTAGACCACACACTCACTATAAGTGTAGAACGCACCCACACATACCTTTCGGTCCTGAGGAAAGCCAGTTTTAAAGAAAGGCCTGGCTGAAACATGTAGACCATAGTGGAGAGGTGTGGTGCAGCGGCCAGGGCAGCTGACTTCGGAGCACAGGGTTCACGGTTCGATCCCCAGCTCCGGCGGCAGCTCAGCTCAGCACCAGGTGACTCTGGGCAATAGCTCACTTAATTTCCACGACGGCCCCCAGCGCCTTGAGACCCCTAAGGGTGAGTAGCTGCGCTATATAAAAACAGACTTACATTTTTTACCACACACCGGATGTAGGAGTTCTTAATATTCACTCCACCAACATCCATTGCCTTGTTTTTAACGCTAACAGAGGCCCAGATATTAAAAGTTAACCCCCTCGGGTACTGGGACCACTGTATAGCTTTTAAATTTTCACCTTCACGTCACCAACACTGCACACTCATCAAAATACCAGCTCCGCTGTAACACAGGCGTTGTAGCACACCCGGGACACATTTGGTGTCACTGGGTGGGCCCGATGATGAAGCATGCCACCAACTAGGTTGGTGGGTGAGGGCTTCACAAAGAAACTAAACAGTTTCCCCCTTCACCATACAGTCCTGAGTCCTGTATCAGTCACAAATAGGCTAGTCCTTTTTGATTACATATAATAAACCCGGGGATACGGACTAGCTACCTAATCCTCTCTCTCTCCTTGATAATTGAATACTGTAAGCAGCGCAGAGCTGCAAGAGTCTCTCTCATACCTCCATATCCACCATGGCAGAAAACCATGGTTTAACCTACAATGAAAACGACATCAGCGAAATCCTCGCAGACCCCTCCTTTCTGGCAGACTTCAACATTTCCAACACCATAGCCCAAACAACAGACTGGGATACCTTAACAGAGAAGAAGCGCAACCGAATCAGAACCATCCTACATGGCCTTATATTGACAGAATACCTCCGGACAAACACTGCCCCCAGAGGCCTCCTCGTTACAAACGCCCCAAGGATTTTCCTGGAAGATGCCATCTTCAGGAGAGACTGGGCCCAGATTGCCTGGCACTGCACCAGAGATTGGCTGGTGCTAATCATCAAAACGGCCAAACGTCTATCTGAGGCAATGATAATCGACATCCAAGCCACAGAGAGCCACTTCAAAACCACCATCACCTCATACAAGAAAAAGCTGGACGACCAGAACAAAGAAATGGCAGACTACAAAGAATATTTAACACAAGCAAAAATAACGAAATTCCAGAAGGATCTCAAGAAGTTTTCCTATGTCAAAACATACCCTTATACAGATGACAACTATGTACCCCCCAACAAATCCAGTGACGTACCAGGAGACAGCAGCTCCATTTCCAGTGATTCCAGCACTGGCTCATCTAAACAACGAGGAAGAGGACGTCCACAACAACGATGGCAACAATCCTGGCACGGACCACAACAAGGACCCACCTATGGACCAACACCTTTCGGACCTCCACAACATCCATACTTTGGCTGGCCACACATGTACCAGTTAGGCCCACCTCCTTTCTTCCAAGGCAACCCCAGGCCACCTTTTTTAGGACAGGGCCGGAGGTCACGCGGCAGAAGAAGAAACAACCAACAAGTACACTGGGCAGAAGAGGAGAACCCAGTGAGTGCGAATACCCGCAACAAAACACGGGAACAACAACCAGGCACGAGCAAACAATGACCAACGACTTGCCGCCCACCCTGGTATTCAACCTATCCAGCACTCCACTATCTCCTAAAGAAACCGCAGTACTCAACAAGGGCCTATCTTTCGTCCCAACCACTAGACTGGACAAATTTAAACTACACGTAGAGCTTGCTGACTTCTTCAGGAAGCTCAAACTGAAGGCCTTCTTCGAAAAACCTAGAACGAACGACAACAACCCCATTGAGAACAACAATGAGACGGGCTTGAAACTAAAATCCACTTTCACACCCCCACCAGCAAGTGTCCCGGCAGAAATCGCCACATTCGAACAAGCTGTCTATCATGATATAGAGCAACTAGATTCTATCAGGACATTTAACAACCTCTCCAGAGAAGACCGGGAGACCATCAAAATCTACAGGACAACCCCACCCTTGTCATCAAGCCAGCTGACAAGGGCGGAGGTATTGTACTACAAGACAAAACGGAATACGACAAAGAATGCCGCAGACTGCTGAGTGACACACATAATTACAAACAACTCAGAAATGACCCCACCAAGACCCTACAAGCCACCATCAATACCCTGGTGGATGACGCCAGCGAAGCATGCCATATATCTAAACAAGAGGCTGATTTTTTGTGCACCAAAAATGCTAAAGTTCCATACTTCTATACCGTCCCTAAGGTCCACAAAGGAACAATCCCACCCCCGGGACGGCCCATTGTTTCTGGGATCAACTCCCTCCTAGAACCGCTGTCTAGATACTGTGACCACTTTCTCAACCCCCTGGTCCAACAAACACCGACTTATATAAAAGACACCAAACATCTTCTAAACCTCATCAAAGACCTGAACTTTGATCCTACGACCCAGCTAATGGTGGGATTAGACATAGAAAGTCTTTACACAAGCTTACCACAGGACGCCATGCTCCAGGTTCTGCATGACGTACTGATGCACACACCCTGGGCATACCATACCCCCAGGGAATTCATCCTCAAATGTGCTACACTCGCACTTAAAGAAAATTACTTTGAGTATGAGGGTGACTTCTACTTACAAACCAACGGCACATCAATGGGGAGTATTTTGCCCCGAGTGTAGCGGGACTTTATGTCCACCATTTTGAGCAGAGGCACATATCGTCCACCACCAACCCACATTTAGTTAACATCAAAGTGTGGCGTCGCTACATCGACTGACATTTTCATGATCTGGGAAGGCACACCGGAAACATTAACTCTATTCTTAATATGGCTCAACGAACGTGACCCATACCTCCGGTTCACTAGCACATCCAGTACCACTACCCTGGCATTCCTTGACCTAAACATCACAGCTGAGCAAGGAGCACTCACAACCAATACTTACTACAAACCAACTGCCAGGAACTCATTACTACACTTTAACAGCTTCCACCCCAGAACCTTAAGGGAAAACCTCCCTTTCGGGCAATTCCTCCGCATACGTAGGAACTGCAGCCAACTCACAGATTACAAAAAACAATCAGCTGCCCTTGCTTCCAGATTACAGGAACGCGGCTACCCTAGCAATATCATTGAGAAAACTAAAAAGAGGGCACGTAACCAGAATAGAGAGGCCCTCCTGGAAACGGTGGTCAAAGAAACTGGCACACCTCTAATGACATGCGTTACCACGTACAACGTGGCATCTAACCAGGTCTCAAGCATCATCCGCAAACATTGGCGCATCATAAATTCAGGCCCCAGACAATGGGAAGAACCCCTCTTCGCCTACAAACGTGTGAGCAATCTCAAAGATCAACTAGTGTCTACACGTCCAAGGACATCGCCGAAACCAGCCACTAACACCATTCTGAACGCTTGGGGTCTCCCAAAAATCACAGGACACTACCCGTGCAATGACTGTAGTGTGTGCCACCTCACTCAACACTCTAAGACACTCGACTTAGAACCAGGCAAAATCTGGATACAGTCACATCACACAAATTGTAATTCAACCAACGTCGTTTACCTCATCACATGCCCATGTGGCCTCCGCTACTTGGGGATGACGACGCGGAAGGTGAAAACCAGAGTAGTTGAGCACCGTAGCACATTAAGATGCAAAAAGAACATTAGCAGGTTCACTGACCATTATTTACAACATGGCCACACCCCCAATGACATGACTTGGACAGTGCTCGAGCAATTTGATCACAACCGATGCAACAATGACAAAATCCTACGGACTAAAGAACAACGATGGATCTATCGTCTGTCCACGCAACATCAGGGATTGAATGACTCCATCCCGTGGTGCTCTTTGAGAAGCTAACACATCTCTCTGACCACACACTAAGGTGCGAGGCTTTCCCATGGCCCTCACACACATAATGATTCTCTCTAAATGCGCCTCTGTTAAACATCACCGATTGGGTACTCTGGCCCCCTTCGATAGGATCCCATTAGCAATGAGTCCCTTAGCGCTCTCAGAACGTCGCGCTGTGGACCCCACTTTTACTATACTATTTTATTTATTTTTTTGTCTTATTTCCATTGGTCCATTCACCCGTGCCTCTTAGAGCACTAACAGCGCCCTGTATCCATGACAACGCCCACCGCGCGCGCGTAGTCTCTCTTCCATGTCCTTTTTCCAGGGACGCTACTCGCAGTGCGGGAGAAACGAGCTACACCTGAGCACGCCGAAAAGGATTCTTATACTCCGGCGCCACCGGGACTTTTTCCTTCGGAGATCCGCGACAGCGCAACAGGTTTCTAAAGGGTCCTGATCCACAAAGTCGTGAGTAGAGCGCTTAACTCAACTTTGACCGGGTAAGCTTTTCTTTTACAGGTTCCTAACGGCCCTCGGGCCACCCCCCTTCTCATTACAGGGTCAGAACCTCTGCCGGATATCTCTACAGGGGCATATGCTGCAAAACGCTAGCGTAAGGATACCATTTGAGCGTGTCCACTTCTCACACGTGTGTGTGCGTACGCTACCTAGCCCACCACACGTATCAGCGCATAATTCGATAATTCACCTAAACCGCACCACCAGTTTGGTTCCACTTTTTCCGCTTTTTTCCGCTAGTTATGCACTTCACTAACGGCAAATATGTACTTATGTGACTCATGCAACTATGCTAAGACTCTCCTTTGTATGTTTGTTTGTCATACATGTTGTACGTCTAGTAATGCCTGGAGAGGGAATCCCCCTCCCACACATAGGGCACCTTAGCGCGTGCAACACATTTTAGACCACACACTCACTATAAGTGTAGAACGCACCCACACATACCTTTCGGTCCTGAGGAAAGCCAGTTTTAAAGAAAGGCCTGGCTGAAACATGTAGACCACACACCGGATGTAGGAGTTCTTAATATTCACTCCACCAACATCCATTGCCTTGTTTTTAACGTTAACAGAGGCCCAGATATTAAAAGTTAACCCCCTCGGGTACTGGGACCACTGTATAGCTTTTAAATTTTCACCTTCACGTCACCAACACTGCACACTCAGCAAAATACCAGCTCCGCTGTAAGGACAGGCGTTGAAGCACACCCGGGACACATTTGGTGTCACTGGGTGGGCCCGATGATGAAGCATGCCACCAACTAGGTTGGTGGGTGAGGGCTTCACAAAGAAACTAAACAGTTTCCCCCTTCCCCATACAGTCCTGAGTCCTGTATCAGTCACAAATAGGCTAGTCCTTTTTGATTACATATAATAAACCCGGGGATACGGACTAGCTACCTAGTCCTCTCTCTCTCTCCTTGATAATTGAACAAGAAAATAGCCACTTTCTAAAAGTGCTATTTTCAAACACAGAATTTAAAAACCATCTTTACTAAAAGATGTGTTATTAAATTCTGAGTTCAGGGATACCAGACTCCAATTTTCCATCTCACTCCTATGGGAAGATATGTAGGTAAACATGTTACACAGCATTCCCCATTCTGTCCTATGGGCAAGATAGCCTTTCAATAGTGAAAAACGAAATTGGCAGTATTTCACTATCAGGACATGGTACACACATCAGTACATGTCCTACCTTTCACATACACTGTACCCTGCCCAGGGGGTACCTTGGGCCTGCTATAGGGGTGTCCTATGTGTAAGAAAAGGGAAGGGTAAGGCCTGGCAAGTGGGTACACCGGCCAGGTCAAAATGGCAGTTAACAAACTGCGCGCAGGCACTGCGGTGGCAGGCCTGAGACAACTTTTCAGGGCTACTCATGTGGGTGGCACAATCAGTGCTGCAAGCCCACTAGTAGCATTTGAGTTACCAGCCCTGGCACACTCAGTGCACTTTACTAGGGACCTACTGGCAAAACAAATATACCAATCATGGATAACCAATCACCATAACAATTTAGACAGAGAGCATATGCACTTTAGCACTGATCAGCAGTGGCAAAGTGCCCAGAGTCCTATAGCCAACAACCACAGGTCAGGAAAAACAAAGGAGGAAGAAGCAAAAAGTTTAGGGATAACCCTGCAAAAAGGGCCATTTCCAACACAGCACAAATTAAATGCATTTTTTTTTAGGAATGAACAACCTTCCCCTTCCTTATGCATGCTTCCAATAGATGTTCGTTTTTCCACAATGGCAGGGTCAGGCTGTGAACTGGCAATGTGGATGCGGGGGCAGGATATTGTCCTATTTGGGCAACCTAACTGAATGTCAGATTGTTACATAAAAAGGTGCTAAATATCTTTGAACTATTGAGTGAGGATCTGACTGATCTATCATTTTTAATGGAGACCTGGATAAATGATACTTCAGCTCATGATCTTGCTTTAGCTCTGCCGGACAATTATTCTATTGTCTATGTGGGCAGAGTGGGCGGTAGAGGTGGCAGTTTAGCCATTTTATTTAAGAATTTTTTTCAAAGTACTACTTTTTCACTTCCCAACCACAAAGAAGTGTTCTGTATTTCTGCCTCGGCGCAATCTTCAGTGACTGGAGTTCTGGCATACGGGTCCCCGGGCTACCCAGGAGATTTTCCAACACTTTGTATAATGCAATTAGCAACTACTTAGTTCAGTATTCAAATTTTACTCTCCTGGGTGACTTCCAACTACATATTGATAATACCACAGATGCTCAAGTGACCACCTTACTTGATAAACTTGTGTTTTGGCCTAAATCAATTTGAAAGCTCTCCCACCCATCAGTTAGGCCACATTTTGGACCTAATTTTCTCGAATGGAGACGTGGAAGTCGAAAATGTTCTGGCCAGTTCCTAGTCTGACCACTCCCTTGTCTATTTCACCTGGAGGAATGTTCTCAAGGAGAGACAGGCTCACACTAGTCTCAGTTATTATAGAAAATGGTGTAAAAACTAAGAAAGCACCTGGAGGAACAATTAAGCTTTGGAGATCAGGAGAACTATAGGAAGAAAATGAAGCAGTCCCATAGATTAATAAAACAGGCCTCCTATTGTTCTTAATGTATTCTCTCAGCTGGAAAGAATTCGCATTAAATTGTTAACACAGTCAGACATTTCCTTCAACCACTGTTTCTTGCTCAGCTATTAATGCATCGGCTGCACTATGCCAAGATTTGTTTAATTTTTTAGAGGATAGGATTACTAGGATTGTGGTTAACTTGGACCTAATTCCTCCTCCTAGCAACATAGAGATCACAACAAAGAGTTTTAGAAAGTCAGAGGAGGATAATATCAGGGAATTTTCACAGATCTCTATGGCGGTTTTGGAACAGGGTATTTTGACCTGTAAGTCAGGCAACCGGGTGAGCCCTTTCCCCCACGGATCTTAATGGCTCTTGTTAAGTCAATTAACCCCATTTTTAACCGCTGGTTCAATCTATCGATCCAATCGGCCAAGTTTCCGCTTTGTTTGAAGGAGGCTAGGCAGACTTCTCTGCTGAAAAAAATAACTGGTCCCGAACACACCTAGACAATTTTACGTCTATCTCTGTGCTTCCTGCCACAGTGAAGATGTTTGAAAAACGAATCAATTCTCAGCTTTCTAGCTACCTGGACCAGCACTCTCTACTGCATACATCAAAATCCGGTTTTAGGCCTCATCACAGTATGGAGACAGCATTGGTGGAAGTAGTTTAATCAATTAAATTGGGGCTAGATCAAGGTAAACAGGCAGCTTAGTCCTGTTGGACTTGTCAGCAGCCTTCAACACAGTATCTCACACTATTCTGCTACAGCTCCTAGTGTACATTGGTGTTGTCTGCCCGGCCTTGGTGTGGCTGCGCTCTTTTTTTGCAGAACCGCAGTCAAGCGGTTTGGATGGCACCCTACTTGTTGAATTCAAAAACATTGAAATTGGGTGTGCCCCAAGTTTAGGCCTTGAGCCCTACACTCTTCAATGTGTACTTGGCTCCCCTAGCCCCTTTGGTTGAATCTTTTCGGGTTAAGATTGTATCATATGCTGACGACACAAACCTTTCTCTCAATGGACAAGAATTCCCCAGTGGGCCTGGTAGCCCTTAAGGACTGTCTGTTAGTTTTCTTTAAATGGATGTGGGCTAGCAACCTTCAATGTGGCACAGGAAAAACAGAAATCCTGTTGTTCGGGTCCCCTCATCCGAGGTGGGGCCCGTATTGCTGCCCAGAGTGGGCTGATAACCCCCCTCCTTCCACTTTAGCCAGTAATCTAGGGGTCAAGATCGACTCCGATTTATCTATATGTGCTCAGATCTCAGCAGTTGTCAGTTCAAGTTTTGTATTACTTTGCACACTGAAAAAAATCTTGCAACTGCTCCCTATGCAGAGCCAAAAAATGGTGATCCATGTGGTCATGCATTGACTATGCGACATTTTGTACCTAGGTCTGCCAGACCACCTGATTCAACTGCTACAAGTGGTGCATACAGCAGCGAGGCTTCTCTGACAGCTTCCTCGACAGGAGTCTACATCCCATCATCTGAGGATACTCCATTGGCTGCCTGTTAAGGAGAGAATTCAATTCAAGGCACTGATTAACGCTCAGAGAGCATATAATGACTCCGGCCCTCACTATCTCTCTGCAAGATTACAAGATTATTAACCGACTAGACCACAGCACTCATCTGAGGCAGGTCTTTTAAAAGTTTCAAGGATTAGACGCAGAAAGGTGGGTGGGAGCATCACTTAATTATCTTGCTTCTCACGCCTGGAACCATCTTCCAACTCATTTGCATGGGATTAGATCTGAAATTCTTTTTAGAAAAGGGGTGAAGACTTGGCTCTTTGATCTAGCTTTTGAGGGAAGCTCCCTGTGGTGCGAGTTAGTGAGGCAGTTTTACTACCGCCGGGCCACTCTTTTTGAGCAGGTGTTGCACTCTATAAATCATTTGATTGATTGCTTGCAAAGCCTGGTCTAGCTATTTTAATAGATTGGGCTTTGCATAACCGCTTGTTCAATCTTTCGATCCAATCGGCCAAGTTTCCGCTTTGTTTGAAGGAGGCTAGGCAGACTTCTCTGCTGAAAAAAATAACTGGGCCCGAACACAGCCAGACAATTTTACATCTATCTCTGTGCTTCCTGCCACAGGGAAGAGGTGTGGCGCAGCGGCCAGGGTGCCTGACTCCGGATCACAGGGTTCACGGTTCGATCACTGGCGGCAGGTTAGCCCAGCACCTTGTGACTCGCTTAATCTTCCCGATGGCCCCCAGCGCTGGGACACCTCTCCGGAGGTAACAAATGCTGGTATTTCATTATTTATTTCATTTCATTAAAACGTCTGGTTCATTGTGTTGTTCTGCCCCAGTAACGTCCCCTTGACACAAACTATTTTTTGCTCTAAGAACAGGGCACCTTTCCAGCACAAAACACATTTTCACTGTTAGTAAATGCTATGCAGGACTTGCTGCCATTTTGCCTTACTTTGCTTCACTTTGCCATTGCCAAGTCTAGTAACTCTAAGCCTATGCGTGTTAAATGCAACAACGTGCACAACGGCATTATACTAAACCTCACAAGTCTGCAATTTGACAGTTCAAATAAATGTCAATTTTCGTTTGCACAGTGCAATTCCTGCATAAACAAATCTCTCTAATCGTGTGTTAGTTTTTTTGTGCAGGGGCCAGTCTAATCTTACAAAAATGCATCTGGATCATTATAAAAAGCCTTTAAGTGGTCCGCGAATTTTTACTTCATCTGAAGAATCAAAGTAGCCATATGCATGATAGATTGATAACTGAATTGCCTAACTATATTTGCATTGTTTCTGTAATAAATCATTTGGAAAATATGTTCAGAAAGGAGGACTGTTGTGAAGGAATGAGTGACAGTGACACGATTCTCGACAACACTGACAGCGTTAAAGGTAAGATTTAAGACAAACATGGCAGTGGCAGGCAGGTTTTTAGCCCCACGTGCTTTAATAAGGAATGTGCCATGGCACTTTTTTTAATGGCATCTGCTATCTCTGAGCTGAGGTATTGTATAGGAACAAGAAAGAAGGCCTGCACGTATCTGATAAGAGCACTTGATTGATTGGGGTGTAATGGTATTCTGAAGAGCTTCACTTAGAATCTTGAGATCATCTGCCAGTGATAAGCAAGTCATGGCCGATAGTTTGGAGAATCCCGAGACACATAATGAAACGAGCTGCAACTAAGTGGCCCGCCTCTCCTCTGTAAACGATAACAAAGATTGTGTCAGAACAGGTTAAATAGATTTCTTGTTTTTGAACCGTTGGGCCACGAGAAACCACCTGAGATCATCTGTGTGGGCTCATCTGCGCCATGATATTTTTCAAGGTGTGAATCGTTTCTTCCACTATGTCTGAAACTTTCCAGAATAATTTAAAAGGTTTTCGCACAGTCACACCAACTTTTAATTGGCTGAGCGTTATTAATTTTACAGCATGCCCTGAAACCTTTGCTTATAGTCTATCGGTAGCTACAAAAACTAATGGCGGTATTGACAAAGACATTGCTTTTATATTTTAATTAAAAATGTAATGTTGGTAACAACAGTCTAGAAAAAAGCAGCGAAGTGATTTAACATATAAGGTCGAGGGAGACACTGTTCTGATTTAGCCGTGGCAAGACTCGAGGCAGTGAAGGTTTGACTATGATATGCAGCTCAACTATCCAGGCAAAAAACAATTAACTCAAAGAAAATTACATTGTTCTGAAATTAAAAAAGCGCAAAGAGGGAAAAATCTAAATGAATCCTGTGATCAAAGCTAACAGTAAGACAGAAACAAGTCTGGTGGTCATAGAGGCAAAACTAAATGCTGCGTAGACTGCGTTCGCGATTCGATGTGGGGCATAACGTCCCACTACAAGAAAAGGAGTGTACACTGTGGGCCCGCCAGTAGTGAACACTATGGGCCCCAACAACAAAAGTACACACTTATGTCCAACAAAACTATGCAACAAAGGAGCGCAAATGAGAAGTGGGTAGAGGTGCATAGAAATAGGGCACTCCTGGGGCCAGACTACTTCAGGATTTTTTGGAGCCAGTCACCATGCCACACAGTCATGTGCACTCAGCGCATACCAGGGCAGGGTACTCAATTATGAAAAATGCACAGTCGCCAGCACAGGTATAAACTTGCCTGCGCTGGGGACAGTGCTGCAGTGACAGATTGACTACCCGTTTTGAACTGTTGATCCATCTGTCACTGCACGTATAACGGCTGAGTTGAGGAGGTAGCAGTGATCCCCTAAAGGTGGGTAAAGTGTGTGGCTGTGTCCACCTGTGCGGGAGATGAATGTATTGTTCCCTAGGGTAACGTAACACTTGCAATAAATCCCACTTCCTATGTGGCACACAGTCAGTGTGCCTCTACTGTGTCAGTTTGCGCCTACTCTTACTTAGGTAATGCTGCAAAAAGATTCCCTGATTATCATGGGGCACACTCCAATGCAAATGAGGGAATGCCCCATTGATATCAGAAAAGTGCAACATAAACACCCACACTATCTATATTACAGAAAGGGGAGCACATGTGATCTGATGCTCCTTCCTAAATTCAAATTTGCAATGCTTCACAAGACGTGGACCCCAACAAATTTTGTGAATCATGAGAATGGCCCTAATAGGGTCCCTGAAGTAAAAATAGGAGGCAACCCAGAAAACGGAGGAGCTGCAACACAAATAGGCCCTATCAATATCACAAAGAGCTCACAGGCCCAGGCCCACCTCAAAAGTTCAGGACAGAATCAATCTTAAAAACATTGCACTCTACTTTCGCGAAAGGGTTACAGCTTCAAAAATGAAAGTAAAGGAGATGCTCCTCTAGAGTAATCCAAACAAAAACAAAGAATATTAACATCTAAGGTCAGGAGCAATATCAAGAACAGATCCTCTAGCAGTTTGAAAAGGCAGTGCTCTTAATCAAGGTCCGTAAGATTCCAAATTACTGGTGTGAGTAGCTCATCCATTCCAGCTTTTTGCTTGCATTATCATGTTTGTTGCATATTTACTCCTGTTATAAAAGGGGTTTCTGGTTGTCAGAGTATGCACCCTGCACAAGCAGGAACCATCACTCTAGTCAGGACAAGCTAGATACACACTAAAAGATAACCTGCGCTCACCCTCTGGAAGGTTGGCACAGAGCAGTCAGGCTTCTCTAAAGAGGAAATGTTTAAAGTATTTGTGCAACACACACATACACACGTGCAGAGTAACACAATGAAAACACCACACAAATACTCCACACAGGATTAGACAAATAGGTTATAGTTTTATGAGTAAAACAAGACCAAAACGAAAAATTCCAATAAGGAGAACCTGAGTTACGAATATTTAAAGATTAAATCAAAAAATAGTTCTTAGAGTCATAAAGCTCCAACCGGGGACATCTGGTTGCGCTAGACGGGAGTAAATCCAAAGTTCAGGCCAACAACGATGGAGGGCAGGCTTGCTACAGGACTCACGCAGGTTTCCGCTGAAAAAGTAACTTGAATGGAGGAAGCGTCGATGTTGAATAATGGATGTGAGGAGCAGAGGAGGCGATGCGTCGTCGATCCCATGGATGCAGGCGATGCGTTGGTTTCGATCCGCGCAGTCGTTGAAGGCTTCATAGGCAAACCCCTTTATGATGCAGTTGATGCGTTGTCATCAATCCACGCAGTCCATTGTCATTGAGCCACGGAGTCTGTCGAAGCGATGTTGTCGAGTGGCAGCTGCGTCGGAGTCAAAGGGCGATGCTTCGGTTCCAATCAGTACAAGGACAGTGATGCATTGGTTCTGATGGATCAGCATAGCAGAAATCCCCTTTGAAGTGTCCAGGACTGGACTGGCACCATTTGGCAGGGCAGGACTCACAGATAGCAGAGTCCAGGTGCTGTTGAAGGACTGAAGGAAGTCTTTGGTTAGACTTCAGAACAAGAAGTGAGCCAGCAAGCCTTTGGAGTCACTCTGGGTTCAAGTGAGATGGGCCCAGTCCTTGTCTTCAGCAGGGCAGAGATCAGCAGGCAGCAGCAGCACAGCAAAGCAGAAAAGCAGTTCTTCCAGATTAGCAGTCAAGCAGAGTGACAATCCTTGTAGCACAGCAAGGTGTCCCTTCCTGCACAAAAATAATCTCCCCACGACGCAGACATCCTTGCACCATGGTGCAAGAGTGCATGCGCCAGAGCATGGCAGCCGATTGTGCACCAGCGAAGGGGAAAGCACAGGGATGCAACATATTGTTGTAAATATGTTGCATCCCTGTGCTTTGAAAGTGGCTCACTGCGGCGCAGCCAAATGGCTTGCGGCACGCACTGAGTCACTTTCATTGTAAATATGCCCCATGATGTTTTGGTGCAAACAGACATTCTAGAACCAGAATTAAATTAGGGAATTGGAGAAGCTGATATTAGTAGATGTATCTACATGGCAAGAGGACCATGAAGAAATGTCTGAACCACTGGAGCAGTGAACCAGGTTTCAAGTGGAGAAGCCTTTGAGAGTGTTCCATCATAGAGAACATGGATCTTCCCAAATCAACCACCTCATCCTAACATGGACAAAGTGAACTTTGTAGGGAGGTATGGGGCATAGGCTACTGATGCTTACCTATAAGAAAAGAAACATTCAGATGCCTGAAGAATCCTACTTTCTGTCATAGGCCATAGACACAAGGATTGGTAAAAAACACACATACACTTACATTTGGCAGAGGGTATGGTAGTCATAAACATTGATATGAATGCCAAGTGTCCATGATATTTTACCAAAATATTAATGGTCGAAAATATGTTACTCCTGGCTAGACAGATCAATGCTAAGCTCCAGCTAGGTGATAAAGATTTCAAACTTCAGAAGTGTTTTTCTTGTGGAAAATCTGCAATCAACCACATGCACCAAGCACAGAGGATACATTGCCTCTGAAGCTAAAATAGGACAGTAGGATCATTCAGAGCAAGTACAAAAAGGTGCCATGTTGAAGCTCCCAATAAGAACTCAAGCAACCCCAAACCAATTGTATCTATATTGTGTAATGCTATACTGCAGAAAAAGGAGCGCAAGCCACTTTAGGTTTAGTAGCTCTAATACCCATGAAATTCACCTAGAAATTTTCCCTATCATTGCCAAGCTGTGCATTCAAACGTTACAGTAGTTTTGAGATGAAAGAACTCATCATTCATAATAAAAGAATGAGAAGAAATTCTCTCATTTTTAAGAGTCTCTGTATAGGACTGAAACCTGCATGGAAGAGCAGTGGAGTCAACTTCCTTATAGAGCTAGTTGATTACCTACTGGACTGAGTGAGCAACACGGGTCAGAATACTTGAAGCGAAACAGTGATATCTCTTTCAAAGCTGGGCGGAGTGCTAAACACTTTAATCTAGTAGCCATGGGAGGAATAAGAGACATTGGCAGAAATGTGCTCCTAATGAACGAAGCATTGTGCTGAACACAGTGTGAAGTGTCAATAATCTGCTAAATTATTATCATATGTGGTTTTCTTGTCATGCTGAATGTTACTGAGGCAGCTCCTTTTAATAGTGTAATTAAATTAGTCTCTGATGGCACCCCCCTCAGATCTTTTCCAAGATTGAAAGACTTCTGATTAACTGCACTTTCTTACGAGTGTGACCGTAGCACACTACCGGAACTCACTGGAGAGGTGCAAGTTCTTTAAAACCTGCAACAGTAAACCCTACTGGAAAAATCCACACAGTGCTTCTGATTTCTTTGTATTCTGTGTTGGCCCCTAAAGGATGCTCTCTTCCACTCCAAGCATTTTCCTGTTCATCAATACACTACATTGCGACCTCAAACTCATCTTATTCGACGATGTCCATAAAGCAACACCTAGACATTTTCCATTGCTTCTTAAAGAAATGTGTTCCTTGTTGATTTTTGTGTGCATCACGCTTAAAATGCCAATACAGAATTGTTGCAAAAAAATGAAATTTGTTCCACTCCACTCATTTCTATTAGAGTTGGCCCAGTTGTTTCATCTTGAAATTGATTATACTTGTTTGTGTCCTTTATTTCTGTTTTAACACTACTATGTTTGCAATAGTCTTAATTTAGAATCTGTACAATATTCATGTTTCTTTTAAACTTTATTTATTTTTGCTGTTTGCGTTTCTAAATATCGATCTTTACAATCACATCACAGTCGTAAACTAAACATTGAGGTTAACCCACTCTACTAAAGGCTGAGACATGGACATTTTTAGGAGATGGCTATTTGTCTCTGTGAAGCCTTCCTGTTGTGTGTGTTTTGTCAGGGCTGGTGAATCACATATTAAAGTATTTAGCCACTTTCCATACCATACCCTGGCAGGAGCATTTCATACAAAGACAACACCACTGCATTAACACAATCACAAGTAGGAACTGACCATTTGCAATCTGTAAATAATAAATGAAATGGACGTAGATGAAATGAGTATCTTCTCATGGTTCTAGCAATGTATATTTAGTAACCTACATTGTCTGAAGAATGCAGTGCAATGCGCTGATAGGAGATACCCTGGATCAATCAATCAATCAATCAATCAATCAATCAATCAAGATTTGTTGAGCGCGGCTGCATCATTACTGAGGGTCTAGAGGCGCTGTCTGATAAACTGCCTGTTCTCCTATCGGTGGAACATTCATCTTTTCAGGTCCTTCCTGAATTGCTGGAGCAATGGTGAGGTTCTGAGATGCAGGGGGAGGTCGTTCCAGGAGTGGGCCGCCAGATGGGAGAAGGAGCGGCCTCTGCTGTTTGTCCAGCAGATGCGACAGGTGCCAGCTAGGGATTCAGATTTGAGTTTCCTGGTGGGTTGGTGAAAGGTCACGCGTTGGTTGAAGTATGCAGGTCCTTCGTTGTGTAATGCCTTGTATGCATGGGTGAGTAGCTTGTGCTCACATCTCTTTATGACTGGTAGCCAGTGGAGCTTCCTGAGGTGAGGGATTATGTGCGTCCATCTGGGGAGGTCGAGGATGAGCCTGGCCGCTGTGTTCTCGATTGTCTGAAGCTTCTTCATTAGTTGGGCTGTTATTCCTACGTAGAGGGAGTTGCCAACGTCTAGTGTGCTGGTGACGAGCGACTACATGACCATTCGCCTGGTGTTGAGAGTCATCTAAACACCTTCCTGAGCAAATGGAGCATGAGGAAGCAGGCGGAGGAGACGGCGCTGACTTGCTTCTTCATTGATAGCTGGCTGTCGAGGATGATGCTGAGGTTGCAGGCATGTTCGGTGGGTATCGGGGTTGGGCTTAGCTCCGGATACCACCATTCATTGTTCCTGTGTATGTCCTTGCCTTTCCCGAATATAAGTACTTCTGTCTTGTCAGTGTTGAGTTTGAGACAGTTGATGTTCATCCAGTCAGCAGCATCTTTCATACATCTTTCGAACTTGTCTTTGTTGGTTCTTGGATTATTACATCTAGTATAATGGGGTGACCCAGTGCCCCTCAGAACCTGGGTGTACAAGAATGTGGAGAATGTGGTTCTGTCGGGTACAGAGTTGATTCCTGGTATACTGAATAATAACCAATATAACAACAGTGCTCAAAACTTTTCAGCAATAATCAATAAAACTAAAAGAGAAGAGAAAGGCCAAATGAGTCACAAAACGAAAAACACACCAAAAACAAATCAAACAAAGTTTGTATTTAAGGATAAAGCCATATATGTTTTGCATTTTATGGTGTTGAGCTGACATTAGAAGGCTGTCAAAGTTCACGGCGCAAGTGATATGGTGCAAAAAAGGCGAAAAAAGTGCTAAATGTGAATAAGATATATACAGTGCTTCACGCATTGTTGAAATTAGTCATTCAAAGGACATCCATCCCTAGGTACATGAAGCTCCACGCCACTTGGGATTTTAAACTTCCATTTCGCATGGGGTGGAGAGAGTAGGGTCAGGAATATCACAAGTACGTCGACGTTTCGACCCAGAAAACGTGCGTGATTGACTAGTAGGCACAGCGGGTCTTCCTCAGGACTAGACGAACCAAGGGACAGCCTGTAAAATTAGAAATGGTTGGATTTAGAATGGTGTGTTGGATGTGGGGAAAGGAACAACATGGTGAGGTACCTGGGGACCTACCCGAATCAAGGGAGATTTGCAGGGTATGGTCCATCGTTCGGTTGGATTCAAAAGTGAGGTACTTGATGATTGTGAATCACATCAATGGCACGGCACAGTACTGTAGCTGAAGGGAAAGGGTGACTGGATGTCAGTTAATGTATGCATGTTGCCCCCATATTAGGCTAAATAAATTCAATGTCACCTTAACGCAAGAAGTGATGAGATACTAGTGAGCTAGGTGACCATATTGATGCCCTTGTGGTGGCTGTCATAGATTCCAGGCGTTGACAACTGTGGCTGCTCACACAGAGGGTTACAAACTGGCGTGAGCAGGATGAGAGACAGATCAGTCAGGTAAAAAGTGTCTAAGACGCAAGGGTGTTGTGAATAATAGGTGAAGAGGCAGGCGCTAGTAAGAGAGCTCGAGGTGCCTAAATTAGTACACTGTCTGATATAGCATAGTACATATGTGTGCCCGATATGGCACATTACCTCTCCTTTTCTCTCAACCTTCACCAACGCACCTTTACCCTGAGCACTTTACTTCTTTTTTTTCACCCTGAGCACCATTCTCATAAGTGGTTAGACAATTGTGATGTCTTCAATAATTGATTT
The DNA here is from genome assembly GCA_963921515.1 of Calotriton arnoldi. Classification (NCBI taxonomy): domain Eukaryota; kingdom Metazoa; phylum Chordata; class Amphibia; order Caudata; family Salamandridae; genus Calotriton; species Calotriton arnoldi. The sequence continues at coordinate 1,731,294 of CAWUFW010003015.1, forward strand.
TGACGGTTTTGAGAATAAAAAGGCATTGACTACATACCTATGACTAGGTCTTTGTGAATGCTTTCTCCTTTTTTATGTGTACTTTTAAGTTTTGATTGCTAATGTGACCATTTCTCTATTGTACCGTTGTAACTACCCGGGTCCAGTTAGCATTACGGGTTACCCCATTGATACTTAACTGATCTTCCAATCAGCATTGAATCAATGTGAATTGTGCGCCGTAAGCTGATCACGGTGCGTGTAGAACGATTTAATATTCAAAATGAGATTAATCACGGTGCTTATAATAGAGCGCGAAATACCTAAGAGAATAGACCTGTGCGTGCCGATTCTTCTAATGTAAATGTGCACCGGACAAAAACTGGCTATGAGGTGAAAGTGATCATAGTGGTTAAAAATGACATTGTATAAAAACGGCATGGCTAAGACACAGAAAAGAATGAATCATCGCGTTTTAGAGGAAGAGCGGCGTGGTTATAAAACGCAATTAATCCCTGAGCTTGACAACAAATGTCATATGACGCTATGATTCATTCCTAGGTATTTCACGCTCTATTATAAGCGCCATGATTAATCTCATTTTGAATGTTAAATCGTTCTACACGCACCGGGATCAGCTTACGGCGCACAATTCACATTGATTCAATGCTGATTAGATCAGGCACGCATATGTACTATGCTATATCAGACAGTGTACTAATTTAGGCACCTCGAGCTCTCTTACTAGCGCCTGCCTCTTCACCTATTATTCACAACACCCTTGCGTCTTAGACACTTTTTATCTGACTGATCTGTCTCTTGTCCTGCTCACGCCAGTTTGTAACCCTCTGTGTGAGCAGCCACAGTTGTCAACGCATGGAATCTATGACAGCCACCACAAGGGCATCAATATGGTCACCTAGCTCACTAGTAACTCATCACTTCTTGCGTTAAGGTGACATTGAATTTATTTAGCCTAATATGGGGGCAACATGCATACATTAACTGACATCCAGTCGCTCTTTCCCTTCAGCTACAGTACTGTGCCGTGCCATTGATGTGATTCACAACCATCAAGGACCTCACTTTTGAATCCAACCGAACGGTGGACCATACCCTGCAATTCTCCCTTGATTCGGGTAGGTCCCCAGGTACCTCACCATGTTGTTCCTTTCCCCACATCCAACACACCATTCTAAATCTAACCATTTCTAATTGTACAGGCTGTCCCTTGGTTCGTCTAGTCCTGAGGAAGATCCGCTGTGCCTACTAGTCAATCACGCACGTTTCTGGGTCGAAACATCGATGTACTTGTGATAATCCTGACCCTACTCTCTCCACCCCATGCAAAATGGAAGTTTAAAATCCCAAGTGGCGTGGAGCTTCATGTACCTAGGGATGGATGTCCTTTGAATGACTAATTTCAACAATTTGTGAAGCACTGTATATATCCTGTTCAGATTTATCACTTTTTTCGCACTTTTTGCACCATAGCACTTGCGCCGTTGGAACAAATTGTATGTTCATGAACTTTGACAGCCTTCTAATGTCAGCTCGACACCATAAAATGTAAAAAGATATGGATTTATCCTTAAATACAAACTTTGTTTGATTTGTTTTTGGTGTGTTTTTAGTTTTGTGACTCATTTGGCCTTTCTCGTCTCTTTCCGTTTTATTGATTATTGCTGAAAAGTTTTGAGCACTGTTGTTATATTGGTTATTATTCAGTATACCAGGAATCAACTCTGTACCCGACAGAACCACATTCTCCTCATGCTTGGATTGTTAGAGAGACCTATGAATTGGGTGTCGTCAGCGTAGGAGATGATGTTGAATCCGTGGCTTTTGACAATGTTGGCCAGGGGCCTTTTGAGTATTTCATTACACACCAAGTAGAGTAGATAAAAGTGATGACATTCATAAAAACAGTGCTAATGTAAACATGGATGTAAACCATTATAACAATAGCTGTTTTTAAAAAAGGACAGACAAAGAACGCTCAACAGCAGTTTGGTGAAAGGTCATAGTTCAGAAGAATATATTGTCTTTGGGAAAGGTTGGTAAAATCTACCTTGACTCTACAGACTCTAAAAAAGATTGCAAGAAATACGCAAGACATATTCCGGCAGAGTGAATTGATATGACTCACAACATCTGTATTTTACTTTTCATCTTTCAGGTGAAACATTTATGGGGAATTGTCTTCGTGAGAAAAAGACCTTCCAATGTTAGAAACATATTCTGTTCATTCAAACATGTATTCATATTTTGAATTAGTGAAAAATAACTTCATAAATGACAGATTAAATGTATATTTAGGCGCCTCAAGCCAGAACAGAGAGCATGAAGTCATTTCACAGGATTATGAGAGAGAGAGAAAGAAAAGGGACAAAGAGGAAGAGAAAAAACAGAGTGAGTGGGACAAATAGTCAAGGCTCTTATATTTCAATAGTTGTTGAAATGTGAATTATTAATTAGATGATTAGCTGCCCCTGGCTGTTTTATCCATAGGTTCCTCTAATGTAATGCACTTCGCAAACAATGAGTCATAAAACAAGAGTAACCTAAAACATCCACAAGAGATACTTTACCTAGAGGGATTTTGAAAAATAAATATGAAGACCGTGGCTATTACTATATCAATAAACTATAAGTAAGGTGCATTCTGCAATAAATACATTGATAATTCAAGTACTGCTAAGAAACATATACTTAAAATGCAGCATCCTACCTTCATAAACATAGCTGAGCAGGGAAAATGATACCTCATCTAATATCAAATTAATGTGATTAATTCTACAAAACTATCTGACCCAATTGACTTATAAACAGTGGGAAACAGGAAACAGTAATTACTGAAGAAACTTGTGGTTTAATTTCTTTGTACAGGAACGTTCTGAGATGAAAATGTGCGTGTAAATTTAGGAAAATAATTCACTATAAAGCTTGTAATCAATAATTAAAAGTGAATAGTGATGTATTTGTGCTGCTACTGGGTTTGAGGACTCACTTCCTTCCCCTCCAAAACCTCACCTGTGGGATTAGGGAGTCCTGTTGCATCTACCAGTGGTGGCACAAGAGCTGGCAGGGACACTGCAGCCCCCTTTGACTCATGTCCTTATCTTTCCTGCTACGATATCAGTGAACGCTGATAGTAAGGACAACATGGCCTCACATACCCACTCGTTCTGCCTGATCCCATGTTGGTGGGTGGTGCTGACAAAGACATTGTGGCCTTCACATACCTCCACCTGTTGCCTGATCCAGTGACAGCAAGTGGTGGCAGCAAAGATATTGACCTCACCAATGACTCATACTGCTGCTTGATATTAGGAACTCCCATAGTTGGTACGCCTGCCATTGTTGAAAGGGCGATTAGAGACGGGTTTGTTATCATAATAGCCTTTCTGTTTTTCCAAAGCACTTGTTTTGTGCATCTGTCCACCTGCACCTCAGAGTTCACCATCAGTTCTAAAGGTCACAGGAAGGCCTTCATGTGAAACGTAGGTAGTTATTTCAAAGCTTAACAATGTTTTTTTTTTTTAAATAATGGAGTACAAATCACAGAAATGTAAATTGATAGTTATGGGAGGTGGGTGATGTTATATTCCTGTCTTCTGTTTCTCGCGTTTCACAACAGAACGTGAAAAGGAGCAGCTAATATAATTTGGATGTGCTCAAAACACAAGGAAAGAATTTGAAATTTAAATACCTGAAACCCACACATAAACTTAGTGCCAGACATCCATTTGTAGAAATATCTGTAGGGGGAATTCCGCCCAAACTGAACAATATCCAGTACACCAAGCCACAAACATGCATATGTATCAATGCTCACCTAAACATATACATAGCAGATTTGCCCAAACCATTGGCTTCTTCCTACTAGGCAACATTCTCACCAATATTGTGGAGGGCGGACACTGAAAAGGAAGAGGACTTCTGCAGAGGAGGAGTTGTAGTATTCTATTTAGTTTAGTTATTCATCCTGGTGAGCACTGCCATCTGCCTTTTCAAAGCCTTTTTGCTGTTGATAAGCCGGGCATGTAGTGAAATCTACTGGATACACTGACCATATAAACTTCTACTTCCTTCATTGCAGATGGGACAAATGGTATGCGTCCTCTACCGCCCCAAAGGGAAAGGTTGGACGTGTGGGTTGAACCGGGTCTTGGATAATGGACAGGTTGATTTTGCTTATCTACGGTGGACATGTGGAGAGATGTTGGTGGGTGACTGCTGCATTCAAGGAGGAAATTGAGCAGCTGCCCTTGCTGTGCTGTAAGCAAGTGCAAGCAGTGATCTCAGCTTAAGTATTTGGATATCTTACTGCCTAAACCAGAAATAGGTTCCTCGAGATCCAAAATGTCCCCAATAATAGGTTACAGACCAGCAATGCAAGTACAGTACTTCCTGCACATCTTCTGAGGTACCAAGAGAGTGGTAGGGAGGAAATGGTGTGGAGACGGATTGATGGAGCAAATGGCATCTTCCATAGGGGCATGAGAAGAGTGGTATTGAGTTTTGAGGCAGGAGTTAAAATGTCCCGAAGGCAGTAGCCAATGTATTGACCTCCTCAGGTGGCAGCTTGATTATTCTATATTTTCATCTTATGATAAATGCTCCAGAGTCTTACTTGTGACCATTTCATTGATCTCTTCATCCACAGCACATAACCTCTGTTCCTGGGGAGGAATAGGGCATCTATCACCTTGCCGGTGCGGTTAAATCATCTTGCTTCACATACTTGTATGTTATCGCCTACTCCAACTTCTCCCACTGGCTTTTTCCTGCTGGAGTAACTTGAATATTGAGTAATTCCAGCATTTAGTCTAAGCCCTCATGCAGATAAACCACCCAGGTAGCATCAGAGACAATAAGCCGCAAATGTAAGATTGATGTTGCGTTATTGGGCCAATGTGTCCTGTATGCACATTTGTCACTCTGACTGGCGTTTTTGACTCTGTGGTGCCCTTCACTACAGCAGTCAATCTAAGAGTAACAAGTACACAGTCAACAAAATATTATCCCTTCTCACCTTCTGTACTACCTCACAGTGCCTTCATTCTTTTGAGCATATGATTTTCTATAAATGCATGAAATCATTTCCACATATATACTAGTAGTGAAATGTGACACAGGCTTAAAACGAAGGATTCCAAAGCTTTCACCATAAGGTGCTGCTCAGCTTGTTACTGCTGAGCAAGGAGGCTCGTATTCAAGGATAAATTGCAGATGCTGTTCCCTTTTACGATGAAAAGTATGGTTTTCAGTTGGTGCATGCATATAATTATATGCGTGGTCACCAATGTTATGGCCTAAAGGACGCATCCGAATTGACATAGTGTTAACATTGTATACTACTGTACACGAGTGGATCATGCACTCTATCTTTGTACATTATGTGACTTTTGTTATTGTTTCTTTAATTATAAATGCAGGTCTCACATTGTATATTACTGTACACGAGTGAATCATGCACTCTGTCTTTGTACATTATGTGACTTTTCTTATTGTTTCTTTAATTATAAAGGCAGCTCTCACATTGTATATTACTGTACACGAGTGGATCATGCACTCTGTCTTTGTACATTATGTGACTTTTGTTATTGTTTCTATAATTATAAATGCAGGTCTCACATTGTATATTACTGTACACGAGTGGATCATGCACTCTGTCTTTGTACTTTATGTGACTTTTCTTATTGTTTCTTTAATTATAAACGCAGGTCTCCATGTACCACTATAGCCTAATTCTGATGATGATTTTCCGTGGGAGGAATATTGTTTTGAAAAGGGAAATGCAATTAGTCTGAGAAGTAAACCAAATTGCCAAAATTACACAATGTGTGTATATTTCCCTGTTTCCAGTATTTGCAAAGTGCCCACCCTTACTGCTCGAAGATCTCTAGTTTACAGCAATATTGTGGATTGCACTTTTGTCAGCTCCTTCTCTTACCTCTGTGGAGTTTAAGGAACTCTGTAAGGAATATCTGCAAATATTATCATTTCTTCAGCCATTTCCTCAGCCAGAACTAGGACAAACTTGCAATATTAAGGATGAATACTATTCTGTAGTAGGATTTCAATTCTGTTCATTTTGCAGATTGGCTGGAGTGTTTATGGTTGTGTTGGGACCCTGTGCCTCTCCCTATGCATTGCCGCTTTCCGGCTCCCATGTTGATTGTGATTTACTTGAAGGCTGGAATGGTGCAAATGTGCTCAAGGGTGGTATTTGAGGAGTGTTTGAGTATACTGTATCAGGCTTTGGGAATAAGCTCTCAGGCTGGCTAGCATTCATTTCTAGGTGTGGTGAGTGGTCCCAAGATGAGTAGGAAGGAACAATGGAGTCTGCATTGGTTGGAAAAAGTAGCAGGCTGAGTGAAGGCCAGTTAGACTTTCAGCAACACTTTATTAAAAATACTCTCTGGAAAAACATAGAATATATTCTATTGTAATATGTAAAAACAGTGCGAGTATCTCAGCACAATATTCTATAATTTTGGAGATATGGTGTCACATATATATAGAAATACATTTTGCCATAGCGACAAGAGGACATACTTGTCATCCAAAGTCTAACTGTAACTATCTTAACATGCTGTTTTCTAAAGTTCCACTGAGTTTCGATTGAATTTCTGACTAGAAATACGCAAGAATGTGTGGTAAGTGTAAGTGGGCTACAAACGTAAGGTTGAGCACTGTGGAAGACTCACAGATGGCTACCCAGTTTCAAAGATATTTATCAATACAAGTCTCTAATGCAACTGATCATTGCTAGGATACACAAGTTGCTAATGATAGCTGGTCTCGCCTCATTAATTAACGGGTCCACAACCATGCATTTACTTTCTAAAAATATATTCTCTGATGCCTTTGACAATTTTCACTTGTATTCAATGCGAAAGTATTTCGTTTGATACAAGCATGGCCTGCAGTTAGCAAACTCTTGTTCATCGACGTTTTATTCAGTATTTTTAAGGGAAGATGGCATACTTAATTATTATACAATCAAACTATTAAAACAGAGGCAAATTTCAATACACAGAACGCCTGTAAATATTTAACGACCAAACATATTTTTAAAGCAAACGCTTAAAACAAGAGAGATATAAGAAACTATAAGCAAAAGAATCAAGGGCAGATGTATTCTGTGGCTGTAAATGCATTTCCTAAATTTGTTAGCAAACACTTGCGATTCATTCGAGAAGTGCAGGACTGCACCAGTTTACACTGACACATTCACCACCAATCTGTTTGGAATCATAATAACACTGACTAACCAGTTTCAGCCGTGGCCCATGCAGGTAAGAGCGATGAGGCGGTGGGGCCGGGTTGGGGGGAATTCAACAGACGACCACGAGGGAAAATCAAATAAATAATCAATTTTCCCTCATCGTCGTCTGTCGAAATTCCCCCCAACCCGGCCCCACCGATTCACCGCTCTTACCTGCACGGGCCGGCGCTGACCAGTTTACAAAGTAACTCTTTGTGTCTTATGTAGAGTTTGGTGGAGGGGATACTCAGACCTGCCAACTCATATGTTCATACCATGTGTCACACGATTTCGGCTCCCTTCACCCGGTCACCCAGTGGGGAGTCAAAATCACATAGTGGCAGGCAAGACAAACAGGAAATCACTGCAAAGAGTGATTTTAGACCTTGCCTTTGGAGGCTGTAAGCAGCCAATGTCCATTAAGGGGTGTGAAAACACCCTAGGACATCAGCGACAACCAGAATTACCTTTGGTTTTTTTCTTGTTTTTTAGGAGTGGGTGGGTGTTTTGGTAGAGGGCACAGTGACTCTCATGTAGCTCTCTGCACTAGGCTCCGCCCCTCCAAGGCCAGGCCTCCTCCATACACAGTGACCTTTGTTTATAGGTTGTCAACTATGGATACTCTATCACAAACATGACAGATTTCCTGTCCACTGTATTACAAGTGCATTATTGCCTATGGTACTTGCAGTACCGTGGACGGGATACCTGCAATGTTTGATGGAGTATCCTAATCACACAACTCTAAATAAGTCCCTTGGAGTTTTCATTCCAGAGCCAGTGATTTATTCAGCTTTGTTTGTAGAGGATAGATTGGTACTGGACTGACATATTACTACTGTAGACATAACCACAATCTACTTGATAATGTTAATGTTAAAGAGTTTTATAAAGCGCTCGTACACCGATTGGTTTCATGGCGCTATCTAGGGACTGAACTCGGAGGAGAAGTTAATAAGCCTGAGTGAACAGCCAAGTTTTAAGAGACTTTCTGAAACTCAATAAATTGGGACTAGACCTTATTTCCAAGGGGATGGAGTTCCACAGTTTAGGGGCTAGAATGGCGAACCTGCAACCCCCTTGGCACTTGAGTTTAAAAGAGGGGACAACCAGAAGTTGAAGATGAGCTGACCGCAGGTTGCGTGAAGGAGTATAGCGGGAGATGAGGCTGTCAATGAATTTAGGGGCCCGACCGTACAACAATTTGAACAGCAAGCAGCCGACTTTGAAGGCGCAACGTTGAGGGATGGGAAGCCAGTGCAGCTTCTCTTTAAAAGGGGGGAAGCACGTTGCCACCTGGGTTGTTCGCAGATCAGTCTGGCAGCCTGATTTTGTACCAATTGAAGTTTTTTAGAGAGGTAGAGTGGTATGCCGAGGTAAATAGCATTGGCGAAGTCGAGGCGAGATAGTACCAGGGATATCACCACCTGGGTCAGAGCTGCTTGGGTGAGTAGTCTTCTTATTTTCCTGTTCTTTCGCAGCTGATAGAAGCATGCGGAGATCACAGAATTTACATGAGTTTTTAAGGAAAGGTCGTTGTTGATGATAACACCCAGACTTTTAACTGATAGGGCAGGAGTCGGGGGGGGGGGACCTAGTTCGTTTGGCCAGTAGTGAGGGCCCCACTGGTTGAGACCACCGCCGGTCAGGACTAGTTCAGTTTTGCCAGGATTCAATTTCAGATGGTTGCAGTCCATCCAGTGGCTGATGAATTGCATGGTGGATTGGAAGTCAGAGATCGACTGCAGAGAGTTGTCTACAGTGAACATTAGTTGTAGGTCGTCTGCATAATTGAAGGCGACCACATTCCTTTCTTTCAGAGACTTTATTAGTGGGAGCAAATAGAGATTAAAAAGGAGCGAAGAAAGTGAGGATCCCTGAGGGACCCCGCAAGTGGTTTCTAATTTAGGGGCTGTAAAATGGCCGATGCAGACAGCCTGTGAGCAGTCTTTCAGGAAGGAGACTAGCCAGGAAATCGCTGTACCCCGAAGACCTGCCTCTCTGACACGGTCCACCAATATATTGTGGTCGACCGTGTCAAAAGCGGCCGAGAGGTCCAGCAGCACCAAGGCTTGGGGGACGGCTCTGTCAGCTTTTTCCCGTAGAGAATCAAGAACTGCTAGTATTACTGTTTCTGTAAAATGGGCTGGCCGAAAGCCAGCTTGATGGGAGTCAAGGAATCCAGATTCCTCCAGAAAGGTTGTGAGATTCCAATCACTTCTTGAATGTGTGCACACATACCTACAAATCACTATGTGAATAAAGCATAACAGAGTGCAGTTAACATCTTTTTCCAGAAATCAACAACTAATCTAACAAGGGCATAGCTGCACCGCTTTTGACATAATCCTCTGTAACAAAATATAACATCAGACCTACATTATTAGCCATAGTTGTAGAATATACTACTAAATACATACATCCCCAGGCACAACACTGGTGAAAAAACCCTTTTGAAAAGGTTTTCTCACAAATTTTCACTGAACATTTTACAAAGAATATTGTAAATACTGAGCTAATCGATTAAAAGAGCATATCCATGTGCCTAGAGCCCAACACGTTTATTAAATAGGTGTGAAACTTGTGTTCTGATTCATGACACTAGGTATTGTTTTATATTGTAGAACCTTATTTGTGAATTGAATGTAATTTAAGATGATTCAACTAGTCTGGAAACTTAAGTTGCAAGGTTGAGAAAGATTTGATGATTTGGGGAAAGTGTCAGTTATTTTGCATTTCAATTGCCTTCAGTAGTTAGTGATCAATTGGAATATATTTGCTGTGCTACAACATAGAATGTCCTTGTAGTGCCTTCTTGACAAATAGTTTCAGCCTAAAAGAAATGAGAAAAATGGTCTCCCTTACCCATAGGTAGGTTATACAGATAGCAATAGATTTGGTACAGGGAGACCTTCACAAGTCTGGGACTGTGGCACCACAGTACTAGCTACTGTAATGATATTGATGCCACTCTCCTCACCTCTGTCATTTGCCCCTGGAGTAAAAATCCCTCTCAAAATTGCTTCTGAAGATTTCCTACATATAATGCACATTAAGCTCACTATGACACCACAGAAGCTCTGCTCTGGCTCACAGACATATCACCTAACCATTTTCAAATTCGTCACACCAACTTCACATCCATTCGTGCTTGCACTTGATGTCTTCCAAGAGACTTTAAAGTGCATCAGATTCAGACTAGTGACCCCAGGGCATCATATAAAAGACTACGACTGTGCTAGCTTTGAAATTACTAGAAAATGCATAGGATGAGCATTTATTCAGTTTAAAAGCCAGAGCAGCTATAACTCGTGCCACCGCGATGCACAGTGTTGTCAAAAATGATGTCAGGTTATCAATGATGTCATTGAACCTTTCATGAGTGATGCAATATATGAAGTAATTAGCAATACTTAGCAAGGGTGTGAGTTACAGTAAGATTTGGGCATGAGTTAAAGTTACTTGAGATAACTATAACTGGGGAATTTTAGTGGTTTTGTCTGTTTAAAACAGTATGTTTTAACTGACATGTTCACCTAACTATAAGGTCCCTTTAAAATGTGTTTTCTCCAGTTAATTACCTAGTGTTTTAAAAAAAAAAACTAACTATAACTATCCCTTTAACCTTATAGTGACTTTCTATGTTTTATTCTAATGTAAAGTAAAGATGCCCATCACCATGCATGGTGTGAGGTTGAGTGCAGTGCCCATGTCTAACTATCCTACACCCGGCATGGCTGGCTATATCAAGTAACGATATAAAAGGTGTCATTCTAAGAAAAGGCAGATATGCTGACTTTGTCAAAGGCTCAAAAACAGTGAGAGGCCTATTGGTGTCATCAAGGGGTCAGCATTTTAACATGTATAAAGCAAACCTATTGCTTTTGTCAAAAAGTCACTAATGACCAAAATCAAATGTAAAATTCATTAATTTAGACATTACAATGCTTAATATTAGTGATTGTAACAAAATGTTTTCAATAAAGCTCTTTAAAAAAACATTAACATGTGTTTGAGGTTTAAAAAAATAAACAATATTTTAGGCCACAAAGTGCAAAAATAAAAACAACAACTAGAGTTCTCTACACTCCAGCTGAGGAGCATACTGCTGCAACTCGGAGTGCTTTAAAAAAATATGGTAAACTCTCCTTGGGTCATGGATTCAATGACCCAGGAAATGTACTGTGTTTTTTTAATGTTGGTTCTCTATGGGGCACTCCTTGCCGGAGTAGTGAATAATGAATAATAAATAGGTGGCTTCTGCCACTCATTTACTGTTCTTATATGTTTTTAATTAAATTTCCCAGCACAGCACCTTTAATTTTTTTTGGAGGGCCGCTGAGGGGGTGGGTGCCCATGGCCCTCGTGGCCCCTCCCAGCTCCCTTAACAGGATCTGGCCCCTTTCTAAACTTTTGGTGTGTGCCATGGTGTCCACCCAGGGCACCCACAAGCAATCTTTCATTGGGGGGTGTGGGGTCTCCTCGCCCAGCACCATACTGAGTGCTGGTGGGAACCGGCTCACTAACTTCACTCCCACCTGGGCAGGAGAAGCTGTTTTCACTGCTCCGGCGTGGTGAGAGCAAAGTTGTGTTTTATTCACAGGAGAGTGCGGGCAGGGTATGGCCACACTCTCCTGGGCAGAAAAAAGCAGTTCCCTAGGGGATGGGGTCTCCAGGACACTGCTGAAATCTGGGCCCGGGGATGGGGTCCCGAGGGTTCGATCATCGGCTGGAGGAGGGGTCACCCATGCTCACTCTTCTTAGTTTTTTGGCCCCGGGGGATCATGTCCCCAGGGCCTGTTCAAGACTCAGGGAGGGGGTCTGTGATCCCCCCTTCTCTTAAATATAATTTATCAGCCCTGGAGGATGGAGTACTAAAAGCCAGTGGAAGGCTTGATGAGGGGGCAGCAACCCCTCCCTTATTCAAAGTTTCTCGACCCCAGGGTTTGGGGACACGTGGACCTATAGGAGGCACGGGAAGTGGAAGGTGCGCGCACCCCTGCCCATTTTATTATTTGCAGACCCGGGAGATGGGGTCCCCAGGGCCTCACAATGGCTTGAGGAGGGGGGGCTGCATGCTTCGTCCCCTTAAAATGATAATGCACCATTCCCCCGGCCCTTGGCACTTCTTGGGGGGTATTTTAATAAATGATGGGAGACTGACATTACTTTTTTATCGGAGTCATGGATAAAAACAAAAAAATTCAATTTTTAGCCCCAGAGGGATGCCCACCAGGCCTAGGGGGGGAAGGGTATCACTCCCTGCCTCTATCACAGGAGGGTGCCCACAAAAATACTATATATAGTTTGGGAAAAAGGGGGAAACAAGACAGCAATCATTAATATCTATTGCAGCTTAATTTATTTTCATTCCTAAATGGAATTATTCTAATGTAGTCTGACTCAGAAATAATAATTCAAGTTTTTTTAATTTCTTATAATTTACTTATTTTCTCACAATCGTATGTATCATTTTTGGTCATTATCGTTTTTTGTATATATAATATTTAAACCAAACCCCAAAACTGTATATATTAAACCCACCAACAATACAGCAATTCAAAGTCAAAACAATACAATAAAAGTGATTAAACACCCGACTCACCAGTCACTACCTCTCATTCATTACCACACTCATAAACAATCCAAACACACATATTCCCTGTCCACCCAGAGCAATAGTGCTCGGCAAACAAACAAAGAGACTACTCATCAGTAGTCTTCCATTGTTGCATCTTGAACTGGGATTTTCAACCATTCTTGGTCAATGCACGTTTTGGTGGAATTCAAATTCTTTCAACCACCTTCTTACAGGACCTAATATCCATAATTTTTTCTTTTTTTGACATAAAGCAACAAATGGGGTAATTTCTAGTAAGATTAAAAAACAGACATAAATAAGGGTCAAGACATCCTATACAATGAAGCAATAGCTTTAAAAGACTTTAAAAAACAAAGACTAGCTGCTTAAAAAGGTCCACCATATCAACAGTCAAATCACTGTGTACATAGGAACGAATGTATGTAAAAACAACATCATAATAATTCTGTGGAAAAATAGAACTGCCACCACCATAGAAGTTCACCAGTGGCATTTTCTTAGAAACATATCATAGCTCCCAAAAAAATACAAGATACCCTCAAGACCTCTTGCCAAGTATTTGTAAACCACTCATTTTTCACTTGCACGTATAAAGATTTTATATCAATAAAATACAACAGCCTGTAAGTGGGATTTTTTCTTTGTCTCCAAATGGATAACGATAAAGGGAGTCAATTTATAAAGCATCCTGATAGAAACCAATGACACATAGATATTCCTTGACACTTCAGCTTCTGTCAAATTGAACATACCAACAAATGTTCATATATATATATATATATATATATATATATATATATATATATTCACTGAAAAAACCATAGGTTTCAGGCACGTTATAGTTAGAAATAAGCATTTAAAAACCTTAGAAATTCACTGAAAAAACCATAGGTTTCAGGGACGTTATAGTTAGTTGGACATTTCACTCGTACAAAACCAGAGAAATTCCGCTGTTATAGTTAGTTCAGCTAACTATAACTCGCGCCCCCGCAATGCACTGCTGATGACGTCACATATTACATCATTCATGACATGGTCAGTGACATCACTGATGATATCACTGATGACATCTCAAATGACATCACTGATGACCTCACTGATGACATCATCCAGTGACTGTGTGTTTCTTTAAAGTTTAAATATGTTTTATATATATGCCAAGGTGTATTGAAGAATGAGTGGGTGTATAAGTGTCTGGATGGAGGATTTAGTAGGTGCGTGACTGACTGTTTAAGTGAGTGATTAAATGTGTCTTACTGAATGCATGGGTTAGTGACTAAACTGTGTGAATGTCTGTATCAGTCTGTCTGTTGTTGTATAAGCTGCTGCATGGGTTGGTCAGTAGCTACATGAGTGTCTATATGGGTTATGGATTGGTTGCCTGAGTATTTATATGGGTGCCTGAGTGTGTGTGTGTGGGGGAGAGGTCTGTGACTCTGTGCATAGATGTTTGAGTGGTTGATTCACTGGGTGTATGGGTTCAAGAGTGCATGTGGAAACAGCTGTATGGGTGGGTGAGTGTGTGTATGGGTGTGTTGGTGAGTGAATGGATGTCTCAGTGGTACATGTCCATGTAACTACATATGTAAAAGGCAGTGTATGTGAGAGTTGGAGTATATAAATGACTATACGTGAGAGTCAGTGATTGTGAGAGTGGTTGTATGGATGAGTGTGTACTTGTATCAGTCATTGTATAAGAGAGTAAGTATGCGTTTGTTTCTGTATGAATAAGTGATGTGGTGTGTGTATAACTGTATAGGTGAGTACATGGAAGTGTGATTGATTCTTTGCATGACTGACTAGGTGTGTGAGTAACTCTGGATGAGTGGTGGTGTGTGAGTGTCTGTATAGGTGTATGAGTGCATATGATAGTGTTGTATTGATGAGTGACTGCATGTATGAGTGATTGTATGGGTGAATGAGTGGATGTGTGTGTAGACCTAGGAATCAGTGAGTGCGTATGTAGTAACTGGTATTGGTGTGTCGATGGTTTTGAAAATGGTAGTCTGTATTTTACAGTGGGTGTATCAAAGGTTATATTAGGGTGTGAGAAGATGCATCAGATTTTCACGTGGATGATGTCATCAGTGATGTCATCAGTGATGTCATTTGAGATGTCATCAGTGATGTCATCAGTGATGTCACTGACCATGTCATGAATGATGTAATATGTGACGTCTTCAGCAGTGCATTGCAGGGGCGTGAGTTATAGTTAGCTGAACTAACTAGAACGGCAGAATTTCTCTGGTTTTGTACGAGTGAAATGTCCAACTAACTATAACGTCCCTGAAACATATGGATTTCACAGTGAATTTCTAAGGTTTTTTAAATGCTAATTTATAACTATAACGTGCCTGAAACCTATGGTTTTTTCAGTGACTTTCTATGGTTTTTTAAATGCTAATTTCTAACTATAACATAGCAGTCTCGTTTTCAGAGTGGTGGAGAAAGGTGAGCGTGTCCTCCAAACACCTTTTAGCAATCCCACTGTGTGGGATTTACTGGAGGTAACAGGAGGGGTAGTTAGCCCCCAACGTCAACCTTGGGGGCCAACTACCCCTTTTATTACCTCCAGTAAGTCCCACACAGCAAGATTGCTAACTTGTTATATCAGGCCCGCCCCCTCCCTGCACCACAGTGCAAACGCGCCCCCTGGCATGTTGTAAATTGGGGGATTAATTCCCCTTCAGTCCTGAGGGTCCTTGGGGGCCAACTAGTCCACCAGGTACCTCCAGTAAGCGCCAGAGAGCTGCGTTGCAGAGAGGTGTAAAAAGGGGCATGTCCTCGGAACACCTCTCTGCAATGCGGGAGCCCGCGCTTCAGTTTAAAAAAAAATGTTGGCGGGATTCGCGACCCCAGCACAAATTCCGCCGAAATTATAAAAAAAATGCTTTTTTTGGCCCTGGGGGTCCTTGTGGGACCCCCTGAGCAGGCCTAGGGGGTCAGGGTGTTTCTACCCTGCCCCCTTTTCTTCTTTTTGACCCTCTTTTTCACTGTTTTCTTGTGACTCGGTTCTACCGAGTCACAAGATGGCTGCCAACACTTCCTGGTTTGGAGTGTTGGCGGCCAATCAGAGTGAAGCTCGTGCCCGGGAGGGTTCGCGAACCCTCCTCGGTGCTCAGATATATAAATTTGTTCTTTCTTTAATTTCTCAGAAACTACTGAACGGATTTACACCATTTAACAAAAAGGGCTCTTTCTGAACCAAGGGCTACCTTTTTGCCAAATTTGGTGTAATTCCGTTCAGCAGCAGGGCTGTAGCTTTGTCTAAATTTTCCTATTGAAATTAACATGGGGAAAACGCGTTTTGGGACCCCCTTTTCTTCTCGGCCCCCGCTTGACGAATCACCCCGAAACTTTCAAGACAGGAGCTGACCGGAGCGGGCCACTAGTTTAGAAAATTTCGCGAAGATTCATCAAACGACGCCAAAGTTATTGGGAAAACAAAAAACGCTTTTTGAATACAAACGAGGTTATAACTACCTACTGGCGACCACCAGTAGGTAATATATATATATATATATATATATATATATATGCAAGGCCTGCAAACATGGCATTAGCAAGACAACGTTCCAGACACCTTTTGGGGATAAACCTACTAAAATCAATAAATTGATAACTTGCAAAACGGAGTTTGCCATCTATGTGCTGGAGTGGTGCTGGAGTGCTCTTGTGGACTGCAGTATGTGGGAAGCACAAAACTGAAGGTCCACAAGAGAATTCTCCAGCACTTACGGGCCATCACCAACTCAGATACAACCTATCCGGTGGCCCGGCATTTTAGGGAGAAACATGGCAATAATATACAACAACTAAAATATTATGCCATACATACAATGCCCCCGCTAAGACGTGGCGGAGACAGAGAGGCACTCCTTAGAAAACTCGAAACCAAATATATCTTGGAGCTGGACAGCAAGAGCCCTCACGGGCTAAACACCACTGAGGATTTACACACGTGGCTGTAATAAGGTAGTCCCTCGGCAACCAGTATCCTCCATAATCAGCATTATGCTGTAATATGTTTTTAAGTGAACTACATGCACTTAAGCTGGAATAGAAGTAAAAACCACGCAGCTTCCATAATGCCTGCCTCATCACTTTCTCTTTCTTTTTTTAAAAAAAGTAGCTGTATCTTTAAATAAGAATTTTAGTATCAAGTATTTTAACAAAAGCACTGTCACTTTAAAGCATAACCAACCCTTATGAGTTTCAGGTATAGCTTATTTTGCACAGGGTGTACACTAGCGTTATATTGCACATATATTGTTTTGCACTTTAACTGTCATGTAGCAGTACAGTTCCAAACCCAGCAGGGCGGTAGGTTTTTACAACGTTGCTATAAAAACAAAGCTCATTATGTCTCACATCAGTAAGATAATATGCATTGAAGTAGCAAAGGAAAAGCGTGGGGACCTAACAAGGTATTGTGAATTAGAGCAAACCAGTGGTTCAACTATCTGTGTTGGGTATCTATTTTATTTATTGTACAAATACAATACAAATAAGTGTGATACGCAAATTTGCACATTGGATGTTTAAAATGGGCAATCAAAACAGGCATTCATTTATATTATCAAATAGATTAACTAAGGTTTTAACAATGTGTCATGTATATTTGTGTTATTTATTGTATTTATACAGTTACGCGCATTTGCACATTGGGGTTCAAACCCCATAATTGTAGCATTGAATATTACCCTGCTGCTAAATGACTCTGAGCAGTCTCGAAACATGACAGTCTGTTGTTGCTATCTATTGTATGCACTGGCACTTTAAAAATGGGGAAGTGTTGTCAGCGCGTCATGTGATCAAGGCCCGCATGGGCCGAAACGCGTCATGGCGGCACAGCGCAAAAGAAATTTAAAATAAAATATTGCACAAAAGAAGAGGAGTCCGTTCCGCTTTTCTGATTCTTGAAGCATTGAATCGCTAAGGAAAAAGGGTTACCTGCAATATATATATATATTTATATATTGATATTTACCAACAGTATGGTCCACCTTCCCCGTCAAACAATGTCAGGCTGCAGATATACAAAAATCCATAATTTAGCTAAATATCTGCCTTCAGTAATATAAATTTGCACAGGTCTTACAAATGCATTATGTGTCAACCTGTGACAAACTTCTCTGCCTCAATACAATACATGCATCCTACGGCCATCCTTCCAAGTTGATACTATCTTTCCTAGCCAAGTCAATCTCACAACATGGGCATCATCAACTCATGTTCCTTATAGTATCTCCAAATGATCCCGTTCCGGCTACAAAATTACAGACTACCGCAGCATAACTAGATATCTGCCTCCACCATTATTAGTCTTACTGAGTCCCAAAATTAAGCTCTATTTCACCTGATGAAAAATCTTTCTACATCAAATATGTATGTATAAATAGCGCTGTTCTGCCGATTTAATGTTGTCTACTTTTATGAACTACATGCTATACCATCCACATCAGTTTACCCTATTTTCACCGTGCTCACTCACTGACCGGTGTGCTCAAAGTTGGCAAATTTTCAGAGGTTAGCGATCCAGATTTTCCTGCTCTATTTTAAAGCAATTGATGGCCCCACACTCATTGGTTCAATGGAGCCGCACCAAATCTGGTCACATAACATGATGTTCCAACGCGGGCGCCATATTTGTGTGGTGTCATTCAATCGTACAAGGTGCCATTGTACTCTATTAACATATACCCATTATGCATAAATTGGAGTTACATCTTTCCTGTAGCCATTGATAAGACAATACTAACCTAAGATATAATGCCCACATCTAAGGTCACTCACTTTCGCATGAATCAATCAATTGCATTTTAAATCAGGAATCGAAACAGTTCAACCACCTTGGCAACTAGGATCTCAACCTTACATGCAAAAGGTCCATCAGAGATGAAGAAAAAATTGTACAGCACAGAACTCTTCCTATCAACTCATTATAACAGAAAAACCAACAGGACTCTACATAATCTCACCATTTCTGACCAATAATTTATATATCAAGTGCCATTAAAAGAGCAAGTTAAATAATTAGATAAAACTTGCTGCATGCACACTAGCCATCCAATATTAGGAAAAGACAAGGATAAAAAAAATTCACTTTCATTTAGATGTTTATATGTCACAGGACAGAATATTTCCTCATTCAATCCCACTTCGTTAGTTCTGAGAGAGAAAATCCAAACAGTTTCTCTCTCTCTCCTTACTTCAGTCTCAGATCATCCTTGGTGGACTTTCACCTTTTCTAATATTAGCCATCTCAAATCCAACTCCTTATGCTTTGCTTCCATACAGTGATATACTAATGGCGCCTGAGTCTTCTTCGTCCGTATCGCAGGTTTGGGTTCTCCAAAACAGGTTCTAAAAACTCTCTCTGTTTCTTCTACGCAGCCCTGACCAAATGGGCATAGGAATAAATACACAATGTTATGACTCCTACAATTTGTCATTATATATATATATATATATATATATATATATATATATATATATATATATATCGCAGCTCCTTCGTTTCACCTCCTTCGTGCGGGTGCTTTTTCGCGGGTGGTGTGCCCGCAATAATAACAGCTCCAGCTTCGTATTCTTCTTCAAACACAAAGAAAGCACTCAGGGGGGCGAGTCCAAAGTTTTATTTTACGGACTCACGGTAACCAGATGCGTTTCGGCAAACGCCTTTATCGATGGTAATATGGTGCGCCAGAAACGGCCCTCTTTTATGTCAATTACATGTTTACTAAACACTGAGAAAAGACAACTCCAGCCATAGATGGCAGACATCTTGTAATGTGCACAGAGCTATTTCTTCTTTTCAAACGCGCAATTGAGCGAGTGCACAAATGTACCTGAGTGGATATATGACATAAAATTCATAAACACTATATAGGGGCCGATTCCGATTTGGGCCGGAATTCTCTCCGACCGAGCCGGACCCGGAGAGAATTCCGACCGAATCGGACCCTAGCAGTCCGACCGAACGAGTACGATGCGTTCGCATGCCATCGGACTCGATTCGGTCGGACTCCCATTGAAGTCAATGGGAGCCATAATGGCGATAGGTCTCTCTTAACTTTCTTCGCTATTGATCATGTACCGCCGAACCCAAGGGGTGGAGATAGGGTTATCAGTCTGAGAAGACTGGAATCCAGGCACATTATCTCCACCCCTTGGGTTCGGCGGTACATGATCAATAGCGAAGAAAGTTAAGAGAGACCTATCGCCATTATGTTTGGCCTTAAAATGGCGAGCTACCGGGTATGTCATGTCCCCGTTTTTGATTGCCCTTGAGTGCTCTAAGATACGCATCTTAGTCTGGTGGATGGTACTTCCAATATACCTGAGCCCACAAGGGCAAACAAGGCAATATACCGTGTACGGAGTGCTACATGTGATAAATTTACTGATGTATTTAGGTTTCTTTACCCCTGGTACCTGGTATATTAGGACTCTCTTACTCCCTGTGCAGGCTTTACACTTCCCGCAGGGATAAAACCCCTTTAGATCCCTATTGAACAGCTTAGGTGTATCCTATCTCATATAACTGCTCGTTAGGGAATCCCGAAGGGCCCTTGCTTTTCGAAATGTTAGCAATGGTCGTTTTGGAATATCCATTCCAATTATCGGATCCATTTTTAACAGATTCCAGTTTCTGCGCAAAATGAGGCTATATGAGGCTATATATGACACCAATGTTATTTCCTGGATGCGTTTTATAGATGATCTTTTTATAGTTTGGAAGGGCAGTGAAACTAGTGCAATGGATTTTATTGAGCAGATCAATCATAATGATATTAATTTACATTTTACATCTGTTATTAGTAAAAGCAATGTAACGTTTTTAGATGTACAGGTTCATGTGGAAAACAGTGTATTAAGTACAACCCTTTTCAGAAAACCTACGGCAGGCAATACATTGCTGCATGCATCGAGTGCTCATCCTCCCCACCTTATAAAAAGCATCCCCTATGGGGAAATGCTACGCATTCGACGTATCTGCAGCAATGATGATGATGCAGAAATTAAACAAGCAGAAAGCCGGGCCAGGTTTCTAGCCAGGGGGTATGGCTCAAAGATAGTTGATGCGGCCATACGAAGATCTAGAGTTTGGTCAAGAGAGGATCTTTTAATACACAGGGACAAGAGGGTTGGGGACATGGGTCAGATTATTGAGACCCCTCAACCCACCAGGCTCATCTTGTCATACTCCAGGCAGGAAAAGCAGATTAGGGCCATTGTGAGGCGCTATTGGCATTTTATCCAGGATGATCAAGTAAAGGCACTTTAGTATCACCCAATCCATCTATTACTTTCAGAAAAAGTATGACTATGGGCAATATGTTAGCAAGCAACAACCAGGGAGAAAAGAATCAACAGGATACGTGGTTGACGGCCAGAAAGGGCTTTTTCAAATGTTTGACCTGTAAGGCCTGCCAATTTGGTGCCAATACGAAATCCTACACAACTGCATTTTCATCTAAAACTCGGGACATTAAACAACATCTCACATGTAAAACAGAATTTACTGTGTATGTCCTCGAGTGCAGTTGCAGGCTTAGATATTTAGGAAGCACCAAATTGGCTGTGCACAAAAGAATATTACAGCACATTCGAGCGATCACAAATAAAGACAAGAACTACCCAGTGGCGAGACACTTTGAAGCCTTTCACGACAGTGACCCCAGATGCTTGAAATATTTTGCTATTGAGGCTATTCCAGCTTCAAAAAGAGGTGGGGACAGAGAGGCTAGGTTGAGACGCCTGGAAACCAGTTTCATTTTGGAACTAGATACGAAGCATCCAGGCGGTCTCAACGCCACTGAGGATTTACATACGTATCTTTAACTTGTGTAGTTATTTTATGCCCTTTTCATATTAATGCAGTGTTGAGTTTTCATTTTTATGAGGTCTTTATGAGGTTTTAGGGTATTTATATTTATATTTATTTACTAATATATTTATGTATTTATAAATATTATCTCATGAATTGGTTATCTATATGGAGTTTGAAACCAGGTTTTCTTGGGTCTATACTTGGTAAATATTTTTTCCATATGGCCCCTCTGTAGATATATATATTAGTGAATGTGTGTATTGGGTGCCCCGGACCTAAATATCAACCACATATTATAACTAGGACAGAAGCAATATCGTTGCACTAACACCTCTCCCCATTATGTATAAATTTCATTTCCCCCTCTTGTATGTTCCCAGATTTTCCCCTGAAACATTCAGCATTAAGCTCTGTACAAGTAGTTGATCTGTTTCTCAGGTACTGTAGCACGCAGTCACTTTATAGGTCTATTATGGTGAGGGAGGATAATTACATGGTCTATGGTTTTTTACTGGTAGGTAGTACAAGACTAATATATTGACTTTGACAGCTTTCATCATATCCTGACCAATCATAGTATATTTTATATAAATTAATTTTTACTGCGGTACCTGGATACAGGGTTTTAAAATTTAAAATTTATATTTAGCACATTTGTTAATTTCCACGTTGCACTTTTTACATCTTTTTACAATGGACGGACAGGGTACTGAATTATAAATTATGCATTTATGCAGAAATAGGTTCACGGACATCATTTAAAAATGTATTGTGAAGTTAATAATTTTTTTTAAAAACTAAAAAATTTT
The DNA here is from genome assembly GCA_963921515.1 of Calotriton arnoldi. Lineage (NCBI taxonomy): Eukaryota > Metazoa > Chordata > Amphibia > Caudata > Salamandridae > Calotriton > Calotriton arnoldi. Next base: position 1,753,796 of record CAWUFW010003015.1, read on the forward strand.
GATGATCTGTATTGTGGGCATTTCTGCACAATATACTGTAGGATTTTGTCTATGTCCATGGGATTTTTTTGAGCACTTGCACTTTAAAAATGGGGGCTTTGCTTAGGCTGTGTCATGTGATCAAGGCCGCGTTGACGGCAGAAACGCGTCATGGCAGACACCAGTGATGGTGAAATAAAATAAAATATTGCTGCACTTATCTGGGTCCACGCTCATTTTTTCCTACGGAAAAGGAAACGGAGGCGAGGTGTTTGATATATATATATATATATATATTCGAAACTCCACCGCTCCTTCGTTCCCAATCAAGTTCGGCGAGGGATTCGGAGAGGGATCACAGCACCACGCACAGAAGATACTCCATAAGGTGATTTTATTATTTAACCATAGTGCAAAAACAAAACGGTAGAGGACGGTCTACGCGTTTCGGCTCCCAGCTTTATACTGGACCATAGAGTCCTAGAGCCTAGAATGTCTCTTTTAAAGTGCTAGTGCAATTTCCCACATCTCTTTCATTAAAAGAAAGACTAGACTTTCGCAATCCTTACTAGAAAGTGCATGTGCTTTACAATTAATTATAATTTTGGCTGACATGGTAAAAGATAGGTTATAATGATAATATACAAACAGAGCAAGAATTTTCTGAGAGAGAGTATAATTTAGAACATCGTAAAAAAACTTTTCTGTCATTTTCATGATGTCACGTGTTTCCATTAATGATGGAATGCAAGACACAGATTCCTAGTAAAATACATTGATTAGTTCTCCATCTATGAAGAAAGTCTACTTTCCACAATAAATATATATAGGGAATATAAAAAATCAATTGTAAAGTACATTATTCTTGTTATTTAAAGAAACCTAAACGTCTGTTGTAAAAGTTGTTCTTAAAAAGATATTTCCTTTCCAGATTAATTTTTCTAAACAGTCATTTCAAAAAGAAAGAAAAGTCTATTTTCATATTGTTAAAGTGGCTGGTGTGTGTAATTTTCTCAATTGAGTGAAATTAATTGTGAAGTACATTATATATATATATATATCCTATATCTATTATGTTCCCATTTGTCACTCACTATAGCTGTGTCACACTCATGCCATGTACCATACCAATGCTTACCTTTCACAGGGGTTCCTCCTTCTATTGATCTTTGATGCCATCCAGCAGACTTCTGTTTGAGGTGAGTATGTCCTAGTTTGCCCCTCAGATTGGCATTCCTTCTAAAGGTGAAGAGAGATTTCCCTATCTTCGGATCGTCGTCATTTGTATTTAGAATCTTCTAGCTGGTGTAAAAAATCTTCCTTACCTTGTTATTCATATTTGAACGGTTAGTGATACACACCAATCTTTCTTCCTTCTTCTTATTTTTATTCCAACGGAGGGCTTCCCGATCATAATACTTTAAATGCTTTCCTTACAAAGTGTCCTGGATATCCTGTTTCATAGAGTCTCCTTTATAATTTGTCACCATTTTTCAAGTAATTTCCATTCTGAAGCAGTTCTCACCTTATCCTAAGAAATTGGCCAAATGGCACTGAATCCTTTTGGCCAATAGAGTGAAAATTAGAAAACTATAAAAGTGTATTCCTCATCATGAGCTTTCTGTATAGCTCAACTTCCACATGACCATGAAGGCCCGAAACCCAGATATCTAGAAACTCTTCTTTTTCTCCACTGATATTCGCTGTAAACGTAAGGTTTTTATTACTCAAATTAAGCCAGTGTATAAATTCTTCAAGATGTATTTCCTCTCCACTCAATATGAAGAAAATATCATCGATAAACTGGGCGCCAATTTCTGACATTTTCATAGAATGGAGCAACCTCATTATAGGTATATTGTTCTTCATGTGTCCCCATGTAGATGTTTGCTATGCTGGGAGTCCAAGATGCTCGCAAGCTTGCTCCTTTTATCTGTTGGTATATATCACCATTAAGTTCAAAGAAGTTATTAAACAGTACAACCTCCAAACACACCAAAAATGTTTTATTGAATGTTTCGCCAGGTATCCTGACCAACAAATACCCAATGACCTCTAGCGCTTCCCTCAGGGGTAAGTTGGCATATAGCGCTTCAAAAGCTAGCGTCATCAGTATCTCTTGATCCATATTGCAAGGTAGAGTTTAATTTTTTTAAATCATATTCCCTGTGTCTTTGGTGTATGACTTAAATGTCCTTGCAGTAGGACACAAAATAAATTCACATATTTCGAAAGGAGTTTCGTCATAGCATTGATGCTCGAAATGATGGGATGAAGAGGGGGATCTTTTTCATTCTTATGGGTCTTCGGGACCCCATAAAACACCAGAGTCACTGGGTTACCTTACTGAGATATTCAAACTCTTTCTTACATATAGATCCCTCTTCTAAAGCCATAGATGTTATTTGATGAAGCTTCTCTTGTAAAGTCACAACTACTTCTCTATTTACCTTATTATACTGTTCCTGAACTGCCAGCATCTTAATTATTTTATCAATATAGAATTCTGTATCCATCAAAACAATTCATCCTCTCTTATCAGAGGGATTTACTGTGATCTTCGAGTCTTCCTGCAGTCTTTTTAGTGAGGCCTTTTCACCTATCTCGACAGGTTAGATGGTACTGGAGGTATGAATTTAGTAATCTTCTTTAAGTCTTTAAGTACTGCTTTTTCAAATCCAGCCATTTCTTGTCCAAGCATATCCAATGTCAGTGTACACCTAGATTGGGGTGTACATCCAGACATATTGCCCTCTCCTTCCTGTGTATCTATAATGCTATGCATAAAACATTTTTGAAGTCTAATTTTCCTCAGAAATGTATGTACATCTTTGTTTTTTGTTTTTTAAATATTACTCTTGGTGCTAGGGACATATAGCAGATCTCTAGATGAAAGTTGGTTCTCTTCTTTCGCAATCTCAACTGCTGACAAATTCTGTCTTTTTCTCCTCCCCTGAGGTTCCAAAAAAGGTGAGGGGTAGTGATAATTATCCATATAGTTAGATATGCTTGGCCCCTGGTTAGTCGTCAGGTTATCTGGGTGTTGATTTCCTGAACTCTTACCTACAGAATCTGTTGAGAAAGTATCTGAAAAAGTCACAGTAATTCTCTTTCTCCTCTCACTGGAACCTCATCTCATACTTTCTTAGTTTGTACTCTGATAACCTCACACATCACTGAAGCATGAAAAGTCTGCACGCAGCGCTTCAGTTTCGGGTGAAATTTATTCGGCAACGCGTTTCAACCTAAACTGGTCTTCATCATGGCCTCAGTTTCACATTTTGCCAATTGCCCATAAAAATAGTTTTACAAGGTGTGTAACAGAGAAGACATACTACCAACATTTGTCTCAGAAAGAGAGGGAATATTGGCAAAACAAATATTTTCTTATTTGACACAAATAATACATTTTGTAAAATTAACACGATAATTGCATGTTTGTGACTTGGCAACACTTAAAAATCAAAATAGAGAGCAAAAATGAATTGTGAGGCAAATTAGATGCTGTTAGTATCGAAATGCAGAGGAAAGTCCCATTGCTGCCAAGAGGCCTCACAATTGGCATAAAGGAAGAAAACAATTTCAATAATATAAACCAGTATTCTCCAGAAGAAATTATATTATTATAAAACTCCCCTTTGTTGCAATTCAAACAAACATAGCTTTCTATATATATAAAAATATGGTATTTACTAACATTGTTGGCCATGAACCCATGAGCCACAAGAAGGAGAAGCCTCGAGTGGGACATAGTTCCACGCCCCTCATTCAACAATGTTAATGGCTTATTATAGAGTGCACATCTGCATACATGGTTTGTGGTTTGTACCTTGGCATTTTTTATAACCATTAATTTTAACTAAAGTTATGAACTAAGATTCAAGAGGTTAAATATTTGCAAAAAGGTAAAACCACATTAAAGATGTTTTGTTATTATAAGGAGAATTGTTTTCATGTCTAAAGCAATCATAACATGCAATCTGTGAGGAAAAAAATATTATTTTTTCATGTGAATTTCAGGCTACTGTGGGAATGAACTAAGGGCCTCATTAGGATGGCGGACGGACTTGCGTCCGCCCGCCATCCCTGCGGAGCTGGGACTGTCCGCCATAGGTGCGCCGGTCCCGCCCGCCGTATTAGGATGCGCCCGCCACACTGGCGGGCGCATCCTGGTAGTTTAACATTGCGGACGGTGCTGCTGGCTGCAGCACCGTACGCAATGTTAAACAACCACGTGTTGCATTGCGATGCACAACGTGGCAGGCACCGTGTGGTGCCTGCCACCTTTGAGCATGGCAATGCTCAAGTGCAGCCCCCCACCCACGGGCCCGCAACGGGCCCCGTAGCAGAACTCTGTACGCCTTTCCATGGCGGCATCGCCGCCATGGAAAGGCCGGTGATTGCCTGCATCCCAATCTGGTGGACGGTGCCTGCTAGGCACCGCCACCATTTTGGGCTCCCTGGACCGTCCGCCAGGCAATCGGTACGATTGCTGGCGGCGGACGGTCTTTGCGTCCGTTGCGGACGTAGTCATGTTCCCACCGCCATCCTAATCTGGTGGTGGGAAATATCCGTTCGATGGGGGAAGGACCGCCACCGCAGGTCCTTTCGCCATCATAATCAGGCCCTAAATTTTTACATTTGCACTGTCGTAATAAACGTGTGAATATCCGTTTATTAGTACAGTTGCTCTAAACAACATGAGTTATCAGGCCATATTTATTTTCACTGCCATGTCGCGCGCACACACTTAATTATTTGTGTTTTGCTTTATGAAAATACGGAAAACTTTAACTACCTTGGTGTAAACTATCAATTAAACAGAATTTAATTGTGGCCCACCAACCTCTAGAGGACAACATAGCCTTTTAAGATGAAAGCAGAAAGAAATGTGATATAAAAGAATTGGAGAGCTCGAATTTTTTCAGAAAACGTCTAAACTGGTTATGAAGCAAGACAGTATTCTTCACAAAATCGCTCTAAAATCATTTCATCTCATTGTTACACCGTACTAATGAACATCTTCACCACAATGAACATGCTTAACATGAGTAACCTGGCAAATGAGTGCAAAACATATTAAAATTTCCACTCTGTCAGTCACACTAATTATGGAAGTGCAATCAAGGTTGATATACTCTTGACACTTGACCCTATTAAAGTTATAAAAGACTTCAGTTTAAAGTAATTGATTTCTATTTTAGCTGCAAAAAATCGCATCTCAAAAATACTGCTCTCACTAATTATATGAAAATAATGAACTTCAAGGTCTTTTAGATATTACCTTGACCATCCAGGTTTTCAATTGGCAGGAAACAAAACTATCAGAGAATATTATTCATTAAACGTAGCAGAAAAAATAGAAGATTACATTCTACTGTGAATATATCTATAAAACTTGTTGCATTGCCAGAAAATAAGTTGTTTTCTTAAAATCTAGGTATGAATAACCAAATTAAACCCAACAGAAAATATTGGACGATGTTCTACATGTGTCATCACAGAAACTTTATAGCAGATCACATGCGATGGGTTAAGCTGTGGAAGTTAACAGGTATTAATTATGTTGTGGCAGTTAATATGGATCACAAAATGGAATGATGACAAATGACTGAGTGTAATATAGCAGGATTTTAAAAATGAACAATTAAGACTTTGGTTCTCGACATTGTTTGCATACTCCTGCCATAGCCAAACAAAGGTATATGCACTCAATGGGGAATCATCAATCTAGCCTGATCCGTCTTAATCCCTCTCGAATATCCTGAACTGTACCACCCAGCTGCGAGTCTGTCTCACCACTACTCCTTACACCAACAGCTCCCTTGCTGTGGTTTTTAAAGCCTTGCATGCCTGGCCCTCCTTATCTTCCTCAGAACATCTCGAACTACAAACTGTTAAATCTGCTTAATGGCTCAGCATTACCTTGTAGTTCTGAAAACTCAGGATTTACACAAGTCTATCTGATGTACTGTCACTGGAAGTTTCCTCCCACCTCCACTTGAGCTCATGTCCTCTTTGCGTTTGTAACGGTCATTAGATACTTGTGTTTGTATATGGCCCTTATTTTTGTAATTGGTCATCCAGCTCACGTGTCTTCTCCTTCACTCTCTCACTCAAAATATAGTTTACACTCAAAGCAACCCTTTGATGGAATTTCAGCTCCTCATTTAACAGCTTTTATGTCATGTTGCATTGCTATAATTTTTGCCACTTTTGTTTGGCATATGTTATGAATATTGGCATTGCAGGTGGATTGTTAAACTTCTAGTAAAGAAGATTTATAGAATCACCAGTCAAATGGATAGAGACAGCATTGTACATATAGTGAATTTACTGTTTCTCACACACTGCTTCTTAGATCAGTAGCAATGGTGCACAGTACCATTGCTGATATTCCAATTACTCATACCAAAAGACTAGTTTATTAATGGCTATATTTTATGTTAGGAAGGTATTGATACAGTTTGAAACACTGCCATTCTCGCTTGATGGCTAGTTTGAGGGGTGCAGACTGAATCATTTTCAAGGTAATGTGAGGGTGTCTTCAAGTGTGGGGAGTGAGACGTGACTTCAGGTTTTGTTGGTTCTAGGGGATTCTTGAACTGGGCACACTCTTGAGTCTGTGGTATTGTCCAAGAGGTGGGTGAAGCTAGGGCACTGTGAGGAACTAGACAGTGGACTCGCATAGGAAGGAGAAAGGGAGCAGTCACAGTGAAGAAGCCATCATAGAGTATGACATTACAGCTATGCTCAGCAGAGTAAAGTTAAACAATAAACATATCTTGTTGCAAATGTGTTCTGCCTATTTAGTACATCCAGATGGTTTTGCTAGTTGATCACCTGGATTTGGACATTTTACTGCGGGTGGGTCTCACTACTCGTGTCTCACCCATGGTAAATGGACTGTGCGTGTCTACCACCCATGTCTGCATTTTAAGAAAAGGATGCTGCAATGCAGGTAGGGAAAGGGACACTTGCCGGGTGACATGCAAACTTGTGTACACAGGTGTGTTCACACATGTGAGGCACGAGTGTAGAACTACTGTTGTGCGCAGCCTTGCACTGAGGTGACTCTGCAAGGTTAGCTGTTGACCTGGGATAGGCTTTATAATATTAGTACCCACTCTTGGGTGAGGTAAGTAGGGTTTACCTGTTTATCTGCAGTGTAACTGTATTATACACAAGGGGGAAATCTGCCTTAAAATGCAGTTTTGCTTCTCTTAAGCCTACAAAGTCCAGTAAGGTATCAAAGTGGGGTGAAACATGTGAACCAATTTTGAATATACAGGTCTAAATAATCTACATGTACACCAAATGCGTCATCAAGAATTGCCATATTTCTCTGTCTCAGAGAGGATCAGATTCAAGTCCTTTTGGAACCCTCTGGCCTAAGTTAATTACTCTGCTCCCCAGCGGAAGGAACAAAGGCCTCCCCACTCCACCCCAGAGGAGTAATTAAGCCTCTCCACCTCAGAGGAGTAATTAAAAGTGCTTCACTCAGCTCCTGAGGTGGGGATGGGGAAGAAAATATGCACCTGTTCATTAACTGTCACACTGTACCAGGGTTATGACAGCCTAGGTCCATTGAACAAAGGAGGGAGTCCAGACATCTGCAGCCAACACAGGAAGGGGTTCCCTTTGAAGTTTGGTGGGAAAGTCTCTGGCAGCGATATTAGCTAGAGATGGAGCTGAGGCCCCCAGAGGAGATGTGAACAGAAACCTCTTGCCAGCACCATCTTGGATGGGCAGAACATGCTGTGCAGTAGAGTGGGACAGGGGTGGAGGGGTGATGTGGCACCCCCAGATTGGCCAGAGGTACCTGGCATCTGGAATTTCCCCCCATTAAAAAACTATTACACAGACTGAAAGAGAACAAGTCCCTGGACTCAGACTGCGACAGCAGCAATATCATTGAAAGCTTAAAAGACAATCCCCCTGATTTCTTAATGGACTGAGGACTCTGTCACAGCTGACCGCAGGACTAGTAGATCTCGCAATGAGCTAGTGTTGCTGGACCCCTTACTGCCCCTCAGGACCAGTCGGGGGGAAGACTTGTACTTCACTGCCTCTCTTTGGATGCCCTGCAAGATAGCCAGGAGGCCATGGGTTCTCTGGAGGGCATCGAAGAGGAGCAGTGAAACCAGCTCCTTCAGAATGCAACCGCTTTTAGGGCTGCTGAAAATGCTCCTTGTGACTAGAGCGCACCACCAGAACTAAAACAAGTCCAGGAACATCCAAATCAGTCCAGTAAGGCATGAGTTATGGCCTTTTAAATGATTTGACCCCCCCACAAGACATCGAGCACGCGGTTCTCTTCCAAAATCCTCCACTTTACCTCTGGGGTGGGCATGGCCCAGGGGTCAAGGCAAATCTCATTAATGTTTAATGAACTAGGGATGGGGTGTGTGTGTGGGGCCTCCTCCCCAAGCTCTGCATCGCCTGGAGACTCCATCCTCTAATTTGGCATATGTCAAGAAGGGGCCCAGTACCCCATCCCTGGGCCTGCAGCAAACAACAGAAGGTATGGAGCGTGAGACTCCATCTCCAGGCTCCTGACGAGAGAATACCAAGGGGGAGCATTGCTGCACTCCCCACAATGGTGGTGGGCTCACCCCCCCTCAATTTATCTGGGGAGAGTGGGACGGCCACTGCAAAGGCAACACCCTGCCCCCATGGAGTGGGCAGGGAGAATCCAGTTGAAAGCACTTGTGCCAGCAGTGAACAGAACTGGCTGGGTGGGAAGCTGGCTGAGCAGCGCAGGAATAGGCTTCCTGCACTGCCTCAACCTGAAAAAAGGCTTGGAGTGTCCCAGGTGAGACCAGGGCATGCTATTTAAAAACAAAACAGAAAGAAAAAGACTTGTGGTGCAAGGCCGTGCACACATATAAACAGTACAGTCGAAGCCGCTAGTCTAATATTCACTGCTCCTCAGAAAGAGCATGCTCTAATGCCCTGCTGAGCTTGGTTTGAATAGTTTCCTCTGCTTGTGAGGGATCCCAGGATGGTAGGAGCACCACCAACGACTTAAGGAGTGTTGTGGAGGGCTGCAGGAACAAGCCCCCCAGAAGTTAATTTCCAAAGTGACCCTAAGTTTCTGGGATCTTAGAATCCATGACCCCCAGAACTTTCACTATTATTTTCAAGCATTCCCAAGGTTGGAACTTTTGTTCTACAGCTGGAAAGTGTAATGATTGCTATTGGTTGATTCTACGGTAGCTCATTATGTGGCTTAAAGGTGTTTAAAAGAAGACTCAAGAATGTGTTATGTCGTTTTTGAATGCTTCATTGACAATATATTGTTGACAGTGGTTTTTGATAATCATTGCAATGCATTTTTTGATTATTATAATTGCCTTTAAGCATGGCTATTGATTTAATGTTGCTCTTTAACATGTGGCTCTGGGTCTTTTTTGATGTGGTGACCATGACAAGGTCAGTTTACCACCTAGGACACACTCATGCATACACTGACACCCCTAGGCACACACTGATGCATTCACTGACATACTCAAACACTCACTGATACATATACTCAAACACATGGAGAAACACTCATACATACAGTAACACACCAAAGCACACACTGGTGCATTTACTGGCACACACATACATACACTCAGACACCCTGAGACACACTGATACATTCACTAACACACCCATTCACACACTGATGCATTTACTGACACACTCAGACACTCACTCATGTATACACTCAGACACTCCGGGACATGCTCATACATAAACTGACACACCCAAGCACACACTGATGCCTTCATTGACACACTCAGATATTCAGCCATACAAACACTCAAGACACCCAGGGACTCACTTACACATACACTGACACACTTAAGCACACACTGATGCATTCACTGACACACTCAGATACCCCAGGACACACTGATACATACACTGACACAACAAAGCACACACTGATGCATTCACTGAGTCATTCACACACCCACTCATACATACACCCAGACACACAGGACTCATACATATAATGACAAATGCAAACACATTGCTGCATTCACTGACTCACTCAGACACTCACTCATAAATGCACCTAGAAACCCCAGGACACACTCATACATGGACTGACACAGCAATCAAATACACTGATACATTTACTGACTTACTCAGACACTCACTCATACATAGACTCAGATACCCCGGGACACACTCATACATATACTAGCACACCAAAGCACACACTGATGTATCACTGATGCACTCAGACATTCAATCATACATATACTCAGACACCCAGGGACTCACTTATACGTACACTGACACACCCACAAACACACTGATGCATTTACTGACATACTGAGACACTTACTGATGCATACACTCAGAGACCTCCGTAAACGCTCATACATATACTGACACAGCCAAGCAAATACACCGATGCATTCACTGACTCAGTCAGACGCTCACTCATATATGCACTCAGACACCCCAAAACACTCTGATACATACACTGATACAGCAAAGCACATACTGAGGCATTCACTGACACACTCAGGCACTTAGTTATGCATACACTCAAACATCCCAGGACACACTGATACATACACTGACACAGCCAAGAAAATACTCTGATGCATTCACTTACACACTCAGACACTCATTTATACACACACTCAGACACCCTGGCACACACTCATACATATACTGACACACCCACGCACACACTGATACTTCCACTGACACACTCAGACACTCACTTATACATACACTCAGACACCCCGGGAAACACTCATATATACACTGACACTTCCACATAAACACTTATTCTCATGTCTATCAACATACAGACAAAACTACACAAGAATAATAAAGAGTCAGACTCAGATCTTTGATTGATTCAATGGTGGTTCTAAAAAGAACCGTTTTAATGTTTTTAAAAACGTTTTACGTTTTTCTGTATGGCTTTTTTTCTTTTCATGAACTAACCAAAAAACAAACAAATAAACTGGATGCAGCAACTTTACATTTTTAAAACGCAATGGTGTTGTGCAACAGCAGTATGAAAGTAATATGAAAAAAACCTACCAACAGTGATTGTTTATTTCAAAAACAAATTCTGAAACACTACACTTTCACTGCCACAAGCTTTTGACAGGTAGCACAGTGTGTTACCATGCCTTCTAACTTTGTGGAGGTAGCTGGCACAGTAATTACTGCAGGACTGCTATTTCCAGAAGAGGTCGAACCACCTGGGGCATCTGAAGATCTTAACTCCCTCTCCCTCACCATCCGCAGATAAGACAGTTCTCCTATGCTCTTGATGTTTTTCCACATACTTGATGTTCCATGGCTGTACTTTTTTACTGTGCCATTCGATAACTCCTTCCCACAGAGTTGGCAGTACTCTGTGGGAGTACGAAAGGCAGTGGCGAAAGTTGTATGACCCAGAGGCGCTCAAGGATTATAGAGCCATGTCAGCCCTTTACAAAAAAGCCATCATCACAAAGAAGGCTGAATTTTATGAGGCCAGGATTAGGGAGGCGACTAACACGCAGAAGGAGACCTTTAAAGTACTGAGGGAACTAAGCCAAAAGCAGGAGCAGAAGGCTACAGCCAACTCAGAGGACTGTAACATGTTTCAGACCTTTTTTCTACATAAGGTCAAGGACATTCTAACTGATATAAGTAACAACCATATCAGTCAAGGCCCCTTGGTTGTGGAAGTACCACCGAGCGCCCAGGGCAAGACACTCTCCACAATTCCGGCGCTAGACCTAGACTCGCTGTCTCACATTATGGCCAGAACCAAGTCTGGGTCACCAAAGGACCCCTGTCCATCTAGGGTGTTTAAGATGACTCTCCCAGTGATGGGGAGGGATCTGCTCTCCTTGATTAACCAATCCCTGACAACTGGGAAGGTCCCACTGAAGGAAGTGACCCCATTAGGGTCACCCGGGTCACTCGCGACCACCTCTCAGCCTTCCATACAAATGAAGAGTCGGTCAGACAGTAGAGAATACAAACCAAATATATTTATTCAGATACACTCTAGCGGAGCCCAGTCTGCCCAGTCCCATAAGATTGCTGCAGAGGGACTGACACCAGCAAACATGGAGATACATTATGTACAATTCAGAACCAATGAAGGCATGCCCATAATGGAATTTTCCATGCAGATGCAGTTAAACAAAAAGGTACAGAAGGATAGGTTTCGATTTTGAGGCCGGGCACACACTATCTCCTACCCAAGGTCACTCTGTCCATGCCCGCCACTAGACTAGTGGGAGAAGGCCTCAATATAGTGGGAAAGGTATGTGCTAATAAGAACAGAGTATTCATTAGCAAAGCAAGGCCCAACCTTGGAGAAACAAAACTTATCACAGGCCGTTTCTCATGAAGAAAATGAGGATTAGTTTTGATCATGGTCCAAAATGGCAGCCAAACATAAAATGGTGCCACGAATGCTAACTTACATAGAATAATACGCAGACAAAATAATGAAAACATTTTCATTCCAACACCACTCAACCTCAAGGAAGCTAGGGTGACCCCGTTGTTGAAGAAAGCGGGGGCAGACGTCAACAACTTGAAGAATTATCGGCCTATAGCTAGGCTCCCTTTCTTGGCCAAAGTAGTGGAACAACACGAGCTTAGAACCCTCTCACTATTCATCAAGAAACACCAGCTGCTTCAGGTGCGGCAGGTGAGTTTTAGGGCCCACCACAGTACAGAGTTGATGATGCTCTCGGTGTTGGATGAGCTCAGGCTTGCGGCGGACAAGAAGAAGCCTTCTGCATTGATCCTGCTGGACCTAACAGCCGCGTTTGACACGGTGAATCATGGCCAACTGCTGGCTCGTATTCAGAAGTTGGGAATCTGTGGTGTGGTGCATCAATGGATCTCCTCCTTCCTGAAGGATCAGACACAAAGGATTCAGCTAGGGGACATTGTGTCCAGTAAAGGTGCACAGTCTTGCAGAGTTCCGCAGGGCTCTGCGCTGTCCCCACTTCTTTTTAACATCTATCTCCAGCCATTGGTGGCTGCTTTGTCTCAAATGGACTGTCGAGTGTTTAACAACGCGGATGACACTCAATTGATCCTTCGGATCGACAGCTCCCTTCAAGCACAATCCTGTGTACAGAACATCCTTAGGTATACAGTAAACTAGATGACCGGCAACTCACTTACACCCACACCGGTCTCTGTCGTGAAGAGCTTAGGCATTAAATTAGATGCTAAGCTTACACTGTCAAACCAAGTGTCCACCGTGGAAGGGACCTGTATGGGCCTTTTGAGACAACTTAGGAAACTGGCATCCCTCCTATCATTCTCAACTTGGTGAGTGATGGCACTGATTGTGTCGCGATTGGACTACGGCACTACTCTATATATTGGGCTACCAGACAAGCTGTTAGGTAAGCTGTAAGTAGTAATGAACGACGCAGTGAGATTAATTTTTAAACTCCCAAGACGTTCACATGCAACACCACTTCTGCAGCAGCTGCACTGGCTCCCAATTAAGCAGCGGGCCAGGTTTAAGGGCCTATGCATTGCACTCAATGCTCTCTTTGGGCAGGCACCGGAATACATCAAGGACCGCCTAAGGAGTTACGTGCCAGAACGTGAGCTCCGCTCATCTGAGGCAGGCCTGCTGTCCTGCCCATGGTTTGATAAAGCCACCATGGGCGGACGAGCTTTTTCAGTTCTGATCCCCCAACTATGGAACAAGTTATCAGAAAGTCTGCGTAGGGAAGCCTCTCTCCTTCCATTCAGGAAAAAGCTTAAGATTCTGTTGTTCACACAGGCTTGAGGACAAGATGTGCTCTGACCAGGTAGGCGCACTGACAGGTAACTGCTGGTAGGGTTTCGCAATTCTCTCATAAGCGCTAAGAGACCGTTGGTTATTACACGCTATACAAATGCCAATTATCAACATTTCACGAACCTGCCAGATACCTTCTTCTCTCCAGACGGTGTAGTGAAAAACTGCCACACCTCACTCTCCTCCTAGAAGTAGATGGCAGTTCTTCTTCTTCTTCATCATCAATAAGTTCAGGGTCTCCAGATGGAGGTGGAGCACTCCCATCAGCCATTGGAAAAAAACTGCAACTGGAAGAAATTGCAAGCAATGCTTCTCCCACAACAATTTAAAGAAGAATAACAGTTTAGGGAGTGGTCCTAATCAAAAGTAGGTGTGGTTTAACATGAACCAATAGAATCTCCTTTTCACATTGAGCGGACCACCGGTTCTCATCCGCAGATTTGCAAGTTCGCAGAAATCATGAAAACACTTGTTTTTTAAAAATGAAATAGACTGTGGGTACTTTATGCTTCCAAGTATATGCAGCCTTATGGTACATTTGCAAACAGAGTCTCTCATATACTTTAAAAACCTTTTTTTAAATTTGATGAATCTACGGATTGAAGCTAGGGATGGGCAGTGAACTCTGCTCCGCTGGCGGAGTTTGCAGAGTTTTGCCCACTCCCCGCTCACAGTACGGAGTTTGGGAAAAACTCCACCAACCGCCACGTAGTGGAGTTTAAATGCGCCACCCACCCCTAGCCAAAACATGGTCACCTCCTGCAGCAGAATCCTCCATCTTCTCAGTGTCCAGCTTCAACCTATGGTATTGGCTGGGAACTGAACAATAAAAGGTAAACATAAAATGGCAAATAAAGGAATACACTACCTGTTTTTTTTTTTATCAGAGCCATCTTAGCTGACGCTATTACATCGGCAGATATTAGCATACAAATCCACATACCTAAACACTAACTAAATAAAAGTTTGCTGCAGGAATTTTGTTTTCTTCTGTTCTGTTGAAATTTAATTTATTGCCAGTTTCAGTCACACAAATGCCCCTCTCCCCTGATTGGTTTTACTTTGATTCACAGAGTGTGTGCAACCGGGCATGCTGTTTTGAAAAGTGACCCTCCAGTTCATTCCCCCGCCAGTTCCTAAAGGTCTTACTCCGGCACAGCATCCCCTGTCTAATCATTCCTACCTATATTAAAAATGCGCAGGCCAGAGCCAGAGTGTCGGCTCTTGACATTAACTGAGCACTACATGGCTCTTCATAGACACTTTGGGGCACATTTACAAGAGGTTACCGCCACATACCAAACCCTTTTTTTTTAACGTTCTGATGACGCTAACCCCTTTGCCTTATCTACAAGGTGGTGCTAGGCTACTTAACGTGGCTTAACGCCACCTTGTAAATGATGCCCCTGTTCACGCAACGAAAAAGGGGCGGGCAATGGGTGTTGCAGTGGGCATTCCGCCGCAACAACCATTGTTTTTTTACGCTGTACCCTATCTATGGGTGGCCAAATATGGGGCAGCACCAAAAATAAGACCAAGGAAAACCTGGTCTCAAACTGGCACAACGGGGAGAAATTATTAATTTCTCCTCGTTTTTGCTGTTTCTATGTGTTCTGCATTTGCCAGCAGTGATTGTTCATGTGCAGGAAGGTGTCCCAATAAACAACCATTAGAAAATGATGAGTTGCAACTTCTATATGTGCTGAATTCTGCAGCACACATAGAAGTTACAAAGCGCCATTAGTGATTTTTTATGTGCAGGAAGGGACACCTTCCTGCACATGAATAATCATTCCCTGCAATGCAGGCACCCTTGCCTATGGTGCAAGGGTGCCTGCGTTGGTGCTAGGCAGCTTAATTTAGCACCAGTGCTAGGGGAAATGCAGGGGTGCGTGCTATTATCAGAAATACAGCGCAACCCTGCATTTTCAGAATGTCAGAGCACAGCGTTACCAATTGCGGCATAACACTGCGCTCAGCCATTCTGTTGTAAATATGCCCCTAACTGTGTAAACGGCATCAAGTGTGCTGGGGGCTGGTTTACGTCATGAGGAGACAAGCTTGGAATGTGCCCAGTCCAGCTCACATCTACATTCCTGGCAGTCCCGTATTAGATTCCTCCCTGCTTATAATAAAACAGTGTGATAGAAATGCTAATTTATTAATGCTATTTAATTGTGTGATGGCAGCTAGCGACAGTTGTGTAGCGAGCCTCCTTTAGCTTCTCTAGGGTCTCTGCAGTCCAGCGGCCTCCTCCCTTTGCTGCTCCCCACACTCCCCTGACACCACCAATCGCTCCTAAGCGGAGCTCAGTGGAAGCTCATTAGGGTGACTTCCTTGTCAGCCTGGAGTAGAATGGAGCTGTTATTAAGGACGGATAGAGCGCCTCAGAACTAAGCCACACTAAATGTTAAAATGTCGTATTTTATTATCATTAACTCCCTTTCATTTATTGGAACTGCCCTTGTGGGGTAGAGTACAGTCTGGCTTGTCTCATGCAAGCTGTCATTTCATGGTGTGTGTTAAGTCTGCCCTTCTCAAGCTCTTACCATAGGTGGCCCGAGAATTGACAAGACGCTTGCATTACAGGGTTTGCATTGTTTCAGTTGCCTGTGGGCACTTGCACTGCATGATTCTTCACAGAAAGATGCATGTTCCCTCTACCTCCCAAGAGGGCTAATAAAACTGTAAACAGTAGCGTACTGTAACAGCAGGGTGAGGTTGCCTGGCCTCACATTAGGAGAGGCGCAGGGCTGGGATACGGGCAGTCTAGTTTCTGACTTTCTGTACTATCAATTAGAGGCTGCACATGCGTATGAGATAGCAGATGAAAGTTTACTGTGAAAGCTGTCAGTGTTTGTTTGACTTGTAGGCTCTGGCCCAACCGCCCAAGGCGAGGGAGGGATGCCTCCCACTGCTCTCATGACAGTGGATAGTTGGGGTGCACAGCTGTATTTCCTTTCCTATCCCATAGCCATGTACTCCCCGCAAAGGAGAGACTTAATCTCAGTCACCATAAGCCAGCTAGACACAACCGGCTACAACAGCAAAGGCTCGCGGAGGAGGAGCTGTTGGAGGGTAAGTGAGGTGGGGGTCGGCTGGAGACACAGGTTGCCAGATTGCACAGTCCAGGCTGACAAAGTATCTACCCTGTGTGAAGGGTGGTTCCTTGTGCCTGGTGAATGGGATGGGGCCTCTCAAGGGAGTCATTTGGTTTCAATAATCTTTTGTGGGGATGCCCTTTCAGCGGCCTTGGAGAGTTATTTTCATTGTTGCTGCCAGTCTATGGCTTGTTGGCAGACTGCTGATGGTAATGTTCAGCTACAATCACAAAGATATTACCAAAACCCATAGACTATAGATGATGAGTGCTGCGATGTGCTGATTCCGCCCGCTCATGGAACTCTGTGGAATTTTCATTCAACTTTGCGGCATTCCACGGAGTGAAACTCGATGAACTCCGCCCACCCCTAATTAAAACCGTGGGTCATTCCAGTCATGTGATAGGAACAAATACCATAGAGTATGGCCCACCTGTGTTTGCGGTACCACGGAGGGACCATGGAACCGCAAACATTTTTAAAAAATATTCAACTATTAAAATAACACATTTCCAAAGACACCACCTTCACTTTATTTTTTGACCAACTTCCACTAACTATTTCTTCATTTACTCTCTTTTATACTATTTAATGTTGCTGTTTCAGTCATTTTTTAAGTGCATTCTCATTGCTATAACCCATTTGTCCTGTGACTTCTCCTTTATTTCACTAGTTCATGAAGTCATTTCATTTGCCTGTCATATATTACTTCACTGTCTATGCTTTGATTTCACCTCTTTGTAATTTTTTTTTTACTTTTCACCCGTATTTTAAATCCACAGCCATTCCAACACTCAGACACCCACTAACACAGGTATTCAACTACTCTCACATTCACTCAGAAACCTACATACCCACTCACACACTCATTCATCCACTCATACAATCACTCATACTCCCAAACACAGCCCCGTACAGCTACTCACACACACTCATACACCCACACAGGCACTCAGACACCCACTCAGAGACCCATACAGCAACTCGCACAGCAAGTTAGTGACCTACACAGACACCAACACACCCACTCTCAAAGCTTAGAGGTTAGAGTAAGGTTAATAAAAAAATTAAAATATCTCTGAAATTCACTAAAAAATGTAAAGGTTACAGGTACGTTATAGCTAGGAAATAGAATTAAAATAACCTTAGAAAGTCACTGAAAATACCTAAGGTTACATGGATGTTATAGTTAGGCTCACATTTCACACGTACAAACCCATAGAAATTCAGCAGTTATAGTTACCTCAGCTAACTATAACTTTTGCCCCCACTATGCACTGCTTATGACCTCACATATTACATCACTCATGACATGGTCAGTGACATCACTCATGACATCTCAAACCACATCACTGATGACATCACTGATGACATCACCACAGACCAACTGACATACCCATTCACAGACCCATAAAATAACTGACACATACCCACTCACTCACTGATACAGTCATTCACACAATCACTTGCTCACCCATAGGATCACTCACACAGCCACTCACACACCATACAACTATTCCCACACATCTCCTCACACAACCACTCACTCACCCATACAGTCACTCACACAACTACTCATTTATTCACCCATACAGATACTAAGAAAGTTACACACTCACCAATACAGACACTCACACTTCCATTCACTTATCCAGAAGACCATTTACACATCGATAAAAACACTCAGATGGTCACTCACTCACCTATGAAGCCACTCACACAGATACTTACTGTGAAAAAAAGCCAGTCACGCACCCACTCATTTACCCATATACCCACTCAAACAGCCACTCACTTACCCATACACCCACTTACACACCTGGTCACTCACCCTTAGAGGAGCCATTCACATAACACTCAGTCACCCATACAGCCACTCATGCACACAATCACCCACCCATACAGCCACTCACAGAGCCATTCACCGATACAGCCACTCACTTACCAATACAGCTCTTCACACACTCACTTATTCACCCACACAGCCACTCACGCACCCACTCACACACCCATACAGCCACTCAGACACCCACTCACACACTGATACAGACAGTGACACAGCCACTCAGATGACATATGTTAGAAACAGTATCACTTATTAGTAGTACAGAAAGAATAGCAATTTAACCTGAGCAGTAGTTTAGTATATATCTTTAAGTCTCAGAAAGGTTTACGAAACAATTATAGCCACTGGATAGTGTCATAAGTGCTGTCATCAGTGATTTGATTTGAGATGTCATCTGTGATGTCACTGACCATGTCATGAGTGATTAATATGTGAGGTCATAACAGTGCATTGAGAGGGTGTAAGTTATAGTTAGCTCAAGTAACTATAACAGCTGAATTTCTGTGGTTTTGTACGAGAGAAATGTTAGCCTAACTTCCATGTAACCTTTGGTTTTTTCAGATATATATATTTATATGTGTTGACATAGCATATATCTACAAGAGTTATTTGCGAGGTGCATTGGTCATTGTAGTATTTTTTCCATTTTCCTTGGTCACATGTCACGGAAGAAGGTGTGCACTCAGCATTTAAAAACAGTTTGGCGGGCGAATTTCCCTTTGTGCGTGAACAAGGGCACTTTGTGCTTGAAACGCGTCGCAAGGGTGAGAGGAATAAAAGATCTTACCTGCTACTGAAAAAAAAAAAAAAAAAAAAAAAGGCAAGGGTGAGAGGAATAAAAGATCTTACCTGCTACTGAATCTGGGTCCGTCTCTCTCTCTGCTCGCCTGCTTGTCAGCGTGGAGGTGCGGGGAGTGTTTGCTGTGAAATATATATATATATATATATATATACAGTGAAAAAGCAAGGTTTTAAACCAATTCTGAACGCATAAGCACTTAAGTTTGAAATATTTGAAGACAAAGATGGCGTCATATGGTTATGCATTAAATATGTTCAACAGTTCCTGCCCCAACATGTTTCTTTGGGTGAGTTTAGGCTGTTGGGGGTGTTTATGACAGGGCAGTAGTGAGAACTTTCGAGCTGAGCACCTATCAGTGGGTCATAAATGTGTTAACACTACAGGCACATTGTTGTGTTATGTATATTTGTAGGGTGAACTATCACCCGGCAGGGTATCCTGGTGCTGAAGCAGAAGCAGTCTGGGTTAAGCAGATGAAAACCCCGATTGAAGAGCCACGTTTTCAATTTCTTTTGAAAATCAAGAATTAAGGGAGCTGCCCCGATGTGTAGGGGCAGGTTGTTCCAGGCTAAAGGATCCAGATAGGAGAGTGCAGGACAATGTGCTCTGGTTCTGCCTATACAGGGAATATCTGTAAGTGTCTGGCAGAGCGGAGATGTCTGATGGGTTGGTGGAAGCTGATGCAGTTAATGGGGTATGCAGGGTCTATGCTGTGTAAGGCTTTCAGTTCTTGGCCTCTGCAGAGCACCTTGAAAATGTTTAACATGTGGCAGTTGTGGGAAAGCACACGAAGGAGATCAGACAGCTGTCAAAATATGTACAGCAACAAAGGAAAAGAAAATACAATGCTCATAGGTGAGTAGAGTGGGTGTGTGGTCTGCGCAGGGGATATGAAGAAGTGAAGATAACGAATTAAGCGCAAAAAGGAGATAAGGGAAGTGGTGTTGAAGAGGAACACAAGTATATGAGAGATTGCAGATGCAAGTTTCCAGAAAGATGAGAGAGAAAATGAGTGCACATTTCCGTCAGAGAGAGACTTCAGAGGCACTCTGACAAACATTACCACTTACACAGATATTGGTAATATTTAAATCAGTGTTTTGCTCCTTTTAGAGGACCGCCACCTTTCATCTCACTTAAAACACTGTGCATAGCGCTCACCTTTATTTCCATCAGAGCCCTTTCAATTTTCTCTGGCTTTTTAATTACAGTGAACTGAGTCAACGAGAAATTATGGTGGTCATTTGTTTTCCATAATTAAAGCGCCAAGAAGTCACTATGTCCTGCATGTGTGCTGCATGCCAAGCTGCATAAATGTAATAAAATAGTTTTTTATATTAATATTGATACTAAGATAAGTTTATAAACATTGTATCCATCTTCGTGAAGATCATAAAAGGCCTATGTGGAAAACTAACTTTTCTTTGATACATATAGGTCAAACAGAGTTACTGCTGATGCGCCAAAATGCGCCAAACAAAAGAACTAGCTCTACCTCTCCTGCACAGCTTCTGTTTATCGACAGAGCCTTTCCTCAGCCAGTAAATACCTCTGTGACACATACAGAACCCCTCTCCCAACCAGAGACAGAGTCCTTCTGCTTCCAGTGTGTGCTCAACGGGGACCTTTTATGAATATCTGAAACAGAAGCTCCTTAAGGCATCCACTAGTAAATGGATCTTGGAATGTCCTTGGCATTACAAACACATACACTTTCTGAGTTGGTGCATCTAAATGCCTTCATCCCCTGTGCTCTCACTCTTCTGCGTGCGCTGGTGCTTGTGTGTGGTGCACGCATTATGGAGGCTACCCTCAACTTTGTGTGAAATTCACAGTGTCCTCAAATTAAAACTGAGTAACAATTGTCACTATGTGAGGAGCTCTGTAATATGCCTAGAAAGGCAGAGATGTTATTTTGAAGGGACTTTCTCTGCCAGTCTCCAGCCTATGGGTGAGATGGAAGTGAATAGACAAACAAAAGATACTGATAAAGCACAATGAAAATAAAGCCAGATGAGTACCAGATCAAACTCAAAACATGTACCAAATCAGAAAGTAACAGAACGGAGGACTTGATAAAGAATAGGAAGAATGAGGGAGTCTTGCGCATATAAAACACACACAGAAGCACACACAGGTGCAGATATACTTTCCTGCACACACAGACATGCATAAACATGTGCAGGCCTGCACACACACAAAAAAACATAAACCCATAAACATGCACGGACAGGTGCACAAACATACATGTGTATGCACACATACACATATGAAATATATGAGAACCAAGGCAGGTACAATATCAGCAAGCCATTGCTTCCATACTTTCCATGTTTTCAAGGCAGTCTCCTTAGAAAGGAAAACATAATTGGTTACACCATTACTTTGGATAAGAGTTTAAATGGCCCATAACCACAGTTTGACTTTGTGCAATCCAAAAATGTGCCCATTCTTAACTAAAGCTCCAAGTAGCCAACCTAGCTGGTTTAAACAGATTCATGGTGTGCGCACAGCAAAGCATGTGCAGTGTCTGCTTACTAGATGTGACCTGGACTCACAGAGTCATCCAAGCTGATGGCACCTGGTCACATGCTTCCTGGCACACCCCTAGATAGGCAGCTGTGAGGAGCACTCTGTGATTGATTGCAAGCCCCGGGCAGTATCGAGCTGAAAGATAAAGAGCCCAGGGCTACAATATAAAGTGACGGCTGCTTTGTATCATCTTGGGGCGGAGCAAGGAGTCCCTGAACAATGGCAGGTCAGGGCTAGATCAAGGTAAGCCCTGGCTCAGCCAACAAAGTTTTATTTGAACAGCCCAGCTGTCTGACGCTCTCTAAGGCAAGAGCAAGAAAGTGACAGCCAGCAAGGCTTGCCTAATTTTCTAATTAATATTATAATAGTATTTAAAATACTCATATGTTTATGATGCAGGAAATAGGGGGTTGCAGCCCCAAAGCCCTTAGCAACCAGCAGTCCCTGCTACCTGGGCGCCCTGAAGCCAACCCAGGGCACCCAGTGTGCTATGATGGGGACGGCGGGGGAGCCTCAATGCCACTGCAGTCCCTGCCAGCATCCCGGCTCCTGTGGGAGCCGGCATTGCTCCTGCACACATGGAGCTACTAAATATGCAGCTCTATGCATGCAGGAGCAATCTTTCATCTGTTTACCCACCTGCATGACAGTGGGCAGGGAAACAGATGAAAACTCCACTCCAAGCAGATGGGGGCAGTTTGACAGCTCCCGCTTTCTGGGAGTGGATTTAGTGTTTGCTCTTGCTTGGCGGAAGCAAAAACAAACTGCTATCTTCCAAGAGTGTGCACCTCTGGAGATAGCAGGATCCGGCCCTGGGGAGGCAGTCCCAAGGGCCATAATTCGCTCCAGGAGGGGTGGCCACACAGCCCCCCATCTTTTATTTTGTATGGGCCATCCCCAAGGAGGTGGTGGTCCCCGGGCCTTAGGGGTTCAGTGCGGCCCCCTGCAAATATTTCAGTTTAGCCCCGGTGAGGTGTTGGTCCCTGCAGCTTCAAACAGCCCCAGGAGGGGGTCCGCGCAGACCCCACCATTAAAAAAACATAAAGCCCCAAGGAGGTGGTGGTCCCAGGGCTCAAAAGATCCTTAGGAGGGGGGCCCTGTGCACTCCCTCATTTTTTTTTTTCCTATTCCAACATGCCCCCTGGACCTGGCCCAACCGGGGGCTATACTCTAAATAAGCATGGAAGATTGCGCTTGTTTTGTTTTACATTTTTGCCATGGATTCCCGACTCTGTCATGATTTCACAGGAGAAATAAAACAAAATGCTTTTTTGATGATCCGCGTCCCTATATATACAAATTTAGATTTCTTTGAATATCTCCAAGACTCCTGAATGGATTTACACAAATAACAAAGGGTGCTTTCTGAACCAAGGCCTACCTTTCTGCCAAATTTGCTGTAATTCTGTTCAGCGGTTTAGGCTGTAGTCATGTTTGAAATTTCTATGGGAATTAACATAGGAAACACACTTTTTTTACCCCCTCCCCCTTTTTTTTCTCAGCTCCCGCTTGACGGATCACCCCAAAATTTGCCATGCACTAGAATCACTGGTGCACTTATTTGGGAAAATTCTGTGAAGATTTGTCAAACAGCACCAAAGAAATAGGCAAGTCAGAAAACGCTTTTCCTATGGAAACTAGGGGCCATATGTATGAAAGTTTGGTTTTGCGATTCTCAAATAGCGAATTTTAGAGAATCGCTATTTGAGAATCGCAAAACGAGATGTATGTAGGATTTGCAATAAATTTTGCGAATCCTTCATATTCCTTAATTGCGAATCGCAAATTGCGATTCGCAATTAAGGAATACCTCCCCATTCATTCCTATGGGCCTAGAGGCCCATAGGAATGAATGGGATGACATTCTCAATTTGCGATTAGCAATTAGAGAATCGCAAATTGAGAATGCAATTTCAAGGGTGCCAGGGTGTCAAAAGGACACCCTGTTGCACCCCTGAAATGTGCATGTGTGCACATGTGGCACACATACATGCCCTAAGGGCATGTATGTGTGCCACATGGCACTTTAAAAAATGCAAAAGTGCATTTTTAAGTGAAATCGTAAGTTACCACCAACTTGAAGTTGGTGGTAATTTGCGATTCCTTAAGCCCAAATTGCACTTTTTTTGTGCTTCTTACATTAATTAGCGATTCCTTAAATGCAATCGCAAAATAGGGAATCGCAAAATTTGCGATTCCTTATTTTGCGAGGGGGTTTCAGTGTGATACATTGCACACTGCTAATTTGCGATCGCAAATTGGCTTCATACATATGACCCTAGGTCCTAACTATAACTACTTACTGAAAACACCAAAAGTTATAGGGAATGCTCATTAATGCATTTTACACTTTTATCCCTTCAAGGTTTCAAAGCTACTGCATCTTTCATTATGATCTGTTCACTGACAAGAGTAACACTTTTCCTCTGAACTGTTTTTCTTATGACCAGTCCATGTACATTGTTGGAACAGTGCAGAAAAGCATATGTTATCTAATACATGTGATGCTTGCAGCATTGATTAGAGTAAGTTAAGTTGCAAACATAAATCGTAATTTCCCTCTTACCAACCAACTTTCTTATCCCCTCCCTGGCTTGCTATGAGTTGGCCATTCAATACCATTTTTTAAAATACAAAAATATCTGACCTTTAGTATAAATCTTAAATTGATCTATGCAAACAATGGCTGTATATTTTACATGTCTCCAACTTTTTTTCTACGGTTTTCTGTTTGTTCAGCAAGACGAAGTTGACACATCCTGAGGCCATGTTTGGGTCTAGGCCTTATAGCTAGGTAAGGCCTGACATGTGGGGAATGCACTTTTGAACCTGTAATGGTGACTGGCAGGAGAGAGGGGTATGTAGGCAGGGCCCTGTAAAATTGTGGTGGCTTGGGGAGAAAGAGGGGGGCCTTGGACTGAACTGCTACGCCAAGACTGGGTAACAGAGGGAAGCAGGGTGGCAACAGACACATCCCAGATAGAATTAGTCTGGATTCCGGATGGACATGGGAAAACAATGATGACATGGAGTGGAGTTGAGGAATGGGGCCAGCCAGCTTCCTGTACCATGACATGATGCAGCGAGACATCTTGATTTAATAGTGTGTCCTAGATGTGTTTTCTCATTTGGCTGTCCAAATCTCTAGTGTGCAACTAGGGGTAGCTGTGATTCACACTCTACCTCACCCTTATCCTGTCATTCCTCACCCTCCCTCCATCTCCTCGTCTTTTTCTATTTTTTTGTTCCCTCACCCTTAGATGTGTTTCTCGTTTTCTTTACTCCAGCTTCATTCCCAGCATTCTCTGTCATTTTTTATTTACCCTTTTTTCTCTCCTCTCAGTACCTCACAGCCACTCCTCTTCAGCCTCTGGTGCAGTAGTCACCTCAATGTTCCCAGACCTGTCTGTTCAACTCCTCCTGATGTCCTCTCTCTTTCCTCTCAGTTGAGCCCTCTTTTCTTGGCCCATTTAGGCTTAGCCTCTACTTCTTGTGATTCTCTAATGTCTAGATCACTCAGTTCCTCAGACCTTGGACTCATCATCGTAATAACTTCTCTCAACACATTTGTTCCTAGCTTCAATCTTTTACCTCATAAACATCTTTTGCCAGTTCTGTCAGTTCCACGAAGCTTACTCTCACACATTTTTGCACGATGCAGAAGAAGTATTCTCTGTTTAAACCCTAGTTTATATAATGAGCATCTTAAAGGCTGAAACTAATTCCAACACCACCTCTGAATTCATTAACTACTAAAAACATGACTGTGGATTGTAGTCAATCAGTCAATCAATCAGCATTTGTATAGCGCAGCACTGTCACCCCTAAGGGTATCTGGCTGTTTCATGTCTCTGTCAAAAAGCAGTGGCGTAACATAGGCCCCTGCAGCCCCCGCGGTGCGGGGTGCCACAAGCTCAAGGGGGCCCCCTCAACAAAGTACCCTGGCCAGAGAGCTTTTGACTGAGTCCGAAGGGGAGCCCCTACCTGTACTTTGCAGGGGGCCCCCCTCAAGTTTCGTTATGCCACCTGTCAAACAGCTGGTCGTGTGTCCATTTATGTGGTAGAGTCAGTTTATGGAGTAGATATCGGTCCAATCAGCACCTATAGTAGATCTAGTCAGTACATATACTGATGCTGACAGGCTGGACTATTTCATTTCACTGCCAAGACAACACTCATGTGGTTAGTGAGGGCCACGAGGTACATAGAGGAAGGGAGTGTGGAGAAGAGACTTGGGCACTTAACTCCTTAATCCCTATACTATCTACAGCAATTGTACTCTGGAGCCACAAGGCTTTTGAGAGAGGAATAAAGTAGGGGGAAGAAGAATAGAGTGAGGCACCAAGCTGAACAAGGGCTGCGCCGGACAGCCCCAGTCTGAGGTGATGGAATGTTGACCTCTACTCAAATGATCTCTAGAGACATTACCCAGGAGTTTAGATGCAGCAGCTGTGAGGCCAGGGGTAAGAGAACCTGATGCCTCCTTAGACCTCAACTGCGCACATCAGAGTTTTTGCAGACTGTTCTGTCATTCAGTAAACATCGTATCATCCATCATACAGTAGTATATTCAGGAAAATGGGCAATTTGCTAAGAACCTTTAAGATAAGCTTTCACCACGTAGGCAAACATTATAAAATGGTTATAGATTAAAGGGATTTTGTCCCAGATTTACACATACGTACGTAAATTGTTAATGGTCGCTTTCTTATTTTGGGAATATATTTTTGTCGGTGTATTAGTAAAACCTCACATGGTAATGCAAGAGCCTCATTTCCCAAATGTAAACGCCATATTTTATTTTTGATAGTTGTGGATGGATCATTGCCCCTGATCATTATTGCACATCACAAGCATTTAAGAAATGAGGT
Organism: Calotriton arnoldi; assembly: GCA_963921515.1. Taxonomy (NCBI): domain Eukaryota; kingdom Metazoa; phylum Chordata; class Amphibia; order Caudata; family Salamandridae; genus Calotriton; species Calotriton arnoldi. The sequence continues at coordinate 1,780,725 of CAWUFW010003015.1, forward strand.
TGCCAGAAAAGTCAGCATGGTTCCGCGCAGGCATGTTGGTAGGACATTTTTGACAGGATGCGTGGCTACGAGCACGTATAACTGTAATTTGTCTGAAGATGTAAATAGTGGTTGATGAAGTCTGCACTCCCCGGAGGTTGAAGCATTCAGCTGAACATTTCACAGCTGGAATCCTTCCCAGAGAATTTAGTAAAAAAACCAGCAAAAGGCTGCCGCGAAAAGTATAAGGCCAACCTTCCTCAGAAAGTTAATGAAGACATGCGTCATAAGGTTTACAGTGGCTGAGCTCAATGTGTACTCTTGCGTAAATCGGAGTGGGCAAAACTGTAAAATATTTTGCGCAAATGACAGGTGTAATTGTTGCAAGGATTATAGATGCTGCATGAATCCTGCTTGGGTAGTCGTCAGTAGGAAAACTGTGCGCGAGTTATGACGTCCTGTACAAATGTCATGCAAGCCACTAACTGAATGTTATGGCCGTACAGTTTCTAGAATAATACGGTGAATGATTCTAGCAAAAACAGCTTAGGGACACGCCTTCTTTCGCAGTCTCCACAATATATTGTCTGCTTGAACCAATTTCCAAACACAAAACATTACAATAAAAAGAGAAAGAAAGAAATTACACGAACTACACGAGTCCCATTAATACGGATGCCCAGGAAATTGCGCAAAAACAAAAGTTTACACATTATTATGCAGAACTCATATTCTTTCTCACAACAAGCAAAGAAAAAAATATATATACTAATGCATTTCTCATTATATATACTAACCGTGGTTTCCCTTTGGATTCACAGGTCAACGTTAACGTCTGACCCTCCTGTGGAACCGGCGTGGATGGCAAGATGTTGACCGACGGTTTATCTGAAGTCAAAAGAGAGAAGAAAGAACACCACTTATAAACTCAAAAGGAACTCTATTAAAAATAAAATGATTTCCTACATTACTAAACTAATTTTCCAACTTGAATTCAAGAAGAATCCTTCATGTAATGGACATTTGAACCAGAAAAGCACTTTTTAAGTATGCAATTCTACATTAAAAGTTGTTAAATTTAGCCATTATTGAAACGGTTCAAAAGGGAGATACAGTCTTTAGTGTCAAGAATTTAAAAGTAAAATGCAGAATAAAGTGTGCAGAGTGAATGCCATGTCTTCTGTGCATTTGTTTCTTCGCCTATATATAGAAAGCATGAGTGCAGTTGCTAGAGGAATGCATGCTTTGCTTCCGTTCTCATTTGAATAAGAGCGCCGTCGTTGGAGTAGCCGCCAGCAGCCTACAATAAGCAATCTACAAGATACAGTGCTGTCTGGGGAAAAAGCGCACCTTGTTAGTATCTATGGAAAGATATATTTCTGAAGAATACGAAAGTAGAAGTGCCCGGGATGTTCTTTGCATTTCAGTACCACAAGTTATGTTTGAAAGTTGTATCTGTTCTTCTGCAAAGATATATATGAGCGTAATGCAATTGCCCTTTCCAATAGGTCAAATTCCTTGCCTGAAGTGGTTCTTTGCATGATTTAAGTGGCTGACTTTTAAATGTGAAAACGTAATCCAGTGTTCTAAATATAGACGCCGGTTGAAAAGTCATAGGTACGATTTTGTGTATAACAGGAGCAACGTGGGTGAACAAAAATAAAAAAAAACCTTGAGTGCTGGTAACCGGCACCCAAAGACCTAAAAAACACAATGTATTGGAAACGTGACAAACAATGCGTGTGGATAACTTTAAGCAAAGTTTTTCTGCTTTTACAGTGGGAACGGATATGGAGAGGAATTACACAAAGGGTTTCATCCAGCATCCTGATATAAGGGATAAAGTACTCCCTGACGTACATTATAAGGATATTGCAAGCCACAGAGGAGTTCCATTACCATATAGAGGAACGAAGCAGAAGGCCGCCTTCCTAAATAAGGTTATGGAACTACGAGGAGACTTGCAATATCCTTATCATGTACTCCAGGGGATATTTTATCCTGTATAATACATGGTCACACCATCACATTTCCCACAAATCACTTAAAACCTTGGTGCATATCTCTTTCATATGAAAGACAAAGCATGTTTGCAAGCATGAAGAATAAAAATAAAACAGCTAGTGTGTGTGTGAAATTCTTTATTGCTTGATTAACAAAAAACATTGCAATTAAAACATTAAAAACATCAGCAAAGTAAAAAGAAACGCAGTACCCAATTTCATTAAACAATGTGCACCTGTACAAGGAGAATGTTCCTATTGTTACATGCCGTACCATAATTTTGACACCACATATAAACAACTTTTAACACAAACGCAATATAATCAAAGATCTGATAACATATTATGTATACATTCCCAGGTATATACAAGAAAAACTATTAACTTGATATTACATTGTGTAAATTTGCTATAAAGTGCATGTGTGCACAAACCGTATCATTATATACCAAAGTGCAAATGAACAATAAGGTGTCTCTGTATGCTTTAAAACCTGTTATCCAATGTGTAAATGAGCAATAAAAGTGCATCAATATTTTCATATTTTCTGTAAGGCCTAATTACCAGAATACCTTAGACAATAAATCCTTTATAATGTCAGTAACCGTAAGACAACCACTATGATTCTTGATTAATTAAAACAACCCCTAGGTAGCAGATACCAATAGTTTGTCAGCATTAGCTAAAAAATTTGTCAATTGACATAACAATGGAATTGACTCGCCCGATAGACATAAAATAAGGGCCTGACTTGCTGATCTTACCCCAGCCTTAAGAAATAGAGGTTTTAAGAGTGTGCAGTGTGATGTAAGCAATTTTTGGCATGCACATACTATGTGCAATAAGGTTTCACGTGGCCACCCACACAGTCTACATTTAGTACTTGGCCATTGCTGAATCCAGGACGGCGTTCCCTTCTTGGTTGAGTTTATTCCCAATCTTATTTTTAGAAATGTTTGTTTCAATTGGGCCGAAAAATGGGCATTCAGATAAGGCTGGATTCGCAAAGACTGATGGGAATTTATCACGAACCATGCATGAGATTTTGCTGCTAAGGCTATTTTGTCCGCATTAAATGAGTTGATTGTAGTTTTTTTATTTGTTTAAGGCTGGACATTGTCAGTTCAGAAAGCCCTATCTGCAGATCAAAACTCTGGAGGCAAATTGAGATGTAAGATCACCAGTTATATTTATAAACAGAATTAGTTCTTTCATGCCAACAAATGTTCGCTAAGGAAACAGAGTCGGATGAAGACATAGAGTACATGCATTTCAAAAAAGACCCTTGTGACACCAAGGACTGTCTTTGGAGACCAAACTCCAGTCTGATTTCTGCTTGTTCAATTGACCTGGGGATCCCAAAGATTGATTTATAAGCCTTAATTACTAATAGGTCCAATAGTTTTGCATCTTTGGCTCTAGTAGTAGGCGAACCATATGAAATAGTTGGCTGAAACTTTGCTCTCATAACTGTAAGGAGATGATCATATGATTGGCATTTCAATGATTTATAAATATTTAAAAGCATAGATTAGGATTGTGGTTTTTGCCCTTAGGTCTTTAAAATGGCTTTTAAACAAGACTCTATTGTCAAATAAAATACCCAGGTATTTGTATGTCTTCACCACTTCAACTGGCTCTCCTCTGGGCCTCCATAAATCAGTCTTAGAATTTCGTGGGACGATTTTCATGATTTTCGTTTTTTTGACATTCGTTTCCAGGCCATTTATTAAGATATCCTCATCAAAACCGCTAGTGCAAAATTAAACACATCAAAAACCTATTAGATATTTGTTGCAAGCAGATATTAGAAATAGTTCAAAAGAAGTCAGTTTCTTTTTTTTAAAGGAAAGGCTGCAGTATTTTGGAATGTTTAGAAACATGCAGAAAGATGCTAGCTTTTCTCTATCTAAGGAGTGCAAAAAATAGTCATATTCTCTCTGATAATCATTATAAGCTATTAAAATAGAGCAGAAGAAAGTAAAGCAATGTTCCGTTTGTTGCTTTAAACAGCTGCTTTAATTATGCTCTGTGACCTGACCTGCCTTTTACCTCGGCTGCTGGCTCTGGCAGCTGGCATTGTGATGTCAGAACTCAACTGTATTAACCTTATAATAGTAGAGTTCTGATGTCTTTTCTTTATAATCGGCAACCTGGTGCATCACACGTCACCGATCATAAAGAAATTAGTGATTGCCGTTACTACAGGGATTACAGAATCCCATGTATTATAAGATAATAAGTGCCCTATTATAAAATAATATGGGGCGGATTTACAATGATGTTACGTAATGAAGCGCAGCAACCAAAGTTGCTGTGCTGCGTTGAGTGAGTGGGACAGAGCAGGACAGTGGCAGATCTACCAAGATATGGCACTTTTTCTGCTCTCTTCCTAGCACTTATGAACAATCAGGCTGCCTTGCACCAAGAACACACTTTTGCACAATAGCATAAAAGTTTCTGCGTCATGTTTAACTCAAGTTTCGTAGTAGGATAGCCTTCCAGTACAAAACATTATGCTTAGACAAACGTTAAAGCATTTTCCACTTTGGATGTGTGCTGTACAGTGCAGCACACATGCAAAGTGGGAAAAACTTGGTGAAATAAAAGCAATACTCCTTTTTAATGCCAGCTTCAAAGAGGAGTTGTTTATTGGCATTAAAGCTCTATTTTTGTTAGAAGATAGGACTTTGTGTCAAAAGCCATAGGTGGATGCATGGAACACCCATGGAATTCCCCCTTGATGCAAAGTAATGCAAAGCAGCACAAAGCACTGCTTTGTGTTACTTTCAGACTAATTTCTAGCCCAGAATTTTTTTTTGCTTTTGAAAGTAAATCCAAAATGAACATTTTACAAAGGATTGTGTCATTTCTGTGATGCAAACCCAGCACAAAATGTTAGTAATTCTGCCCATGAGGAGGCTAGAAAATGGTCAAAGTGGTGGTGTGTAGATTTCTTCCGCAAATTGAACCATGTGAACAAGAATATTGTGCAAGCCTGACCTTCATCAATGGATTTTGGGAGGAGAGGGGAGCTAGACAAGGAATAACACATTACTGATAGACAGTGTTGGACTTGGCCCTTTTTGCAGGGTCATCCCTGAACTTTTTGCCTTCCTCCTGTATTTTCTCTGACCTGTTTTTGTTGGTTTTATGACTCTGGGCACTTTACCACTGCTGATCAGTGCTAAAGTGCATATGCTCTCCCTATTGTAAATTGATGTATGGATTAGTGACCACATGATTGGATTATTTGATTTACTGGTCAGACCCTAGTATAGTGCACCATGGGTGCCCAGGGCCTGTAAATCAAATGCTGCTGGTGGGCTTGCAGCACTGGTTGTGCCACCCACAGAAGCAGCTTGTAAAGTGTAGCTCAGGCCTGCCATTGCAGAGCATATGTGCAGTCTGTGACTGCCATTTCGACTTGGCAAGTGCCCCCACTTGCCAGTCCCTAAACCTTCCCTTTTCTGCATATCAGACACCCCTAAGGTAGGCCCTAGGGCAGGGTGCATTGTATGTAAAAGGTAGGTCATGCCCTAATGTGTGTGGCAAGATCTGATAGTGAATTACAGCCTATTTCGTTTTTCACTATTGCAAGGCTACCTGTCCCCATAGGCCAGAATGGGCAGTTTGATTATAACATCTTATAATCCTAACTGACCCAGGGAACATGGTAGAAATTCGAGTTTAGTATGCCTGAACTCAGAATGATAAAATACATCTTTTAGTAAAGTTGGTTTTAACATTCTGTGTTTGAAAATACCACTTTTAGAAAGTAGGTATTTTCTTGCCTAACTATCCAGCCTGCCTCTGCTAGCTTGTGTATTGTACGTCTGGTTTTGTGAGTGACAGGGGCTGGGGGATTCCAGGAGACAGGGTGAGTCAGCACTAGGCTGGATAGACCTATCTGCATGAGGAGTGGTGGGAGGAGTAGCACCTGGGCCTGAATAGGACTGTGCCTGCCTTCCACAATGCTGGCTCCACCTCCTGTGGTGTGTCTGATGACCCTGGCCCACACTGACAAAGGAAGAAGTTGTGCACTGGCAGAATGCACCCAGAACTGGTTTGGACTAGGTACAGGACCCTCTGCCTTCAGAGGACAAAGGATTTACTGGTATAAATAGTGGGGCCCAGACCCCAGAACTTTAGATCACTTCTGGAACAACAAGACAAACCTTTGCCAAGGAGAAGAACCAAGGAAGCTGCAGGAGTTTGGACTGCCCCTCTGCCAGTGTGCTGTTTGCTGGGTTGGCCTGCAGTGGTCTTCATTGCCAAGGAAATGAGAAGGAACTTTCAAAGAACTTTCATCATCTTGCAGAATATTTCTCCAAGGGCTTGAACTAGAGCTTGCCTCCTGCTGAAGTCTCAGGGCTACAAGACTTCACCACCAGCTCCCTCCTGAATTCCCTTGCTGGGGATTCTGTCTGCAGAAGCCTGCGTGTCGCTGGGAGCTGGAAGCGCGATTCAACAAGAAGAAGCGTGTCTTCGTCGCAGCTGCCTGCCGTCGCATCACCGAAGAAGCGTGTCTTCGTCGCAACTGCCTGCCGTCGCATCACCACGGAAGCGTGTCGCCACCGCAAGGGTCGCCGTCGCATCACCGGAGAAGCGTGTCGCCGTCGCAGCTGCCTGCCGTTGCATCACCGGAGAGGCGTGTTGCAGGGCCTGTCGCGGCTCCAAAGGTACAGAGTTCACCGCACGGCCATCGGGCGTGCAGACATCATCTTCACCTCGTCGCATCGCATCAAGGGCGCACTCTCATCACATCGCACCGGATCGTCGCACCGCATCGAGGCTCCTGCTCGCCGCATCGCCCTCCCTGCGGACCCTTTGTTTGTTTTGCGTTACGCATCCAAGGTACTTTTGTGAGAAACGTGTCGCATTTATCATCATCTTGAACTAAGTTACTTCTACCATCTTTAAGTCTATTTTGAGTACAGTAATGTGGATTTTTGTCGTTTATGGTCTTGTGTTAAGTCTATATAAAGAATACTTATTTTTATAAAACCTGTGTGGTGTCCATCTGTAGTGTTTTCACTGTATTACTGTATGTGTTCACAAATGCTTAACACACTGCCTCTGAGATAAGCCTGTCTGCTCGTGCCAAGCTACCAAGGGGGTGAGCAGGGGTTATCCAGGAGTGTAATCCCCTTTGCCTGACTTAGAAGCAAGGGTCCCTATTTGGACAAAGGTGTATACCATTACCAACTAGAGACCCCCAGTTCTAACATTGGTGGTCAGCGGTGAGGATTCTGGACTTGCATTTGTGACTCATATACAGTTATTGGTGTACACTACTAGTGAGTGCAGACCAAACGCAACCACATACTTTTTGGTAGAATTTTTTTCTCCTTGGACTGTTATTTTTTCTGAGAACTGCCAGTTCTTACTACCATGTGCCGACCAGCATCTGTTGCATCTATGGATCTAGATTTTGAGGAAGAGAGGTTGGAAACCTACAATGTGAAACAGCTAAAGCGCTTTTGCAAAAAATTTAAAATTGCTACCCCAGGCATTGCCAAAAAGGATGAATACCAAAAGGCACTGAGGTCCTGGATGGAAGCAAGAAATACCCCTGAACTGGTGGTGGAGCCAGTGGGGGATGCAGAGGGGCAGCTGAATATACCATTGATTCCAGCCAGGGAAGGGGTACCGTCCCCGCCTGGCAGAAGCGTGTCTTCCAAAGACCTGTCCCCAGGAGAGCTGGAAGACAGGGAGAGAGATAGGGTGCACGAACTGGAGATGGCCAGGCTCCAGATGGAGGGTCAAAGGGACCTAGAGAATAGCAAGTTGTCCTTGGAGAGAGAGAGGATGAGATTGGAACATGAGTTGAGAATGAGGGAGCTTGATTTGGAGCTCGAGAGGCTTGAGGTCATGAGTGTTTCAGCCCAGCAACAAGAAATGTGTGTAGCTCAGAAAGTGAGCTTGGCTGAGTTTGAGGTGGAATCCGGCTCAGATGGTGGCAGCAAAATTATGTTACCTAGTGCTGAGGGAGTAGTGCACACACCCAGAGATGTGGCGCCCGACTTGGAGGGGTTTAACATACACCAGCAGGTTCTAGGATGTGAGGTAGCTCCAGTGGTGCGCAGTGTCCCTGAGGTGAATTGGGAAACTGACGCAGGGGTTCATGGTCCTAGTGGTGGGAGGGACACTCTACTGACTCTAAATGAGAGGTACAGGGAGAGGGGTTCCCCCATGATTGAAGTCCTGGTGTGTGAGTGTGGAGACCGCCCAGAAGAGTGTGGGTTGAGTGACAGAGACAGTCAGATACTGTCTTGCCAATCTCAGGAGAGTGGGTTGGAGTACGTGTGCGAGGCACTGGATGGTGAGGTGAAGGACAGTTTGGTTAACCCTTGTAGGGGGCTGTGTGGTCCAACTGTGGGAGAGCATATTGTAAGTCCCTGTTTTCCAGAGCTATGCCAACACCTGTTGGAGAGTGAGTTCTCTGACCCCAGGGAGCTCACCAGGGAGGTAGACCTTTTGGTGGATTCCAGAGGGTCTTAAGAGGCATTGGGGAGTGACCCTAAGGGGAGTGGCTCAGGTATCTTCCAACCCAGAGTGGTGGAAGTGGTTCAGAGTAGCCCAGCTAGGTCCCGGTGTAGTGGGAGGGGTGTAGGGGCTCACGTCCTGTCTCAGCGGAGACGGAGTGAGTGTGGGGCTGCATGTCCCCAGGTGCCCGACACCCAGTCTCAGGGCCTGGATGGTTCTTTAAGGGAACACCAGTTGGGGAGCCTAGTCGATCCTGATGGGCCGCCCGTTGAGGGGGATCCCCTAGTGTCTGGTGAACTGGGAGTGCCTGTAAGCAGGCCTCCATCAGTTCTGGTGTCTGGCAGTGCCACTCCTAAGTTGAGGGTGCAGAAGTCCAGATTGAGGGGTGAGAGGGGGAAAGAGTCCCCAGTGGAGAACCAGTGGGTCAGGGGCCAGCCAGAAGGGCTGAGTCACCAGTGAATGACCATGGTGACACCACTTCTGTCCTGGGGGATCGTCATGCACTGTCAGATGGACAGGGGTCGGGAGATCTGCGCCAGGCAGACTGTCACACGACACATGAGTTGTGTGTCACCTTCGGGGGGGCATATGTGCTCCCCATGAAGTCCTGGTGCGCCAGGCAAGTATTCAACCGCAGGAGGTTGTCCCTGGGTTGGGAAGCCAGGTTCAGGTGTTGTCTGACCTGGAGGGAGGGCCGACTGTAAACAGTGTCCTGCCCGGTTGGTCTTCTAGGGGTACCACTCCAGGTGGGAGGGTACAGCACTCTGGAAGGGGGTGCAGAGGGAGGGAGTCCTCGCCTCTGACCCCGGTTCAACTTTAGGGTTTAGACCCTAGGTTGGAGGGCCAGGTTCGGGGTGCCCCCCCTGACCTGGAAGCCCAGTTGCAGGATAGAACCCCTGAACTGGTGGGCAAATTGTGCAGGACACCTGACACAGGCACCCTGACAATTCTGGAAGGGGGTACCACTCCAAGTGGGAGGGTGCAGAGCCCCGAGGAGGAGGAGGACCAAGTGTGGGAAAGCCCACCCCAGTCTCCTGCCCAGCTGCCAGGTACAGGCCCGGGGCTGGTGGGTCAGTGTCAGGATGTCATACCTGACCTGACAGGAGGGAGAGGGGACAAGGGTGCCAAGAACCTGGGGCTACTGGCCACCGCTCTCTGACGCCACAGAGGTTTGAGAGCCCTGAGAGGCATAAGGCCTGGGTCTCATCACTGACCACTGTCAGTGGCCACTGTGGCTTGCTGTCTGTCTGTTGGGACACACCTGTGAGCAAGCTAAGGTTAGGTGCTGCACAGATGGTGTCCACAGGTGCGGAGCAGGGTTCCCCATGGGTTAGCTTGGTGGGCCCTGAGAGTATGGACAGAGGGACCCAAATAGGCTCAGATTGGTGTAGAACTGGAGTATGCCCCTGCTGTTGCGGGCCAGGGTCCATGTTCTATCGCCCAAAGCAGGGAAGCCCATCATGGTAGTGATTGGTCTACCCTGCATTTTGGCTGGAAGGGGGTTGTGTTGGACTTGGCCCTTTTTGCAGGGTCATCCCTGAATTATTTGCCTTCCTCCTGTATTTTCTCTGACCTGTTTTTGTTGGTTTTATGACTCTGGGCACTTTACCACTGCTGATCAGTGCTAAAGTGCATATGCTCTCCCTATTGTAAATTGATGTATGGATTAGTGACCCCATGATTGGATTATTTGATTTACTTGTCAGACCCTAGTATAGTGCACCATGGGTGCCCAGGGCCTGTAATCAAATGCTGCTGGTGGGCTTGCAGCACTGGTCGTGCCACCCACAGAAGCAGCTTGTAAAGTGTAGCTCAGGCCTGCCATTGCAGAGCCTGTGTGCAGTCTGTGACTGCCATGTCGACTTGGCAAGTGCCCCCACTTGCCAGTCCCTAAACCTTCCCTTTTCTGCATATCAGACACCCCTAAGGTAGGCCCTAGGGCAGGGTGCATTGTATGTAAAAGGTAGGTCATGCCCTGATGTGTGTGGCATGACCTGATAGTGAATTACAGCCTATTTCGTTTTTCACTATTGCAAGGCTACCAGTCCCCATAGGCCAGACTGGGCAGTTTGATTATAACATCTTATAATCCTAACTGACCCAGGGAACATGGTAGAAATTCGAGTTTAGTTTGCCTGAACTCAGAATGATAAAATACATCTTTTAGTGAAGTTGGTTTTAACATTCTGTGTTTGAAGATAACACTTTTAGAAAGTAGGTATTTTCTTGCTTAACTATCCAGCCTGCCTCTGCTAGCTTGTGTATTGTATGTCTGGTTTTGTGAGTGACAGGGGCTGGGGGACTCCAGGAGACAGGGTGAGTCAGCACTAGGCTGAATAGACCTATTTGCATGAGGAGTGGTGGGAGGAGTAGCACCTGGGCCTGAATAGGGCTGTGCCTGCCTTCCACAATGCTGGCTCCACCTCCTGAGGTGTGTCTGATGACCCTGGCCCACACTGACAAAGGAAGAAGTTGTGCACTGGCAGAATGCACCCAGAACTGGGTTGGACTAGGTACAGGACCCTCTGCCTTCAGAGGACAAAGGATTTACTGGTATAAATAGTGGGGCCCAGACCCTAGAACTTTAGATCACTTCTGGAACAACAAGACAAACCTTTGCCAAGGAGAAGAACCAAGGAAGCTGCAGGAGTTTGGACTGCCCCACTGCCAGTGTGCTGTTTGCTGGGTTGGCCTGCAATGGTCTTCATTGCCAAGGAAAGGAGAAGGAACTTTCAAAGAACTTTCATCATCTTGCAGAATATTTCTCCAAGGGCTTGAACTAGAGCTTGCCTCCTGCTGAAGTCTCAGGGCTACAAGACTTCACCACCAACTCCCTCCTGAATTCCCTTGCTGGGGATTCTGTCTGCAGAAGCCTGCGTGTCACTGGGAGCTGGAAGCGCGACTCAATGAGAAGAAGCGTGTCTTCGTCGCAGCTGCCTGCCGTCGCATCACCGGAGAAGCGTGTCTCATCGCAACTGCCTGCCGTCGCATCACCAGGGAAGCGTGTCACCACCGCAAGGGTCCCCGTCGCATCACTGGAGAAGCGTGTCGCCGTCGCAGCGGCCTGCCGTCGCATCACCGGAGAGGCGTGTCGCAGGGTCTGTCACAGCTCCAAAGGTACAGAGTTCGCCACGCGGCCGTCGGGCGTGCAGACATCATCTTCACCTCGTCGCATCGCATCAAGGGCGCACTCTCTTCGCATCGCACCGGATCGTCGCACCGCATCGAGGCGCCTGCTCACCGCATCGCCCTCCCTGCGGACCCTTTGTTTGTTTTGCGTTACGCATCCAAGGTACTTTTGTGAGAAACGTGTCGCATTTATCATCATCTTGAACTAAGTTACTTCTACCATCTTTAAGTCTATTTTGAGTACAGTAATGTGGATTTCTGTCGTTTATGGTCTTGTGTTAAGTCTATATAAAAAATACTTATTTTTATAAAAACCTGTGTGGTGTCCATCTGTAGTGTTTTCACTGTATTACTGTATGTGTTCACAAATGCTTAACACACTGCCTCTGAGATAAGCCTGTCTGCTCGTGCCAAGCTACCAAGGGGGTGAGCAGGGGTTATCCAGGAGTGTAATCCCCTTTCCCTGACTTAGAAGCAAGGGTCCCTATTTGGACAAAGGTGTATACCATTGCCAACTAGAGACCCCCAGTTCTAACAGATGGCTATTATGTCTGATAGCATGTCACCAAGAAAGCCCCAAAATATGTCACAAATGGGATATCATTCAGGGTTCACTAGTATTTCTCTAAGATAGGTCATTGTAATGTGGTTATGCAGCATGGCCCAAGAATGGACCCAATTTGTCATGGGTGGGTTATCATGCCATACTTAGGAAGCACGTCTGCAAGAATGCTCAGAACTATGTCGAGGATGGGCTATAATCTCAGGCTTAGGCTGCATGTCGCCAAGAATGACATATGGGCCATGGATGGACTCCTTGGCTGAGCCCTAGTGCCGCAACCAAGCACAAACATATGGTCACTGAAAGGTACTTTCACTCATACAAACACAGACACTTTATTACATCATTGACTGGTGACAGAATGAGTGAAACTTCACATGCTCCCTGTGGCTGGAATAAATGAGTGCAGATCAGCCACTGCTGTCCACTGTCATTGTTTGGCATGAGCGGTGCATGGTGGTCATGGACAATTGGTGAATATTGAATGATTCTAAGAGTTTATTGTGGGTACTGTGGGTACAGAGTAAAGGTTATTAATTAGAAGTGGATGTAGGGGTGAAGGGTGCTGTCAGACTTGGCCCTTTCCGCAGAGTCCCCCCAGATCTTTGCCTTCCTTTTTCTAAACCCGTTTTTGCTGGGTTTTAGGGCTCTATGCACTTCACCCTGCCAATCAGTGCTAAAGTGCTTGTGCTTTTTCCCTTAAATATTTTAAAATTGGCTCACGCCAAACTGGCACATTTAATTTACTTATAAGTCCCTAATAAATGGTACTACATGTACATAGGGCCTGTAAATTAAATGCTACTAGTAGACTGCAGCACTCATTGTGCCACTCTTAGAAATGGGGTTTCTGGTTGTCAGAGTATGCACCCTGTACAAGCAGGTGCCACCACTCTAGTCAGGGTAAGTGTAATACACACTAAATTTACCTTTGCTCACCCTTGGGTAGCTTGGCACAGAGCAGTCCGACTAAACTAATGAGGCAATGTGTAAAGTATTTGCGCGCACACACACACACACACACACACACACAGTAACAAAGTGAATACACCACAAACGTACTCCACACCAGTTTGGAAAAATAGCCAATATTTATCTGAGTAAAACAAGACCAAAACACCAAACATTCAACATGCACAAATCAAAATATGAATTTTTTCAATATTGAATGCAAGTTTACCGCTTAGAAAACAAAAGATCCGGCTATTCTCACTGTGCTTGGCGAAGTCGAATCCACATGTTAGGGCCGACTGTGATGGAGCATGGGCTGGCTACGGAGTCGCACTGCCCCAGTCCAGTACTTTAGAAACAATGAGAACCAAAGACATTTCGAGGCACCGGGGAAGTGAGGTGTCGCGTAGGCATGTGATGCATCAGTTCCGTACTGCTATGCAGGTCGTTGGTACGTCAGCACTCTGGGACGGTTCATTGCATAAGAGAGGTGAGGCGTAACTGAACAAGTGAGGCATCGGTTCCTGGAGGCGGTGCAGAGTCATGAGCTTCTGATGTCCAGAGACAATGCAGGGCACAGGGGATGTGATGCACCATTTGCAGCGATGCATCTGTTCTGATGGTGGTGCAGTTTTGATGGGTCTCTAAGGGTTAGGCCGCGAGGCATTGACTTTGTGATGTCGATGTCACACCATGGGGCCACAGGTGCTGTGGTGGAGTTGGGCGTCACGGACGTTAGTGACACGGTTCTTGAGACTACTGCTGTGGTGGTCTTTCAGAGGTGCTGCCGCAGCATCAGGGTCTGCACTGTAAGTCATTGTCATTGCGTTAAGCGGGGACCATGGCTTCGATGCAGGCAGCGGCGTAGTGTTGAAGATCGGCGCCAGTTCCGAAGTGACGCTCGAAGTCGATGGGCTGGTTTCTTCTTTTTAGTACAGCAAACTCACTTCCAAGGGCCCAGGAACTGGATTTGGCACCACTTGGCAGAGTAAGGCTCTCAGCAGAGGAGCCCAGGTGCTGCAGGTGAAGTCTTTGATGACCCTGATACTTCTAACAGGAGGCAAGGTCAACTCAAGCTCTTAGAGAAACTTTAGAAAGCAGGATGCTGAGAGCAAAGTCTAGTCCTCTCAATCCCATAACAGAAGTAGCAGGAAGCAGGACAACACAGCAAAGCGGCAGTACCTCCTGGCAGCACAACAGCTCTTCTTCCCAGCAGAATGTCCTCAGTCCAGAAATGTTCCGAGTGTATCGTGTCAAAGGTCCAGTACTTATACCTATTTTTGCCTGTGAAGTAGGGAGACTTCAAAGAAAGGTCTTTTTAGTGCATAGGACCATGCCCTTCCTGGCCCTGGCTCCAGACACACTACTGGGGGGTATGCAGCTCTTTGTGTGGGGACAGGCACAGCCCTATTCAGGTGCAAGTGTCAACTCCTCCCACTACTCTAGCTCAGGAAGATCCATCAGCCTGGTGATGGGCCATCAGGACATGCAGGGCACACCTCAGCTCCCTTTGTGTGTGACTGTCTAGAGTGAATTCATAAAGCCCAACTGTCATCCAACTCAGATGTGTATTCTAGGGCAGGACAAGGCACAAAATGGTAAGAAAATGCCATCTTTCTAAAAGTGGCATTTTCAGACCTGCAATTTAGAAACCAGCTTCACTAAAAGATGTGTTTTTGAACTCCAATTTTCTATCTGTTCCCAATTGGAAGATGCACTTGTGAAGTGCCATAAGGCAGCTCCAATGCTAACCTATGGGAGAGATAGGCCTTACTGCAGTGAAAAACTAATATAGCAGTTTTTCACTATCAATACATGTAAAACTCAAAAGCACATGTCTTACCTTTCAAATACACTGCACCCTGCAGATGGGGCTACATAGGGCCTACGTTATGGGTACATTACATGTAATAAAAGGGAAGGTATGGGCCTGGCAAATGGGTGAACTTGCCAGGTCGACATGGCAGTTTAAAAACTGCCCCACAGGCTCTGCAGAGCAAACCTGAGACATGTTTGAAGGGCTACTCAGGTCGGTGGCACAATCAGTGCTGCAGGCCCACTAGTAGCATTCGATTTACAGGATCTGGGCACACACAGTGCACTGCATTAGGGACTTATAAGTAAATCAAATTTGCCAATCATGGAGAAACCAAATGCCATCACGTTTCAGACACAGAGCACATGCACTTTAGCACTAGTCAGAAGTGGCAAAGGGCCCAGAGTCCTAAAACTAGCAAAAACGGTGTTCAGCACACAGTCAAAAATAGGAGGTCAGAAGCAAAAAAGACAGGGGGAACCACATCAAAAGATGGCTGGTCTAACAGCCACCCACTAACGCAGTCTTTTAAAAGATGTCTCAGGCCTGCCACTGCAGTCTGTAGTGGAGTTTTAAACTGCCATTACACCTTGGAAAAATAAACCTTTTGTCAGACCTAAAACTTTATTTTTAGAACTTATAAGTTACCCCTAAGTTAACCCCTAAGTTAAGCCCTAAAGGCTCATAGGGGAGGGTGCCTGGCATTTAAAAAGAAGGTCATCTGGTTTTAAGTTTCAAATGTCCTGGCAGTGAAAATCTCTTAAAGTTGGTTTTCTCTGCTACAAGGCCTATCTCTTGCATAGACTGACACTGAGTTACCTTATTACACTTTAATAAGTGCTAACGTTAGTTAGACCCCAAATATAGATATGCTGCGTACACTGGAATTAATTGCAATTTAAAATTCTTTTTAGTGGTAAAGTCAGATTTTAAGTTACTATTATAAAAAAGTTTCACCTTTAGAAAGTTGCCATTTTCCTATCCTAAACCAAATGTGCCTTTCTGCCAGTGCTCAGGGTCACATGGCTGTGAATGTCTCTCCTCTTGTGGGTTGTGTATTGCTTCCAGACATTGAGAAAAAGGAGGCCTAAGTTTGAGGGGAGAGAGTCTTCCTGACAGGATGGCTGTGGAGGAGCAGTGACTTGCCATGATTACATTTCAAAGGTCCCTGCCTGCAGCACACAAAAAGGAACCTGACACCAGGCCTGCTCTTAGCTTTGTCACCCTAGACAGTTTGGAGCCAGGACTAGGGGAAGACGAAGAACTGACTAGAACCTGTTTTGATGGTAGGTCAGGTAATTCCCCCACACAAAGACTGTCACCACGTATAAAAGTGGGACCATCAGAACACTCCTGGACCTGTGAAAGATTCAGAAGAAGGACTTCCCTGCTGCGTGAGGAAGAGGAAGTGCCCTGCTGTCTGATGAGGGAAGTTTGGACCTGCTTGCCTTAAACCCAGGCTATCCAGAGTGGCACCAAGAGTCTGTTGGCCGACCTCCTGTTTGAGCTACAGGCACACAAAAAGCTTCCAGAGGCTTCCCTGCTACTGCCCAGTTGACCCAAACCAAATAGCCTTGCCTGGACTTGCCTAGGACCTGCTACTGGAGTAAGTCCTGATCCTTAAGAGGTGCACCCCAGGTCCAGGACCCTTGGCTAGCATCAGTGTGAATCATGATAAGCAAAGGTACCCCCTGTGTTAATACCTTTAGGTCTGGGCTAAGGGGAAAATAACAGTATTAAAGACACGACAACCACTAGACCTGTATTACTTCTCATGTGCCTGCCAAGTGCTGTTGGGTCTATTCTCCAGATGTGATAGCACTATATATACAATGTTTTCTTTACAAAACCAAGTTTATTCCATTTTTTAAAAATATCTCATGTTTGTTAATCACAAACAACACTATCATTAGAGGGTCTACAAGTACATTTTAACAATTTCTTTCATCTACTGTGAAACAATCATTATATTACCAATAGAGATATGTTTTTGTCATTTCTATAAAAACAAAAATGAAACAATTCAGAGAGAAGTCCCACATGGCAATCCACTCATTCTTACATGCACCCAGAATAATAAACTACCATACCCAACATTCTTACCAAATCTCAGCATACTGCACATACATTAGAAATACAACAACGTGAAAACAGATTGAATTTTTGTTCGTTGAGGTGTTGTGGGCTGGGATAACTCTTCCAAAAAGCAGTTAACACAGGTTTCATTGAGGGCATAAAGTTCAACCACCACCCTCCTCAGGGCCACACAACAATACAATTGCTTTAGCGCCCGAAGGTAGTAATATGGGGGAAATTAATATTTTAAAAGACCCAGCTACTTGATAGCAGTAATCTGCCAAGGACATATCTGGCTGGTGAGGCATAGCCTCACTATTACATTGTTCAAATATCATTCAATGCTGCGTCCTATCAGGGTTGTAGTACACCTGATTCCTCAAAAAAGTTATTTCATGGGCCAAGGTAATTGATATGTCGAGATCACCAATCACAGAATTCTGGTCATTAGTAGAGGCTCCGTGTTCTTGTACTAAGTGTCCTCCAAAATAATATCTTTTGTCACGCTCTCGTCGTCTCAGATTCCCTATGGACACTGGAGACTAATGTCTAATGATAGTGTTGTTTAAGATTAACAAACATGAGATATTTTGAAAAAATAGAATAAACTTGGTTTTGTAAAGAAAATATTGTATGCAAAGTACTATCTCATTTAGGGAACAGAACCAACAACTCTTGACAGGCACATGAGAAGTAATGCAGGTTTAGTGGGTGTCCTTTCTTTCATAGTGGCATCAGTGTGAACTCTTCCTGAAGAAAAGGTGATGACACAGACGTTTTGGAATCCTCGCGACTGCAAAGTGACCTCTTTGCGCCTGGATTCAACTGCCCATGACAAATGCCAATGCAAAGCCCCTTTGGGACCTGGTTTTCATGCCAACAGTGACCATTTACGATGACCCTCAATGCAAAGCTGTGAGACCTGTTCTTTACTCTGATGATGGCAACCTGCGTCAACCACCAACATGACTCTTCAGCGACAACCAACTCTTTGCACTACAGAAGCGTCCATCTGTGACACCTGACCTGCTTCTTGCACTCACAACCACCTTCTTGTGGCCCCTATCAATGGCAATAGAACTCTTTGTGAGCTTAGTGGAGGGGTTTCCCTATGTTCAGGTGGTGTAAGTGGTTCAGGGAGCTCAAAGGGAGGAAATGCCTACCAAGGGCAACTCTGGGTTGCTCTAAGTTATCCCCTGAGCTGCTCTCCATAGCACCAGGTTGCCCTTATTTGCCTTGGGCTGAAGAGCTCATTCTTAGCCTGATCCTGAATCTCACACTGGCCACCCTTGAGGACTCTGGACTCACCTTTCCATGTTTCTCCAACCTCAGAACCACCCCTGGAAATGCCTGACTCCAAGCTGCTACAGTGCCAGTCACTTAAAGTGCATGATGATACTGATAGCAGCAAGCAGCCCCTCTGACACATTTCCTTATCCATTGTTCAGTGGTGCCTGGGTTCAAGAGGCCAGCCTGCAACAGCACAGGATGGCATAGCAGAGAGAGGAAGGCCTGACCACTGTGCTTTAAGTGATCCCGGGCCAGGCTGCATTCTCAGAAATTCCAACCACTAGTAGTAGGGAGGCAGACCAGGGAACTGAATGTCTACTATAGCCTGGCTATTGAAAGGTTTATGTTAATGGCGTACAGCAATCCTGAGTTCGAGGTCTCCAAGTCTGCCACAGACAAAACATAGAAGGCCCAGCAGGCAGATTGGGCCACTCCAGCATGGACATATGATTCGAGGAGTGATAATATGCCACGTTACCCCGCTTGTTTTTTTACCGCATGCCATTACAACGCGGACATTACAACAACCGCGTTACTCCACAAGACGGAACAACTTGCTCTACTGGGGGCGCTGGATGTTGGAATAGTATAATTTACTATTCCAACTCCAGTCTGTGCAACAGTAGGGAAGGTGTTGGATTTTAAATCCAACACCTTCTGACCCCTAGAGCAAGTCGTTGTTCCGACTTGCGGAGTAATGGCATGCATTGTAACAATGCGGTCGTTGTAACGACCGCGTTGTAATAGCATGCGGTGTCCCGATTTTGTGGTAAACGATGTTAACCATCTCCAGCTGACCATGTCACATGTGCATTGCACTTCACAAGTTGAGGCTTCCCAGAAGTAGCTGCTGGACACCTCCCCAGACCTGTACTCTCAACATCTAAAATGTAAGGTGGGTGGAGCACACTCTCAACCTAGCTCCACTTCATTGCCGCCCATTCCAGTTTTGGCTATACACTTTTCCGTCTGACCCCTTGT